>CM070561.1:71864218-73064218 GCA_036346405.1 Phyllostachys edulis
ACTCCCCCCCACGATCAGATCGGACTATCTTAATCTTTAAATCGTGTTGGTTTTCAACTTCAGCCTTAAATATCTTGAATTTATCCAAGGCTTCATTTCTTTCTTTGATTGGATAAATATATCCAAAACGGGAGTAATCATCTGTGAATGTTATGAACGAGTCATAACCATCCACACTTTTCACAGGAAAAGGACCACAAATGTCTGTGTGAACAATTTGTAGAACTCCTGTGCTTCTTTTGGCGTCTTTCTTAATTTTCTTTACATATTTTCCTTTAATGCATTCTCTGCATTGTTCTAAGTCTGAGAACTCTAATGGAGGAAGAATGTCATTCTTAACTAGTCTTTCTATTCTCCCCTCGAAATATGGCCTAAACGACAAGGCTATAATTTCGACGACGATCTAGAGTTCTCTTTCGTTTTCTCGCTTACATTTATAGACGAGGATTCATTCACTTTCTGCACGCGACGTTCCCATTATCGCACACCTACATTCACATCATCACGTAATGATAACAAATAAAGCTCATTTTGTAAGATGGCAAGACCAACACATGCTTTACTAAACATTATTTCACACTTTCCATTTCCAAAATGACAACCATAACCATCATGGTCCAAACATGAAACACTAATCAAATTCCTCTCAGAAGAGGAACATAAAGAACTTCTCTAAGTAAAGAGTGAAGCCATCACTAGCTCTAATGAAAGATTGCCAACGGCTTCAACTTCAACTTTTGACTCCATTTGCGACTTTAACGCATCTTTCTTTTCTTTATGTAGTCCTCGTCGAACGGAATCCTCAGAAAGAATTAGCAACATGAACAGTTGCTCCCTGAGTCAATCCACCAAGTAGATTTCAAATATTGTACATACAGGATTCATTTATAAAGGTAATAATGTTCTCACCTTTCTTTGCCATTATCATCTTTAAGTAATCGGATGCTTCTTCTTGTAGTGTCCGTCCTTCTTGCAAATGAAGACACCGATCTTTGTCATCGCAAACTTATTCTGTTGAGGCTGATGGACAGTGACTTTTCCCTTGTTCTTTGAGAAGGAGTTACTGTTGAAGTTCTTTTTCTTGTTGTCCTTCACATAGTTGATGGAACCACCATGTGAGGATTTAATTCTTTCCTCCTCTTGCACACACATAGCTATGCACTTTTCTAAGTCCCATTTTTGGTCAGCATGTTGTAGTTGACAACAAAGGTGTCAAACTTTTCCTAAGAAGGAAGCAAAAACCAAATGAATAAGGAACTCATCCTTGAGAGCCAAATCCATTGGTTTAAGCTTGGATGCCAAGTTGCTCATCCTTAGTATGTGCTCTCTTATGCCATTTGCCACCACCAGAGTACCTTTTTTTCACAAGTCGCTTAATCACCGTAGCATAAGTTTTGAAGAGCCAAGAACCTGCTCTTTATTTTCTCAAGGTACTCTGTGACAAGTCACACTCTGCGATTGAGCCCAATTGCGAGCTCAATCGTAGTTTTTATCACAACCATACATTTCTTGTTGGTCAGGGTCCATTTCTTATGCTCAAGGTCATAAGACATCCGTGAGGGAGCATGGTCCTCTGTCTTTTTCTCGCCAAGCAAGTTGTCGCCCTCATTTTCTTTTCTCACTTTGGCGCCTCGGGCTCGATTGGGACGTCTTGTGGTGAGGACCGATCCACCTCGACCAAGATAAACGCTAAGTCTATCTTTTCTTCCACTCCCATAGTTATCTCCTTTGAGAGTGGGGATCTCTTTGACAACTCATCAAGTTGTATCCGCCTGAAAACACAATCCAAATAGAGTGAGAACATAAATTATAACAATAACAATTGCATGCCTTATTTCCAACGTTGGTCAAAATTAAAACATACAATTGTTCTCTACACTAATTCTACATCACCGTTGGCGTAAATAGAATTAATGCATGATAAAACATCATAATATTGCCATTAATCAACGCTGGTCGAATAATAACAATATTATGATCAATTAAAACATACCATTTTCAAAATTAAATTCTCCGCTGGTTCAAATTTAATAATGAAAATAACATCTTTAAATACTGTGTAAATGAACTCATTTTCTTGAATTTTACCCACAGGAAAAATACTTTTCTATTTTCTTTTGAGCCAATTTCCATTTTTCAATTTTCCGGAAAAAGAAAAAATATGAAAACGGCTCTTACTCTTTTCTGTCTCTACCAAAACGGCCAAAATCGACTCGATCACGACTCTGCTGGCTTCGGCCCTCGCACCTGTGTCGCAACTGGGCTCGGGCCAAAACGACGACTTCATTGCCACTTACCACTTTGGGCATCATTGCTGCGCTCGATCCGAGCCGTCATGGCGGATCCGATGGCCACCTGCGTTCGCTCGGAATAAAACCCGACGCCATACGAGGAAACCCTAACCTCATTCTTTCCGCCCTCTCTCTCTCTTACGCCTCACTCCGCCTCTCTCTTCTCTCCTCAAGATCACAGCGCAGCACCAAGCGACGAGCAACGACGGCGAGAGCGAGCAGAGAGCTCCTGGCCTGGCTGTCCGCCGCTCACCTCGCCAGGCGGCTTCCCCAATGGTAGCGCGGCGCCTTGCCGAAGGTACTTCAACATGGCTACCTGTAACTCGAGTCCCATGGCAAAGACTCTGGTTCGGCCTTCTTTCCCACAGCAGTTTCATGACGCGAGGTAATCCTCCGGGTTTCCTTCTTCCCTTTTCCCCTTTTCGCTTCTTTTGGTTCTTGTTTGCTCTTCTCGCTTTTGACCGATTGGGATGGGATGTAGGGTTAACTATGTTAGGTTAGGTTTTCCCCGGAGGGACTCTACGGTTTTAGGGTTCGACATCTTCCATTCTTAAGGCGAAAACCCTCTTCTTCTTCTTAGACCAAGACGGATCTAATCTTCTTTTCCTTTTCTAATCGGTTTACCCGTTCTAGATCTAAAACCCTAGAAACCGATGGCTCGATACCATTGTTAAACTATTCGGATCGTCTAGGAGTAGATCTAGCCGGGTGCTTGATGAATCAAAGACCTAGGATACGTTCTAGTGCAAAGAATAGAGAGACAGAGAGGGTGGTTGAGGTCCGATTTAACCCGACACCGCTGGAGGAAGGGTTCAGAGGCCGCCATCGGGTTCGTTAGTGAAGACTGCGCAAATGACGGTCGGTGAAGAGGCGTGAAGACGTCGACGCGTCGAAAGAAAGTGCACGGTGTGGTGGCTTCCTCGTCATCATCGTCATGCCTCACTTAGATCGGGTTTAGGGTTTGTCGGTGGGGAGTTGCGGCTCGAGCCAACCTCGTGATAAGAGCACTGCCCCACCTCTTTTATATAACAGGTGACAGGGCTCTCCACCATGGTGGGCTAGGCGCCCGATCGTGGTGCGAATCAAAGGCCCAACCGGGCCGTTGGGTCCAGTTAGGTTAGAGATCAACCTAACAGCTCTAGCTATTAGAGTTGAGAGGAAGGGGGTAGACTATGAATAGTGTGTATACCGCCATGGCCTCATTCTTCATCCTGTTATGATTGTCAACAGTAGTGCTTGCAATGAAGCAAAAGACACAAATGTTCCTCCTGGAATGTGCCGCTACTACTTGTTGACAAATCGTCCTGAGGTTAGTTTTCAAATAAACCAAAAGATCTTCAATTATATCTTTATGTAGGTATACATAACTTGTTTACATTAAGGCTGAACTCTACTAATTCTGTTTGTATGATCACCTCCTTTTCATTGTGAAAGTATTTCTTAGCATTTAAGAGAGCTCATGGTGTTGATCTGAAGTACAACTGTGGTTAGCAGATTAATGCATGTTTGGTACGGTGATAATCAATATGACTACCAATTGGCAAGAAGTGTCTCACCTAACATATGCAAAACTATTCATATTATCCTTCCAATAATTTACAGCCTTAATACTTTTTTGGTATTTGCTAAATGAGATGGTCTGACTCTGACCTATATTCGTTGTCATTTGTTATCAATGGGATTTAGTTGCTCTAGCTATTAGAGTTTATTCAAGACTTTAGATTTTGTCGGCAGGAGAGGAAGGGGGTAGACTATGAATAGTGCGTATACCGCCATGGCCTCATTCTTCATCATGTTATGATTGTCAACAGTAGTGCTTGCAATGAAGCAAAAGACACAAATGTTCCTCCTGGAATGTGCCGCTACTACTTGCTAACAAATCGTCCTGAGGTTAGTTTTCAAATAAACCAAAAGATCTTCAATTATATCTTTATGTAGGTATACATAACTTGTTTGCATTAAGGCTAAACTCTACTAATTTTGTTTGTATGATCACCTCCTTTTCATTATGAAAGTATTTCTTAGCATTTAAGAGAGCTCATGGTGTTGATCTGAAGTACAACTGTGGTTAGTAGATTAATGCATGTTTGGTACGGTGATAATTAATATGACTGCCAATTGGCAAGAAGTGTCTCACCTAACATATGCAAAACTATTCATATTATCCTTCCAATAATTTACAGCCTTAATACTTTTTTGGTATTTGCTAAATGATGGTCTGACTCTGACCTATATTCGCTGTCATTTGTTATCAGTGGGATTTAGTTGCTCTAGCTATTAGAGTTTATTCAAGACTTTAGATTTTGTCGGCAGGAGAGGAAGGAGGTAGACTATGAATAGTGCGTATAAGACCATGGCCTCATTGTTCATCGTCTTATGATTGTCAACAGTGGTGCTTGCTTGTGTTTGATGCAATCCTTAATTTGCAGTTCCCTCTTTCTCTGTCATTAGTTTATATGGCTGCATCATGGAGCACCAATACTTCAGAGAAGATTTCTGCATAGGACTCCAAAACCTTAGTTCTAAGTTTCATAGCTTTCACCTTGATGGAGACTATGCAGTTTCTACAAAGTATTGAAACCTTCAATTAGCATGTAGTTCTAATTAGTGCTAATTTGTGTTTATACGACTACGTCATGGAGCACATCAGAAACCTATCAAAGTCATACGCAGCCTTTTGTCTGCTTATGTGCACAGGTGTTAAAAACACCACCTAGTGGCTGGTGCTTCATGGAGCACCATATGGGTAGCGGGTTCAATTTTAGTTTATTATACAGTGCACCTAAGATTTTTTTTGCTACTTTGTGCTTAAAACACCTTTTGGGTCATCAGTTTATATGATAATTGAAAACTTTTGTATTGTCGATATATGATGTTGTTAGAAAAGATCTATTTCCTACCAGTGGGTTGAATTTCCCTCTTCTATTATACTCATTGACCGATGGGATCAAATTAGAATTCCTTTTACTTTGGTTTGCAATCCATTATGCATGCCTAACATATTGATGACGATGCAAAGGTTTAGCATTTGTGCCTATCAATTTCTTCCCACGGTTCTTATTTTCCCTAGGCGGTAGTACTTTGCAATGTGCTCACATTTCGTTATTGCACCCACATTATTGTTTGAGGGTTTCTTTCATGTACGCTTCTGTACCCCCCCCCCCCCCCGCGCTGTCCAATTGCCTTCGCTTGAGGTACATCACCCTATCATTCTTGTGCATAGTGTTCAATGTTTCTTAGATTCATTTGTTTTCCCCTGGACAACAAAGAAACCCTTCAGACCATGCCACATTTAAATCTCATGAGAGATTAGTTATCAAGATGCAGAATAAAAAAAAGATTGCCTTGAAAGATAATATGATAACATTGACAAAAAAAATTAGTTGTGACACAATAGCAAAGACATCAGAGCATATACCTGACTTTGATTTGGATACATTCTTAAACACTATAAACGTCAATAATTTCCCACGGCATAGGCTGCTACATAAAGAAGGCGTAGTTGTTATGCTGCTTCGGAATCTTAAGCAGACCATGGGCCTTTGCAATGGTACAAGGGTTTGTCACTAGGCTAGGTGATTGGTTGCTGGAGGCTGTTATTCTCACAAGCAACAATGTTGGCCAGTCTGTCAACATTCCTAGGATAGCACTCACAACAGGAAAATCTAGATGGACATTCACTTTGCAGAGGAGGCAATTCCCAATCCGAGTGTGCTATGCCATCACTATCAACAAAAGCCAAGGCCAAACACTCTCAGATGTTGGTCTTTATCTGAAAAAAAAATGTCTTCAATGTTGCTATCTCAAGGGCAACATCACGACATGGTCTGAAGATTTTGACAGAAAATGAACATGGCACCTGCGGCAACCAAACAAGAAACATAGCTTACCACGAAGTCTTGCATGCAGTTAGCTAATGAGTCGTATACTTGATTGATGTATTCGCTGTCTGGTAGGCCTTGCTTGTAGCTTTAGGTATAGTCTGACTACCTGTTGCATTCCCTGTACTTATTCCTAGCCGTTTTTGCTTTCTATCCTTTCCTGCTTAGCCACATATTTTATTTTTAGTATCTATGAAATTTTGTTGTCATCTAATCTATCTGTTTTACCTACAGATGGACTACAGATCTTACTGAACGATCTGAGTGCTGGTGACCAACATGCGAGGATCTGTGCAAGGGTCTCACGACTTTGGGACTTTTAATGACACTGACAATGAGGCCTGCTTAATCCACACTGACATGGTGCTCATTGATGAGAATGTAAGTGTTCTTTTACCATAGGGAGAGAAAAAAAACTACCTTTCCAGCAATTCTACTGCCTTTTCGGGTTTTGATCTCATACCTCGCGTGCTTATATGTGCTCTGTAACATGTGTCTCCAGGGCACTTCCATCACGGCTCAAATGCCCTTCCATCACGGCTCAAATCTCTGAGCAAAATGATGTGCAGTTCAAAGCCTTGCTGGTTGAAGGAGGAGTCTACTACATGACTTCCGTGTTAAGCGAAGTGGCACGATGTACAGTACTTCTGCTGCAGCCATACACAAATACATTAACAGTGCTGAAAAAGACTTACATTTTTCCTGCCATTCCAACAAGGTTGCTCAGAGACAGACTCTCGATACAAAGCATATGAGAATTTGCTCTGTTTTTGCTAAAAGCTTAGGCCACAGGCCTATTCATTGTGCACAAAAATTCCTTGCCTTTGCTTCCACTATGAAGCCTCCTATGCCTTACCTCTGCTGATATACACATACACCAGTACATAGATGCATAGTTCACGGGCGCAGCGTCGCGCGTCTGCCCACCTAGTATATATAACAGCATAGATCTTTGACAGCACAAGATCGATAGTGCTTCCCCCGGCCGTGATCCAAGTAGCACATGCTACATGCTTATCATATCATGCATGTACACTTTCATGTCATATATATGCTTTTTGTGTATAGAATTAACTAATTATGCTATATGTGGTGTATTTGATTTTGCTAATCTACGGGCACCCATGACTTCGACTTCTGCGCGATTGGATTTATCCACTAGCATGGTCCTCAAGCCATTCTCCGTGTCTAGTTTCATAGGAAAATCACCTAACTTTTCTTCGTTGAGCTATGATGCACCGATACGTAATACCGGTATGACGATACCCCATTTGTTCAAAAAACCCGATACGACAATACGTGTGTGTGTGTGTGTATATATATATATATATAGAAAAATGGTATGGTACTCCTGGGAGTACGTACTCCCACTCCTCATATACTACTTAAATCGTATGATGATACCTCTTTATCTATTTGAGTATACTCCAATAACGATTATAATATACCCCAAAGTGAGTTTCATAAAAAATTTCATTAAAATCCACTTTTTATAGCAAAATTTGTGTAAATACTTCATTTACATATGAAAAAGGGTATATAGCAAAAATAAAGGGCCCTAATAAAATAATTCAATCAGATCGCATTGGAGTATCTTATAATTGCTATTTAAGTATCCTGAAAATGATAAAGAAGTATAATATATTTGTTTAAGTGGTATATTCGAAGTGGGAGTATGTACTACCCCATTTGTTCTCCTAGGCTAATATTAATTAATCTACTCCACTAAGAGCAGTACACGCAATCGGACACAGACGGCTAGACTGCTAGAGTGCTAGTACTTGGGCACGCTACGCTCTGCAGTATTGCGGTCGGTTCCTCAACAAACCGGACTACCTCGCCAGTCGCCTCTTCCTCCTCGCTATGCTACCCATTGTTCTGCATTGTAGTCGCAGCACCAGCCATGTCAAGCGTAGCCTGCGGTGGGCAGCGAGGCTGGAGCCTGTTCGACGTGATCCATAGCCTCCCGTTGACGCCCGAGTCCCTCGTGTCCCAGATCAACACTGCCATCGCCTCCACCCAGTACGCTCGCGTCTGCGCCCTCCTGGACCCCGCCGTCTCCGCATCCTCATGGTCGCAGCAGCCTCTGCGTAAGGGCGAGGGGCGGGAGGAGGGGTAGAGCTAGGCATTGGGTCATGCCGTGCCGGCCCAGCCCGGGCCCACCGTGCTTCAGGCCACGTCATGTCGTGCCGACTCGCCCGGCACACCCCGCCATCCATGTGTCAGGCCGCCCACTCCGCCTCCCGGCCATTCTAGGCACCTGACCCAAAGCCCGTCGTCTTGGGGTCGTGCTGCCACCAAGCCTAGCCCAAAATAACTATAGACAATGGAGGCGGCGATGGCGGCGGCAACCATCATCTTCATTCCTCTCAGTCGGAGGAGAGCCGGAGAGGGAGGAAGGCGGCGCGTGGGGAGGAGAGAGCCGGAGAGGGAGGGAGGAAAGCGGTGCTTAGGGAGGGGAGGAATTGAGGGTGGAGGGCTTGAGGTGGTGTGTGGGATTGGGGATATGGATTAGCCAGGATGGGGTTTAGGGTTGGGCCAGGCCGTGGGGGAGAGAAGATTAGGCCAGCTTAGGCCGGGAGGGATAGGATTGGGCCAGGCCGGAGGAGGATTGGAGGATTGGGCTTTTTGTGCCGTGCCGCCCAAGCACGGCCCAAATGGCCGTGCCATGCCGTGCACCAGCCAACAGTCGCTGCTCGAGCCCAAATTTCCGGCCGGCGTTCGGCTATGCCTACCGGCTCCTGACGCTGCACCATGTCGTCTTTGTGCTTAGACCGACTGTCTTGCGGTCGACCGCTTCAGACCACCCGTAAAAGCCCGACCCAAGTCCCAGCTCTAGGAGGGGGGGGAGGCCTCGCTGCTGCTGGTTCTCGCCACGCTACGACGTGAAGGTAGCGGACGAGGCGTACCGGGCGGCATGCGCGGCGCTCGGGGTCGAACAAGCGGATGTGGTCGTGCGGTCTCTACGGGTGGTGCTGTCGAGTTGCCCGTCAGAGAAGGCGGCGACCGTGTGGAAGGTGAGGTGGATGCTGGCCATCGCGTCCGCGCAGTTGCACAAGCACCAGCACCAGCACTCGATGATGGGTCGGCTGGGTTGGGCTAGGAGCAGTAGTTTTTCTTTTGGGCTGGGCTTCTTTTCACGACGTATCTGCGTATCGGGACGTAACTGAACGTATCGGCCATTTATTTTCTTTTTTTAAAACGCAAACATTTTCTGATACTTCCCGACACGTGTCGGGTCAGATCTGCATCGTGACACGATCGGATACCGCATTTCATAGCGATAGCACCGATCGTGTATCGAGCCGCTTGAGCGATGACCCTTCTACTCAGCACCGTCAATTCGAATCACTAAGGCCGACTTTCATCTCTGCTCGACGGGCGAGTCTTACAATCAAGCTCCCTTCCGCCTTTGCACTCGAGGACCAATGTCCGTCTTGCCTGAGGAAACATTTGCGTGCCTTCGTTACCTTTTGAGAGGCCTACGTCCCATAAAAACTATCTATATGAGACCGTCCCTTAGGCAGCGGATCTGACACAAAGTTAGAATCCAATTTGATAATTGTTAGTTCTCAGTAGAACGAGCCCATGGTCTTGTATCCTCCATCATGATTTGAGTCCGACAAAACTTTTGCTTGAGCAGGGACCAAATAGTTGCAGATGCACTATTGGAATTTGAGCTCTTTTATTATACACTCAATTTAATACGACCGTCAATTCTTTTTATCAAAAGATTCAGATTAGTTAGGATTTAGTTATACTACACCGGGTAATACGAGTAGTAGAATTCCAAGGGTATAATTGTAATTACTCATGTGGGGATCACATGATACAAGAATAGTATTTTCAACCCTAGTTGAAAAAAGACCATAATACCCTAATGAAAAATAGTAAATACAAAGAAAAGTCTATTATGTCCTTAACAAATAAATAGTCAGATCTAATTTATACTACCACTATATACTATCAGTAGAATGTACCGTAAAATTTCTCAAAATTTCTCTGAAATTTACGTGAGGGGTTTCCCGGGGAACTCCTGTGGGTGAGTGGGGTTTCCCGACACATGCAACACTACAATCTGGAGATGTATGTGTTGATGGTCATAAATGAGAAAATTAGCTAAACTCATTTTCTATTATCGTGTGTCGCTTTTCTAGTGGTAAACTGATGATCTGGATATATGCCTCGTGTATATTTAGCCATAGAGTTGGTTTGAAGGGTAAATTCTCTCGTCACTCTCCCCTAGATTGCCTATATTGGCATCATTTACTGAGCTAGCTAGGGAATACTTCCGTCGCAGTTGCCACCAAGATAATTTTTTAAAACTTCTACACCCAATCTTTCATTAATTTGCCGAGTTTAGCCATTTTCACAAGATATGCCCCCAAGCTACAGTGCATTGACATTTTTTTCCCTAATTGCTCTTACTGCGGTTAGGAGCTAGACTTATTAAAATTCAGTGGCTTGGGATGTTAATTTGATTTGGACGTGTCCCAAAGTTGAGGTAGGCAAGGTGAATTTTGTTAGGACTGGCCTTTTTTAAAATGTTATTTCTAGCTCCGGACCTCTTGTGAAAACTATTTATAGTTCTAGGCCTTTTGTTCGGCACGATATCTACAAGTTTACCTTTTTTTGTACTCTTCCAAAATTGCAGAAACTGGTAATAATAAGGACGAAAAATGTGGAGTTCATGCTTTCCTACATGTTATTTTTTTTGGCGCGACTAGCGCTTGGACGTCCCAGCACCGTACGCTCCTCTCCACACAATCGCAACATTTTTTTTTGACTTGTTGCAACATATCAAAAATTCATATGCAATATTTCCAATAAGAGGAATCTCATAATCAAAACAAACATCTGGAAAAAGGACGTCGACATATTAAAAAAAATGCAACATCTCAGAATTCATATGCAATATTTTTTTCAATGATTGTAATATTTTTTTCAATGGTCGCAATTTTTTTTCCAACGGTCGCAACATTCTTGTTTTGACGTCACAACAAAAAGAAACTAACTATCAAAAAGAAGAGGTGGAGCGCATCTGAAAACACATATTGCGAACAAAAAGTATGCAACATTTTTGTTCAACGGTCGCAACATATCAAAGAAGCAACAATCAGACACTTGCAACAAATTTTTCAATGAGGATACGATCACCATGCAAAAAAAATCTTTGTGCGATAAATTCTTCCCCACGGTTTGCACATAAACACAACACAAATCCCTTGCAGGCAATGGGAGAGCTTCGAGCTCCGCGGAAACTACTCCATGATCAAGCACGCCTCCACTCAACTCGCCATCTTTCATTGAGACACCAAAGAAGATCCACCGGAATTGAGCCGGAAGAAGAAAGCATCCCCTGAAAGCACAACCAAGATTGCAACTTCAGAACACAACCAAAGATCTAGAACATCATCCCCTGAACAAATCTACTAAACATCGTCCGGGAAACCATGCAACGAGCAGCAAAAGCAAACTTCTCCTCCTC
Organism: Phyllostachys edulis; assembly: GCA_036346405.1. Classification (NCBI taxonomy): domain Eukaryota; kingdom Viridiplantae; phylum Streptophyta; class Magnoliopsida; order Poales; family Poaceae; genus Phyllostachys; species Phyllostachys edulis. The sequence goes on from CM070561.1 coordinate 71,875,879, forward strand.
AAATCCATTGCAACCAAGAGAGAAACAGTACCAAATCCACCCAAAAAACACACCATGACACCAGAAACAACCAGAATTAAGCAACACTGAGCTCCAAAACACCTCCCAGATCGCAGCTTCCTACACCCAAACTTGCTAACCAAGCGAAATTAAGCGCCAACAGTAGCAGCAGCCATCTCACCCCGAACCCACCAAGAGAAACAAACACACGCCGCAACTCCACACACTCACCACCTCCAAGCCGCCACCCTGGCACGAGCCAGCCCCTTTTGAATCCAGGAATGCGGAGCTCAATCCACGGTAAATTGCATCGCGCGGCCAGTAGAAGTATGATGCCTCTTGTCCGCCAACGCCGCCAATTGCCAAGGAGCAGTGCCACCGCCGCCGCGTGGGCTCCGCTCCGACTAGTTTAGCCTTTAGAGATGAAGGGAGTCGAAGCGAGAGGAGAGAGAAGGGGAATGCTCACTGCTCGGTGGATGAGGAGTGGGCGGATAGAGCGAGCTGGGGGAAGTGAGGTGAATAGCAAAGTTAGATGAGGAATGAGTGGCTAGGAGCAGCGCGTGAGAAAAAGTGAAGTGAATAGAAAAGTTAGAGAGAGAGCGCCCAGTCACATCAGACGTCTGTAAGATCGAGGAGGCCGACTAGAGGGGGGTGAATAGGCTTTTTTTAAAATAAAAAAAACTTCTTTGGCTAAAACCGATTCCTAATGCGGAAGCTAATACAAATACGGTTTTGCACAATTAAAGCCTAAATCAACTAGGTTCAACTAAGTGCACCAACAAAATGAGACTATATAAATGATAGCAATCATACACATACAATTAAGCAATTTAAATACGAGTAATGTAAATTGCACAATGTAAAGCACAAGTAATCAAACCACAAAGACACGGCGATGTTTTCTCGTGGTGATCGGAGACTTGCCGGTCTCCCCTAATCCACGTTGAGGCAAGCCCAAACTAATTGGACCGGCTCCACAAATTGAGCACCCGCCTCCGAGGTAAGTCCAACCACTTGGACCGGTTCCAAACCGAACCAACACCTCGCTCCACTAGGGTTGCTCTTTCCTCCACTCCGGAGATGGCGAGCACCACACCACTCACAAACCGCCTGGGTCTTCTCACAACCTTCTTTGAGAAGCTCACCGCAAGAACGACGCCACCACGCCTGCCTAGGTGTCGGCAAACACCAAGAGTAACAAGTCTCCAACGCCACTTGACCCAATCAAGTGTCTAAGCTCAAATGGATATGAAATCCACTACCTAAGGCAACACATGCACTTAGGGTTTGCTCTCTAACCTCACTAAGTGCAACACATGCACAAAAGAGAATGAGAGGCTTGCTCTTTGCTCAAAGGAATGTCTAGGGCACCAAAGACACAACCAAAGAACCTCTCCCAACCGGCCAAGATGGCTATATATAGCCCACACACAAAAACTAGCCGTTGGGGAAAGATTCCAGAGAATCTGGACGAAATCGGTATGACCGCTATGTAATGGCCGGTCTGACCGCCCTTAGCTCCAACGGCTATAAAACTAGCCGTTGAGCTCACAAACGGCTCGATCGCCAACTAATGGCTTGGTCAGATCGCCACCGGTCGAGCCACCGGCCGATCCGCCCAATAGACGCCGGTCTGACCGCTCCAGAAAACTTCACAGAAATGGCTAAGGACCAGAAAATATCTCTTCTGGAAAACTTAAACCGCCACACAAAAATCGGAACAACCGCACATCGGTTGAACCGAAAATAAGCGCGGTTCAACCGCACAGCCTTTGCTGTGATAGCGACCGATCAGATCGCCGTTACTGGCGGTCAGACCGCCAGCAGCAAACAAAAGTGCATTTTGATTTTTCCATCAACTCAAATTGCAAAAACACATTTTGCTAATTTGATGCAAGATGCACACAAGGTTAAAGACAAGACTCTCAATAAGTTGCAAAATACATTTGTCAACTTTTAGAATCAATGCCTCAAATTGCATTCCGCTTCAACTCAATTTGCAAAACACATTTGCCAAATTGACGCGCGATGCAAACAAGGATTCAAGTGAGATTCTCAACAAGTTGCAAAACACATTTGCCAACTTATAGAATCACACTACAAGGAATAAGGTACATGGACTTACACCATTTGCAAAAACACATTCGTAAACTTAAGTCACATGCTACAAGGGTTATCCATAACATGGACTTACACCATTTGCAAAAACACATTCGCAAACTTAAGTCACATGCTACAAGGGTTATCCATGAGCCACAACTATTTGCAAAACACATTCGCAAATATTGGCAACATGTTAAGATGAGCTAGAGCAAACATAATGAGCTATCAACACATAACTAACTCAAGCTACTAGTAAAAGACCCATTTTAATAGTACGACAACCTATACTAACAATCTGATCTTCCAACCAAACACCAAGACCGGCAAAAGACTAGGAACAGATCCTTAGCCCTAGCTAGTCATATCTTTGTCTTGCGCAATCACTTGAAGCTTGACGACGTACATCTTTGCTTCAAGTCCGGATCATGATTTGATATGCATCAACTCATGATGCATCCTTCACTTGACTTCCATCAATCACATGATGGGTCTTCTTTTGACTTGATGATCAACTCATGATCATCTCCTTTTCTTGAACTTGATACACATCAACATATGATGCATCCTTTACTCCAAGCTCTTGACTTCAATATCATCAACACATGATGATCTTCTAAAGTCTCCAACTATAGAACTCAACCTATTCATCCAACTCATGGAAAGTGTTAGTTCTATAACATGATTATCATTAATTACCACGCCATACCATTAACTCATAATGGTGGGACAAGATACCACAATCTTTCCCTCTATGGTAATTGATGATAATCACTTCAATTGCAAGTAATTGAATATAGAATGGTATGAGTATATAACCACTACACAAGTTGTATATACTCATAGGATATATGAGCACACAAGTCTCATATACACACATGAATATATTAACTACACAAGTTAGATATATTCAAGAATATGTGAGTGCACATGAGCTACACAAGTTATGTTATACTCACATATAAGTATGCTTAGACTACACAAGTCTTATATACTCATATGAATATATTAACTATGCAAGTTAAATATATTCACATGATATGTTTCAAAGTAAAGATCCCAAATATGTGGAAACAGGAATATGGATCAATACTAATGAAACCTCAAAATACAGAATGAACTCCCCCTGTATGTGTGCATACATGAATATGTACTAAGAACATATGCACATATTTAGGTTAATTCTTTTAGTGAAGTTCAACCTATATTTTGGATCCGAGGAATGCAACAGGGTATAAGAATACAAAGTAGAATGCATATCTCTTTTGTTCTTTATATCCAAACGAGACTAATCATGAGATATAACAATAAGAGAGTTAGTCTCACAAATAGATTTGTCATTATAAATGCATACCTGTTTGGATTTTCCTTTTTGTTTATCCAATGAATTTGATTTGTCATTAATCACATACATGCCTTCATGATTATCACCTTTATATCCAATTTAGACTAAATAATAAGTATATCAATAAACATGTTAGTCTCACAAATGCATTTGTCATTAATCACCAAAACACTTCATTAACATATAATGGCGGGATAGATTCTTCAACGTCAGCGTAGTACTATTGAATTTTTTATTAAATAACCTTTTTTAAAAAAATTATTTTAAAGTTAACCCTCGGCGCACTTTATTTCCAAATCTAACCCCTTTGGTCATGCCACCACCCATAGCGTGACAAAACAACACTGTCACGCTAGGGCAAACTCTTGTTACACCATGGGTGGTGGCGTGACAGTGTTGTTTGGTTACGCCATGATCAGTGACGTGACAGTGTTGTTTGGTCACGCCACGATCAGTGGCGTGACCAAAAGTGCTATTTTGCGAACTTATCTTGTAGCGTGACAACTTTATTTTGTCACGCCATGGGTGGTGGCGTGACCAAAGAGGTCATATTTGGAAACAAAGTACGCCGAGGATTAACTTTAAAATAAAATAAAAAAAAAGGTTAATTAATAAATAAAAAGTTCTAGTACTATTACACCTTTTTTTTTACCTTTCTTGACCAGCTTTATTTGGATGGCATATCTCTCCTAGGAGGGATCCTTTTTCTCGCGGTTTGATTTGGTATGCGTCAACGAGAAGTTGTACGAAGATGACTTGCATGCCACCCAGCTGATTAGGGCATCTTGTCTCTTTTCTTTTTCACTTGCATGCCACCCAGATGATTAGGCCATCTTGTCTCTTTTCTTTTTCACTTGCATGCCAACCAGATGATTAGCGCATCTTGTCTCTATTCTTTTTGGGGAAATTAGGGCATCTTGTCGCCGACCATAAAATTCAGATCTCAATATTTAGTGGCAGACAAACTTTATTTAGTCGGACTCCCCTCCATTGGAACATGATCATGTGGATCTCATCCGCCCCTCACCTCTCCTTGTATAGCCCTCCCCGTCCACAATCCCATGCCTAGCTGCCCCTACCTCACCACCCCCCCCCCTACCCTATCCACGGGAAATGGATCATCTGCATTGAAGGATTCAATGCAGAGGATTTACAGTGTATGACATTAGAAAGCGATCTTCACCGTCCGATCAAAAATCAAATACCGAGACAATAGGAACAATATTTTGCCACAGTGATTTCGTTACAATAAATATTATTGTTCCCACAGTGAACCTCTGCAGTAATGTAGAGGATCTGGATCCTTACCCACAAGCTCTATCCCAGTTGCCTCCCATCATGGCTACCAAAGCCAGCTACCTCTCTGTCGCACTTCGCCATTGATACACTCTCTGAGTGTAGAAGTTTTCAACTACTCTTAGCATGTTAATTAACATTTCATTGATTAACTGCTTGGCTAACCCTTTAATTAAATTTATAATTGTGTAGAGTTTGGAAATCATTGGTCTTATCCGTGGGATCTGTCAAAATCGTCGATATGAAGGCAACCATCCTTGGCACGACACATTCCAAGGCCCCAGCTGGCAATACAGGATCCGGATCCTCTGCTGTAACAACGATGTGTGTGAATAGGAGTCGGCAGTAGACCGCAGCAGTATTGTAGCAACAGAGGAATATATTACTGTAGTGAAAAACACTAGATCTAATGGTCTGTACAGTTGTTTTTTGATTGAACGGTAGAGATCACTTTCTAATGTATGGTACTGTAGATCATCTGTATTGGCACCTTCAATGCAGAGAACCTATTTCCGTCGGAACAGCCATGGGTACGATCTGATGGGTTGTACCATATGCCACCCAACATAGATTTCAAACCAAGAAACTCGTGTGAAGGGCGAGGTGGTGACTCGGCTTCCTAGCTAGCGGGCAAAACCTCACGGAGTTAGAAAACCCATTGGAACATGTATTTAACGGCACTTGCATATAAAGACGAGAGAGAGAGGGGTGGCTCCACCACAGCAGTTATGCCTAAGAACATCTCCACCATGAACATCCCCAGGATCGAGTTCCTCCATTATTCACTATTTTCCACTGATTTCCACCTCACATCTGTATATCTTCTCCAATTGATCCGGGTGTTCAATCGGCTGCTGTAAACATATCATTATTATTATTAATAATTCCAAATGATTGTCCATCATGTTTTCACATAATATGTTCCTGATTGGATCAATTCAGGGATGTGCGAGTAATCTCTCAATGGCTAGGGGCATATAGGTCACCTAATAGTTAGTAAACACGTACGTATTTTATACTTAACGTCTTATTCCTATGGTTCTAATATTTACCTACATACGCACACTACAACATAAACCCCATGTAGAGATGTTTTCTTAATATAGTAGAGATGTTTTTTTCATGTCGCTACCCTGTTGCTAATTCTCATGCAACTAAAAATTCCTAAAATCTCATTCAATTTTCTCACCTTTAGATCACGTGTGGAGATTCATGCTGGGGGGTCATCGACTGGGGGTGGGGGTGGGAGGAGTGAGTTTGGGTTAGGGATGGATTTATATATGGATCGAGGGAGAGATGTGAGTGGTTGGAACATGATTTAATGGATGAAAAGTTCGACTAAGAAATAGACAACCCTATAGGGTTAATAAATAAAAAGTACATACACACAAGTACACAACACATACATATAGATGATGCTTACCATGGAAGGAGGCCTAGAAGCAGTGGCAGAGACAGAACTCAAACCCTATAGGGTCAATGCCTCTGAAATTCTCAAAGTTTCACGTGTTTCACAGTAAATATCAATACTATTTGGCCAAAACTTATGAAGGTCAAAACTTATGAAGGTCATAACGTGGCTCCGCCACTGCCAAGGATCGTCTGGGAGCGTGTGCGCGCGCGTGATTCTCGTGTGCAGTCCATCCATTCATGGGCCACCTCATCCCCATGAATTTCACCTATGTACGAAGAATCATAACACCTTTCAGCTTCAGGAAAGTCAGGGAAGCACGGTAAATGGACGGAGGCAAGATGTGGAGGAAAGTCAGGGAACGTTATTTTATCAACGTAGGGGTACATATTAATTAGAACATGAATAACAAATGAAATTTATATATATATTCTTTTATCATTTTCTTTTCCTGTGCAGCCATCCAAGATTATTACTTACAAATTAGTAAGATGTTTTAATGTTACCATATATCTGCATGGACAAGCAAATCTAAAAAGTTCTACATGATATCTGCATCTCACCATCTTATAAATCACAACAGACGCTTAACATACCAGGTCCTACAACAACAAAGGGCGAGAATAAAACATGGAAGTTTTTATGATTCTTCATGCATAGGTGGAATTTATTAGGTAGACGCCACAGAATTGTGAAAGAATATGTCAGCATTATTTTGCATTTGCATAAACCCTTGCTTTTCATATGAGCAAGAAAACCAAGTGGCCCACCAAGTAATATTCTATTTTTTGTCTATCGGAGATGAGCACCAAGCATAATTCCAACACTAGTGGTCTGAGCAACAATCCTTGTCCCCTGCTTTACACAACCCTTTTCTGTTATAAATAGGCCACCATTATTGTAAGAGAAACAACGGCAACATTGGCGCAGATAGCTCCTGGGCTCCTGTGGCAGCAGGACAGACTACTGAAGCCTCCAGAGCAGAAGAATGGTTACTAGCATACGTGAAATAGTGGGAATTATAGGTGTATTTCTGCCCACAAGCTACCTGAATTAACTCACTTCAGCTTTGTAACACCGCCGCGTTTCTTTCTTGCAGGATGTGCAGTTTGTACGCTCCTCTATGCAGCACCAATGTACATGATTACATCCTAAACTGCATGATAAGAAATACAGCATGACGTATTAATTATTGCTTACCGCTATATTGCTATGACTTTTGTTTCCCAGATTCACATTTAAGAGAGTGATAAAGAAGGGCAGTGTAGAAGAATTCTCCTGCATACCATATATCTTGGCTTGGTTCAGCGCCCTTATTTACACTTGGTACAGCCTTCCAATGGTGAGCTATGGGTGGGAGAACTTGTCACTCTGCAGCGTCTGCGTACTAGGAGTACTCTTTGAAACCGCATTCATCAGTATATACGTATGGTTTGCACCAAGACAGAAAAAGGTAAGTAGTCATGTTGTTCCTTTGGTATCTTAATAATTTCTGTAGAAATCAGAAAGAACGACAGCCATGCTTCCGGATAGTACAGTAGAAAAACTATATCTGATACTTACTTGAGAGCCTTTTTTATTATTTAATCATTTTTTAAAAAAGTTATTTTAGAGATAACATCTTCGTAACTTTATTTCCAATTCTGACATCTTTGTTCACGCTATAACTTGTGACGTGACCAAACTGTGTTGTCAACAAGATGCCACATAAGTGTGTAGCTAATATTTCTAAGATGTAAATTAACAAAGTGGTGGCATCATGCAACAATTTATACAGGAAGCAATATCTTCAAACTAAATATGCAGTAATAGCTTATAACACTAAATTTTGATATCTGTAAGCTTGGTTGCCTAAAGACAGCAACACTTCAAATGTTTAATGACAAGATGTTATTATTCTGCTAAAAAGAAGGTGATGTTACTTATTCTTCTCCGACACATATAAGACAGACACAAACATCTGCCTTCTGGTTAAAGAAAAAAAGACTATGGTGTTATTACATTAGTTCCATGCATCTAGCTAGTCATATGAAAAATTACAAGTTTCAATGCATGTGAATATAGGGTTTTTAAAAGGATTGAATTATTCATGAGCTAATCAATAATCCTAACACTATCTGATAATCTCTTGCAGAAGCTTGTCCTGCTAATGGTATCTCTGATTCTGATAATCGTCGGCATGACTGTATTTGTCTCAAGTTTCTCAATCCACACCCACCGTATGCGTAAGGTGTTTGTTGGTAGTATTGGTCTAGTGACTTCCATATCGATGTACAGCTCTCCATTGATAGCTGTGGTGAGTACTGTTACATATTGTGGCTCCAGAATCATGTATTACAGATTAAAAAAACAACAGGTTTCATGATAAAACCTTGAAACAAGAATCTAAGATTGATTAAATGATTCAATATAAAAAAAAACCATGTTACAAGCAGTAGAAAACTAGGATGTGTTCCATATGATCTAATATCATTCAATGAAATACTTTATCATGTCCCAAAGTACTACAGAAACAAAATGCATTCCGATTTCAGATAGACAAGGAAAAAACCAAAAGAAAAGAAAACGCCTTCCGATGATACAATTAAGGCATTTTATTTGGCACAGCATCTTAAAATTTGAATTTTTTTGCGTACGCCGCACAATTGCAGAAACAAGTTATGAAGACGAAAAGTGTGGAGTTCATGCCTTTCTACTTGTCACTGTTTACCTTGTTAACCGGTTTGAACTGGATGGCATATGGACTCCTAGGAAGGGATCCTTTCGTCACGGTTAGTATAAGATTTGTTTTTACCAATAAAAATACACTATATATATTATCCTACTGACCTACCTGTTTGCTAATGAAGGCACCAAACTCTATTGGCTGTTTCATGGGTATCCTTCAGTTGATTGTGTACTTTATTTACACCAAATGCAAGGAAGCACCCAATAAACTTCATGACGTCGAGCAGGCAAATGTCATGAAAGTGGCACCTAGTCAGGCGGACACAAAAGGGCAGAGCCCATGAACTGAACTACTGTAGCACCGCGACACTATTTGCATAGCAAAGTAACACACCAGGGTACCGTTCACGCGGGACCGACCGGCATAGCATTAGTTGGAAACTAGAGAGAAGAATAATTAGTTTCCTTGTTTCATGTATTAGAGATAAGTTTCCTAAGAGCATCTCCAGTGTAATAAACAGATTCAAGTTCAATGGCATGGCAAATAAGCATTTACATGAATCAACATATTTTTTCTCTAATGTATCGAACCAGTTCCTATTCTCAGGTAGGACCCATATTTATTAATAAATAAATAACATTATCTCTCTCGACCGTTCTCTCTCCCTCTCCATTGATCCATTCGATCCTCTCCTCCCTCACCTCCGATCTCCGCCCCTGTCTAGCGCTAACGTCGACCCATTATCTTGCCACTCCATCGCCCATCCCTCTCCACCACCGCATTGATCCTCCCTCCTGTTGCTTCACCACCCCTCCTGACGGCAAGATAGAGACGGCATGCGGCGACGGAGAGCTCGACAATGCGACGGCCCTGACAACAACTTCAAGTGGACCCATCAACTATCTACGGCAACGGCAAAGAGCCTAGTGCATCGGCCTCGATGATGGCACACGCACGACAACAACAATCTCAGGTGTGCATCTGACAATTAGTGCTTGTTGGATTTTTTTTTTAATTTCTTGGGTTCGATTCAAAAAGAGGGTTTGGTTCTAAGAATTTTTTTTTGTTGGAATCGATAGCCCCAATATATTGAATCGATTCGATTCACTCTCTCTCCTCTCTTTGAACCGGCTTAAACTCATATCGCAGATGGCCTAAGTTTATATATTATTTATGAGGGGTCAAGTGAAGCCATCCCTATAAAAAGAATAGTCTTGTGTCGATTATGAATCAAGCAAGAATGAATTAGTCTTTTGTCTGCCAAAAGTTCTTTCAACAACAACAGAATGGCCGCCTGTCAAAATACATAGATTGCTCTTACCAGAAAAGGTGTTGTCAAAATACATAGTGAACTTCAGTGTGAGAATTTTTGGCATATATGGCATGTTTGCGACACGTATTTGCAGTTTTGACCACCGGCAACATGTATTTGTAAATATGGCACCGTTGTCGCATAGTGACCGTGCGGCAACAGCTCCCACGCCGCCACGTTGGCCCTCCCCGCCCGCCCTGCTGCCACCTCAGCCCATTGCCGCCATCAAGACCACACGCCACGTGGCCCTCCTCCCCTCCGCACGGCTTAGGGAAATTAGGGTTTCGCGGTTATTTGTAGAAATTATAAAATATAGCAAATGAATTAAAAAATATATAAAATTTTGTGTGGAGCCTCTCGACACAGTGTACTATACGGTATAAATTTGCCATAATTTTATTCGTTCAAAAATTTCTCATGATTTTATATAAATGTATTGTTTGTAATGAATTTGTAAATGTAGAAATTAAGCTCCAAAAATTATGAATTTTATTTGAGTTAATTTTTATTTGCCATTGGAAGTTAGCGAGCTCCCAAAATGTCATCGAAAATTGCCCATCTCTTTTTTGCTCAACTTTAATCCATTTTGCCACTCCCGGTTGATTGGCCAGTGATGGCCGTTGAACGAAAAGACGATTTTGCTCAGCATCTGAGATCTTTAGGAATTGTTTGACATAGTAATATGGTTCCAATAATTATGAAAAATTTAGGAAGTTCTTGACATAGTGTGGATTATTGTGTAATTTTATAGGGTTTTATTTGCAACATGTTTTTCTCTAAAAATCTTTAAAGTTTCATTTGTAACTTGAAAGATTTTTAGATAACAACATGTTGCAAATAAAACCCTATAAAAATTATAAAATAATCTACACTATGTTAGAAACCTCTTAAAATTTCATAATTTTGGAACTATATTACTATGTCAAATAATTTCCTAAAGATCTCAAAGATACTTAGGGCAAAATCGTTTTTTCGATCCAAGTCCACTACCAACCGAACGGAGTGGCAAAAAGGATTAAAGTTGAGAACGAGTGGCAAAAGGATAAGCAATTTTTCGATGGCATTTTGGGGTGCTCGCCAACTTCCAATGGCAAATAAGGAATTAACCCATTTTATTTTGAAGGCTTATCAAGCAGTGGACTTTATTGTGTACTATTTGGACAATTTGATATATGTTCTGGGATTGTCTCGAAAATTTTGGATTTAGGTCACGAAAATTTGGATTTTAGGTTTCGGAAATTAGGGTTTCATGATTTTATGTGACTTGGAATGTATGGAAAAAAAAACTTTATTGCAACTCCATTCGAGATGTCGATATACAATATGGCGCAAAAGTATAGCAAAATAAAATATGAATACAAATATACCGAAACATAATCCCATAACACGGGATATACCACAGTCTAGATAAGCTTGTGCATGAACCAACGGAGGAAAATATGTGGCATGCAGATCATATAACGATGTATCATAACCTCCGACTTGTGTATGTTTCGAAGGCTATGATATATCGTTATATGATCTACGCGTCACACGTTTCCCTCAATTGGTTTATGCACAATCTTATGTAGCCTATGGTACAATACAGATCATCCAGGGCAAACTGATAATTTGACAAAGAGTGTCCTATTTAACAATGTGTGCAACTAGTCTCCGCGGCGCCATAGCGAGTGCCCCTTGTCTCGGGGCTGCCCACGGTGGCGGCGAGTGTCGAAGTCATCCATGTCCTGCGATTCCATAATGTAAGTGGATCGTACAGGAAGAAACATAACAAGGATGTAAATTGTATATAACTCACGCTTTGATACGGAGTGTGCCCAGTCGGCCAGATACGCTACAACATCGGTCGGTCTCGGTCGAAGGAGCCTTCCCCTTCCCCTTATCGCGGGACTCTCCACGTCGGGTTGGTATGTCGAGGTCGTCCATGTCCTGCAATTCCATGATGTAAGTGCATCGTATAGTGAAAAACGTAACAATGATGTAAATTCTTCATGACTCACGTCACCGATACGGAGTACGCCCGGTCGGCCGGATACACTACAACGTCGGGCGGTCTCGATCAAAGGAGCCTTCACCTTCCCCCTGTCGCGGGACTCTCCACGTCAGGCTAGTATGTCGAAGTCGTCCATGTCCTGCGATTCCATGATGTAAGTGCACCGTACAGTGAAAAACGTAATAAGGATGTAAATTCTTCATAACTCACGTCGTCGATATGGATTACACCCGACGAGTACTGGGCTCCTTCAGTGCTTCCTCAATAGGGTCCGGCACGTAAGATTTCCACCGCACGAAGGTCTCGGCCCGCATCGAGTAGTTCAACATGTATTTCTACTAGATGAACGCCATATCGTACATCTCCGGGCCGTCAATCTACTGGAAGAAGTGGTAGCGTATCTCGGGCTGCCATTATGTAGGGATAAAGTTAAAAATTTAAGGAATTGAACGCAGGGAGAGGAAAATCGATACATGCGAAAGAAACGCTTACGAGGTGGTGCCCACACGTGTAGTACACCCGGGAGGTGGTGTCTGGGTGTGTGGACTAAATGATCTCCGTCGGCTCGCCACACACACACTGTGGGACCAAAAAACGTGGTGGTACTTGAGCATCTTTCATTGAAAAATCTAGGTATTGTAGATGTTTCCTCTTCTGCGCAAGCCATTTGCGCTTTTGCAACACCCTCGCATAGAAGTTTGATGAATAATCCATAGCTGGGTATCGTACAAGTTTACGCTGTACATAATAAATAAGGTGGAAAAATATTACATTACAACACTGAATGACGACCGGACGAGCTGAGTCTGTTGGGACAATCCTTCATTGAGTGCCCAAGGGTCTTGTATATCCTGCACTTGATTATGTGGCTAATACTGGTACGTTGGCTGACATCCATGTCATTCCGGAAGCATCGCGTCTGCCGTCGCCCCTTCCCTATTCTCTTCAAGTCCCTATTGGGACTCCATTACACCATGTCCGGCCAAAAATCCTTGTAGTTTATTTCCAAGTCGTGCGAGTGAAACTCTCCACTCCATGTACTAAATAGGTGCTGCATGTCGTAGTACTCAGAGATGTACGACGTAGACATTTGCCTCATTTGCGCATACGCCTTGTACACATGCGAGCATAGCTTGTGGAAGAGCTTCAGCTTGTTGCGGGTGCATGTCGCCACATCACCCAGGGTGCATGCTTGTTTCCTCCTCCCCGACATGATCATATCGTATTTACGCGGCTCGATCTCGCATTCCGCCGAGGTCGTTGATCACCCGGATGTCATGCATTCGGGCATTCTCCATCTTTCGGTCCATGTGCCTCTACATATTCTCGGACCACTGCTTGTCTTCCTCTATCTGTCGCTTGGCTGTGGTAGCTCTATTAACAAAATAACCAATAGTGCAAGTCCATGTCTCTGGATGATCGTGATGATAGGGAGGCATCACACCCCTTTGAGGACGCTTGTTCTAGACCTCGGACATGTTGGTCGTCATAATTCCGTACTTCGCACCGTCTGTGTCATAGAGGAGGGACTATTTCTCCAATTCAGGAACATGGCCATGAATCCACTCCGAGAAGCTTATGACACTACTGGGTTGCTCTTCATCCGGAGTGGACTCCCTTGTATGCCTCATAGTCCGGTGTTCCAGGTCTCTTCAAATGGAGTCAAACTTCTGCCTCTGGCTCTGCAGACACAATGCCTTTAACGACTTTATGACTTCTTGACTGTGGAACCACGGGAACAAGTTAAATGCAAGATGCCTCATGCACCACTTGGATTGCACGTCGTTTCACTGGTGAGACGGATCCATCTCACGCTGCATGGTGTTGATGGCCGCCAACAACCCAGCATTGCGGTCTATAATTAGGCAGACGTTGGGCCGGTCTCCCACCACCGCCCTCTTAACGTTCTCTAGGAACCACAGCCAGCTGGATGTATTCTCGCTCTCTACAATGGCAAATACCACCAGGAGAAGTTGGTCATTCACGTTGACCGCCACCAAAGTGAGGATGGTGCCCTTGTACCTCCCCGTGAGGAAAGTGTCATCCATCGTTAGCACAGGGTGACAGAACTTGAAGCCCCCGATGGCCTGAGCGAAAGCCCAGAACACCCAGTCCAGTATGAAGCGGTTGGGCCATTTCCCAACATCTTCATGATCAAGCTTGTTTATGTATGTGCCGGGGTTTGATTCGGCAATCTGGTGAAGCAATCTCGACACAAGATTGTATGCCTCTCCGTATGTCCCGTACATGGTCTCGATGACATTCTACTTGGCTCGTCGGACCTTGATGTAGCTGACTGGATAGACAACCTGATTGACGACTTCCGACATCATCATCTTGGAGGAGACAAACACGTCCACCTCAACTAGGTGTGTGATGAGGTTTGCAACATATGCAGAAGTCATATTCCGATGCTGCCGTAGGGGCTCGTTGAGCTTGCAAGTGTGGTCAATCAACTCCTTGACCGTGAAGACCAAGCTGAAGATCTTTGCTCGGTGAGCGCTGACCTTACCAGGGCATCCTTCCACTACGCACTTCACTGCGTACTTTCCTGGGTTAGACCGGTGCACTCAGTACACACAGCTGATGGACAAGGCGTACCATGCTATATCTTGTTGCATGACCACCTTGTTCGGAAGCTAAAATGGACAAGGTGTACCATGCTATATCTTGTTGCATGACCACCTTGTTCGGCTAGAGCTTGCGCCTCGTCGTAATTAAGAGGGTGTCAGCTTCCAATTTATGCCCCCATTTGGCAGCCTTCTTCTTCGTGGCGACATTCCGTCGCCATCTTCGACTCAGTGCGTTTGCGCTTGTAGATATCATCAAGTCTCGATGCCATGTTCTCATGAATGACCACCGCTTGGACAATCTCCATGCCCTCCATTCTATGCTTCAATTCACATCCGAGCTTGGGTGATCGCCCGAACACAACTTTCGTCGTTGACTCCATGACAAACTCCTCCTGATGTGTCAAGAACTTGTGTACCATCTTGTGGAGCATCTCGTCGGCATCTCGTCCAACCCATCGGATCCAGCTCGTATGAGACCATCGCCGTAAAACACGAACAGGTCTTGCATGTTAAAAATTATCTAAAACCACAACAACCCTATCCACTATTACCTAAAACACTAACAGGTCCAACCCATATGTGTAATTAAATACGATAGATTGCATGCAAGTGATGAATTACATATGTGTAATTAAACACGAATAATTACTACTAAACTTACTAATTACGAGTGATTAATTACCACTAAACTAACTAATTACAATTGATTAGTTACCACTAAAAAATTACTAGTACTTCATTTTTCACTTATTTAATATGTCGTAATGATGACAACTAAACTAATTATAGCTAATTAATTACCACTAAACTAATTCATTACTAGTGAACTAACTAATTACGACTAATTAATTACCTCTAAACTAACTAATTACGATTGATTAATTATCACTAAAAAATTACTAGTATTTCATTTCCACTTATTTAATATGCCGTAATGATGACTACTAAACAAATTACCACTAATTAATTACCACTAAACTAATTCATTAGTAGTGAACTAACTAATTACGACTAGCTGACTAAGTGTGATTAATTACGACTAGGATAATAACGGCAAAAGCATCTGACAAATTACCTGCCCTTCGAGGGAAAGTAATAAAAAAGGTCGAGCAATGAGTGACGAGAAGCAAGAAAACAGTTAACCTCTCGATAAAATTAATTATGTTACATTCTCTGAGTTCTCAGCGACGAGCGCAAGAACGAGAATCGAAACACAAATGAGATGAGCTAAGAGCGAGTGCCAAAGTTTAGTATTTATAGCCGAGCGAAGGAGGAGTCGCGGCGTTGGCGCCAAGAATTCCATAAACGTTGGCGCCGGAATTTTGGACGAGGTGATAGATGTGTGGAGGAGGGAGGAGGGACGGTGGGAAAGATGACCACCACGCGGTTTTTTAATTCTCCGTGAAACAGTCCGGATACGTGGCGAGAGGGGGTGACGATCGGGAGGGAGGGCCCGGCATGAGGGAGAGCGGAGGGGAGGGCCACGTGGCGCCGTGTGGACCGTTCCATGCAGTAACAGGCTGAGCAGACGGTGAGGCGAGCAGGAGGATCATGTGGTCAAAACTATAAATACGTGCTGCAAACGTGCCATGTCTGCCAAAAAAAAATTCTAAACGTGAAGGGTTCCTCTACTGTATCCTGATCTGCTTGGTCGTCACGTGGTCTGAAAGATCTCTGTCATCAAGTTTGACAACTCACCCTGGAATCAGTCTAAAAAAAATTCTCCCTGGAATCAAGCTCAAAATGTATAGAATCAAATGCTTCACATCTAAGATCGCATACGTACCCTGGCAACTTGAGGTCATCTACAGCATATTCTAGCCTTGGTGACAGTAACAACTCTGATTGGGAACCAACATTTAAGGCTGTTCTATACTGGCCACTGGCCAGAAGAATTGTTGCATGAGTGAAAATTTTCAGTGGAGGACAATTGCAGCATGAATTGTGTTGAGTATATAAGTATTTTTCGAATTACTTTAATTCAGAAATAAGCAAGATAAAATATGAAAAAAAAAACTCTAGCTATTTTCACAAATACAAAACAGGTATATATGAACACTATAGGCATACTAATTTCTAGAAAGACAGAAACTAGCATATCTATCTCAGCGTTCATCACAACAACAAATAGTAAAGCAAACCAAGTAACATACCCAGATTCAGTAGAAGAAGAAGTAGCGCCAGAATTCTTGATAATGTCGTTGTTCATCATGATGTAATGGACGTCGCGTAGTTATGCAGTTGATGTAGAACATAGCAGAGAGTCATGTAGTCGATGTAGAACGTAGCAGAGAGTCGTAGTCGTGCACTTGATGTAGACGTAGCAGCGAGCAGTCGCGTGAACGCTCCCCAAAAACCTTATTCGTCCTCGCTCGTGCAAGCCTTCAAGGACGAGGTTCCGGAGGCTCGCTTCTCCGGTGCGCGGTACACGCGCCTCGCCAGGATGGAGATCGCCAAAGACAGCAACAAGCACTGTGAAATTCCAACAAATTGGCAGCTTATTATAGTGCCATCTACTCGAGATAACCAACTTAGAGTTGGGAAAATATCAAGTGCACATGACCATATTGGTGAACATATAGACATACTCGCTTAGGACCGTTGGATCCAAAACGAGCGAACAAGATTGAAAGCGGTGGAACTCCCCACTCCACTTATGACATCTTACGTTTTGCCCCCCGAGCATTCAACATTTTCCAAAAACCCCCTCACGCGTCTCGTGTCCTCCTCATCCTATTTGCCCGTTTGGGATCCAATGGCCCTGGACGAGTATGTCCATATGTTCACCAATATGGCCATATGCACCTGATATACAGCCCTTAGAGTTAGAGGTTAACCAACAAAGATCGATGGTTACTTATTAAATACATTTTACTTTTACCGTAAAAATGTTGTTGTTCTTTAAGATTGGTAGGCAACAACATCGCTTCTCTTATCGAATATTGAAACCGTTGTCCGATCGATAATGATGCATGATGCATCGTTTGATGGCGCTTCCAAAATAACCATGTAGAGATAATGTGATTTGGTCTTAGTCTAGGTGATAAACAATTAACATCGTCGTCGAGAAGTCTGGAGAGTGAACTCTCAGTTTTGCAAATTATCAGATTACATCAAGCGGTCCTTATGAGCGGCGGTTAGACCAGCGGTGCAAGTATGTGTCAAATGAACACCAAACACTTGTGTGAGAGTGTTTGATGATGTGTTTGCACTAGGTGTTATTAAAAATAGAGCCTGGACGTGAAACTAGATAGAGATTAACTGAAACGTCCAACGAGAGGTGTTTTCTGGTTTTAGAAGGCGGTCTACCGGTCCCCTGTTACTAGGAAGCACGATCAAATCAGCCAAGGCAGTCAGACCAGCCAGTGGTTGATGGTCTGACCGGCCCGGCACGGTGGGAAAGATGACCACCATGTGGGTTTTTAGTTCTCCGCGAAATAGTCTTGGTGCATGATGAGAGGGGATGACGGCCGGAGAGAGGGCTGGGCATGAGGGAGAGCGGGGGGAGGGCCATGTGGCAGCGTGTGGGCCATTCCGTGCGGCAACAGGCTGAGCTGAAGGCGAGGCGAGCAGGGAGGACCATGTGGTCAAACGTGCCATATCTGCAAAAAAATCTCAGTGTGAAGGGTTCCTCTACTGTATCCTGATCTGCTTGGTCGTCACGTGGTCTGAAAGATCTCTGTCATCAAGTTTGACAACTCACCCTGGAATCAGTCTAAAAAAAATTCTCCCTGGAATCAAGCTCAAAATGTATAGAATCAAATGCTTCACATCTAAGATCGCATACGTACCCTGGCAACTTGAGCTCATCTACAGCATATTCTAGCCTTGGTGACAGTAACAACTCTGATTGCACTACAAGACAAGGGAGAACCACAGATGACTTATGGTCATGGGAACCAACATTTAAGGCTGTTCTATACTGGCCACTGGCCAGAAGAATTGTTGCATGAGTGAAAATTTTCACTGCAGGACAATTGCAGCATGAATTGGCAGCTTATTATAGTACCATCTACTCGAGATAACCAACTTAAGAGTTAGAGGTTAACCAACAGCATCAGAATGGTTACTTATTAAATACATTTTACTTTTACAAGAAAAATGTTGTTGTTCTTTAAGATTGGTAGGCAACACCATCAGTTCTCTTATCGGAATAATGAAACTGTTGTCCGATCAGATAATGATGCATGATGCATCAGGTTGATGGCTGCTTCCAAAATAACCATGTAGAGATAATGTGATTTGGTCCTAGTCTAGGTGATAAACAATTAACATCGTCGTCGAGAAGTTTGAGGAGTGAACTCTCGGTTTTGCAAATTATCGGATTACATCAAGCGGTCTCTATGAGCGGCGGTCAGACTAGCGGTGCAAGTATGTGCCAAATGAACACCAAACACTTGTGTGAGAGTGTTTAAGAATGTGTTTGCACTAGATGTCATTGAAAATAGAGCCTGGACGTGAAACTAAATAGAGATTAACTGAAACGTCCAACGAGAGGTGTTTTATGGTTTTAGAAAGCGGTCTACCGGACCCCTGTTACTAGGGAGCGCGATCAGATCAGCCAAGGCAGTTAGACTAGCCAATGGTTGACGGTCTGACCGGCCTGGTGTCGACTGTAATACCCCAATCCAAAACTAGAAAACTAGATATAGATTAACTAAAAAATCCAAATCAAGATGTTTTCTAGTTTGGGAAGTAGTCATCGGTGCCCTATTACTAGGGGCGCTTATCGACCGGCCAAGGCAATCGAGACAGCAAAGTGGTTGCGGTCGATTGGCCTAGTGGCGCCTACCCCTCCAACATTAAGCCCGGAATATCACCTAACTACTCTACCAACCAATTTAAACATTAATTTAACAATAATTCCAGCACACATGCATGGAATAAAAACCTGTCCAATAGGTCACAAGCAGGGAAAAACTTATCGGCTACAATTTTTACCGGGGAAGGGCAGAAGACCGGTTTTTAGAAAATCGAAAATTTCAAATTAAATTTTCAATTTTTTTTTAAAAAATTTGGGATTTTAAATAAAAAAAATCAAATTCGAACAAACTTCAAGCAAATTAGAATTTTTTTTTGGACAAAATTCATCAAAACCGAAAATTTCGGGGCTCATTTGAATCTTACTAGCCCCAGCGGTTACCGACGATAACCAACGAAAATCGGCCGAGAAAAATTTCACCGATCACAAGTGAATCGATTAAAACATAATAAATGCATAAAGGATAAAAGTTCACATCTTGGTCACACGCGTCAAGAACGCTCTAGATACACGCACTCGAGAAACGTCCGGGATAGCCGCACCTGAGAAACGTCCAGAATATCCACCCAAGGAACACCAAGAGCATGCTCCCGGTACATAAGAAGGCAACGATAAATAATAAATCAAACAACATCTCAAGCATTTAAGCTAGATACTAACCAAGCATATGAATAAATGGGAATGGGAATAATCAATTTCACTAGATTTAATGAAAGCACTCTAAATAGATAATTTTTGTGTGATCAATGCATGTGATGCACGTGTGCTACTCCATCACATGCATATCGCCGTCAATGGCCACCTAAAAATCAACAACAAAACAAGGGTGAGTCAATGACTAAGCAAGTACAAAATAGAATAATAAACAAACAGTTCATCTTTCAATTGAAACATTAACAATGTTATAAGCATATCCAACAATCTTTCTCATATCTCATGTACTCAATTATCATCATTAAATTCTCATGTATACAAATGCAAATGCAACTCAACAGCTGATACCGGTATAGCGAAATGTTCATCAGTCGATGACACACTCTTCCCCCATCTTATTTAGGAAGGGGTCCCTACCTTTGTAGGATTTTATCAATAGCACTCCAGACTAGCCATATACGTGGTAGTACTCACTACCCCGGTTCGATGCAATGCAAGTGATACAACAATGTTCATTGATCAGCCAAGTTATCCATTATCATCATTACCATGTCATATCGTCATTATCATGGCATTTAAAATAAGCATAAAAAATTATCATAACCATTCAACTGTAAAGACAAGGGCCGACAAACCGTTGTCTACCGCTCTACCATGCACTGGCCTTTTAGCCACAAAAGTCGAGACGATGCAAAAGCGGCACCGAACTCAAAACAACACTCCCTGGACAAACATCAATAATATATATCAAAACATACCACAACAGTACACAATCTACAACCAATATATAAGGGGTGGTGCAAGATTTGCGCATCGACTAAGCCTAGAAACTCTAATTTAGGATTTGGGAAAAGCATAGAGAAAAGAGGAGGCTAGGGTTTGTGAGATGCATTGAGAGAAAAATTATGGGATTAGGTGCTTATGAGTGAGCTTTTCTCCTCCATGGTGCAGTGATTGTAAACATTTAATTCCTCAATATCAATCCAATCAATTCATACAAAGATAAGTCATCTTTTTTCTCGCTCTCTTTCTTGGGATTTCGGGTTCTTATGCTCCAAGGGCTTTGCCTTGATCTTTTGTTGTGATCTAACTTGCTAGGACTTGTGGAAATTGATCTAAGATCATCTTGACCATCTTTCATCTACGAGCAAACCTTAGGATCAAGTTTAGGTTTTCATCCAATTTTGAGCCCTCTTGCGCTCAATCAAGAAATTCATGAAACCCTAGCTATGATCGTCTCGATCTTCGATTGGAATAGATTCCTTACCTTCTTGTTGAGCTATATCTGAAATCTCAAGTGATTTAGATCTTTAGATCAAAAGTTAGATTATTTTGTGGATCCAAGTTCATGATGTTATTCTGTCAACATTGAGGGTGCGGTCAACCACCCATTGCTTGGCGAT
The DNA here is from genome assembly GCA_036346405.1 of Phyllostachys edulis. NCBI lineage: Eukaryota > Viridiplantae > Streptophyta > Magnoliopsida > Poales > Poaceae > Phyllostachys > Phyllostachys edulis. The sequence goes on from CM070561.1 coordinate 71,897,396, forward strand.
CAGACTAGCCGTGGGGGGCTTTTGTTGGAGTTTCTTGGTTTTAGATCAATTATTCCGTTGTGATTTTGAGACCTTAATCTTCATAGTTACTATTAAGGATATAAGGGTATTTATAGTATTTCCTATTGTATTAGGATTTAGACTTGTGTCCATTTGTACCTTATATATATTACCCATTGGGTTTCTAAATACATATACACAATATTCATAACATGGTATCAGAGCCGAGTTAGGTTTAGGGCTTATTCTAGCCACCGCCGCTTCTAGGCACTCGTCGTTCTCCGCTGCTGCTGCCCCCGGGAGGACCGATCTTTGCTCCTAGGGGCGGCTTCTCGTCGCTGCTGATCCAATCGCAAGCGGCGGCATGTTCTTCGGCGTTGTCTTCTTCGACACCCGAGACCAGCTACTCCCCATGCCATCAGAGCCCGGCTACTCCACCCGTGCTCACCGTGACCTCTGCTTGTTGGGGCTTCGCTCCACCCAGATCCGGTATGTGCATCCTCTCCCGCAGAGCTCTTCAAATCCGGAGCCGAGGTCGCTCCCGGCCTAGATCCTGGATCCTTGACGCCGAGCCGCCCCGGATCCGCCACCGAGGACGTCGACCTCCTTCCATGGGCCGTCTTCACCCGTCGCTTATCCCGAGCTCCTACCGCCGGTTGCCCGTGGGTTTGTCTCCCACTTTGGGCTAGCCTTTCTTCGGCAACGCCGAGGATGACGGGGACATTCTTGTTGCAGGCCTCGCATCTAGTGAAGGCGTTGCCATCGCGGGCGCGCTTGAGGACGGCAGATTCGGCCTCGACGCGCTTCCTGGCCTGCGAGGCGTAGGATTGTTGTGCTCCCAACTCTTGCTATAGTAAAGAATGCCAAGGTTGAGGATTATGTGGTTGGGTTTGATGAGCTCGGTGGTAAAGATGGTTTCAGCACCGAGGATCTGGAGGATTTGGTTTCCTTTGGTCGACGCCGTTGGGAGATCTTTTGAGCCAGCTTTGATCTGTTACAGTGTTGGGACATAAAGGTGAATTTTTTTAAAATAATCTATTTTTATTCCAAGTACGTAAATAATACCGCTTAATTTTTTTTTACGTAAATGATCGCAGTCGTCAGCGGTTGGGCGATTTACTCAAGTCGCCCAACCGCCGGGCGATAATCACTCAAGTCGCCCAATAGTATAGCGATTTAAAGTTCCGAGGCATTGTCGCGTTGGATTGGCGACTTGGTGTCAACAGTATTAAAGTCGCTTGAATCAGATGGCGACTTGGTGCTAATCGCACTAAAGTCGCCATACGGTTGAAGCGACGTGGGGCGACTATAAAAGCACAAGGCTGTCAACTGCCGCCATTCCAACGAAGCTGAATCGCCAGAGCCAACCGAGACGAGAGGAAAAGAGGAGAAAGAGAGAGAAAAATAGGAGGGAAGAAGAAGAGGAGGAAAAAGAGTTATTCGTTTACATCGATTTACTAGGACGGTAAGTTTATAGTATTAATTTGTACAAGTTTATATTTGAAACCATGGTAGGTTAGCAAATAGTGTTAGCAATTTTATGTATAGTGACATAGTGTTAGCAATTAATTAGAGATGGCATATAGTGTTAGCAATTTTATGTATAGTGACATAGTGTTAGCAATTATTTAGAGATGGCATATAGTGTTAGCAATTTTATGTATAGTGACATAGTGTTAGCAATTATATAGAGATGGCATGTTAGCAATTTTATGTATAGTGACATAGTGTTAACAATTATATAGAGATGGCATGTTAGCAATTTTATGTATAGTGACATAGTGTTAGCAATTATTTAGAGATGGCATATAGTGTTAGCAATTTTATGTATAGTGACATAGTGTTAGCAATTATATAGAGATGGCATGTTAGCAATTTTATGTATAGTGACATAGTGTTAGCAATTATATAGAGATGGCATGTTAGCAATTTTATGTATAGTGACATAGTGTACTATTGTGCGTCTTTGCTAATTGCGTATATGTTACTTTTGTAAATGCTTGTTTATATAATGATAAACATGTCGATAACGCTGCATTTCGCAAATGCTAGTTTATAGAATGTTAAATACACGATACATGGTTCCAAACACGTTGGATTATCAAACATGTCAAATTTTGTTTTTTCCCTAAAGCTTCACCCATTATAAATATGCATAGTAACGATGATGTATTAAATATTTCTTAATCCATAGCAATCAGTATAGGCGTTAACGTAATATAGCCTTTCATAGGAAAAATAATGTCATTATGTTGGGGCAAAGTGTAATGCCATTGAGTATAATTTAAATGTGTAAGTAATATGAATGCTTTTAATTTCTTAATTTGCGTGTATGGCTCAAGATCCAATGGTGAAGTTGCATTTCGCCATCTCGCTACAAGTGACGGTTAGTATGCGGGATGTATTAGCGATAAATATGAATAAAACTATTTACCCCAGAGTATGGGCATCGGAAGAAACGCCGTCCACCATCGAAAGGACCGTCTATGACCTGCACGATATCGTCGTCCCCGTGTCCGCATTTCGGCCATACCGGTTGAGCACGCTTGTTCGGCATCAACCGGTAGTTAGGGCCGAAGTCCTCCTCCTTTCTAGGGAAGGTTCGCCTTGGCGACCTTTTGCCATCTTGGTCCCCGCCGCGTCGCCATCGTATGTTCTTATCAGAAGACGGAGAAGGTTCTTCTTCCTACGGTTTGAAGGGTCGACCGGTCCTAACTTCGGGCGTGGGCGTGCATTTTATAGTTCTACCAGAAGACTAACAAAGCGGTAATGTATTAGCTTGCGATGACAAGACCAGACGAGACGACTTTCTGCGGTGATAAGACCACACGGGCGCCTTTTTGTGATGCTAAGACCAAAGGAGATTTATTGCGAAGACAAGACCACAATCGGCGCCTTTGCGCAATGATAAGACCAAAGGAGACTTTCTGCGGGACAAGACAACACGGGCGCCTTTGCAGTTGATAAGACCAAAGGAGATAGCTTTCGCAAAGACAAGACAACACGGGCGACTTTGCGCGATTATAAGAACAAAGGAGACGACTTTACAGAGTGATAAGACCACACGGGCAGCTTTGCGCAAAGGACAAGACCAAAGGAGACAACTTTGCTAGCTTCGTGGTTTAGGTATAGGGTTAGGCTTTTCAGATCGACTTGACTACCCCGACCACCTCCCAACTTTTAAGACCGAAAAGACAAGACTCGCAGAGAAAGGCGTGACAACACTCGCCTCGCCAAATTTTTCGCATCGATAAGACAAAGACTCGCAAAGCAAGCCTATATTGCAAGTATGCCTCTTTATCGAAATCCCGTAAAGAACCATTCGCACCGCCATCGAATCCTTCGGGTTCTATATAAGCTTTATAAAGTACTTCATCGACTATCCGCCAATATACAAATATACGTTCAGACGACTTCATTCAGAGAGACTCCTGACGCATCGTAATATCACTTACCTATCTACGCACCATTCATTACTATCTCAATCGTCCTCACAAAATTCTCTGAAATTTAACGACTACAACAATATACTGATTTATCACAAAATGTTATTATGAGTCCGACATATTTCATACCCTTCATATTCTACTTAAAATAAGAAATGCACCAACCAACGTTGTCACCACACTTTTATCTTTACAAAAATAACATCATATTATACAATTTGCTAAATACAATACCTACAAAATGTAATATCTATTTTAACACAAATATTCCAATTGGATTTACATAATTTCGTGTTTAGCGGCTTGAATCGCCTAATCGGTTGGGCGACTTAAACTAAATCGCCCACCCACTACGCGACTTATCTCTAGTCGCACATCCGCTTAGCGACTACATCGAAATACACTCTAGTCGCCCAATGGGAGGCGACTTGGGGATTGTTGCACGCGGTTGGGCGACTTTGAGAAAATCGCCTCAACCGCATGGCGACACGCGATTATTTCGTAAAAAAAAAATTAAGCGGTATTATTTCGTATTTTAGAATAAAAATAGATTATTTTAAAAAAATCCATAAAGGTGACCCCATTGACTGGTGTTCACTAGTTGGATAAAGATCCATCTTCTGTTGCTGCCACCAGTATTTGCTGCTGCTAGTTATCCTAAAGTATTTTTTTTTTCTTTGTGTCGTTTTCTTCCGCTGAGTCCATTCAAGTCCGTAAAACTTTATCCTTAGAGTCCGTCTATGTCATGCGAGTCTACAAATTTATTGTATGTCGTAAAAGCATAAGAATTTCTTTGTATGATAGCAACCGCTGCTCTTTTCTTCGAGCCGCTGCAGATCCGTCGCCTCAAGCTTTTAAGGCTGTCGCGCTTCTTATGCACTGCGTCTCTATTGCACTTCCTGTGCACTGCGTCTCTATTGTGTTTCTTGTGCACTGCGCCGCCGCCGTCTTGGGTTTTGGTCTGCGCCACCATGCTTCTATCTATTCCTATTCGGCTTGATTTGACAAGTTTTATCTATTTTTGTCGGTTTCATCATCTTCTTCATCATGTTGTCGTAATCAACTTTGCTCCCACACCTTGTGCTTTATAGGCTGTCGCACGACCCCAGATGGGAGATCTTTTATCGACATATTTTCCAAGAGCTACATGCTACGATTACATTATGAGGACTCGGATTTTGAATTTTCCCTATTTTAGTGTCAATCTTTCCAAATGCAATGCTATTGCATACGCTTTGCATTTGAGGAGGGGTGTTAAGGATATAAGGGTATTTGTGGTATTTCTTATTGTATTGCCGTTTAGACTTGTGTTTCTTTGTACCCTATATATATTGCCCATTGGGTCTCTAAATACATACACACGATATTCATAACAGTTACACATAGTTATTAGAGTAAAAATAGAGTAGAATTCAAAAAGGAAAAAAGTAGGCTCCTATTCAACCCCCCCCCAGTCGCTAACAGTCTAACAAACCAACCTATGGTAACAAGGACGATGACATCTGTAAGCTCGGTCTCTTTGTGATGGTAGTATGCAACTTGCCGACGAAATCAATGGTACAGGGCAAAACTACTAAAAAGTGAAAGAACAAAAGAAACAGATTGATCCTTTTACCCTTCTTTTTTCCCCTTGTGCATCACAAGTGGCATCCATGAGCAAATAGCTAGAGCAAAGAACAAAAGAAAAAGAAAAGAAACCAATTGATTCTTTTTACCCTTTTATTTTCCTTGTGCATCAACAAGTGCCATCCATGAGCACTAGCTAAAACTAATAAGCCATTTTAATGTTACTCGATATCTTCATAGTCAAGCAAATCTAAAAGTTGGCACTATCTTGCTATAAGATACCATGTCCTACAAGGCTCCAATAACGGACCAGCGTCAAACATGAAAGCTTTTGTGATTCTTGTAGGTGATTCGGTACATGCTGGGAAAACATGGAAGACCACGCCAGCATTAGTTGGCACTTGCAGAAAACTGTCGTATTTCATATGAACAAGAAAACTAAGTGGTCCTCCGACTGATATTCCACCCTAGTGGTTTGGACAATATCTTTTTGCCTTTCCCACTTTAAACAACCATTGGACATTATAAATAATCTGCCCATTCTTGTAAAACAATGAACCATCCGCAAATCTAGTTCCCGTGGCAACACAAAACCCTCGGTGCAAAAGAATGTTTCCTGACATACGTGTAACAGTGGGAATTATAGGTATGTCTCCATCCACAAGCTACTTTAAATAATTTGCTTCATCTTTTTAACGCCATCATGCTCCTTTCTTGCAGGAAGTGTAGTTTGTCTGCTCCTCTATGCAGCACCAATGTACATGATTACATCATAAGCTACTATGCTTAGGCATACAGTATGTGGTGTATTGCTTAACACTCTATTTTTGTGACATTGTTTTCCATATTGACATTTAAAAGAGTGATAAGGAAGGGCAGCGTAGAAGAATACTCATGCATACCGTATATCTTAACTTTGTTCAGCGGCCTCACATACACTTGGTACGGCTTGCCAGTGGTGAGCTCTGGGTGGGAGAACTTGACAGTCAGCGGCAACAGCTCACTGGGAGTACTGTTTGAAAGCCCGTTTATCAGTATATACATATGGTTTGCACCAAGATAAAAAAAAAAGTAGGTTATTTCTGAAGAACTCTCGTGTTGTTCCTTTAGCATGTTAAAAATTTCCAGGATAAACGAACTTGCTGTCGATATCTGTCAAGTTTTTGTTGTCACTTCCACTAGCATATTATATTCGGCATATACAAAAATAAACAGTGAGACAACAACATTAATTAGACATGATAAGCTGTATCAGCAATATTACGATCTTTCGCATGACTGTAACTTGATGTCGATATCTGTCAAGTTTTTGTTGTCACTTCCACTAGCATATCATATTTGGCATATACAAAAATAAACAGTGAGGCAACTACATTAATTAGACATGATAAGCTGTATCAGCAATATTACGATATTTGGCATGACCGTACTTGTTTTCTTATGAAGGCCCCAAACGGCATCGGCTGTTTAATGGGTATCCATCAGCTGGTTGTGTACTGCATTTAAAAACTCAAGCACCCAAAACGCTTCATGATATTGAGCAAGCAAATGTAATGAAAGTTGCAACTATTCATGAGGACGTAAAGGGACAGAAGCCTTAATCTGAAAACGGAAATATCTTTTTCTTTTGATCCAGAAGAGTCACTTGTACCCCCCCCCCCCACATTATGCTAGGAGAGAATGATGCTCTTTAGATTATCCACTTACTTATTTTGTTCCTCGTCCTATACTACAAAGCTAAATAATTTAAAGGAATGGTTTTGAGATGTCTGCAATGTCCCATGGTCACACATCGCTTAAATGCAACACAGGTCCACAAATTGGATCTACATTAAGTTGGAGCTATACCAATTCAAAAATCTTTGCCAAGTAAAGCTGGGGTTGCGCAAAAACTGCAAATTGGCAAGTATTCTTGTCTAGAGTTCTAGAAAGTTCGCCACATTACAACTGCAGGACAAACATTAATCAATTGGATGGCATCAAGGCCAGAACATTCAAAGAAGTGACCATTGACTACACTTGAGATATGTAATGTAGAAGATAGTAGAATGTGATAAATAAAGAGTGGGCCTTTATATCATGATTATTGATATCTCTTACGTATGGGAAAAAAGCTCTATTCATCGTATCATAATTTACGGATGCATAATATTATGAGCCCACATTTCTCAGGATGCTATTCCATTATTATGCTTGACAAAGTCCAAAAGACCAGGTCTATATCATGGACTGAACTCTCCCAGACTCAAATAAATAAATAGCTCCATAAGCAGCAATGAAAACAAGCGTGACAACAAAGTTCAAAGTTTGAACTTCAAAATGTGCCTATATCATTACCAGCTTGTCCTGGGAGCAGTAAAAGGGGGCTCACCTAAGTCAAGGAGAGCACGCATACTGCCTTAATCAAATAAGGCTCTAATGCTATGCACAATTCACAATTCTAGCCAACAGTGTATACTCATTCAGGTATCACCATTCTTTCATGGCCATATTGCTACCAGCTAATAATTTCTGAGCTACGTTTTCTCATTGGACTTTGTGTGGAATGTATAGCAATACAAGGTTTGCATCAAAAGAATGAAAGTTGAGGTCCTTTCAATCTTGTGCTGCCTTAACTTTTGCTTCATCTAATGGAAACCATTAAGATGGCTATCAGTTATATAGGTTTCCCAATTCAGAATAGTCCTTGTAACAGCGTAGCTATGGATAATTCAAATTCTTTTGTAATATTATGTTTTAGCATCACTGTGTTTTCAACATGCAGATACATGTGTACACTGTGATTTTTGACGTTTCAAACATGCAAATAGGCAAACAAAAGATGAAAAATGACTGAATAGAAATATGCTGCAATTCATATGTATTTACAGAAACCGAATTTAATGAAACACTTCGGTTCCATCAATTATTACTTGCTCAGAAGCAGCATCGGAAAACATGTGATAATTATTAACACAGTTACTACCAATATGAAAAATCCAGATGTAGCTTCCAGTTATTATCTTGCACATCTTCCATCGTCCTAACTGTATCTATATAAAATAAGAAATCTGACTCGAAATTTGTATATATTGTGCAATGCTTAGCTGCTAAATCTATATCTAAACTTCTAGAATATAAACAAACCTACTTACCAATTAATTTTTATCTAAACTGGTAGAAATGTAATTTTCAAATTACGTACTCCAGTTTCCATCTAGACCATTTCAAATGATACAATATTCATATTCAAATTTCTAGCTAACCAAAGGAAATATAGTCCCTGTATTCAGTTCGTACCATGCGGAACTTCACCATGTTGGCAGTAGCTTCAACCTTCCAATGGTATCAACATGATTGTGTCTCTCTAGTTTTGTAGTACATGTCACTGTCAGTAATTGTTGAAAACATCAGCCTGGCAGCTTCCATACGCGCATAAGGTTCTCTGCTGGTTTCTGAACTGAGTTCTAGCTCACAACTTTTCTGGCTGGCTGCACAACAAGGGTCAACCCAGTTGACTCTGTAGTGCATCTACAGGAAAAGAAAACGAAAGCAGAAATCTGACTTCATGAAACTGATTTAAAAATTGAATGGGATTAATTGAACTGCATACAATTAGATTTAAATACATTTACCATTGATATCAGTGCTTCGGTAAGCAAAAAAAGCATGAGCATGGAAGTAGCATCAGAACTAAACGAACAGGACAGCATGAAAGTAACTCGAGGATTATTCTAAGAAGATTTTTGGATGTAAAACCAGATCGAATCTAAGAAGGCAGTCTTCTGTTCTAATATGTTATCAAGTACAGATTCTATTCACATTAGCAAGATGAAACATACCAAAAAAAATAGGTTAGGTTAACTTACATGCATGATCACCAAATTGAGTACAGAAATTCAGCATCATGGAGGAATATCAATAGACGTTCTTCATACTCATGTTAACAACAAGAATATTCTGTGAAATACTTCATGCGGTATGTGGCGATGATAGCAAGGAAAACCGTTGACAATTTCCTCCTTCACTGTATTCACATTTATGTTGATAAATGAACTGCTAGACTATAACTGCCTCATGCTACTCACTGCTATATTCATGATTCACCGATAAGCAGCCAAGAACGAGTGTGTTGCCTGAATATTTGTAATGGGAAGCATGGTGATTTCAATCATGAGATAATGTGATGATAAAACAAAGATATTGGATGCAAAAACACAAATCAGAACTAGCATCTTACATTACAAGGTAAAATGTAGCATCCTTTTACATCTAACCTCTTACCAAGCACATGAACACATTAGGTCTTGCAAAAGCCAAAAGCTTAAGATCTAGTAGCATTAGATGTCATAAGAAAAAAGTACAAAAACAACTAGTTTCAACTTTCTGTGACGGAGTTCTGGACAAACTGTGCAATTGCTTTAACAGCTTCCATTTCAGAATCATGTTGATTTACTCCAGTCGACTCTTGGTACTTTTTGCCAGTTTTAAAAGAGTGGTCGCCACCATCAACAACATGCAGTTCATTCTTGCAGGTCATCTTCTTGCGAGTGGACTCAAGCTTATCCAAGGGGCATAAGCCATCTTTACTGCCCTGTGAACAGCACTGCATGTCAAGCTTCAGCAATTACTGAGAATTGCTATTTAATATTTTTTTTGACTTCAAAATATTCAGAAAACAAAGAAACTTCTTCAGTACCTGCACAAACATTGTTGGAATCTTCAGCTTTAGTAGTGTCTCGTCCCTCACTGTCCCATTCACTCCCTATGTTGAAGAAAACAAAGATGAAAAAAAAGGACAATTCCGTTAGTTTGTAACTCTATCTGGAGTAAAATGAGAGAGCAAATTAAGAATAAAAAACATCCCTGCACAAAGTTATAACAGCGAGTGGGAAGCAACAGCAAGTATATTTTAAAATCACATCAACCATTTTTGTGCATACCTAAATTAGGTATTTACCAATAATATTACGTAAAGCGAATCTAAATCCATTTGCTGTGTGGATTACAGTTTTTGAGTTTTGACCAATCAAGGAAAAGAATTGGCCCAGGAGAGCCAAGAAGCAATGTATAGACCAACTAAACACTGGAGCAAGGGATACCTTCAACGGATAACCCAAGCATATGATGGCAGAAACGTTGATATCATTTGAGCTAGCCACCATGCAGCTGACCCTGAGAATGTCGCAGCATAACAAGTACTCAAGCCCTGAAACAAAGCAAGAAGATGCACAAGGGTGACACAAACAGGATTTCTGCCACAGGATATTACCTCGAACCCATAGACTTCCCCATCAGAACAAGCGGGTGCCCCGTATGCTCTGCTACAGCATCCTTCACCACACCCAGGTGATGATCGACAAGCTTCTCCGCCTTCGGGGGAGCCCTGCGCTTGCCAGCTGACATATCTGCAGCCACATTGTTGTTCAATCACTAAGCTCACCCGGACAGATTCGCATCAAGGAGTTGATGAACACCGGGGTCAAGAATTGAATTAGCACTAGAGTTCATCGAATTAACGCACATGGGTAGTCAAAGGTCACCACTTCGACGGCATCCAGCGCGTCTTTCACCATTTCCTTCCAACTAATAAAATCAATCGAGCAGTTTAGAACACCACCGTGCATATTCCACATGCACCAAAGCACTATAAATGAAACCCCCAACTCAAAGGAGACACATTTTATAAAAAGAGAAGCATACTTGGCTACAAATCCATTGTGCACGCAGACAAACGCAGAGATAGAAAGGGAGGGAGCTCACCGGACCATCCAATCGGACGAGGAGGGGGCGCCGGCGCCGTGGGCGAAGACGACCACCGGCTGCCACTGCGACGGTGGCGACCGAAGAGGAGGCGGCGGCGGAGGTGGCGACGGCGAGCTCTGTTCCGCGCGGCGGCGCTTGGGAGCCATGGAGGGCTAGTGGAAACCCTAGAAGCTTGGGATTGGGGGATAGGAAAGGGGAGGGGCGGCTGTTTCAGCGCGGGAATTCTGATGCTTCCCGCGGTTTCGGCAGTTGCGTCAGCCTGCACATGGGGCGGATGAATTTGGAGTATTTTTATATCTGTTTTTTTTTTTGTTACATTCGGATCCGGATTTTTTTTCGGACTCGGGAAGAAGCTATCTAGGACAATACCCGAATGCTATCCGAATACATTGGCTGCCTCTACGGCTCTGCTTGCCTGCCCACATTTTCGATCGCCCGAGCGGCCAAGCCCATTCGCCGCCCTTCACACCAACACCACACCGCCCATATTTCCAAAATCCCAATCCCATCTTTGCACACCCCCCCCCCTAACCCCCTCGTCCCCTCCCTCCTCAGCGCCGCCTTACCCCACCCTCGCGTCGCCGCCGCCTCCCTCCCTCACCTCCCTCTTCATCGCCTCCTCCCCCCACCTACCCACCCACGCCCTCCCCCGTCGCCGCCTCATCCCCTCCCTCCTCAGCGGCCAGCGTCGCCTCGTCCCCTCCCTCACGTCGCGTCGCGGCCTCGGCTCCCTCCTCGCCTCCACCTCCCCCTCGTCACCACCTCCCCCCACCCACGCCTCCCCACCACCTCCCTCCTCCTGGCCGCCACAGCCGCCTCCCTCCTCTTTGTACATGACCTGAACAAGCATGTGGTTGGTTCTTCTTTACTACCTATTAAATGGGAACCTCTCTTGTTGCAATACAGAATATTAAGGAGATCAAAAACAGTCATAAAGCAAAAGTTCCTTGCTTCGACTTAAAGAAGTTCAGCAGCAATGGATTCAAGGAGCTTCAAGTCTCCGAGGAATGTAGAGTGGTAAAATATATACACATCCAGTACTTTCGTAGTTTCATTTGAGTACAAATCTCTTTTTGTAGGATGAGATGATGACCGAGGCTGAGATCGAATGAGGCGTGGTCATAGAGATGGCTGGCTGCTGATAGACAAGTCTTTTGTACGGCCAAGGACTTGCTACTTACTTACTTAGCACTTACTATTACTACTTGGCTACTTGTTGTGCAACTAGTGATGTTCTTGGCTATGGCTATTGGCTAGTTGATTTTTGGACCGTGTGAGAGTTGTGACTTGTTACTTGCTAGTTAGCAGTTACTACTTGCTTAACTAGCCCCTGTCATGTACTTGCTACTTGCTAGTTAGTAGTTACTACTACTTGTTTAACTAGTTAACTACCCTTTGTTTATCGTGTGTTGTATCTAAATTTGCTTGTTAAACTACTAATCTAGTTGTATTTTAGACATGTGGTATGGTTGATTGATCTTTATTTGTGCGATATATGTGGTTTATGTTTTCACACAATATCCAAATAAGTATTTGTGACCGAGAAAATCCGTATTTGGTTCGGTATGTATTCGCTCCGTATTCGTGACCGAGATTATCCGCATTCGTATTCGTATCCGACACTGTCTCTGTCCGAATCCAAATCTGAGAAACAAATATGGAAAATAATACGGGATGAGCAATACCATTCGTATCCACTCCGTTTGCACCCCTACGCCAGGCTCTAGGCTCGAGCTAGCCCAAGTTGGGATCCCACTCAGCTTGGACCTCGGCTCGATCAAACTCAATAACAGTAAACAACATACATCAATTTTTAATAATTAGAAAAGCTTGAGTGGGCTTAAGCTCGAGGGAAGCTCAATAACAGTTAACATGCAGCAATTTTCAACAAGATAGAATGACTATTCGAGGGAAGTTCGGTAACAATCAACAACTTGTAGGCATGCTGTGAAAATAACGAGCCCAGTCAAGCTTTTCGAGCCCAACTCGTTAAGGCTTGCGAGTTTGAGATCAGACTCAAGCTCAAGTTCATTTGGAGCTTGAGCTGAGCTTGAGCAGATCGCAAGCCTCAAGCTTTTTTTACAGCCCTATCCTATCTGCAATCGGGTTCGAGGATGCAGGGCATGTTTCTTTCTTCGATCACAGTCGTCTGCTTGGAATTAAATGTGTGAGATCTTACTTGTACGTGAAATTACCGGGATTCTTTTTACAAAGGAATAAATATATTTAACCCTTGAACCATGAGAGTTGGTCTACTTAACCCCTTGAATTGGAATATCCTTTAAATAACCTCGTAAACTATCAAAACCCATGGTTTTGCATAGATAGCGGTTTTGCCTGAGGTGGGCTCCTAGACACATTGGATGCTGAGCTGTGCTGGTGACCCTAGTTTTGGTGTGAGTTAGGGTTTGTTCCCCATCCAAATTCCCTGGTTTCTGACCCAGGGAGTCATACCAAACTTTTAGTAATGTTAAAACCCAGGTAATACAAAAATTTAGGCAAAAAATGGTGTGTGGATCATAGTCATACCAATTCACGAGCAATGCCGAAATTGATGTGTTTGGATTACAACCATGTCAAATTTTGCTAAAAATATGAGTATGACACTTGGGTCTCGCATGATATCTATTTTTTGCACCAAAATATGCCACATGGATCTTGTTTTGTTGATTAAATGACAAGGAACACAACGGTTCAAACAGATAACAAATCAGATACTCGGTTTAGAAAATATGATAATTTGAAACTGATTAATCAATCTAACCATGTAATTAATACCACTATTCGCATCCAACCAAATTTTGCCACATAATCTACTCAATGCTGGTTGCCACGCCAAATATTTGGTGAGCGTTTTGGCCACCCTCGCGCTGCCCAGGAATTGGGAAGAAAACAATTGGCATTACCAAAATTTCGAAGGCAACATCAAATATTGGAACCAAACCAAACACTAGCCAAATTTTCAGAGCAATACCAAAATTTTGGTTTGGCTAGTTTTGGTCTTAAACCAAACAGCCCCTTAGTTTTTGTTGTCTGTGTTTGGTAGGACGGGGGATGCAAATTTTTGTGATGGCATGATCTAGAAACTCCCGAATTTACGAAACAATTGCTTTTGGAAGCGTGGCACAGTATGGGGGTTGAAAAGGGAGAACTTGGATATGTGAAGGTCAAACATGGAGCCGAACAGATGCATTGTTGAAGAAGGTAGGATTAAGGAGGAAATGAAGGGAGAATGTAACAGTCCATTTTCGGACGTAAATAGTAATTACAATTCGATTCTTGGTTTTCAAAACTAAATTCAAATTATCGTATATTCTCAAAATCCTCTAGCTTCTACCTAAGTTCAAAATTGCGTTTTGAACCTCCTTGCAATTCCTGAATTCAAATTTCGAATTTGAATTTGAATTCATGTTTTCAATTTTGGGCCCTTCTCATTTTTGCCCCTCCTCTTTTCTCGGGCTCGGCCCATTCCTCCCTTGGGCCCTGGCCCATTTTCCCTCCCAGCCTCTTGGCCCAACTCCACCCGGCCCACTCCCCTCCTCCCTTCTGGCCCATCCAGCCTAGCGGCTCCCTTCCCCTTACCCCTTCTTCCTCCTGACACCCACAAGCTCTCCCTGCCGCTTGCGCCACTCTAGAGCCGCCCATGTCGCCAAGCTCTCCCTGCTCTGCTCTCCTCCCAAGACACGACGCTGCGCTCTGCGCTCATGCCAAGAACAAGCGCTCGTGCTCCCGCCGCGTCCTGTCACCTCCGTCGTCTGCCCCGGCCTCCCAAGTCGCCGTGACATCAGCTCGCTTGTGCCAGCCTTAGCGATGCCCACACCGCCTAATAGCGCCGCGTGCGCTTCACTCACGCCCGGCTTACAAAGATATCCAGACCACCACTGCTCTTGACCTCGGCACTCACCTGCTCCCGTCTCGTCGCCATTGGCAGCCGCACAAGTCATTCTTTGCACCGACCTTGCGCCCATCCTCGCCTCGCGTCTATGTTGCATGCCACCGGCCCTCAATGGCACCTTGCTCCTCCCTCGGCTATAAGAGGACCCCGGCACCCCCTTCTCCCTCCCCACCTTGCTTTCCTCCCTCTCAGCCGGAGCAACCGAAGCACTCGCGCTGCTACTTCTCCAGCCGTGCCGCCGTTCTTCGCCTCGGTGAGCCCCTTCACCGCGTCGGCCCCGTCAGCATGAGCGCCGGCCCCCAAGGGACCTCCCCTCCCCCTTGTCGTGTTTGATTCGCCGCTGAGGAACTCCATCCCCGCCACACTTTCTCATCCACCGTCGGTCGCCGCCCCCTGCCACCACGGCTGCACCCAAGCCGCCCCGACCCCGCCTCCGGCTTCCCCACCTCCAGGCGCCACCCATACGCGCGCCCACTACGCCTCGGCACCACCGCGTCACCGAAACCGCCACGCGCCTCCAAGGCAGTGCCGCCGCCGCCCTGGTGCCTCTCCGGCACCACCACCGCCTCCAGAGGGATCCCCGTCCTCATGGGGTCTCATTTCGTCGGTGTGCCCGCCTCCCCGTGCCGCTGCTCATCGGCGCCGCCACCACTCCCAAGCCGACTGCACCTCCCTCTGCTGCCCTCTCTCGATGACCGAAGGAAATCAATTGGGGAATGGATTGATTTTTGGCTCTAGGTCTATGACCATGTGGCCCCCTTATGTCATCGATTCTTGTCCCCTCTCTCTCTCTCTCTCTCTCTCTCTCTCTTTGACAAGTGGGCCTGAGCCCTTTTAGTGGTAGCCAAAGACCCATGGATCGATGCGCATGGACCTGGCTCATGCACTATGGCATGGACTGAATTACTGCGCAAGGGGGCCCACCTGTCAATGGAACACTTCCTCTCTCCCCTTTCTTTTTCTTGATTTAATTCAAAGCTCAACTTCGGAAGCTCCGTTCTCCTCTGTTATAACTCCAAAAATTATGAATTTTATTTCTAAAAATTTGTAAATTCAAGACCTTGCTAATGGCACTGGTCTTGTTTAATTTGGAGTTTATTTATTATTTTCTTGTGTATTTATTTGCTCTCTTTGCTTGTTGTTCCTTTTTCTGGTACATTCGTCCGATTAGGGTTCGAAGAAGAAGGAGATCTCCAACTTGATCGACCTCAAGATTATCAAGACTCTCTTACCTTTAATCTAGGTGAGTCAATGCTTTGATCATATTGATCCTACATTTTATGTAAATTATATTCATTTAAATTACCAAAACTGCATGTTTTAATTCTTTAATCAATTGTATGTTAAAGCTTAAGGTAGTTAAAAACCCATTTGATGATTAATTAATTATTATGCCATCCTTGACAATTGAATCCATTATTCCATGTCACCCTAGTAACTATGTGGTAATTAATAGTTATAAGTTGTACTTAAGCGACATGCTAGTCTTGCTTAAGTACGAGGACATTAAATGTCCTAATCATCATCTTTTAAACATAAAAATAGTTTTGGGTAGTCATTGTGGGTAGATGACTGAGATGGTTGAGTTGATATATTTTTGCTCCTCAAAAACCATAATAACTTGTTGTTACTGTCTAGGCAGATGGTATGGTGGATGGTATGGTAATGGGTGCTAATGTAGCCCAAGGAATGTTGGTTGTGGATGGTATGTGGAATGAACCGTCCAGATAACCCTAAGAACTTAATCTTGTCATGACCTCCCATTGTAAAACATGTGCAACCACAAGTCTACAAAGTGCAACTTGGCTTAGTAAATTTATTGGACCCTGGAAATCATCTCATTGGTGGCTGAGTAAGGTAGTGCAAGTAGTAGATACGATCCAGCTTGAATGGGACACCAAGGAAGGGTGAAGTTGTCAGCTACGCTAGTCGTGGTGGTAAACATCCCTCACAACTTATGGGACCCACCGCAAGTGGAGGGTAGCCCATATGGGTGAGATGACAGAAGAGGCAAGGTTATTTGAAAGGTTATTGTGATGGTCGCTCAATTACATGACTAAGGAATCATGTGGAGCAACGAGCATGATTGTCTCTTGTGGGTACAGTGTACAACCTCTGTAGAGTCTAAACTGTTTAAACAGCCGTGCCTACGGTCAAAGGCGGATATAGAAACTTACTAGAGTTAGTTCTATTTCAAAAACCTTTGTGGGTATTATGAAAAATGTGGTGGGCTCACCTAGCCCTGAGATTGGCTTTTTCCTGGGTTTTCGAACTTAGTGGTGTTAATAAATAGAGGTAGCTCGAACCAAATGAAGCATAAGGTAGAGGTTTCAACGGAGGGAACCACTGCTGACATAAATATTGCACAATTACTCTCTGTAATAAAATGAAATTTGGTAAAAATGCTAAGTGATAGGAATTTGTAATTATGATAATTGAAAACATTGCTTTAGCAAATAAAAGAACCCGAGCCATCCTTGTTAAAGCCTTGTATGTATATTATTGCATCTTGTGTGTTGGCTCGCGAGCACGGAAGTTGTGCTCATTCTCGCTCTTTCCCCTAAAACCCTCAGAAGCAGGAAATCTTGGAGATTACACATACTACGAGGATCCAGAAGTTGGAGGCCGAGGAGATGATGTGGAGTAGTTTAGTTCTTTTAGTCTAGATCTCGCCTCAGTCCAGCTAATTCCGTTAGTGCTTGTGTGCATCCTATATTATCTGAGTTTCGGGTAATATTGGACGTACACGAGTTTCCCTAGTTGCTTGCCTGTGGAGAGATGTGCTCTCATCCTTTTGCTTCCGTTGTCGCTTTCGCTACTTTTGTAATGTAATCTTTTGGCATGTTCAGCTCTTATTGTAAAACTTGACTCGATGCGGTCTATATAAACTCTTATGTGTTAATTAATGAATGGTTTAGCTTTCATCGTGTATGAATTGATTCAGAAATGTGCATGTGAGTGCTATCTACGGATCCAGGGAATATCATAGTATTTTCACAGAGGATTTGAATTTGCGAAATCCAGATCCGACAGAGCTAGTAGACACATACTGCAGAGGTGGCTACACTAAAGAGTGATGGAAGAAAAGGATGTTACATTAGAAGGTTTAGCTAGTCAAGTGAGTAGGCAGGAGCCTAGTCGCACTCTGTTGTTTGTTCTAGTTGTGGTTGCTTCTTTGTTTCTTATGTGGTTAGGGGTCAAGTGAAATGAAAATACGACGGATTTGTGTGAAATCCTCAGTTTTCCAGTAATGTTGTCTGAAAATTATGTACCATCCCACTGTTGGACAAAGAATTGTGATGGTTTGAATGGCATGTACCAAGATGTATGCTAATTAGGAATGCAGCAGCTAGACTAAGACGTTTGATGAGCTGATCACAGACTGCCATTGTTTATGTGTTTGATGGATGCAGTAGCTGGTAAAAGTATTATTTTTTTCAAGACAACATCCACACCGTTACTGCGTACATGAGTAAAACTAAAACAGAACTGAACTTTACAAAATGCTTCACATCAATTTCCAGAACTTTACAAAATACTTGGAACAGGGCGGGATTTCCCTATGGAACAACTATGGAACAGGACGGGAATTTTACTTACCCCTATGGAACAACTTGGAACAGGGCGGGATTTCCCTACCCTACCCTAATCCAAATAGAGTTTTGGGCTAGACAGGGAAAACTCTGTAGGCCGGGATGTTCCACAATCGGCCCGTGGATCAGGTCAGGATCCTGGCCGATCCAAATAAGCCCTAAAGGGGAACAACTTCTTGGTGAGGTGGCGGAGTTGTGGATGTATGAGTCCATTTACCAGGCCTCAAACTGTAATGCACACCTTTATGCACATGCAATTGCACATCAGTAAGAACTTTGTGAGGTCGTGGAGTTATATAGTGGTGGGAGGGTGATGATGAGGATATGGAGGGAATGAATTATATAGTGGTGGGAGGGTGATGATGAGGATTGTTGAATCTAGATCTTGTGGCTCAAAATTTTACTTGTGGATAAGAAAAGATCTATCCGTACAATAGACAACCCTATTTTTCGGTATTCGCTCGCTCGGCAGCAGGGGCGAATAGAAGGCCTGGGTCAGCTTGGGCCTAGGCTCCCCTTTGTGTGTTTACTTCCACATTTGTTGCAAAACTTGGTTAAGGGGGTACTATTTTTAGTATAATTTTCTGACTAATCTAAAAGGATTAGGTCTAATTCTTCCTATCCAAATAAGTCATAGGCCCAACAAAAATCTAATCATCCACCATGGGAACCAACTCAAAAGTGTTCAGCATCATGACACCAGCTCACTTGTCCACCACCCAGCACTCCATTAGTCCGTTATAATTTACAATTATCCGATAATTCGCAAGTGCAAACGTGTATCAGTATACTATCTTTTGTGCCTAATATTTTCTTTCTTAAAGCGGAAGAGATCGCTGGCCCTGGGAGCTCCACGTCAGCAATTTTTGTGCGAAAAGGCCCCTAAAATTTTTGAAATCACATCCAGGTCCTCCACATCAGTATTTTTTTGTGAAAAGCCCCGAACTCACGTCGAGATCCTCCACGTCAGATTTTTTACGAAAAGCCTCATGTTGTTTTAGAAATCATGTCGAGGTTCTCCATGTTAGTTTTTTTTTTGCGAAAAGCCCCATATTGTTTTAGAAATCATGTCGAGGTTCTCCATGTCAGTTTTTTTTGCGAAAAGCCCCATATTATTTTAGAAACCACGTTGCGCTTCTCCACATCAGTTTTTTTTTTGCGAAAAGTCCCATGTGCTTTGCAAAATAACGTCGAGGTCCCACCCCATTTTTTGCGAAAAGTCTCCTGTGATGTTTAGAATCGTGTCAAGGTCCCTCAATCCACTCTACAGCACAGCGTAGCACGCTTACCATCCTAGTCTCCCTAAAGTCCGCGGATTTGCGTGTTCTCTCCTCAACACACTGCGCCTCGTCTCACTCTCACTCTCACCCACCCACTTTTTTTAATGGCGATCTCTCTCTCTCTCTCTCTCTCTCTCTCTCTCTCTCTCTCCTCCTCTCACATATTCTTCTCCCTCCTCCCTTCCGCTTCTTGCCTTGGACCCGTCCAGTTATTCCCACCACCAGGGCGAGGAAGGCTAGTTAATCAAACATGCGGTGCACCAAGCAGCTATCAGATATGCCTGATAATCCAGCAAGTTTGCATGACCTAATTCTTGCTAGATTGACATGAATGTAACTAAATATGCCTCTAGCTATTCTAGGTACTTGGTACTTACCTCCCTTAGGAACCATTGATCTGCAGGAGGTAAACTAGACTTTCTGCTTAAATCGTTAACCCTAAATTATTTACCAAGCTCAAATAGATGTTATTTTAGATATGTGCAATCAAAATTTTAGAACATTGGCCATTAATATGCACAAAACAATTTAGATTTTTTGCATGTAAATGATATTAGTCGATTTATCATCAAAAGTACTTTCATATCATTGTATCTTTATAATTTTATATTAATAAATATTAGAAAAAAATAGCAGTCCAATGTGTATATTGTAGACTGTGTCGATGCCCAAAACAACAAATAAAAAAGAATAGATGGAGTATCATGTTTTGTTCAAGGAATGGATTAATCCTGTAATGGGTTGGTTTTTCATGAGCCATTCCATGATTTTTGTGGCACGACCCATTCCTTCCCGGTAATGAGAAATTGGTATGGTGATGAACTTATTTATTACATCCTCAAATCAAATAAGAAGATAAAAGGGAATGGGTTGATACTATATAACCAACAAGCAGGTGATCTCATAGGACATATCTAGTGCAAACCATCATTTTAAATAGATGTTTTGCTAAATTAAGAACTAACTTCATTATTCTTTTGGAATTGATATGTGTGGCACCCCGTGTCATTACCCCAGAGGGTAATCACATTTAGGCATACGGATTACTATTCATTTGTCCGGTAGGACATCGCTCCGACGAATAGTAAGCCTCACCAAAGTCTACTCAACAGAACAATAAGATAGAAATTGTACTCTTTATTACAATAGTTAGCCACGCAAAGCTATGGTCTTTATTACAAGTAGTATTTTACAACTGCAAAATGAGACTAAGTCCCCTCGCCTGTCTGCCATGCTCCACTAGCCTTCTATTTGCCCCACGCGCCGAATAGAGTGTCCACCTCACTCTGCTCCTCGTAGTCAACACCCTCGTTTGGTGTGGCCTCATCGATACATGCGTGCCCTTCGTCCCACTCGGGATAGTTCCTGGCCGGATTAGGATCTAACAAAGGAGAATAATAGCAAGTTTGGATACTAGTGTACTCAGCACGCATTAATAGCAAAAATGCACTGGATGACTCATCTTTGTTCGTTATCACATTTTCTAGATCACCTCTTTTCTGAAAATAAACAACTCGTCAAAACTTTAGGTGGCAAGTTTTAATGCAGAAAAAACTATTTGTCACTCGGAGAAAAGATAAACCCCTAGTGGTTCCCGTAGACTCCAATCCAGGAGACATGCATGAATTCATGATTTTGTATACCACCGCGCAGGCTTGTACCACTTTACCCATAGCTATTCTGAGCTCTCTCTGTGCTAGGTCCCCTGTATTTCCTTATATGCAGGTTCGAGATCAGAATATTAGCGTTTTCCAAGTTACGTGATTAATTTATCTACTCATTACTTTATGTCGGTGCTAACCTTGTCACGATGCTGACATAGTCATCCACCAAGTTCCAGTAATGTTGGTTGGGGTGGCTTCTATTCCACACCCAACACTCCACCTAGCGCTATAGCGCCTTGGATCCTTCACTTCCGGACTTCTCCTACTGGTTCTGGTTTCCTCCATCACACTCACATATATTACTTACCCGATGTGGAGAGCATAATTACGTAACAAGATAGCATTTTTCGCCTGCCGAAACGGAAAAATGGTTGGCATTTAAATACGGCATCATATCCGAGTAAGAGTTTTGTTAGTCCTTATATACTATCCATATGTAAAGGGTCCCACCTCTTGCCTCATCATCATCTCTTCTCATCTCTTTTTCCTGCCCCAGGCCCCCTTTACCAGCCATAATATTCTCTTTTCTCATTCTCATCTCTTTCATCTTTATCTCTTTTATCTGATTTGATTTTGAGACATAGTTTTAATGCACATATATATAATAAGACAGCAAGATATAGTTTACATTTAATATAACTATGTTGGTGATCAAGAGATAAGTTTGCCTTCGTAGTCGTAGAAAAGATCGTCGCCGACAAAATCGATATCAACTACTCTTGCCTGCGTTGGTTCGTCTACTGCAATTATACGACAGCGCGAATAATAAATAATTAAGTAAATAATTAGTGGCATTTGGGTTCTACCAGGCATACATTAATTAGTTGGTTCTTTTTGTTAGCGGATTTTAATTTAATAACATTTTTCGGACCCCCGCTAAGTTAGCACTCCGCTACTGCGATTAATCTAGTCTGCCAGCTCTAGGATCGAGGCCGCCTATTCTTGCATTTAATCGCGTGAAAATAATATACTATAAGAATCCTGCATGCAACTGAGTTCATTAACTTTTACACGTGCAATTAATTGCCTAATTGATTTTACGACGGCATTGCTTAATTATTTTATCTTGCCAAAATTATTTTCTAATGCTTCGGATTATTTATTTAATCTAGTGAGTATCGGTGACTAATCTATTTATAAAGCCTTAGATAAATCTTACACGTTTCGCTTGCTTTTATTTTCTATTGGACGGTCTACGACTTATTTATTCGTACATGGTTTATTTTAAATTCGTTGGTCCAAAATTCTATAGCGCTAATATTTAATTTTACTGGTACCCAACTAAATTTGTTACTACTAATCTTTTAATAGATTTTACTAATTGCCAAATCCTAATTTCCCATTCTCACCCAATCTCCCCTTAATCCTTTCCTTTATTTCCCACCAAACCCTCAATTTCTCTCTCTTGCCTCATCCACTCATAGAGCCTAGAGAAGCTCCTGGCCCCATTCTCTTTTATTCCCCAATCGTCCTCATCTTCCCATTTTTGTTTTCATTTGTTTCTCTGGTTTGTTCGGGAATTTTTTTATTAATTAATCTTTTTATTAGTTTTATTTTAAGGTTAACTTTCCGCGAATTTTATTTCCAATTCTGACCCCTTTGATTACAAAACAACACTGTCACGTCAGCCCGTATCTAGGCAGGCTCTTGTCACGCCACCACCTGTGGCGTAACAGTGTTGTTTGGTCACGCCACCACTAGTAGCGTGACAAAAAGTGCTATTTTAGCGGACTTATCCTATGGCGTGACAATGTTATTTTGTTACGCCATGGGTGTTGGCGTGACCAAAGGAGTCAGAATTGGAAATAAAGTTCGCGGAAGGTCAACTTTAAAATAAAATTTTAAAAATGGTTAATTAATAAAAAAAGTTCTTTGTTCGACCGAACAGCCCCAGGCTCATCTTCCCCATTTCTTCATCTCCTCTAGTTCTTTCTCCCCATTGCTTTTCTTGGTGACTCCTACTCTTTACCGAAGCTTCCATCGGCCGTGGCGCCTCCTACCCAACGCCTCCCCTCCGGCCACCAGCGGCCAGCACCGCCGCCTCCGGCTCCGCTGGCGTCGCCTGCTACCGACGTTGTTGGTCCTTGGCCCAGCTCTTATGGCTGCTCCTCTGGCTCTCCATGGCGCCTCCCGTGCTCCTCTTTCGCGTACCCAGCCTGGTCTGCTCCAACCCGGCTCCCGCGCCAGTGCTGCGGCACAGGCCTTCGGCCTCCATTGCCAACCCGCCTCGACCAATCGCACCGGCGGCGCCGTGCCTCACCTCCCTCCCTGTTTACCCTTCCCTCTATTTTACTTTACGTTGCTTTGGTTTTACTGATGGGGTTTGATTTACTGATGATGGTAGAGGGCTGATGCATGACATGGTGAAAGGTGTTGTGGTGAGCTGCTGGTGTTGGTGCGGTTTTTCTGCAGATGCCTTGAGGTATACACTCCTCTACTCCCTCTGCCTGTGATGTGCTGGCGATGATGCTATGGATATTGCTACTGTGATGGCTTGAGTGATGCTGTGGGTTAATGGTAATGCCATGGTTGGTTCAGCTTTGGGCAAAAACAGAATGGGGAAGGAAGGGTGGGTTTGTGATGGTGCTATTTCTCTCTGAGTCTCTCTAATGGACAGTGGCGGATGCAGGATTTCTAGAATGGGTGTTCGAAGTTACAAAAATGGTGCAAATCTGAAACAACGCAGGATATATTTAAAAAAAAACAGAAAGCGTCCAATTTCCATTAATAGAAACCACATTCTATAGAGTTCGGGAACGAAAAGAAAAGGAAAGAAAGACATAATGAGGCGGCAGTAACGCCGCTCATCTCAAATGTAGTTCAACCAAAGCAAACAACTTCCTTAGCACTACTACTTATTTATAACCCAACAAAAGATAAACTACCCTTCTCCATTGAGCAGAACCCACAAAGAAAGAATGGCTCGGATCTCAAACAATGCAGATACAACAATGAAGGTTAACTTTCGGTTGGGCAACTTTATTATATATCTTAAAACAAATTATGGCGAGCATCCTAATCAAGATGTTGGGGTTTCTTCTATTGATTTAGGCATTATTTGTTTAAGAATTGCGACTAAAAACTGGGCAAAAGTAGTAACTCTGATTAAGTCATTATTTGTAACTAAGCATCCTAATCAAGATGTTGGGGTTTCATCTATTGATTTAGGCATTATTTGTTTAAAATTGCGATTGAAAATCGGGCAAAAGTAGTAACTCGATTAAGTCAATCGCATATCTGGTGAACATGTGCGACAAAGAAAACAAGTTGTGATGGCGCGCATAAAATCGCATACTTGATGAAAGTGGCATGTTCCTTGAAATACTGAGTGTTAGGATGCCAAGTATAAAAAAGTTTGTACTACCTGAAAGAAAGAGATTAAATTTGGATACATCAAGATTCAAGGAGTAGTTGCATCTTGGGAAGACACAAGATTAAGTCGGTGGGGGTGAAAACAAACACGAACAAATTAAGGATGGGCAGATGGAAGGAGGAAGTAATCAAACAAATCGGATTGGCGATTCTGGTAAATCGGTGAGCTTGTCCAAGCGGAGGTGTGGTGATGAGGAAGAAGACCATCGGTACCCAACCTAGCAACAATTTACACCAAGCGAGATTGAGATTCCTCTCCTCGATGGGGAAGAAACAAGAAATCGGATGGGAAGATTGGTGCGGCAGAAGACTGAGAGAGAGAGGGGTACTACTTGGACGACTTACGGTGACAATTGCTGTGAGGGCCAAGAAACCCCGCGCATCCTTGGATCTGGCTTGGTGCTCGCTCCCTGCCCCGCCGCTCGCTGCACGTCCTTGCGCCACTGCCACTGCCATAGAGCGAGAAGGGGAGACGAAAGAGTGGAGAGGAGGATAACAGGATAGGGTTAGCTCTCGGCGTGGGGACGGGGTTGGCCTGCCGGGCGTCGGCTGTCGCTTCGGTTTGCACCGCTGCCACTGCCATAGAGCGAGAAGGGGAGACGAAAGAATGGAGAGGAGGATAACAGGATAGGGTTAGCTCTCGGCGTGGGGACGGGGTTGGCCTGCCGGGCGTCGGCGGTCACTTCGGCCATGGTGGCTTGGGGGCCTTGGGCCTTTGATTACGTGGGCCGCGCAGATAGAGCAGGAGAGAGCGGGTGGCCGGTGTGGCGGGATGAAATGGAGAGGTAGATAATCAAATACATATTTTGAGTACATTCCTAGTATATATACCTAATATACCTAATAAATACTAGGTTTTTTGTCAAAAAATTTGGGTGTACATCTATACACCCATGTCCCTATACTAGATCCGCCCCCTGCTGATGGATTTGTGATGGACGATATTGTGCTGTTAGTGTTCTTGTGAAAAGCTTAGTTCATGCGGAGGGGTTTCCCGTGGGATAAAAATGACAGTGGGGGGTTTTTACCTTGGGTTGGTCGGTTTGGTTCGGGAAGGGCAGTGGTGGTGGCCGTTTGGGTTTCGTCGTATTCCTTGGTGCTTCAGGTCCTTGTTGTTCTTGTCGGCTTGGGGGCGTCTGGTTGGTCGTCGATGGTTCAACACTAGGGATGAAAATGGATCGGATAGTTTCTGACCGATCCGGACGGAAATGGATTCGGATTGTCTCAGATCGGATTTTTCTCGGATAATTTTCGGATCGGAAACGAATTCGGATTTTTTTTGTCGGAAACGGAAATGAATACGGTAGGCATACTATCCAGCGGATACGGATACGGATTATCCGGATAATACCAAGTCCGGATATCCGGATTTCAGCCCAAAAGAGAAAATGGGATTTTAATTGATTTTCGAATTTCAGAAAATGCAACAAATCAAATAGCCTTTTAGAAAATAGCAAAAAGAGTTCAAAAAATCTAGAAAAAAATCACAAAAATTCCTTGAATTATTTTGAACTTAATAAAATTAATTCCAAGTTAAAGTTGGTTTTTATTTTTTCACATAAATTATTTTTAATTTCTAAAAATAGGAAAAACCTTTTTAAAATCCGAAAATTCAAGAAATTAATTATTTCCTTTTTCACTTTAAATCCAATAAAATCCCAGAAATCTCAATAAATTTTATTTTTGACATTAAAACTAGGAAATTAAATAATTGACTTTATTGTATTATTTTTCTTTTTAACCAAGAAAACTCTTTTAAATATCGAAAATCCAATAAAATAATAACTTTATTACCTTTATTTTTAGTAACATACTTTGGGATGTTGTTTAACTGGTTAATTTCTATCTCTTAAAAATGGTTGTAGTTTCTAATTATACACATGGGGTACATGTGAGAGTAGGGTGCTAACACTTTGCCAATCTTGGGTCCCAAGCACGGAAAAAAAGTGGGGGGCATGAACTGTTTGTAATAATTATTTATGTAATAATTATTTATTGTAATAAATATTTATTATAATAATTGTCATTAAATGCACTAATCCTTGATTCACATGGTGGAGAAATTCGTGCAACATGTTATAATTCGGTGCTTGATCAGTTTTATGACCTAATTGAGGTTGATAAGGTGTACTTGATATCTAGAGGATCAGTAAACTTGCTCAGAAGTAGTTTACAAGGACTATGAAGTAACTCTGGATGCCGAAAATATGAACAATTCATGAATGTTTGCGTCAAACAAACGAGTATATGTTTTCGCTAATTTTTGGCATGCAATTTAAGGGGTTTGTATGTTCCGAAAAAATATCCGTGACCATATTCATTTCGATTCGTATTCATTCTGTATTCGTATTCGATATTATTCACATCCGTATTCGTATTCGGGGTATCCGTATTCGTATCCGTATCCGGAAAAAATATGAAAACAAATACGGCAGAGCCATTATCCATCTGTATCCGATCCGTTTTCACCCCTATTCAACACCGTCGTCGGCGCCGGCGCCATCCATGCTCTTTGGGCTTCCCCTTCCCTCTTGCTCCCCTCCTCCTTCTCTATGATTATTGTGGATGTGTAATGGTGGCAGTGCTTCGCTTGGCTTGTGAATGGTGAGGGTGTGCTTTTGCTAACCTTGGCTTAGTTTTGCTTGGCTTGTGGAGAGGCAGTGGCTTTGTGAGGCTTTTGTGCTTTCTTTGCCTTCAGTGGTGGAGCCGGGCCTTGGGGCGTCGGGGCAATGGCCCGAGCCCAGCTGAAAATCACCTGTTAAAAAAAAGCAGTACCACGTTAGCTGACTTGGGTCCATGGCATTTTGGCTGGGTTGGCCCGAGGCCTAGCCAGCCGCTGGCTACGCCCCTGTTTGCCTTGGATGAGTGCTCTCGACTGGGAGTCGGGCCAACCCAGTCGCTGGCTACGCCCCTATTTGCCTTGGATGAGTGCTCTCGGCTGAGAGTATTTCCTTGGCTGTGAGGCTTATGAATGCTTATGTTGGCATGTGAAGCGATATGCTTATATGGGGGAGATGGCTCCTAGGGAGGGCATTTTGGCTGTGGCTTTGGTGACCTCTCTCTTGCTCTTGTGCATGACCAAAGTGCCCTTTTCTTATCCTTTATGCTCTCACATGTTACTATTTGGTCATGGACTATTGGTTAATAAATCACTATGTGTGAGATTTTCTGCGGTTGAGGTAAGGTGATACAACATAGGTGTCGGATATTAATAAACGTCAGGTGATGAAACCTACAGAAGTGAGACGGTGCTGAATAACCTAGGTTGGTCTGGGAACCGTTATGATCTTCGTGAAATCTGATGGCAACCTCTCTTTACCCTAACTCTATTTTATCGCTTTTGGTTTATTACTAGTCTTTGTGGGAAATGGCTATGTGGACATGGTTTTGGATTTGGCTGCGGAAATGGTTCGACTAGATGGCAATATGTGGACAATGGTACAAGGAGGGCTTCGGCGGAATGCATGCAATAATTTATATTGCAATTTAATTAAGTGTTGTAATCTATATTTTGATCTTGTTGTAAAACATTCTTGTAATAAATTCATAGCTTGTACTATTGTTTTGTTTTTGTTTATACTTACTCTTGTAAATCATCCCAAGATGTAATATTTTACTTTTGCTTGCAATGAATTTTGGTAATTTGTTTGAGAATGAAACATTGTTGTATTATTACTTTTAAATTCATATTGCCATTTCTGGAGATGGATTCTTGTACTACTTTTATGGATAATAAAATCTTGGAATTGACTTTGGGTTACAATGATGATGAATTATTCTCGTGGCAAAATTCTACACTGAAAATTTTGCTGTTGAATTTTGATAATAGTATTTTATATGAGATTGTCTGGCAATGTGTTTAATATTAATTTGAGATTATGATTTACTCTTGATTAGAAAATTTTAATTTCCTACTAATTAGCGATTTGCGTTGTTTTAGTTTAATATGATTTTCTGGACTTACAATATGTCAATTTGATGCTCAAACCAAAATGGTTTTCGAATTTCGCAAAAAAAAAATTGTGGTTTTTGTTGAGGAAAAATTCATGTGGACACTTTACTAAAATCGGCTTATCAGGAGCTTCAGCCCATAAAAGCTCATTAGTAGTTTAGTCTCATATTGTATTATCGAACCATGAAAGGGGAGGGTAGAGGCTCTCATCGTATAAACCAGAATTTTTATTATTATTAATTAATCCTTTTTTAAATTTTATTTTAAAGTTAACCCTCGGCGCACTTTATTTCCAATTCTGACCCCTTTGGTCACGCCACGGGTGGTGACGTGACAAAACAACGCTGTCGCACCAGCCCGTATTTGGGACAAGCTCTTGTCACGCCACCACTCGTGGCGTGACAGTGTTGTTTGGTCACACCAAGACCAGTGGCGTGACCAAAAGTGCTATTTTGGGGACTTATCCCGTGACGTGACAGCATTGTTTTGTCACGCCACGGGTGGTGTGTAAGATTGAGGAGGCCGACTAGAGGGGGGTGAATAGGTGTTTTAAAAACTTCTTTGGCTAAAACCGATTTCTAATGCGGAAGCTAATACAAATAAGGTTTTGCACAATTAAAGCCTAAAACAACTAGGTTCAACTAAGTGCACCAACAATACAAGTCTATTGACAAATATAACAATTAAGCAAAGACTTGTAAGCTATTCAATTTTATCAAAGTAAATAGCACAAAGCTTAGGCAAGCATTCATCCACAAGGAATAAGCAATTTAGTTCAAGGAATATAAATTGCAATATGTAAAACACAAGAATACAAACCACAATAGACACGGTGATGTTTTACCGTGGTGATCGGAGACTTGCCGGTCTCCCCTAATCCACGTTGAGGCAAGCCAAAACTAATTGGACCGGCTCCACGAATTGAGCACCCGCCTCCGAGATAAGTCCAACCACTTGGACCGGTTCCAAACCGAACCAACACCTCGCTCCACTAGGGTTGCTCTTTCCTCCACTCCGGAGATGGCGAGCACCACACCACTTACAAACCGCTCGGGTCTTCTCACAAGCTTCTTTGAGAAGATCACCGACGCAGGACACCTCCACGCCGTCTAGGTGTCGGCAAACACCAAGAGTAACAAGTCTCCAACGCTCACTTGAACTAATCAAGTATCTAAGCTCAAATGGATACGAAATCCACTACCTAAGACAACACATGCACTTAGGGTTTGCTCTCTAACCTCACTAAGTGCAACACATGCACAAAAGAGAATGAGATGCTTGCTCTTTGCTCAATGGAATGTCTAGGCGCACCAGCAACCTCCCACACACAGCCAAGGTGGGTATTTATAGCCCACACACAAAATCTAGCCGTTGGGAGAAGATTCCAGAGAATCTGGACGAAATCGGTCTGACCGCCATATAATGGCCGGTCTGACCGCCCTTAGCTCCAACTGCTATAAAACTAGCCGTTGAGCTCACAGCCGGTCTGACCGCCAACTAATGGCCGGTCAGACCGCCCAATAGACGTTGGTCTGACCGCTCCAGAAAAGTTCCAAAGAATTGGCTAAGGACCAGAAACATCTCTTCTGGAAAAATCAAACCACCTCAGAAAAGTCGGATCGACCGCACCGCGGTTGAAACGAAAATTAGTGCGGTACAACCGCATAGCCATGCGGCCGGTCAAACCGCCAGCAACCAGCAAGCAGAAAGAGGGTTTCGATCTTTGCATCAACTTGATTTGTAAAAACGCATTTTGCTAATTTGATGCAAGATGCACCCACAAGGTTAAAGACAAGATTCTCAACAAGTTGCAAAACACATTTGCCAACTTTTAGAATCAATGCCTCAAATTGCATTCTGCTTCAACTCAATTTGCAAAACACATTTGCCAAATTGACTCGCGATGCATACAAGGATTCAAGTGAGATTCTCAACAAGTTGCAAAACACATTTGCCAGCTTGTAGAATCACACTACAAGGAATAAGGTACATGGACTTACACCATTTACAAAACACATTCGCAAACTTAAGTCACATGCTACAAGGGTTATCCATGAGCCGTAACTATTTGCAAAACACATTCACAAATATTGGCAACATATTGAGATGAGCTAGAGCAAACACAATGAGCTATCAACACATGACTAACTCAAGTTGCTAATAAAAGACCCCTCTTAATAGTACGGCAACCTATACTAGCAATCCGGTCTTCTAACCAAACACCAAAACCAGCAAAAGACTAGGAACAAATCCTTAGCCCTAGCTAGTCATATCTTTGCCTTGCGCAACCACTTGAAGCTTGACGATGCACATCTTTGCTTCAAGTCCGGGTCATGATTTGATATGCATCAACTCATGATGCATCCTTCACTCCAAGCTCTTAACTTCAATATCATCAACACATGATGATCTTCTAAAGTCTCCAACTATAGAACTCAACCTATTCATCCAACTCATGGAAAGTGTTAGTTCTATAATATGATTATCATTAATTACCATGCCATACCATTAACTCATAATGGTGGGACAAGACACCACATTCTTTCCCTCTATGGTAATTGATGATAATCACTTCAATTGCAAGTAATTGAATATAGAGTGGTATGAGTATATAAGCACTACACAAGTTATATATGTACTCAACATGAGTGTATACGAAATACACAAGTCGTATATACATCAAGAATACATGAGCATATATGAACTACACAAGTTATTATATACTCATATGAATATATTAACTACGCAAATTAAATATATTCAAGAATATGTTTCAAAGTAAAGATCTTTTATATATGTGGAAAAGGAATATGATCAATACTAATGAAACCACAAAACATAGAGTGAACTCCTCCTAAATGTGTGCATACACAAATGTGTAATAAGAACATATGCACATATTCGAGTTAGACTTTTTGGTGAAGTTCAACCTATATTTTGGATCCGAGGAATGCAACAGGGTATAAGAATACAAAATAGAATGCATACCTTTTTTGTTCTTTATATCCAAACGAGACTAATCATGAGATATAACAATGAGAGAGTTAGTCTCACAAATAGATTTGTCATTATAAATGCATACCTGTTTGGATTTTCCTTTATTTATCCAATGAATTCGATTTGTCATTAATCATATACATGCATTTATGATTATCACCTTTATATCCAATTGAGACTAAACAATAAGTATATCAATAAACATGTTAGTCTCACAATTGCATTTGTCATTAATCACCAAAACACTCAATTAACATCTAATGACGGGTCTAGATTCTTCATGGTGACGTGACTAAAAGAGTCAGAATTGAAAATAAAGTACGCCGGAGGTTAACTTTAAAATAAAAATTAAATAATAAAAAAGTTCTATAAACATAATAAAGTGAGACTATTGAGATTATATCTTGAGTTCTTATTCATCTACTTTTCGTTTGTGTATGATTGATCTCGACAATACAACCACCATCCTCTAAAAGTCATTCTCTAAAAAAAACAGCGAGGTGGTGAGAATGGCATTCCGTGTGACTACAGAAAGTACTAAAATATCAAGACCAATCCGTTCTATCTAATACTGGATTTAAATGAATTAGATGGTCCACGCACTAATGTTGCTCTTCAGTCTAGGAAAAATTCTATCGGCGAAATTTCGCCAACGGTTACCGACGTTATCGATAGAGTTCGATAAAACTTCATATTAGACAAAAAAAAAATCGGATTTATCTAATTTTTATCTAAACTCAAATTTAGATAAATTTCATCTTTATATCTGAGATTACCAAAATATCAGAAAATTTTACCAAAATATCTGATAACCAATAATTACTGCTTCCATCGGTCGGGTCCGAAACGATATAGTTATCATGATTCAATCTCGCCACACTAAAGCACCAGCTCAACATAAAAGAATGACGAGATAATGCCGGTTCTATCGGTGGGTCCAAACCCATATAGTTTTTCATGGTTCAGTCTCGCCGTACCGAAGCGCTAGACTAGCTCAGCATAAAAGAATGGCGAGATAATGTGACTCACCATCCAGTAAGAACCACACGCCGAATTTGCTGAGCTTTCCAGTGAAGCACCATCACAGAAGTCAGAACGCCCTCCACCAGAATATACCTAACACACCTCTCCATGCGTTGCTGTCACGACTCACACGGCCCGCACGCTTCACCATCCACATCCACTTGTAACTATCGCCTGCTCGCCCTCGCCGTGCAAATGGCGCGCGCCGCCGTCTGCCTCGCCGTCCTCCTCCTCGCCTTCGCCTTCTTCGTCTCCGCCTCCTCGGACCCGCTGACGGCCGTGCAGCCAGACCACGCCACCGCCGAGGAAGCGAACAACCTGCCGGTGCAACGCGGCAAGGACGAGGAGGAAGCGGTGGACAAGGCGGCCGGCGGGCGTCGAGGCGCTGACGCTACCGACGGCTATCTGGCCAGCTTGGCGTCGCCGGAGGAGGAAGGCCAGAAGCTCGAGTCTGACTGGGGCAAGAAAAAGAAGTTGGACAATACCGATGACTCCGACTCCGATTCCGATTCCGACTCCGACTCCGACTCCGACTCGCACTCGGACTCGGACTCCGACTCCGACTCCGACTCCGACTCCGACTCCGATTCAGACGACGACGACCACTCAAAGATCGAAAGGAGGAAGAAGAAGCACGCAGCTCCAGGGAGGGAGGGAGTCCCGGGTGGTAAGAAGGATGACGAGCTGCCTGAAGCAGCGATAAGGGTGTGAGGCTGTCAGGGCTTCCTTCTTCCTGCAAGTTTATCATAAGCCATTAAGCATGTAGTTCAGTGCATGGCATGTTTATTATCTTTATGTGTGCAGTACGAAAATAAAATGTAAAATCACGCGTGCTCGTGCACTTAATAAGTCAGGTCTGTTACTGTTGGATGTTATGTTGCTGTATGTGCTGTCATCAGTGAGAATTCAGCACATGCGAATGCACCCACTGTTGTGTTTCTTCACACCGCCATGACCATCTGCATGAGCTGAGCATGGACCAAGAATTCAGTTGTGCCGTTTGAAATTCTAGATTTCGCATCTAATGGAAGATGCAACGAAGCATAAGCCGCATAACGGCATAACGCTATATATATTCAGTTATAATTCAGCAAATACTGATCTCCTATTTTACAGAAATTATTTATTCCATTCTTCCTAAAGACACACTGACATAGCACGCTTGTAGACTAAACAATCACATTCTAAGTTGTTTCTTCTAAAAAAAAACTTGCATTGCAGAATGGTACATATATGTTCCGTACCAACGAGAAATACAAACTTTTACCATTGCCATTGCGCTACCGCAATGGTAAGGACTGCAGCTCTGCAGCTACAAGAAATATATGAATACACACAATAATTTTCACATAGAAATAGACACCTCATTCGGCATAGCTTGCTCCGCTGTACTACCAGCTTCATCGGTTGAAAGGAGGACCTGGACTATAGCTTCCATGGCGGGCCTTTTGCGCCTGTCTTCCTCCAAGCACGAAACGGCTAATTTCATCAATGTTCTTGCTTGCAAGTAGTTGAATTGGCCATTCATTCTGAAATCCACAAACTCAGATATCCATGACTGCTCCTCCCTGGTCAATTTATCAGCAAGCATCCTAACAAGTTTCCTGAGTTCCAAATGCAACTCATCATCCACGCCTATAGCCATGTCTGAGACACGGGTTCCTGATACTAGCTCAAGAAGCACAACTCCATAGCTATAGACATCAACTTTTGCCGTGATTGACAGGCTAGAAACCCACTCCGGCGCAATGTAACCTACTGTCCCTCTTACTCGCGATACATTCTGATCGGACCCACCTCTTTTCAGCAACTTTGCCAATCCAAAGTCAATGATCTTCGGTTCTAAATTCTGGTCAAGCAGTATGTTCTCTGGCTTCACATCACAATGGATCACCCATTCCAAACACTCATGGTGGAGATAGGCCAAACCCTTCGCAACACCGACAGCAATGTTAAACCTTTGCTTCCATTCGAGCAAAATGTTG
Organism: Phyllostachys edulis; assembly: GCA_036346405.1. Lineage (NCBI taxonomy): Eukaryota > Viridiplantae > Streptophyta > Magnoliopsida > Poales > Poaceae > Phyllostachys > Phyllostachys edulis. Next base: position 71,931,914 of record CM070561.1, read on the forward strand.
TTATTGAACAAGATTTTAGCTAGTGATCCATTCTCAATATACTCATACACCAACAACCTATGAGAGCCTTCTGAGCAAAAACCCCATATTCTTGCAAGATTCATATGGTTGATTCTCCCTATGACACACAGCTCTGATTGAAACTCTTCTTTTCCCTGCCGTACATTTTCCAGCCTTTTCACAGCTATCGCTCGATCTTCATCCAAGATTCCCTTATAGACAACCCCTGAGCCTCCCCTTCCAAGCTCGTCTTTGAAATTTGCAGTCGCCTTTACCAGCTCTTCGTAACTGTATCTTCGGAAATAACTAGATATCACTTTATAGCCTTCCACAACTTGGGCTGGCATCAATTCCCTCCTCAAAACAAATAGCCAAGCAGATGTGATAAAGAAAACTTCTATGACAAAAATTGCAACTACAAACCCATAGAAATAAAACCATTTCGATTCTCCTGAACTAGTCTTATGCACATCTGGAAATAATTGTATGACTCTTGTGCTCATATCATCACATTTAAGATGATGTGGAGTAGAATCGAGCACATTGGATTGTGGGATAGACATATTTGAAATGTCAACACTCACTGGGAGCTTGATATACATTGTGCGTGGATCAGGTCTTGGTGGGTAAGACCTTCCGCTGAAAAGAAGAGATTTTGGTAAGCACAATCCAATCCCTTCGACATACAGAAAGCCTTCACAGGTGCAATCACTCATACAAATATTCCTACAAGCCTGAAAAGATACAGGGCTAAGACGTTGCTGATCATTGCCCCAAAAATCCGTGTTTGGTAGTCGCAAAAACCTCACAGGATGTGCAGCATCACACGTGATGTTTACAATAGCTCGACATCCTTGGCTCCAATTACCATGGTTGATCATTTCATAGCCAGGTGGACACGAACATGTAGGCCCAGGTGAGTAGTGACAAATTCCATATGGCCCACATAAACCATGAATTTTGCATGGTTGAGACATAGCATTCATTGAAACTGACCATGTCCCGTTGGAGCTATTCAAGCTATAGATTCGGAGATTTCCGTCATGATCCAGAGTAAGCCTTCTCTTAATTCCTGGACCTGCATCAGAAGCCACAAGTGCTTGTTGATCGGCAAAGTCACTTGCAACAAATTTCCCAAGATCATCAAGAACACCTAACCTAGTATTGTTATAACGATTTCTGTTATTCGCAAAAAATGGGGTATCTGGATCGGGCCAATATATATCAGAAACACCAGGGTCATCATATATAAGAGACAGTATTGACATATCACCGAAACGGAAGATGTAGTGACCACGAACATGTAATTGGGTGGCAGAGACCAACTTTGTCGTAGCAGTGATGGGTTGAGTGGGTACCAGAGTGTCCGTAGGTGAATCAAAACTCTGCCATACAATCATACCACTTGTGTCCTTCATAACAAGATTCCCAGTATCTAAGAGCTGAGCATACCGGACGTTTGATAAGTCACCATCAGCACGCCACACCACCGTGCCATCATAGTCCGTGAGAACCATGCTGCCATCCTTCTGCAATGTAAGCAGCGACCTCCTAGCATGCACAGGGTGGTCACGGTTCGCACTCCACAGGATGGTCTTTTCTGCTGAGTTGGAGTACCAAATGGAAAATGTGAAGGCATTGGCATAGATGTTGTAGAAGCCACAGGAGAAAGTGCCGTCCGGTGATTGCAGAACGTTGCTCTGGTGCTCTTCGACGGATAGAGAGGATCTCAGCGGTAGAGTGCCACGAGATGTGGTGCTTGATAACAGAACAAGCAAAGAGAGGAGGGAAAGAGTGCCATGAAGAGTGAAAAGAAAAGGTATCATGGTTGAGTAGATTCTATGAGCACATGAGTGCAACTTCTTTCTGGAGCTCTACAGGTATTATGTGTTTCTACTGCAGAGTGTGATCTTAATATTGTTCGAATATGAGCAGAGCCTACTAGATAATATGCACTCCTTGCTACTTCCTGGATGGTAAAGAAGAAATCAGTAGTCCAAATGGACTATGAAGATAGTGACACATCTTGAACAAATTAATCTAATGAAGTGCATGTGGACCTAAAACTAGTACCGGGTGCTTTTCCTAGTCCTAAGTCCAGACATGCTGAGTTGACGAATGAATATTATTCAAGGCAAACTAAATTTGACTTAGTATGGTGAGTCAGCATCAAGCAGTGACATTTGATTGGAGACTGTATCGGCACCACATATGATCTATAAGTCCACAGAAATATCTTTGAAGCTCCAATTTTTCTCAGGATTGGGCACAAATGCCAAATTGACACTACTATTCAAAGCAAGATATCTATAGATACATTTGTTTTTCATTTGGGACTTGGGAGAGACCCTATATTGCAGTGCTTATTGTTCTCTCAAGGACAAATTTTATAAATTCATTAGCAATTCAATTAGTACAAGATATATATAAGATTTATACACCATTACCACCAGTACAATTTTGACGGATAAGGTGAGAAGTTTTGAAGTTACCTTAAAAAATCACTTCCATAACTGTGAGATTACCAACTATACATGGGGTAGAGAGGATTTGCGCTCCAAACAACACTTTCCAGGAGAGCTCGAAACACAAATGGAGATGGAGGAATTTGAGGAAATAAAATAAAAGCCCACAGGTCAATGCACCACCAGAGGAATGGTCCAAATGGAGGACATCATACACATCCTCCACCAACAGAGAGGAACCTAGCAAAGAAAATCGCGAAGTTAACAAATAAAAGCAGTGAATCGAATAGATGAACAACAGATTGTTAGTATGGATAAAAAAAGAATTCATCGACAATGAGATGTTTGAGCTGATGAGTTTAATGATCAGAAAAAAGTATAGTATTTTTTCCTGACTTGAAAAAGTCATAGTATTACAGGCCTCAACTTGTAACAGCAATTTTTCTTTATGTATTTAGTACATTTAAAGATTTTTTGTCCAAAAGGAAAAAAGAAATTTTCTTCTAGTCATAAAATCCCACTTCATAGAATTGTCTCCCACTGAATTAAAGTTACCACTGAAGTAACTCAAACATTCACGTGGTGCTGCTTTAGGAAGTGATCCAGACGTGTCACTCGAACAAATTGTGCTTCATGTAGGTACCAGATGTGAAGTTAAATTCATTTAATTTTCTGCTCTAGCAGTTAGGTAAAAAAAACAGTCCGTTGCTCAATGACAACTGACAAGTAAACAAACAGCTCAAACAAGAACAGTCCTCATGGTAATCGATAGACATACCTTTCTTGCAAAGAAATCAATGGTCATATACATGTCAGAGACATAAATGTTCAAGACTTTTTTCCCTGAGAATAGAAAAGCATAAGACTTGATGTAATTGACACTACAAGACTGACATTTTTTTTAGAGAGAGACTACAAGACTGACTTGATTGCATTTTTAGTGCATGTACTACAAGTTTTGGGCCACCACAAAATCTTCAAATTTATACTAAAAACCAAACATCCTTTAACAAAATCTGTAATGCAAACGTTGTACTCGCCTGAGAAAATTTAGCATACACACCATATCAAAAGGATGAAAAATAAATAAGAAGCTTCCCATCAACGTAACTATTAAAAAGCCCCAGAAGCCATGTAAATCTCAGCTGAATGGCTCAGATAAACCCAAGTGAGTGGGGTTGGACGCAACTCGAGCTATCTGGGCTGTCTGTTGTTTGAATGGGATTAATCCTGGGGCATCCTTATTGCAATCCCCCTCCATTGAAAGATTTCTACTTTCTTTACATATCAATATGAACAACTATGTAACAATCTACATTTAAATTGCATATCCTCACTTCAAAGTTCTAACTTCCAGTGCAGGGACTAAATGTTCTCAATGCAAGTGTAGAGGCATTGTTGCAGATTATATCACAGTACTAATTACAAAGATACTGTTCATTATTATATAGAGATTTGTGTTGCAGTCCCCATGACAAAACATTGACGGATTGACCAAAGCAGGAAGTTATTTCTGCAGGATTGAATCGGGCTGAAAATCAAGCGACATATAGGGTCATTCCAAATTTGGTTCAATCATCTAGTAGCTTGGCTCTTTTGTGTTCCTGGCGTATTAGAATTAACACTAGTGCCTTGTCTAGGTCTTTAGGTTGTTCAAAATTTTCAGCATGACTCCTATGAGCAGTTCTATTCTGGTTTGAATATACCTCACAAACTTTGAGCAGTTCTTGAAGAGATTCATCCACATTGGATCTCAGCTGCATTGATGCTATGTAAGGATCATAATGTTTCTCAGTCAGCTTGTAAACCTGTTGATAATCAGATAACATAAACACTATCAGTCTGCTAAAGGGAAGTATCAGGTGTAAATAATGCCATTTGACTATTAATCAGCACATTCCTTTTACAACTATAAACCTGAATGATAAGGCAGCAGTACCCAACTTCATTTGGGTAGTAATAATACTTAAATAGATCAGCACTAATGTTTTCTTGGCCTCATTCGTTCATGAAACATCAAGCACAACTCACAATGATCAGCGTGCACAAAGCCTCGAAACACGCTCAACCTCAACTCGAGTATCCTCAAGAGGTAAGAACAACGCAACTTTGTTCTGTATGCTAACTAGCTTAAGGCGTTTGATTAATCGGTCCATAAGAAACAGAGGGTTACCTAATAACCAGATTCCGGTATGCATGCCACCACGCAGTGTTGCGGGAAACGCCACAGAGTTCAATGCTATAGCTGAAAAGGTTTAATCCTAGTGCAATAAGACTACCATAACTCAGTAGGATTGGATGCAATCAAAGATCACCGCTCCCAAATTCAAGAATGCGAATCCTACCTCCGCATAAACGTGAACAAGCTTGTAACAGCATCAGGTACTACCGTACCTAGGCAAGACATGTTATTCTTACCTGTGGTAGACATTTCGTGGAGAACACCAAGCCCAAGCAGGACCGCTGACTCGCGCGATCGATCGATAGGACGTCAGGGCATTCCGTCGAACAGGTTGTAGCCGTAGGCCAAGCAGGAGAGCCCTCGACGAGGTGAGGAGAGTCAAGTGCGAAGAGGGTGGCTGGATCGTGCGGGCCTGCGAACGGCGGCCGTCCAGCTCCTCAACCTCCGGCACCACCACCCCTCCATCACCGCCTCCTTCCTTCCGCGGCAGCGGCTCCCCCGGACTACCACAGCACGGGCGTGTCCCCCGGATTTTTTTTTTACCTACGGTCGCGGACAGGAAGAGCCACGTCTGGGCCGAGCGCTTGTTTTTGTATATAAAATCGCCTGGGCCGAGCACTGTTGGCCCAGTGACTTTTGCCCCCCACGAACCGGTTTCTCGCTTGGGCACCGTTCTCTCCTCGGCCTCTCCCTCCATATTTCGCTCTAGCTAGTATGCAATACCCATTCATTCTATCTCAGACTCGACCTCCTCTTATTCTAGCATTGCGTTGCACACAAGTCCAGTCTCGGATTGGTAAAAGTGAATACAAGAGAATTTTTTAAGATAAATTTACTCATGTTTCTTTTACACAGCCAAGCACAATATTCTTTGACACATCCTCCGGCGTGCTGAGACACAGGCCACGTCGCCCCGATTCTCCCTGCGCGTCGGATCCGGTGCGCCTTTGCTTCGCATCCCTCCGATTTGCGCTTCGCATCGTGTCATGACCCATCATCATCAATATCAATCCACACCAAATCCGAATGCTATATTGCCAAATCAACACATGATACAAGTGTTTGGGGGATACAATAGGGAGGAATTGGAAGCAAGGATGGGAGTAGCAGTTCAGACGAGAAGGTAGAAGCAAGGGGTGGAGAACATCAAAGAGTAGTTGGGGAACAAGACGACATTGGGGAAGAAAGGGAGTCGAGACTGATGTTTTCTTCCTACTCGTTCTGCTGCCAATCTCTCCTTTTGTAGCGATGCCCTTCTATTGTTTTCCCTGGCAGTGCTAGATGGGTCAAAGGCCAGCTCACATATTTGCCCCCAACCTGGAGGCCCACATCAAGAGATCCATGTCCATGACATACCTCTCCCGTTGAAATTCGGCTTGCCCCCAAGCCGGTAGTGTCCCTGGACAGCTTCCTGTTGGCATCAGTATTGACTGTCCGGTGCAGATGGCTGGTTGACGATTGCTCACAATGAACACTAACAATATCAGCACCTGCCTTGATAAAATCTGGAACTCGCTGCTCAGGCTCCACAATTGAGTCCAACAACGACGATGACATCTGTTTGTAGGACAGGAGCCTGTTGTTTCATGACCAGCAACTAACATTGACAATAGATCATCACATAACTGCACACTGGTGACCTCTTCACGGCTAGCAAGTAGGAAACGCAGGATGCTAGGATCTGAATCATTTACATATTCCTCACCCTCGATCTGTTCATTTTCAGCATCTACAATCTCCTTGCACTTCATAGTTAGCTCTACAACGACATTCCTTATGATGTTAACTGCCTTTTCTGCTTTTATCTGTCTAGGAACTATCTTGCACAGAAAATCAATCTTCCAATATGGTAAAAGATCTGTAGAGCGAGCCTCTGCTTCTTTGAGTCAAGATTAATGCGATATCAATAACGGGATTATCGATGTGAGGGAATCAAAATTGTAGTTGAACAAGGACAAGCCAATCACGTCTGAAGTCATTTGAGAAAACTTCTCTTCCATATTAACAGGTTCACCACTCAAAGCATATGTCACAAGCTTCTCCACTAATCTCTCAGCACATTTACAAAATACTTTATCAACCATCACTGAGAGAAATCTTTTGTGTAGAGATGGTACAACTGCTCTACGCCTCACCAGATGTAACCTGATGGCATAGCTGTGCAGAACATTAGTCAGAGTTGGGGTTTCCACAAATGTAACCTGAAAGGTCCCCTAGTTCTTAGTACTAATCACTTGATCAATCCACTTCTTAGATGTAACTGAAGGGAACACACCAGGATCCCATGGCTTGAGTGCAGACAAGATAATCAAGGGCACATCCTCCTCGTTAGTCAACTCTAGTATGATTTGGGCCATGATAATCTCGCTCCCAAGACTGAACCCGCTACGCCTCCACGAGAGTGTTTTCTCTAGCACCCAGCAAGCACTTTCTATTTGAGAATTTCCAGGGCTAAAAGCGCTTTGGCTCCATGGCGGCATTCCATCAAGCACCAGACAAACACCATCTAGTCTATGCCTTAGCCCAAACGAGACAAATTCCTTGCTAACACCATTCCACTCATGGACAACACTCACACCATGGCAAGCAAAGGAATAGTAAACCTGAACATTGTGCCCACATTCTCTCATAGCATTAAGATACTTTCCTGTTGGCTGTAAATACTGACCCAAAGTCAGGATATCAACACCAATGGCCCTTAAGTCAATCATGGCTTGTTTCACCTCTTCATCAGTCTCTCCAAGACCAAGAATGATAGAAGACTTGGTTACCATGCCCTCTTTGCAGTTTTTTGCATGCTTCAGAACAGCTAAGCTCTGATCATATCCTGCTCGAGGATCCCTCACAATTTCTATGTTGTGCGCAAACACATCTAGACCAGAATTTGCCAAAGATAAAACAGCCTCCAGATCACCTCGAAAATCTGAGGTTAAGCACTCCACCAATATCCCAGATTTGAGCACCTTTAAAACTCTCACAGTCTGAGCAAAATGACCACTTCCACTATCAGGTAAGTCATCTCTATCAACACTGGTCAGCACAACATAGTCTACTCCCCAGCTTGCAACTGCCAAGGCCGTGTTCAGAGGCTCCAAGGGATCCAACGGTGGAGGCTTGTTGCTAGTCTTCACGGCGCAGAATCGACAGCCGCGCGTGCAAGTGTCGCCGATCACCATGATGGTCATGTCATGTTTGATGGTGGAGAATGGCTTCAATGAGGGGGTCGATGAGAGCTCCATCGGCGCTGGGGCGACCATGGACACTCCCGTCTTAGGGTTGAACGCGGCCACGACATGGAGGTCGCCGGCGTTGGTGTCGAAGCCCGACCTCGAACACCTGATGTGCGCCTGATGGGTGAGGGTGGCATCCACGCTCGGAGCAGTGTTTGCCACAGCAGGGACCTTGTTGGTAGCGGTGGAGATGGGGGCCGAGTCGGTGGCGACGCCGAGCAGCCGAGAGGTGGTCGCGGCTAGGGATGAAATCATGTCATCCATCTTCCGCCCTTGCTCATCCATCCTGGCCAGTATCTTGTCTAGCATTGCTTTACACCGCTCCTCTTCTGCTGTGCTCATGGCCGTCTCACTGCGAGGTACCACTGGGATCAATGGCTCTGATACCAAATTGTCATGACCCATCGTCATCAATATCAATCCACACCAAATCCGAATGCTATATTGCCAAATCAACACACGATACAAGTGTTTGGGGATACAATAGGGAGGAATTGGAAGCAAGGATGGGAGTAGCAGTTCAGACGAGAAGGTAGAACCAAGGGGTGGAGAACATCAGAGAGTAGTTGGGGAAGAAGACGACATTGGGGAAGAAAGGGAGCCGAGACTGATGTTTTCTTCCTACTCGTTCTGCTGCCAATCTCTCCTTTTGTAGCGATGCCCTTCTATTGTTTTCCCTGGCAGTGCTAGATGGGCTAAAGGCCAGCTCACATATTTGCCCCCAACCTGGAGGCCCACATCAAGATATCCATGTCCATGACACATCGCTTGCCTGCGTTCGCATCGCTTCGTCTCGACCGTTCGCTGCTCTCTCCTTCCTTATACGCCATCCGATTCTCCCGGGCGGAGCGCTCTCTTCCGCTCCACGTGGTCTGTGTTCGTCGGTTTGTGTGCGCTTCTGGTGTCCTGGGTTCTCCTCGTCCTCAGTATCGTTCCTCTCTGCCTCGTCTTCGTTCGTCTCATCGCCCGTTCCTCATCCTTGCCTTCGCCTGCCTTGGTTCTCGTCGCTGCTCGTTCGTCTGTTCCTCTTCTCTGACTCCGTCTCCATCGCTTGCCTCCCTACTATTTTCCTCTTGTTTGTTGTTTTCCCTGCTTCGAAATCTATGCTTTTTTGGGCTCTTATTAATCGTTCTTCCTCTCCGTGCCTGCCCGTTTCTTCAGCCTGAATCTCCGTGCGCTTTTCCTCACTTCCGTTTTCCCACGCCGTAGGAGCAGTTTGCCTATTGCTTCCTGCAACTCTGCGGGTTCCCCCTCTATATCATTTTTTCCTCTTGCGGGCAACAAATTACTACCGGATCTCCGCGTATTTTTTCGCCGCTCCCGTTCTTGCCGTCGATTTGTTCTTTGGATTTCCCCCTTCTTTCGGCCAGGGAACAGGTTGTTGTTTGATCTCCACGAGATTTTACCTCTTTCTTTCACATTTCCCCCTCCATAACAAAACTGTTGTTGCTTTCGTTTATTTCGAATTTACGGTTCCGCTCTTTAGAAAGTGCTCTTTTCGTCGTCTTTTCGGTTGCCTATTTTTCTCCGGTGTGTACCTTTTTACTGTCCTGTTTTGTAGATGATTTTAAGACCTTCAAACACTCCAGACAGAATATTTCAACCTCCAAAACGAAGAGCCTGAATCCCAAGCCCCAATCCTTACCTTACTACTCCGATGAATCAGTGCTATAAGCTTCTATCTGAACTGATGATGTGTCCATTGAAGCTATATATGCAGTGCTTCTAGAGTTAATTAGCCAAATGTTGCTTTTGCCTCTGATTTGATTACTTGCCCTTGCACTTATCCATGTTTATCCTTGCTGATAGTTCCTTTTCCCATGCTGTGATTGTTTCCACAGGGAAAAAGCGAGCAGCTGATGGAATACATAAAAAAAATGCGAGCTTGTATCAAATGGCTGCTAGAGAGGGAAGATGCAAACCTGGCTGAAATTGGGAAGCTCAATGGTCTACTTGAGGCCACAGAGAAAGATTATTCTAAAATAGGTACCACTTTTTTTTATGTCTCACACCTTGAAAAGTTGTGCGATTGTTTATTCCACCGACTGAATTGGCATTGTGTCATGTATTGGCTTAGTTGAAGAGTGCAATACAAGAATCAAAGGCAATAAATGAGGAGCTTTAGAAACAATATGCTTCTTTAGAGGAGAACCTAAAGAAGGTGGAAGCTGAGAAAATGGTGGGTGACTCGTGTATTTGGCTGACTTTCCTCTTATTGTTCCAGTAGCATTTTGTAATCCCAAATTCTTAATGCGTAGGATGCCCTTCAGTCTTATGGAGATGAAAAAGAGGCGAGGATTGCTGTAAGGTTGGCGGAAAAGCGTCTTAATGAGCAGGTATTACTGTTATCTAATATCTTCTGTGAATAATAAACGATGCATTCACTATTCACTATTGTTTATGTTTTGCCTGTGTTTCAGCTTCATGTAGATCAAGATGCTTCAGGACACAAATAAGAGGCTTCAAGAATACAACACTAGCTTGCAGCAATACAATAGCAACCTCCAAGCAGATGCAACGAAGAACGGTGAACCTGTAGGATCAAGGATAACCGACTAGAAGGGGGTGAATAGGAGGTTTTTAAACTTTTTAATAAATTAACAATTTACCCAATTAATAACTTAGTCTAAACAAGTTATACTTCTAGCTAAACAAATTAATCACAATAATAAGCTAGAAATATAAAAGCGGAAAGTAAAGACTAGAGATAACCACAAAGACACGACGATGTTTTTCCCGTGGTATCGAAGACTTGCCGGTCTTCACTAGTCCACGTTGAGGGAGCTTGACGTCTCAAGCCGGCTCCACGAATTAAGCCTTTCCTCAAGTCACTATGGTTGTTCTTCCTTCGCTCCGGAGATGGTGAACACCGAACCACTCACAAGCTTGCACCGAGCCTCTTCACAATCTTCTTCGAAGAGATCACCGTGCTCCACCGCCAACCGTCTAGGAGTGCGGCAACACTCCAAGAGTAATAAATCAAAGTCTTCACTTGACGGCACTCAAGTGCACATGGATCAACTAGGAGAATGAATGCACTTGAATATATCTCAACAAGCTCACAATGAATGCACAAGAGTGTTTTAAGTGTTGAGTGAATGCAAAGGCTCTCAAGGCTCTATGAATGTCAAAATGGGTACTAGCCCCTTTACTTGAGCAGTTGGGAGGTATTTATAACCCCCACAAGCAATTATGACCGTTGGAAACGAAACCAGAGAAGTCAGACAAAATCGGAACGACCGCGCAGCATACTGGTGGTACGATCGCACCTCTCGAAAACGATCAACAACTAGAACAGTTACTATAAAAAAAAAACTAGCCGTTTAACTCCCGGTCGAACGACCGCAGTAAACGCAGCAGACGTCCGATTTCCCGATCGTCCGTTTCTCTTTCGATACGACCGTTTGTAGGGTTTCGCGATTTACTCAAGGTTTGCAATGGTTACGGAATTTTGTACCGCCATATAAAATCGGAATGACCGCGAGCGATGCGACCGTTCCCAAAAGCGGAACGTCCGATTTCGAGATAAGTTTCGGCGATTTTACACTTGTTCTGCTTTTTATTGAACCGCCTCATAAAAATCGAACGACCGCAAAACAATACGATTGTTAGTCACGGCGATGCGACCGATTTCCATGAGAAAGTCGAGGCAATTTGGTAACGCTTCGGTTTTATTGAACCGCCAACTAAAGTACGGAATGATCAAGATCATGCAGACTGACCGTTCAAGGACCCGGTCGTTCCGCTTCAACACTTAATTGGCTGTTGCCTTCAAAATGCGGTACTACCGCCGAGTAATGTCCGGTCATACCGCACCAAGCGGTACGACCGCAAGTAGAACTGCGGTACTACCGATTTTGAACAGAAGACTTAGAACTTTTCAAATCATTTTCAAGTTAAAATTCAAATGCATGCATGATCCTAAATTGATCCATATGGCACAAGAATATGCTATCAAGCTACTAGCCATGATCCCTCTTAATAGTACGGCGTTTATCCTATAATCCGGTCTTCCAACCAAACTCCCAAGACCGGTAAAATAGAAAAGGAACCTAGACTACTAGTACCTTATCTTTAAGCCTTGTGGATCTTCATTTTCTCCTTTGGCATGCATCTTTGTGTCAACAAGTTCACCAATGGGACTTAACCTTGTAAATACTCAATAAACTTGTTAATCCCATATTCACATATTGTCATTAATTACCAAAACAATTTTTAGGGGCCTAGATGCTTTTCAATCTCCCCCTTTTTGGTAATTGATGACAACACTAATAATATGTGAGAAAAATTGGTTTGAATATACCATAATTGTATATTCTATTTGTGGCTTAGCAATAAAACAATTCTTACAATAAGCATGAGAGAATGTATGAGAATTATTTTCTTGTTAAGTCTATTTTAAAGAAAGCTCCCCCTAAACATATGCATAAAAAGATAGAACATTTTGTAGAAAATTTGAGAGATTTGGGCGGAGTTTCTTTAGCAAATTTGAACTTGAGGAAATGCAATATTAAGATATGACAATAAGTAAGATTGCATTTAAGATTATAATCATAAGCATCCAACAAGTTCAACAAGTTAAACGACGCATAGTTAAACTATTACAAGCACAGATAAGTTCAACATTACAAAATAAGTCCAACATATATGAGCTAACACATATAAGTACATAGAAGTAAAAGCTTGCGTTTGCTCCCCCTAAAGCTATGTCTTCTATATCTTTTCACTTCTTTCTTCTTTGTCTTCGTATTTCTCCCCCTTTGGCATCAAATACCAAAAACAAAGCTCGACGCTGGGATCACGAGGAATGACGTCTGGGAAGCCGGATCTCGTGCAGAGTAGGAGCGGGATCTGAGAGTCGAGCCGAGGAGCTGAAATCGATCTGGCCGAGAAGCAAACAGAGGCGGGATCCAAGATGCTAACTCAGAGCCGGAGCTGGATCCAAGAAGAGGTCTCTAAAGTCAAGTCAATCTGAGTCATGACCTCGGTGGCTGGAGCCGAGGAGCAACAGGAGCAGCGAATCAGATCTGAGGAGTAGGTGCTTTGCTGGAGCGGGGAGGAGGTGAGGAGGCACTGAAGATGTCCTAGAAATAGGAGGCCGTCGAGAGAAGCGCCAGGAGTCTTCAAAATCCCTCTAAGCCGGTCATGCTCTCCACCAAGTCAGACCATCTGTTATGAGTCTCATCGAAGAAATCATTCGATTCTGCTCCATCTCAAGTAATCTCGAGTCTCACTCAAATTCACTGTTCACCCTTTATTTCTTGCAAAGAACTAAGAATGAGTCATTGATTCAAGACGTTGTGCAATGGAGCCTTCATCGATAATCGGATCGCGATGAGGCACCGCCTCGATGGGATCATCCTCGATGAGTCTGTCGAGGAGGAACACTGTCTCGTGGTCTATAGGATTTATGAACTAAGCCAAGACCACCATGATATGCTATCTTCTGAGAAATCAAGGCCATAATATAAGGTGCATAGTAAATCCTCTTGACTTTGTCATTCTTGGATGAGACTATGCCCTGAAGGATAACATCCACAACATCAAATTTTACGCCTCTCATAATATGATCTATAATATTCCAAGCGTGTCCCCTGATAGCATCAAAATTGCCGCTCTTAGGATAAACGGTGTGATTTATAATCCTGTTGATTATGCTCGGCAATGGCTTAAGTCCGGTGATGGTTCCTAGCTTGCATTTGACATTGGAGTCATAAAAATCATTCCAAGCAGGAGCTAGTAAAGCTGGACTATCAAAGATTTTCTCCCAAGAACTGGACCTTACTCTTAAGATTTGCTCAAATTCTTTCTTTGTACTTTGCAAATCTCTAGCCACAGAAATCCACCTAAAAGATTGTAGATCAGCTGATACATGAACTGTGGCGTAAAACTATCGAATAAGCTCATCATCATAGTTTTGCTTTAAAGCCACAAGGTCGTGAAGATCTACAACATAGAACAACTGATACACTCCACTGTATTTCTCCAAGTCATTCAAGTGAGTCCACTTGATCCATTTATGATCAGCAAATTTTCTGTTTCTTCCATAAAGTTGCTCATAAACTTGCTCTTGAAAAGCAGTATGGAATCTTGGATTTACAGAATCAGACTTGAGAAGATATTGATTGACATGCCTTTTTATTGCGTAGTCATCCGCTGAAAGAAGGCGTAAATCAATAGGCGATGCTAGAGGTTCACCCAAATTATCAAAAGTGCCTTCTTCTTCAGAGTCGTGCTCAGAATGAGTCTCATCATCGGAGACATAATCCTCACTAGCTTCTGTTTCAGATTCTGGTGCTGGCCCTTTTCCTTTGCCGTGCACGACCTTCTGACGAACTGAGCGTGATTGCCGTGCAGGAGCTTCTCGACGTCGACGACGAGGCGACTAAGTAGGAGCCGCAGAGGATTGAGGAGAAGATTGTCCTCGAGGAGGTCCAACAGGTTTCCTTGTCGCAACCCTCATCCTAGGCATCTTTAGAACCAAAGAATAGGTTACAAGATATTCAAAGGAATGAATGGAATTGAATTTAGTTGAAAAGAAATAACATTTACATTTTTCGGTCGGACAATCGGTCGTCTGCCGTTTCATTGGCGATGACGACCGCAAGACTATGGTCGTCTCTGCGCCAAGAACCTGGCGTTCGATTATCCCGACCGAAGTTCTAGGGCTATCAAATCTTGCATATTTTGGTGATTTTCATGGATTAAATCCATGGATCGATCTTAACCATCTTAAGACACCAAAACACACCTTTTGCCCAATTAGAACTACAGAAATTCATCGCATTTTCAACAAACCCTAAACGGGATATCCTAGGGTTCCATAGAAGATAAAACGCAATTCAATCAACGTTTTACCTTGAGATCTGGAGGCGATGAACCCTGGAGAGGCTTGCAATACGAAGGAATCAAGAGATTTGAGAAAATTTCGAGTGGATTGAGGAGGGGCTTGGAGGCGCACGGGCGAGAGAGAGAGAAAGAAAAAAGAAACGGTCGAACCGTTGCGAGTTTAAGAGAGAGCGGCGCAAAGAGTAACTGCAAGGAAGTTATTTTTCTCTCTCAAACCGACGCGGTCGTACCGACAAAATGTCGTCGGTCGTTCCGCACCCCGATCATATCGTTGTTATAACGCCGGTCGTTCATTTCGGTTGTTGTGCCAGCGTAACGCCGGTTGTTCCGATTATCCCGAATTTCGGATTTTCTAGGGCGAGATTATTTTGCAAATGATCCCTAGTTTTGCACTCAAGTAAATATCATTAAGGATCATTATGCATAGAATAGACTATTGTCTATATAGAAACATAATTTTTATGATCATAGCTATTTTTAATAAAGATTTGAGAAATATTTTCATAAAATACTCAAATAACATCAAATGAAACACATAACATGAGGCAAGAGTTCAAACAACATTTGAATAGTCTATGATATTTAACTCATTCCTCAATTTACAAAAGCGGCCTTCATCTAATGGCTTGGTGAAAATGTCCGCTAATTGGTTCTCGGTTCTTATGTGGCTAATCTCAATATCTCCCTTGCTCACATGAACTCACAAGAAATGGTGGCAGATATCTATATGCTTGGTTCTTGAGTGTTGAACAGGGTTATTAGCAATTTTCTCGGTACTATCATTGTCACACAAAAGAGGCATTTTATCAATTTTTATTCCATAATCCATCAATGTTTGCCTCATCCATAGCAATTGAGCACAACAACTTCCCGCGGAAACATATTCGGCTTCGGCGGTGGATAATGCTACGGAGTTTTGTTTCTTGGATGACCATGATACTAAGGATCTTCCTAAGAATTGACAACTACCCGAGGTGTTTTTTCTATCCACTTTGCAACTCGCATAATCCGAATCCGAATATCCAATTAAATCAAATTTAGCACCTTTCGGGAACCAAAGACCAATGCTAGAGGAATGCTTTAAATATCTTAGTATTCTTTTAACGGCCATTAAATGACACTCTTTTGGAGTTGCTTGAAAACGTGCACACAAGCAAACACTAAACATGATATCGGGCCTAGATGCGGTAAGATAAAGCAAGCTACCAATCATAGATCTATAAAGCTTTAAATCTACCGGTTTACCTCCCTCATTTAGATCAAGATGACCATTTGTAGCCATAGGAGTCTTGATGGGCTTTGCGTCTTCCATGCCAAACCTTTTAAGTAAATCCTTCACGTACTTGGATTGACTTATGAAAGTTCCATCTTTGAGTTGCTTGATTTGAAGTCCAATGAAATAGCTTAATTCTCCAATCATGGACATTTCAAATTCCCAAGACATCATATCACCAAATTCCTCGCAAAAATCTTGGTTAGTAGACCCAAAAATAATATCATCAACATAGATTTGACATACAAAGAAATCATCATCTATGACTTTAGTGAATAACGTTGAATCAATCTTCCCAATTTTGAATCCTTTTGAGACTAGAAAATCTTTAAGGCGTTCATACCATGCTCTAGGAGCTTGTTTAAGACCGTAGAACGCCTTGGAGAGTTTATAGACATGATTTGGATTCTTTGGATCTTCAAAACCGGGAGGTTGTTCAACATATACAAGTTCGGATAAATTACCATTTAAGAACGCACTTTTAACATCCATTTGAAATAATTTAATATCAAAACATGATGCAAAAGCAAGTAATATTCGAATTGATTCAAGCCTAGCTACGGGAGCAAAAGTTTCACCAAAATCCAAACCTTCGACTTGTGAATACCCTTGAGCGACCAACCTTGCCTTATTCCGAACAACCAAATCCCTTTTCATCTTGTTTGTTCCTAAAGACCCATTTTGTGCCCATGACATTGTATTCTTCGGGTCGTTCCACCAATGTCCAAACCTCATTCTGGGTGAAGTTGTTAAGTTCTTCATGCATAGCATTCACCCAATCCGGATCTTCAAGTGGCTCAATAGAAGAGACAAAAGAGTAATGTTCACACAAAGAAGCAACACGAGAGCGAGTTTGGACACCCTTACTTACGTCACCCAATATTTGATCTATTGGATGATCTTTTGCAATTGCATTGTGGATCCTTGGTGGTTGATTTGATAGTTGAACATCTTCTTTGTTGTTCTCTTCACTAAGTTATATTTGATTTGTGGAAGAGGTGGGTGGTTCAACTTGAGTGGAAGATGTTGGATCATCTTCGGACTTGACGTCACCTATTTGCATATGTTTCATTGGCTTTCTTAAGGCTTCATTACCTCCATCATCCAAGTTCTCATGCTCTTCTTGAGAGCCGTTAGTCTCATCAAATTGCACATCGTGTCTTTCTTCAACCAAACCGGAGTTTTTGTTGAAGACACGATAAGCCTTGCTATTTAAAGAGTAACCAAGCAAGAAACCAACATCACAACGACTATCAAATTTTGAAAGACGAACACCCTTCTTTAAAATATAACACTTGCAACCAAAAACTCGAAAATAAGAGATGTTCGGTTTTCTTCCTACAAGAAGCTCATAGGAAGTCTTTTTCAAAAGACGGTGTGAATAAAGACGATTTATGGCATGACAAGCGGTATTAATAGCTTCCGCCCAAAAGATATCGGAAGTATTATATTCATCAAGCATTGTCCTAGCCATTTCAATTAATGTACGATTTTTTCTTTCTACTACTCTATTTTGCTCCGGAGTGTAGGTTGTGGAAAGTTCATGCTTTATTCCAAGTTCATCACAAAAGTCTTCAACTTTAGTATTCTTGAACTCGGAACCATTATCACTATGGATTTTCTTTATTTTGAAATCAAATTCATTTTGGGCCCTTTTGCAAATCTTTTGAAAATCCCGGAGGTTTCACTTTTGTCATCTAGGAAGAATACCCATGTGTATCTAGAGTAATCATCCACAATGACTAAACAATAGCTATTATCTCCAATACTCTTATAGGTTGTTGGCCCAAACAAGTCCATATGTAAGAGTTCCAATGGTCTAGAAGTTGACATGATACTTTTGGAATGATGAGAATTAGCGACTTGTTTACCGGCTTGACAAGCACTACAAAGTCTATTTTTCTCAAACTTCACATCTTTCATGCCAACAACTAAATCATGTTTGAAAAGCTTTTTGAGTTGAATCATTCCAACATGGGCTAGCCTTCTATGCCAAAGCCAACCCAATGAGGTTTTTTCCATTAAACAAGTTTTTAAACAAGATTCACTTGAACCAAAATCAACCAAATAAAGATTTCCAAATCTAAAGCCTTTGAAAGCTAAAGAGCTATCCTTTGCATTAGATATGGTAACACCTTCACTTGAGAATGAACAAATTAGTCCAAGATCACAAATTTGAGCAACGGATAACAAGTTAAAGTTTAATAATTCTACTAAAGAAACATTAGAAATGGAAAGGTCATTTGAGATAGCAATTTTACCCAATCCTAATACCATTCCTTTGCTATTGTCTCCAAAAGTGATCTTTTCCATTCCTTGACCATTCTCGAATGTGGTGAACATTTTTCTATCACCGGTCATATGTTGTGTGCATCCACTATCAAGCACCCATTGTTTTCCATCAGTTTTATAGTTCACCTACAAAACAAAGAATTAAGTCCTTTTAGATACCCAAATTTGTTTGGGTCCTTGGAGGTTAGTGACCAAGGATTTAGGCACCCAAATAGCATTCTTTTTAGCGCCTAAAATTGAAGTGCCAACAAAACGAGCAATTATTTTACCATCCTTAGACTTTTTAAGCATATAGCAAGAATCATATATTCCAATGGATGGAGTCTTACCCTTAGGACAATCTTGTTGCACATGTCCTATTTCCCGGCATTTAAAACATTGCTTACCATTTTGCCTCACAAATCTTGTGGGCATGTTTGCCGGCTTCTTACCTTTGTTATGCACATACCCAAGACCTTCCTTGTTGAATGAGCACCTTTGTTCACTCAAAAGTTTGTCAAGAGTGGCCTTGCCCTTGAAACAATTTTCCAAACTCTTGCTTAGCTTGGTCACTTGTTCTTTTAGCTCATTGTTTTCATGAACAAGCCTTGAATCATTTTTCTCAACAATATTATGATAATCATCAATATTAGAGCAACATGGGATAGCAAGTAGATCATCACATGAGGTAGATGCACTAGTCTTGGCAATTTCTACACTAGGCATTTTATCAATAATATTGCATGTGATTCCTACACTTGAACAAGATTTATTTGAATTTTCTTGGATAAGCAAGTTGTGAGCTTCCTCAAGCTCCATATAAGAATCTTTTAGAGTATTGTATTCTTTATTTAAGACCTTATATTTAGATTTTTCTTTTCCAAGATATTCATTTAAATCATCAAGCATATCCATTAGTTCATCATATGTTGGTTCATCATTAATAATGGATTTTACCTTATCTCCTTTTGCCATGAGGCAAGTAGGAGTGGAGAATAGCGATGGTGCTTCTTTGATGGCGATGCCAACTAGTCCCTTCTTCTTGGGGGACTCTTCCTCATCGGAATCGGAGTCGCTTGACTCATCCTTTGAATCCCACTCTCCAATGTGGGCTTCATGCTTGCCGTCCTTGTGAAGCTTCTTGAAGAGCTTCTTCTTGCCATTGTACTCCTTCTTGAATGCCTTGTTCTTGTCATCCTTCTTTTCGGGACAATGAGAAGCAATATGCCCCTTTTCTTCACAATTATAGCACCGAATGTTGCTATAACGCTTCTTGTCACTTGAGGATTGCCCCTTCTTGTATTTATCGAAGTTGTAGCTTCTATTGGGGCGTCTCTTTATGACCCTCTTCATCCTTCTCACAAGGAGTGCATACTCCTCATCGGAATCTCCTTCTTCATCTTCATCATCGTTTGATTCCGCCTTGGCCTTGAAAGCGGTGATCTTCTTCTTTGAGCAAGATGTCTCCAAAAGCTCTTCCTTGTCCTTTTTGAACAACTCATTTGTAATAAGGTTGCCTAAGAGCCCCGTTGGTGTCATCCTTGGCAACTCGGGTGAGTTGAGAAATAGAGTCACCAACGTCTCATATTTGTCCGGGAGAGCCCTAAGCATCTTGCGCACAACATCAACATCAAGAAGGTTAGTCCCAAGGCCTTTGAGCTCATTCACAATGTTGTTGAGTCCTAAATACATCTCATTGATGTTTTCATGAGGCAACATCATGAATGTATCATATTTGATCCGAAGCCTATGCAATTTGGCTTCTTTGACCGTGGATGTACCCTCATGAATTTCCGAGAGGGTGGTCCAAATAGCATGAGCATTTTCTAAGTTACTCACTCTATTGAACTCATCCGTGTTCAAAGCGCCAAAGAGAGCATTCATAGCTTGGGCATCTAAATGAGAGTTCCGTGTATCTTGATCCGTGAGTTCTAGTGGATTAAGAGGCATAGCGTAACCATCATTTACGATTTTCCAAATGTTTGGACTCATGGCCTTTAAATAAATTGACATTTTAATTTTTCAATAAACATAATTTGAGCCATCAAATAAAGGAGTCTTTCCTATAGCAATTCCCTCACTAGCCATCCTTTTCTCTTTTAGACGGTTAAGTCTAAATCAATGAGAGACCAAGCTCTGATACCACTTGTAGGATCAAGGATAACCGACTAGAGGGGGGTGAATAGGAGGTTTTTAAACTTTTTAACAAATTAACAGTTTACCCAATTAATAACTTAGTCTAAACAAGTTATACTTCTAGCTAAACAAATTAATCACAATAATAAGCTAGAAATATAAAAGCGGAAGGTAAAGACTAGAGATAACCACAAAGACACGACGATGTTTTTCCCGTGGTATCGAAGACTTGCCGGTCTTCACTAGTCCACGTTGAGGAGCTTGACATCTCAAGCCGGCTCCACAATTAAGCCTTTCCTCAAGTCACTATGGTTGTTCTTCCTCCGCTCAGGAGATGGTGAACACCGAACCACTCACAAGCTTGCACCGGCCTCTTCACAATCTTCTTGAAGAGATCACCGTGCTCCACCGCTAACCGCCTAGGAGTGCGGCAACACTCAAGAGTAATAAATCAAAGTCTTCACTTGACGGCACTCAAGTGCACATGGATCAACTAGGAGAATGAATGCACTTGAATATATCTCAACAAGCTCACAATGAATGCACAAGAGTGTTTTGAGTGTTGAGTGAATGCAAAGGCTCTCAAGGCTCTATGAATGTCAAAATGGGTACTAGCCCCTTTACTTGAGCAGTTGGGGGGTATTTATAACCCCCACAAGCAATTATGACCGTTGGAAACGAAACCAGAGAAGTCAGACAAAATCGAACGATCACGAGTATACGGCCATGACGCGATCGCACCTCCGATCGAGCACAATCAACGGCTAGAACAGTTACTATAAAAAGAAAAACTAGCCGTTTAACTCCCAGTCGGAACGACCGCAGGCAAACGCGCGGTACGTCCGATTTCCCCGGTCGTACCGTTTCTACGAGCGGTACGACCGTTTGTAGGGTTTCGCGATTTACTCAAGGTTTGCAATGGTTCGGAATTTTGTACCGCCATATAAAATCGGAATGACCGCGAAGCGATACGACCGTTCCCAAAAATGGAACGTCCGATTTCGAGATAAGTTTCGGCGATTTTACACTTGTTATGTTTTTATTGAACCGCCTCATAAAAATCGAACGATCAAGAAAACGGTGCGACCGTTAGTCACGGCGATACGACCGATTTCCATGAGAAAGTGCGAGGCAATTTGTAACGCTTCGGTTTTATTGAACCGCCAACTAAAATACGGAATGATCAAGATCAAGCAGACAACCGCTCAAGGACCCGGTCGTTCCGCTTCAACACTTAATTGGCTGTTCCCTTCAAAATGCGGTACTACCGCCGAGTAATGTTCGGTCATACCGCACCAAGCGGTACGACCGCAAGTAGAACTGCGGTACTACCGATTTTGAACAGAAGACTTAGAACTTTTCAAATCATTTTCAAGTTAAAATTCAAATGCATGTATGATCCTAAATTGATCCATATGGCACAAGAATATGCTATCAAGCTACTAGCCATGATCCCTCTTAATAGTACGGTGTTTATCCTATAATCCGGTCTTCCAACCAAACTCCCAAGACCGGTAAAATAGAAAAGGAACCTAGACTACTAGTACCTTGTCTTTAAGCCTTGTGGATCTTCATTTTTCTCCTTTGGCATGCATCTTTGCGTCAACAAGTTCACCAATGGGACTTAACCTTGTAAATATTCAATAAACTTGTTAATCTCATATTCACATATTGTCATTAATTACCAAAACAATTTTTAGGGGCCTAGATGCTTTTCAGAACCAATAACAAGGCTGCAAAAGGAGAAGAATACTATGGTAGAAGCAATGCATAGTTTCAAGGATTATGCTAACTCAGTAAAAACGCGGCTAGATTTGGCGAAGGTAAGATATAGTTTCATCCTTTCAGCACATTCTTTGCTGTTGCATGCATAGATTATATGGTGATAACTAAAGCTGTTACCCCTTGCAGTCTTCGCAAAATGAAGCTTTAAAACAAAAGAACGATTTATTAAAGGAGGTTGACAATCTAAGAGGTTAACTTCAGCAAGTAAGGGAGGATCGTGATCATAAATTAGCTGAACTACATTCTTTGTTGAGTCAGATAGGCCACACCACAGTAATCTGGAGACACCATCTCATTTGTGCCTCAATTGTGAGTTTATGCTATATGCAGCAGAGGGAACAATTTCCTTGGGGCCTCACCCTGGAGCCATCGGGAATCCCAAAATTTCGTCATTTTAGTCTTTTTTTTTGTCCAGTGTTACTCTTTCACAGCCTCATTATACTCCTACATGCTACCAATTATCTCAGCAAAATGTATTTGCTGTGATGTTAGCTTCGGCGCACCGGGCTACTAGTTAGTCATTGATGTGGAGAGAATTTGCCTATATATACTATACAGATCAAAATGGCATGCATTTAGAAACAAGTGGGTATTACTCTTTGCGAGCATCTAGTTATTTCACAGCCTACATATCTTCATATTCCCCTTGTAGGGGAACAATCTCTTGGTGTGGTGGTGGAGTTGTGGGTGTACGACTCCACCCATCAGGATTTAAATCCTGATGTCCGTCTTTACGCACACGTGAGTATACTTCAGTAGAAATTTTGTGAGATCGCAGATTTATCTCTAGTATCCATATGTCTAGGCGTGTGCTAAAAAGGACGTATCCGGATGTGTACGTGCGTGGTGATGTGTGGCGATGTGTGTGCGTGTGCATCTTTCGTATAATAAAAAAAAACATGTACGGTTGTACCCAAGCACATAGGCTGCCGAAAACCGGGTTCATCCTCCTCTTGCTCTTAAACATTATCAGAGAGTAGCCATGTAGCACGGAGTTTGCTCATGGAAGCGCTATGTGGGTTTGCAATCGGTGCGTAGGTGTTGGGTACTCTACTAGACCATGGTACGTGTTTCACACCTCATGTTTAACCTTTCGCAGGGTGTAACTGGTGCAACCCATTCGGTTGAGGCGCCAATCAACATAAAAGAATCGGAAAAAAATGATGATATAGTCTATGAAGTGTTGTAGCACTATTTAAATTTCACGCAAGGGATAGAGTTTCTCAAAATTGTTGGTCTTGGTTGGCTCCGAGTGGTCTAGGTCGTGATTAGGTTGGTCACGAGAGGTCTGAAAGTGACCAGGGTGGTCATGGGTTGTTTTTAAAGAAATTTGATTACTTATATATTAATATTTCAACTTGTGTTTTGCCATCTACTTACTGTATTTTAAATCAATATTGCTTTCTGCAAAGTAACCATAAAGACCTCTTTGTCAAGCCTTGTACGAATACTATTTGCATACATTTCTTTATGGCTTGCTGAGTACATTCAAAGTACTAACAGCTCATGCTCTCTGGTTGATCAGCAGCTGAAGAAGACGTCTCAGGGTGCTCCAACCTCTTTGAAGAGGAGGTCTTCGAAGTCCTTGCGTGCTAGGACATACTCTGCTTGATTGCCTGTGGGCATGTCGAATGGTCTCCACGTGTTCTTTTGTTTTCGCTGTGAGCTCTTTTGTTGTAGCCTTATGCAGCAGACCTCTATAAAAAGCTTGGTCATAAGGTCTTTTGCTGTTATTGTTGTTAATTTGTCTGCTTCTTCAATAGTTTGTTGTATGGCTGTGATCACATCGTTGTTGAACTGTGTGGACTAGTTCAGTTTGCACAGTGGGTCTTGGGGGTTGTTTACCCGGGGCGTGATAGCGGCCAGCGGCAGGCTCTCGGCGACCCGGCGTGGCAGCCTGGCGACGCTCGTGTGGGCCCCGCACCGGAGCCATCTCCCCCTCTCCCTCGTTTTTTTCTTTCTCGGATGGCGCGAAGCAGCACCATGTAGGGCTCGACGGTGGCACCTGAAGACGCCGGCCGAGAGGCGGCCGTGGATGGGGGCTGCGTGTGGGTGGCCATGGGCGGGTGGCGGCTGCGCGGCACACGTGGGCGTCTTTGGGGTTGCAAGGAGCGGCGTGGCGCTTCAAGGTGGCGGGGCGGCGCTGCATACATCGGCGGCGGCTTTAAGCCGGCGGGAGGAGGGTGCGCCCGTGCGGCTGTGGAGGCTCCAGGACGCCAGCAAAATTTTTTCGTGTTTACTGTTCATGCGATATGCGATGTGTACTGTTCATTCAATTATCGTTCATGCAATCCACCGATCGACATTGTGCCGGCGACTTTAAGTTGGCTCACGGTAGATTAGAACGTGTTTGCTATTTCTAATGTACGGTACAATTGATATCCACTTTTTCATGCAATCCACCGATCGACATTGTGCCGGCGACTTCAAGTCGGCTCGCAGTCGATTAGAGCGGATTTGCACCGTAGGATACAACCTAGAAAGCCAAATTTACAGAATTGAAAGCAATCTAGAAAAAAAAATGATTCGATCTAAGAGTGTCATTCATCAACATTTACCTTTCGATCCGAGAAGAGTCGATCGTACTGATAACGTGTTGAGGAACCGTCGCTGGCGAGTCCAGTCTAAGCGATTACCTTGTAGATAAACTCAGAATCGTAAGAACAATGAAAGAACACAAGAACATACTAGTATATTGAACATAGAGATATAATGAGACTTTAGACTTCTCTTTATTGCTATTCTGAAACAATACAATGTTTAAGATGTTTCCTCCTGTACATAAGCTATTGGGTGGATGCGTAGACCTACATGGGTCCGCAGCGTCCCCACCCAATCCAGCGCCACTGGAATACGCTCAGTCACTCGCAGTCGCGGATCCCAGAGCTGGATTCCAGTGAGCAGGTCCACTGGCGCAGCGCTATTGGCGGCAGAGAGCGTACCTCCTGATTTGGCATATGTCATGTGATCTAGCGTGCATGAGTGTCCGATTAAAAAATTAAAGGCTACAGTGTTTTTATAACCTGTTTCGCTACTATTGGTGCGGCCACAGCTACCGTGTTTTTGATAGAGTGTGTATTTCACTATTGCTGCGGTGAGCTTTCTGATATCACCGTAGAGTACTATCAAAAAAACATTTTCACACAGTAACCCTCTATTTTATGCCAGGATCCGGATCCTATACGGATGGGCCCCGCCAGTGGCGTCCAGAGACACGCCATGCGATGGCATCTTAGGCTCGGCCGACTAGGGCTCTATGAGTAGTCGGTAGCTTGGGTTGAAGAAAGATCTCTTTGGAAGAAAGGGAGGAGTCGGTCTCAACACAACAGGGCTGAAGGAGTCGGCCGACAACTGAAGGTCACACCACACGGGCCGGGCAGGAGTGCTCTGCTACTCCATGCCGCGTCGCATCTGCATGCATCGTGCTGGCCCGACTCAATCTAGCCCATTCGACTTAGATCGAATGGCTACGGTTGCCATTTTCATCTTACCATTCAAATAGGCATTTGCATCGGATTTTGCGTCTTACCATTCAAATAGGCATTTACATCGGATATGTTGCCCTTAAGTAGAGAAACAAAACCAAAATGCAGCTATATCTGTCTACTTCATTAAAAAAATATAATAATAAAATACCTATCTCCGAAGCCGTCAACACACGGAGGGAGAGAGAGGGAGGGAGGAGGAAGTCACTGTCGGCGTCTCCCTCAGCGATACAAAAGCTACAAACAACAAACGCAAGCAGCTTGTGCATCATGTGGCCCAGCATTGACTTTTTTTTCCTTTACCAGAAGCCATTGCAGGAGCTTCTGGGCTTGAAAGTGATGCCTTGGTTTTGTTATGCATGCCTAGAAAGCTACACACAACAAGAGGGATTAGAATGGGGTGTCTTGAATTAATTGGCTTCCAAACCCGAGTGCACCGAAGCTACCCAGAAAAGGCATGTGAATGGAAGCAAGGAAGGATGGACTCTCCTCATCCTCATGATTATGTAGTCATTCAAAGGGTTGGCAGCCTAACTTCACACAGGAAAACTCAGATATTTTCTCACCAACTCTGTCTATTACAAGTTTACAACCCCAAGAAATCACCGTCTTGTCCAAGAATAGTTCAGTAAATATATTCTTTAATTATGAAAGGATATCATGGTGCTACATAGGTAAAGTATCCAGTTCCACCTCAATAACAGCAAAGGAGGAGACCTCTTTCATATGTGTGTCAGACGATCCGAAGAAGAAACACACGTCCGGCAGAACCTAGAGATGTATAGAATTTTTTTTTAAATAATACATTTTTTAAAACAAATTACGAAACTAGGTTATCATCTCAAAAAATTACAAAAATAGGTTCCTGTCGCTATTTGAACCTATCACCATTTGAAATGGCGATGAGAACCCTCAGATACTAGAAAGCAGGGTTCACGTAAGCTAAATATAACAAATAAACTCAACAAATTACAAAATTTTTGTGGAGTATCCAGATAGAGTGTTCTTGCTTGTGTAATTTTTTCATAATTTTATCCATTATGAATTTGTCTCTAAAATTCATTTAAGTATACTATTTGTAGAATTTGTAAATATACCAAATGAAGTCCAAAAATTATGAAATTTTTTGTGAACACTTCTTACATAGTGTAATTGTTTGTGTAATTTTTTCAGAATTTTATATACTCTGAAATTATCTCTAAAATTCTGAATTTAGGTTTCCGATACAGTGTACTTAATTGTGTACCCTTAATTGTTGAGATAATTTCATAGCATATAAAATTCTGAAAAAATTACACAAACAAGTTCACTATGTAAGAAGCGTTCACAAAAAATTTCATAATTTTTGGACCTCATTTGGTATATTTACAAATTCTACAAATAGTATACTTAAATGAATTTTAGAGACAAATTCATAATGGATAAAATTATGAAAAAATTACACAAGCAAGAACACTCTATCTGGATACTCCACAAAAAAATTTTAATTTTTTGAGTTTATTTGCTATATTTAAAAATTTATATATTCACATCATTATTGAAATGGCGGCAGAACTACCTCAGTGTCACAGGTTCCTGTCCGCCATTTCAAATGGCGATAGGTTCCTGTCGCCATTTGAAATGACGACAGGAACCTATTTTTGTAATTTTTTGAGATAATAACCTAGTTTTGTAAAAAAAAATTTAAAATGTATTATTTTAAAAAAAAATCAAGATGTATACACGTGATGCACATAGAGCTGGGACTTGGACCTTGCTTTTTCGGGTCCGAAACCCGGTCGGTACGGTACAATCTAAATATGACACGTGGTAGGCCGAGCCAGTACGGCATGAACGATGGGCCAGACTGGGTCTGAGAATACAGCCCGTTAGGCGGCACGGCGTGGCATGGTCAGTGGAGCCGTGCTTAAATCGGCCTGGCACGAAATAGGTCTAACCTTCTCGTTCTAACCCAATCCCTCCCTCTCTCGGCCTGGCCCAATCACTCTCCCACCCCAGCCTAGCCCAACCAATAACCCCCCTCTGCCACTTGGCCTAGTCCAACATCCCCCTCAGCCTCTCCCAACCCCAACCCCTTATCCCGAGCCTTCGCTCCCAAATTCCCAATCCCTAATCACATTCCCTTATTCCCCTCCCTCCAGCTCTAGCCGCCTCTCTCCCCACGTGCCGCAGATCGCCGCCCTCCCTCCCTCTCCCTCCCTACGTGCTTTCGGCTGCCCCCTCCCTCCACTTCTCCAGCCACCTCCCTCCCTCTCCCTCTCCCTCCCCACGCACCGTCACCTGCTACCCTCCCTCTAACCACCTCGTCGTTATCCTTCTCACCCCCTTTGCAAGCACCTTGCGCGGCCGAGGTGGGCAAAGTTCTTCATCGACGTCCAGGAGGAGGAGGCTATGGTGAGGGGGAGCGGGTGTAGATGGCGCACGAGTGTATTTGTCTTTCTGGGCGGCGGCGGTTGTCGTCTTCCCGAACGTCTATCGTTACTTAGGGCTGAGCTTGAGTCGGCACGACGAGCTTTGGGTCGTGCTCGACTCGGCCAAGACGAGGCGGCCGACACGGTAGGTGATCGCCAAACCCAAGCCGACGACACCACGCGGGCCCGGCACGACGGGCCCGTGCCGTGCCGACACGGCCTAGCCTAATGCCCACCACTACACATCATAACGGATGAACACACGCACACACTGAAAGCTGATCCGAAGATTTGAAGCACACACTTGATCACACTGGATGAAACACACGCATACGCTGCAAGCAAGAACTCACGAACACAAGAAAAACAAAGAATTTTTGTGCCGCACACCACTTCTGCAGCATTTTATGTTCTCTCGTTTATTGCTTCCATCTAAAAACTGATTACAGGGTGCCCTTTTATTGAGGGCATACGACTATTCATATCCGAAACAGATTCCACGTATCCTGAAAGGATACCTCACAAACTCTAGTATTAACAATAAATACTGTCTAAATATGACAAAACAAACCCTCCCTAAAAACTATATATACCGTATACAAAGATTACTAACAATGTGTATATATATTACAGCGCATTGCAAAAACTACCCAAATTAAAAGCCCCAAACCCAAGTGTCAGTGGAATGTCATCCAAGAACACAATACAATAGCCATCTCAAATGCAGAAAAAACTCTAGATTGTTTCAAATGCACCAAAGAGGCAAAAACCACTCCATGCTTCTCTACTATCTACACATACTAGCAGTATGCATACATAACGGTGAGGTAGCTATATAAACTGCCAGTCTAAAAAAGATTGAAATATCCAGCTACCCTTTTGAAGCTTCTTATTCGTGCTGATTCGCATGTCCGTGCCGGTGAGGATGCTATTGTTCAAGTGATGTAGGCCGTAGGCGACTGAACCGCTAGCCGCTCCGACACCTCTGCAAGAGACGTGAGGTTGCACTTGATCACGGCCTCAACAAAGAAGCAAGTCTCGTCCTCTGTGTTGCCATCGGGCACATCCACCACGAAGGACTCGATCACAAGCGTCCCCGGCCTCCCATCGATGCTCTCCGGATGGACAGTTATGATGGATGAATAGTTCTGAAGGGGATACAACACAGCACATCAGTATGGATCAAAGAAAAGCTTTTAGTAGTAGTAAAGATCGTCGGTGCCGACATGTCCATAAACAAAAAACCTTTGCTTTACAACTAAGGCACCATGGTCAATTCATTTTTCAGGCAAGGTTCAAGAAACAGCAAAACCACATGCAGATCAACTAAGGCATCATTGCTTTCCAGAGAAGGCATACAGCACATCACAAGTTCACAATTTATACCGCAAATTATCAATTTGAAAACTTCAGGATCAATTTCTTAGGGTGCATCTTTCCGTTCTATCCTGATCAAAAGTCAAAACCATAAGCTTTATGATCAAATTCCTTTCTTAGTAGGTCAAACAGTGATGAGGAACAAGATAAATGCCTGATCTAGTGAGAGCGGGGTGAGCCAGCCAATGGTGACCTCTTCAAAAGCTAAATGCTTTCTAACTACATGAGACATGCAGAGACTAAAATGCTACATAAGACTCACAAGTCACAACAACAAAAATATTTATGCAGCCACACTTTGCATTCCATTTATAACATCCAATGATCAGTTTAGCATCAGATTCGCAACACTAGTTATGGAGTAAAATATTCAGTAAGCAGGAAGCAAGAAACAGAGCATGCGCAAGAAATGGCTAGCAGTAGCACGGACCCTGAGCCGGTGGTCGCCGCCGACGAACTTGACGCCGAGGATGTGCTCGTCGTCGTCGAGCAGCTCGAGCCTCTCGGTGCTGGTGGTCGCTGGCAGGCCGGTCTTGACGTTGACCTCCCGCACGCTGCCGATCTCGAGGTCGCCACCGCGCACGACGCAGCGGCTGACGAACGGCTTGTACCGCTGCGGCTGGTCGAAGCTCCGCACCAGCGACCACACCTGCCGCCATTAGGTCCATTATATCAATCAAACAGTCGCCATGAAAGTATGAAACAACCATCCAGGTCGCCAAAACAGAGCACAATTGGCACATTTCATTCTAGCATAGCAAACAAATGGTAGGCAACCAATAAGCGAACAAGCAGTCAAAAACACATCAACCGAACAAGAACACCAGACCAAGAGCCAAGGGCCAAGAACTCCAGATCCATGAAATACGCGCCAACCGAGGCAAGCATACCAACAAAATCCAAGAATGAAAGGAACAGCAAAGGAAGGAAGGGCTGGGGTGCCTTACGAGGTGGACGGGGGCCTTGATGTGCTTGACGAGGGCGGATCTGCACTGGTGCTCCCCGGGCGCGTGGCTGTGCAGCCGCCGCATGTGCCCCGCCTCCACCGCCGCTCCTCCACCTCCACCTCCTCCTCCGCCGTTAGCTGTCGCCTCGTCGCTGAGCCTCCACCCCCGCCCTCCAACCAGGCCCACCATGCTGGCCTCTCGGTCGGATCCCTCCGCCGCCGCTCCGGTTGGTGGTCGGGTCGCTCCGCGTCCTCCTCCTTGTGGTTGAGTTGTTTCCTCCTCTACTGTGCGTTTACTTGGCTTGCTTGGGAATGGAGAGAGCGGAGAGGGTGGTTTGGGTTAATTGGTTTGCTTGATTTCTTTTTGTTACACGGGCCGCGGGGGCGGGTACAAAAACCTGCGGGGGCGAAGGGGGTGGGGCCCACCCACGAGTTATCCATGCGCAGACCCCGAGGCCGAGGGCAGGGAAGGCGGGGAGCTTAGACGAAGCGTGCGCCGGGTCCATGGACCAGGGGGGTCGTTTTTTAGGAGCTGCGATGGTGGCGCTGATATTTTTCGTCTCAGTCGGTGCGTAACTGAAAATATCTCTCACCACAAGGAAAAAGAGCATCTCATGGATAGGCTTACTCAGTCTTTGTCTCAGTCGGTGCGTAACTGAAAATATCTCTCACCACACGGTAAAAGAGCATCGCATGTCATTGGCTCATCGACATCGAGAGTCGTCGCCACGGGATAGGTTTACTCAGTGAACTTTTTTTTTAATTTATTTAACCCTTTTATTATTTTAAAGAGTAAAGTTCATTACCGGTCCTTAAACTTTTTATGCTGTGTTATCCCGGTTCATAGACTTTCAAAGTGTGTTATCGGTCCCTAAACACTTGCTTTGCCTCAAACATAAATTTCACAGACAATAATGGCGACACTTTGAAAGTCTATGGACCTATTTACACAAAGATAAAAAGTTTAAGGACTAATTTGAGACCCAAACAAAGTTTAGGGACCGGATGACACACTTTGAAAGTCTATGGACCGGGATGACACAAAGATAAAAGTTTAAGGACCGGTAATGGACTTTACTCTATTTTAAAATTAACTCCTACAAGACTTTATTTACAATTCGACCTTTTTGTCACGCCACCACCCATGGCGTGACAAAACAACGCTGTCACGCTATACGATAAGTCCGCTAAATAGCACTTTTGGTTACGCCACTGGTCGTAACGTGATCAAATAACACTGTCACGCCACGCGTGGTGGCGTGACAAGAGTTTACCTCAGATACAGGCTGACGTGACAGCGTTGTTTTATCACGCTACGGGTGGTGACGTGATCAAAGAAATCAGAATTAGAAATAAAGTGCGTCAGAGGTTAACTTTAAAATAAAATTTAATAAAGGATTAATTAATAAAAAATTCTTACTCAGTCCACGTACAAATAATATAGATAATTGTTGTCTATAGTATTTCTCTATATTATTTATAGCCAACATTAAAGATGGCTTCTACAATGAGTTGTCTTTTATATGTATCTATAGATAGTTTATTCGGAGCATGTACAACAGTTTGTCTCTTAGAGTTGTCTCTAAAGGTTCTAACTTATCTACAGACAACTTTAGAGACAACATTTCCAATAATTTATCTGTAAAATCATTTATTTTCAACACAACTCCTCTTCTTACACACTCACAATTTGTGATGTTTGTGTACCTAATTTGTCTCTTATATAAGAGATGATACATTCTCTCTCTTCACATCATCTCTCTTTTAATTAAGATTTTGAATGACATGGCAGGTAAGAGACAGTTGATGTGACCACTATTAAAGCTACCCTTATGTATAATATATCGTGTTTCTCATGTTACTGCCGACTACTATATAAAAAATACTATCTCTTTTCTTCACATCATCTCATATCGTGGCGTGTCAAGCCTCAAAGACGATTGAAGTTATTGTACATGCTCTCATGAGTTTCAGACATGATTTTTTGTTCATTAAAAACCATTTTGTTTTACTATAGCGTGTATTATTGTCTTTTTTATGGCTGCTATGTACAACGAGTTTCATGGAGCTCAGAAATAAGGTCAGATCTGACTCGACTCTCTCTCTCTCTCTTGAACAGTCTCTTTGGTCGTATGGGTATTGTGGAGTACTCAACTTAATTTTGCGGCTGTGATACGAAAGTAGTACTCTTGATTTGATTATTTGGGCTATGTGCGCTACAAAACTTAAGGGGTCCATTTAGCAGCAATTCTTTAAGGTGTAACATATTTTGATGCCACTAAACAATAAGCAGGGCCAACCTATTCGGTGGACGCGGATTCTCTTCCGTAGCCACCCGATCGCTAGCGAAAAGTCTAAATCAATAGTGTATAGCACCATACTATAATATGGAACAGCCAATCACTACAGTACTTCCTTCGCTCATTGAAATCCGCCTGTTTCTACAGTACTATAGCAGGTTACTACAGTACGATCCACACCCCTATTGGATCTGTGCTCGTCCTTCGTTAGAAAAGGTTAAACCCCAATACATCATCAATGAATTTTATGGAGGAGGGCCGGCCAGCACCCACCTCAGCCTCCGTGAAGCTCCACCAGGGAACACGAGGTTACACAACAAAAATCCAATACATACATACTTGCTGGGAACCTTCGCTGATAAGTTTAGTCCGAATAATTATCTCGTAGACAAGTGTAGAATCTTTTAGAACAATACAAGAACAAACAGTACAAAATAGTAGATTAAACACAGAGATACGAGGCGACTTCTTACTTCTCTTTATTGCTCTTCTGTAAAAGTTCATACAATGGTTGAGGGTCCTCCCTTTATATAGTCTTCAAGGTGAATGAGGAGCCCTTCATAGATCAGACCTTCTAGGTTTGGGCCCAGGGTTTCTTAACACTCCCCCTTGGACATTCATTCGTCATGTTCATGTGTCGTCAAAACTTCATAAAAATCCAGTAGAAATTTTTTGAAGAAAGAGCACGTGACACATGTTCTGCTGTGCTGCATGAATTGTCTCATTAAAAACCTTAGTCGAGAAACTTTAGGAAAACTCGTCAAGAGAAAAAGAGTATAATCCTCCCAATTTCATTTAATCTCTATGATTTATTCTTTGGGTACTCGATCTTCGTGATCAAGTTTCACTAATGAGTTCGTGAAGATTCTTCCCCTAAATTATGTACTTTTCTAAGTCTCATCATTCCAATTCCTTGTATACACCTTTTAAAGCTAGATGCTGGAAGTGACTTAGTGAATAAATCTGCAAGATTTTCATATGACTTACTATGTAATACTTTAATTTCGTTCATCTTTTGCAATTCATACGCATAGAAGAACTTAGGATTGATATGCTTTGTGAGTTGACTCTTCACTTAACCCATCTGCACTTGTGCGACACAAGCTGCATAATCTCCATAGATAATAGTAGGGTTCTGCGTGGTATTCAATCCACATGACTGCTGGATGTGGTGAATCATCCGCTGAACCCAAGCACATTCTCGTGAGGCCTCGTACAGTGCTATGATTTTCGAGTGGTTCGTCGAAGTTGATACAAGACTTTGCTTAGACTATTTCCATGAAATTGCAGTTCCACCACATCGGAATACATAGCCGGTTTGCGACTTGGTTGTATGCGGGTCCGACAGGTACCCAGCATCTGCATTGCCATTCATAATTAGGTCTTGGTCCTTTCTGTAGAACAGACCAAGTTCTTTGCTTTCTTAGAGGTATCGGAAGATATCCTTCATTCCCTGCCAATGCATTTGGTGGGTTCTACACTATACCTTGCTAATAGGTTTACGACAAATGCAATGTCCGGTCTAGTACAGTTTGCTAAATACATAAGTGCTCCCATTGTACTTAAGTACGGGAATTTCGGTCCCAGCACTTCCTTCCCCTCTTCTCTAGGTCTGTACTGGTCCTTGTTTTGCTGCAAGGATCTCCCGACCATCGGCACTTTTAAATGGTATGCCTTTCCAAAGCCGAGCATTTGTAACACCTTTTGAATGCAGGTTGATTGATGCACTAATATCCCTCCAGGGGCATGCTCAAATTGTAAGCCTTGGCAATATTTGGTTTTACCCAAATCTTTTATTTCAAACTCTGACCCAGGTAAGAGCTTGCTTTCTTAATACCTTATAGGGTTCCGATGATGTTCAGATCATGTACATACCTTGAGATTATACAAAATCCATCCCGGGATCGTCGTATAAATACACACGGACAATTCTCATTGCCCATGTAGTCTTTCTTGCATAGAAAGTCGCTTCAAGCGAATATATCACATCCTGTCTGATTGCTTAAGTCCGTACAGTGACTTTCTAAGTTGCACACTGTACAGATTTCTGTTTGCTCTGTTTTGATTCAGGACAGGGATACCTTTAGGTACCTTCATGTAAATGTTTGAATCCAAATTTCCATAGAGGTATGTAGTTACCACATCCATCAATTTCATTTCTAAATTCAAGTTTACTGCCATTGAGATTAAAGATCTAAAGGTGCTTTCGTCCATGGCCGGGGAATATGTTTCTTTATAATCAACTCCTGGACGTTGAGTGAAACCTTGTGCAACAAACCTTGCTTGCAATTTCATTATTTTTATTTATCTTTCGAACAAATAACCACTTTTGCCCTACGGGGTGCACATGGAGTGGCGTGTGGCTTACATGCCCAAACACTTCTCTTTTATTCAGAGATAATAATTCAGTTTCTATTGTCTTCTTCCAATCTTCTCAATCTGATCTTTTCTTACATTCAGCGAGCAATGCAGGCTCTGGATCAAGATCGATGATTGTAGGTACCTTGGAAGTTGGCCAGCAGAAGGTCACAGAGGTGTTGCCACGAGTAGATCGACTCGAGTGGTTGGTTTAGCAACCACGATCGAGTGGATCCTTCGAGCACAGTCGGAAGGTAATTTGCCATAACACGCTCTCCTCCTGCTGCTACTCGGACAACGGTCGTGTAGATTTAGAGGACCTTGATGGGATTCTGAGACCCACGAACTTCTCCATGTTCGTTGGTCGGAACAGCGGTGGATAGCGAACTGCTCGGAGGTCAGGCGAGAATGCCTTGCATCCGGTAATCACATCATAACGCCTCCTTTGCAGGAAAGAAAGGTTGATGTCATCAGGTGATTGTACACGACGATACCTGGTAGTGGGTGAGCCTCACTTATGATAAGTCTCGGCTCTACGAGGGTAATACTCCTCGTATTTCGTCTGCTATTTCAGGCCTCTAGGTCGAAGTAGTGAACGATCACATCTTCTGGGAGCTTGTTGATCATCAGGCGTTCGAGGAACTCTTCTTCGACTGGAGTGAAGATTAGGAGAGCGTCATGATATGTTGTCGCGCCGATCTCCACGTGGTGAGTTGTTTGAACGATTGGAAACTGATGGAGTCGTACCGCCACGACTTCTGGGTTCATGCCGGCGAGGGTGCTCGAGTCTAGCCATTGTGCTTCTAAGCCTTTGTGCGATCTCTTCGACGAAGAGGTCGCAGCTAGACGTCCAAGGAAGTCCTGATTGTGATCGGATTGACCCTTGCCCTCTAAGGAAGCTGGTTCCTCACTCGGACGTATCGTTGTGGGGGATAAGCATCCCTCCTCAACTCCATCTATGGTATGGTCTCCTAGAGAATGATCTCCGGAGGCGACATCACTATTGAATGATACAACACTCGGCTCATAGTCGAAACCGGCATCCATGTCGATATCTGTGTAATCGGCCAAGTCGAACCAGTTCTCCTCGTTCCACTCTCTTGCTATGGAAGCATTATAGTTGGAAAAAAAATTAAAGGAAACCTGATGACTAGAAGATCCCCACGGACGGCGCCAACTGTTGGTGTTTTAGAACAGGTCTTACGTAATGATTGTTTGATTCGGGGGGGGGTCTCCAAGACTCAAATCATGCAGAGAGAATGACTCAGGGATTTTTATACAAGTTCGGTCTTCTCTGGAGAGAATAACAACCCTAGTCTTGTGTGGATGTATTAAGTATGCCGGTTACAGATCAAGAGAAAGACTCAAATGTAATGTCTTGTGCTCCTGATTGCCCTCCCCCCTTGTCTCCTGACGATCCCGCCTTTTATACAGTATTCGAAGTGGGCTGTCGTTTCTCCAATTCAAAGAGCGCCTTAATGCTTCAGATGATG
The DNA here is from genome assembly GCA_036346405.1 of Phyllostachys edulis. NCBI lineage: Eukaryota > Viridiplantae > Streptophyta > Magnoliopsida > Poales > Poaceae > Phyllostachys > Phyllostachys edulis. The sequence goes on from CM070561.1 coordinate 71,968,475, forward strand.
GAGCCGTTACTGGATATTATTGTAGGAGTAGTAACATTTTCATGTTGCCAAGCAGTTATCACCAGGACAAAGAGTTAGATCATGCAATTATTCTGGAGAATAACAGCGTAATTAACTACCCATATCCTTAGATATGGTGCAGAAGATTCCCTGGTCGACTAGGCCCACATGTCTGTAAGCCCTGTCGACTAGGGATTTGTCGTAGAAGAGCTTACGACCAGGTGGTTATCGTAGTAAAATTTACGACCACAAACTGATCGTGGGAGGACTTACGATCAGGGGATAGTCGGAGAAAGACTTACGGCTATGGGATAGTCGTAGAAGGACTTACGACTATGGGGTAGTCGTAGAAGAACTTACGACTGCCGGCTTCTCCCTTATGAATATTAAGGGGTATACCCAAGAACCATATGACGACATTATTATCCATAATAGGAATTACAGATAAATAATTAAATAGGGATTATTAGATACTCATCAGGTACATTAATCTTGCAACCAAACCTGCGAAGATGTGAAATTTTCGGTGCTGACCCTTGCGCTTGTTGCATAGGTGGATGGATATTATATGCCGGTGGTCTAAAATTGATGAGAGATGCTACGTACAGGACTGCGTGTCCCAAACATGTAGTTGATAAATTACAATTCTACAAAACCTGTTAGTCCATTTTGGGTGCAGACATGCGGTACGGAATGCTCAACTTTAATTCCCATTTCCATGCAATAATCATCAAATGCCTTTAAAGTAAATTTTTCGACGTTCTCCATTCTGATGGACTTCACATGATGATCTGGAAAATTATTTTTTTATTTTAATTATCTGCGAGACTAGCTTTGCAAAAGCATATTTCCTCGTAGACAATAAACATATGTGCGATCACTTCGAGGAAGCATCGATGAGCACCATAAAATACCTAAATGACCCTAACAGGGGCTGTATAGGACCGTAAATGTCTCCCTAGATACGGTCTAAGAATGCAGGGACTTCATCCTTTGCTTTCAGAGTAGAAGGTCTAGTAATTAATTTCCCGGTGGCACATGCGGGGCACACAAAATCTTCCTGATTCGAAAATTCTTTACATCGATATTATGTCCCTGTGAATTGTTAATTATATTTCTCATCATTCTTATACCTGGATGACCTAATCTATCATCCAGAGACAGAAAAGTTCAGAGCTTCTAAATACCGTTTTTAGGGCAGTATAGGCTGCGGATGCCTTAATATTAGTGTAGTATAGCCCAGTTTCATATGAAGGAAGACGTCCTAATACCCCTTTTCATTTTCTTCACGCTTTGTAACAAGCAGGTATTCCTTACCATACTCTTCTTCAGTCTCTATGTGGAAACCGTTAGCGCGAATATCCTCGAGAGTTCTAATCGATTCTGGATACAACAAGACTTCTTTAATGACCAAAGTTATGCCCATCGGAAGTATAATTGTGGCCCTTCCTGAGCTTATTATACAAGTATCGCTACTTGCGATTGTCGTAAGATTGCAAGCATTCTTGCCGATCGACTGAAAAAAATTCGTCTATCTCAAGATGGTATTCGTTGTGCTACTATTCGCTAAGCACACTTCCTCCAAAGGGCGCCACACACGTTCTGATACATCAAATACCAGAACATAACTTGCTATTGTAAATATGGGAATATAAGCCTTGTAGGACTCATCATAAGAATTTAATGTTTTGCTCTCCTAGAGCTTACAACCATTATTCAAAGAATAAAATAATTGAAAGTTCTATCACAACCACTAACTGCAAGTGATGGTAAAAATATCTAAGTGCAATGCGTGCACCAGATCGAACCAGCGAAGTATGTGTGAACTTATGCCTGAATCTGCCCCATGACGATCTTCTCTTCTTGGGCAACTACGGATGCGGCCGCTGTGATGTCCAAAGGAGGGATGATGGGGGCTGCTACTAGGCTGTCCATATCCATGAGTGCAATTAATGGGTGTAGATCCTCTATGACTGCAATGGCAAGGTGTGCCTCATGCTGTCTTTTGCCTTTCTTCTTAGACTAGAAAACATCAATAACGTGCGACCCACAACCTTACCCTTCTTACCCCTCTCCTTTGTAAGAGACTTTCTCACCTTGTAGCTGCTAGCATTGACTTGATGGTCAACATTGCTACTAGGCGGCTGTAAGATTTAGTTCTTCCTTGGAACATTATCTTGAGTTTCTGCAACTTGCATGATGTCAAACAATTTGGCATACTCCTTATAGCCGTCTTGACGATAGTTGCGTGCAGATTGCACCGCATTCGGGTGAAAGGTAGAGAGAATCTTCTCAATCTTCTGCTCATCCGTGATTACCTTATCACAGAGTTGAAGATTAGTACAAATTCTGGCCATGCTGGGCTAGCTCTTCGAACTCCCGGTTGGTGATGCTAGTCATCTCCATATTTATGCAAAGATTTGATAAGATTACTACTGGTAATTTGCATAAAATGGTTGCAAAATTCTCATAATGTTCTTCGAACTTTTGGTTCGTGATCCCGTATTTTTCTATGTATTTTTCATGATTTACTGCTATTTTTAGTGATTAAAAGCAATATAAACAATCACAGATAATCCAAACAGTAAATACAATATATAAATTGCATAGAAATAATAATAGCAGAGTTAAACATGCTTCAAAAGTTCAAAATTATTTGAAATTTGAATTTTTGAGGTCCTTTTCTGCTGGAATATGAATTTTCGGTGAATTCTGCAATTTTTGAGGATTAAAACGCTAATTTTCAGTTATGAGAAAAATATCTGTGTAATTTCAGATAATACAAGGGCCTTTTTGCAAAGTTTCATGATTTTCCTTTTTCTCCCGATTATTCTTTTCCCAGAATTTTCATGGGCTGGCCCGTTTATTTCTTGGCCCCTTTTCTTCTTCTTTTCTTCCGGAATCTCTTTCCGGCCGAGCCTTGCCTTTTTCGGCCCATGCTTTGTCGGCCCACTTCGGCCCATGCTTGGTTGGTTCAAAGGGGTAAGGGGTAGGGTTTCCCTACCCCTGTTCCCATATGGTGGCGTGCAGGCGTGGCCTCTGGTGGTGCGTGCGGGCGACTTTGATAGCACATGAGGGTGGCTCCAGCTGCACATGTGGGAGGTTCCGGCGGTGCGTCTTTGGTGCGGCTCGTGGCGCGTCTGGCCTCGGAGCGAAGGGCGCGTCTCCCGGCGCATGTATGCGGCTCCGGCGGTGCGTGTGGGTGGACGATCGGCTTCAGAGCGGTGAAGATGACATAACAATGACGCAGCTGGGCGCGCGTGGGGAGCCGTCTTGGCGAGCGCCGTCTTCGGTGGCCGGCGGTGGCACTCTGGCCGGCGTGACGCTCTCCATGGTTTGCCATATGGTCAGCAGCGCGCAGACGGCCGTCGGCGATGACGTTAACTTCAAAGTTTGCATGCGGCTTCGCCGATGCCATGCACGAAGGGGAAAAAAATTTGTGTACTATTCATCGAATTACTATTCATGTAATGTAATTGTATAAACTACTGTGCAATCACCATCTGCTCTTAGATACAACCCACCGATCGGCTTGGCCGACGACTTCAAGTCTGCTCGCGGTAGATTAGAGCGGATTTGCAATCCATAATGCAATCAACATATACTCTTTTATGTAACCTACCGATCGACATTGTGACAGTGACTTCAAGTTGACTCGCGGTAGATTAGAGCGGATTTGCACCGTAGGATAAAAAACTAGAAAGCGAAATTTGCAGAATTGAAAGCGATCTAGAAAATAGGATTCGATCGACGAGCGTCACTCTTCGACGGTTACCTTTCGATCCGAGTAGAGTAGGTCTAGAGGTAGGCCGTAGTCGATCGTGCTGATAACATATTGAGGAACCATCGCTGGCGAGTCCAGTCCGAACGATCACCTCGTATACAAGCATAGGATCGCTTTGAACAATGCAAGAACAAACAACACAGAATAGTAAATTAAACACAAAGATATAAGGGGACTTCTTACTTCTTTTTATTGCTTTACTGTAAAAAGTCATACAATTAATGGTTAGGTGTCCCATCCTTTAAAGAGATTTCAAGATGACTGAGGAGTCTATCATAGACTAGACCTGCAAGGTTTAGACCGAGAGTTTCCGAACAATGCTATCGCGTAAACTGTTCTGTTAGCCCTCGGATCATTATGACTGTTTAAATGGACATTGACTACCGACAGACGAGTTTATATTTATTCAATACTTCCATAAAAAAAAATTGCAATCTTATTTTGCATTAATGCAGTGTTGCAGTCAGTAGGGAGCTAGTATAGGAATAGGAGCGTAGGGTACAACTGTACCCTATTTTTTAAAAAGAAAAATACATGTTATATATGGTGTATATATATACATGAAATAAATTTTAGTACAAGTAATAACATTTATGATTATGTATAAATGTTAGATTATATGTTAGTAGGTAAAATTGTATAAATTATGTATTATGTTGAGATAAAACAGCTAGTAATGAGTTAGTTAGTTACAAGTCAAGAGAACTATATGTTACTCCTTCTAGTTCAAAAAAAATAAGTCGTTTTGAACATCGACACAGTCCCTAAAATTTAACTTTGATCACTAATTACTATTTTAATATATTTGTAAAACCTAATAAACTTATAATATTATGAATGTACATTTATTTTTCATGTATCTCATTTAAATATTTAAAAAGCTATCTATATCTTAAATTTCGAGAGTTCGATAACACCTGATTCAAACGACTTGTTTCCGTGAACTTCAGGGAGGTACTTACGTTCGTAACCCCATCATGAAAATTGCTCTGCCACTGTTCAGAGCAACTGTTCGCAGTACTATGAGTACATGGTCGGCAGAAACACGAGAACTTGAGACCTAGGAAACCACGAGCCTGGTCCATGGACCTGGTGCACAGCATGCGTGGGTCCCTGATCATTTTTTTTACAATATCTATGTGACCTGCCAAAGCTGATTGCAGCGCCGACTGCCTATTGTGCCGGCCGTTGCATTTAATGCATCTTACCGATGACACTTGGGCCCTGGAATCTCTACCCCATTTGTCAGTCACATGAGTCCTCCGTTTTTCCTGGGTTCCTGCCAATAATCGGATGCCTGCTCTTTTTCTAAAGCTGATCACCGGCCGGCGAAGGAAGCGGTTAGGGATAGGGCTGCTAATGGTTTGAATTTAAAAGGGTTGAGTGGGTTGGGTTTAAAAAATATGTATAATTGGATGTGTTTAAGAGGCAAAATAGGTTGAATTGTGTTGGGTTTGCTTGAATTAGTTTGGATTGAATATTTGTGGTTCCATATGGGTTTAAACCCATGGGTTCTATATGGTTTGCAACCCATGGTCTTCGAGGTCTATATGACATGGGCGGACATACAGCCTGACGAGGCCTTCGCCGAGGCGTGGAAGGCTCACTCCCTGCCATCCTTAGCTGCGGACGTTGTCGTCGGGTTGTGCACCAAGGTGTACGTCTCTCCCAAACCGCCTCCTCTGCCAACATCTTGGACATCGGGTACCATTTCTTGTGGGCCTCGCAGAAGGTGATGTCCGTCCAGGATGGCTCGTCGACGGGCTCCCCTGGATGCGCGAACAGCCATCTCGAGTTGGGCACCATGGCCAAAATGGACAAGGTCACCACCACGTACCGCGCCCCCACGGCGTGTGCGGCCTCCAGGACGTGTAGCGTGCCCCACACCGTCGGCTCCACCAGCTTTGCCTACCGGTCGGCTAGCGTGCAGGGTGACGCCACATGTAGCACGCCAACACAACATCCCCCGCCGACGGCCGAGGCGACAAAGATGGAGTTCATGTCCAAGAGGTCGGCGAGAAGGAGGAAGGGGCTCCCGGTGCTGCTGTCGTCAACGAGGGCAAGGAGGTGGTCGGCGTGGGTGCCCAGCTGGTAGGTGGCGGTGACGGCGTACCCGCGGGCGAGGAGGGCGCACACGACCCAGGACCCAATGAAGTCGTTGCTGCCGGTGACCAGAACGCAGCGCTCCATCTCCTATCGGATGAGACCTGAGAGTGAATTGCCCTATCTAGTAGTACTAGATCTTGTTTTTCTTACTGGTTTCCATGGTGGGTGGAGATGACACTGAATCACTAATCACTAGTACTAGTTCCAACTGGCCGGTGTCTTTCCTTTCTATCCATCCATCCATCTAGCTAATAAGCTAAGTTAGAGCTTATTCCACTGTCTCTTTACTAGTGTGGTTTGGGTTGAAATTATATTAGAGAAATGGGCTGAGTTAGTTTGGGTTGAAATATCATATGGGTTGGTTTGGGTTGGATCCTAGGGGACGCAAAGTGGGCTAGTTTAGTTTAGGGAAATGGACTTTATTGTTGTGGGTTGGATTAGAAATGGGTTGGTTTCTCAACCATTAACAGGTCTAGTTAGGGATAGGGATCCCTATTCATTGTCGTGTAGGACCATAAGTTAATGTGGCCCACATGTGAGTGTGGTGGTATAACAACTCGTTAGCATAGAGGCGGACATGGACGTATTCCACAGGTCATGCTCGGAGCAAAACAAGGCCGCGCACGCGGACGCAACCGCATCAGGTAGAGAGTAGTGGCTTGGACGAGTGAGCCATATAGTATTGCGTGTTATGCGATTTTGTTTTGCTATATTTGTACGCGTATTTTGGTTGTTACGTGTGTACTCTAACGCTTTATTGTATATCGACATCTCCAATGAAGTTGCAATATAGCTTTTTTATACATTCCAAGTCACGTGAAATCATGAAACCGTAATTTTCGAAACCTAAAATCGAAATTTTCGTGACCTAAATCCTAAATTTTTGAGACAAAACCAGAACACATATAAAATTGCCGAAACATTACACAATCAAGTCCACTGCGATAAAATTCATAATTTTTGGAGCTCATTTTCTACATTTATTGATTCATACGAGCAGGACACTTATACAAAATAGCGATAAAAATTCTGAACGAATAAAATTATGAAAAATTTACATAAGCAAGTACACGATGTCAAGAGGCTCTACAAAAAAATTCATAATTTTTTGGACTCATTTGCTATATTTTAAAATTCTTTCAAACCCTAACCCTAACTAATCCTAACTAATTAACTAATCAACTCATCATCCTAATCCTAGCACGGGGACGCATGGCCACCCTGCGCTCAAGGGTTGGTGCATGGCCAGCCTGCGCCCGGGTCCAACGTGGCCGGGCTGCGGACACATGGCGGCAGCCGGTGTTGGCGCACGGTGCCTATGCGCCAACGCGACATGGCGGCATCTCTGGCGTTAGCGCACGGTGGTTGTGCGCTAACGTTGCCAATACTGTAAATATTATACATCTATTGTTAGATCTGTAAATACATAACAAAAAGCTGCTAGATTAGCCAAAAATTCGCGGCAACGAGCTCCAGATCTAGCTAGCCAGCAATGACAGTTAGTGTGTGCTTCCTTGATTGTGTTTGACATTGCTTGCTCATCAATGAAAGAAATACTGGCAGCAAGGGTTGGTAGCCTGGTAGGCCATTCCCGTGGTCCGGCTATGGTCAGGCAGTACGTTATCTCCTTCCCCACGGGCCACTGATGAGACGCAGGAGGATGGGTGGTGCATGCTGTTGCCAGCCGTTCATGTGTGCATGGTGGTGTCCAGACCAAGAACTTTATTTATTTATTTAATCTATTTTTTAAAAAATTAAAGATAAATCTTCCTAATTTTATTTACAATTCTGATCTATTTGACCACCCCACAACATGTGGAGTGAAAAATCATGTTGTCACGCCACGAACTTCGGCGTGACAGACGAGTGCTATCACGTCACCCCTCTTGACGTGACAAGACTTAGCCTAAAAACGGATGCATGTTGGTTCGGAAGGCTATCGTGACAGATTTGGTCACACCGTAATCGGTGGCGTGATAATATAATTTAGTTACGTCACGAGTCATGGCGTGATCAGAAGAGTCAGAATTGAAAATAAAGTTAGGGAGCTGTTATCTTTAAAATAGATTAAATAATAAAAAAGTTCCAGACAAGACAAGGGCAATAATTAATTAGACAACAATTAATAATATGGATGGAAGAAAATATAAATAAATGTGTGTATTGAAGCTAGAGCAATGAATGAAGATTGAAGGGGGGCTATCTAGGATAAGATTACTGTCATCGCATAGTTTTTTGTTGTCAGTTATTTTGATACACAACCCTTTCACGAGTTCATCTGATTCATGTCAGCCAGATAGATTACAAAAGAAAGTCTCAACCGCAGGATCTGTGGGTCAACATTTGTACAAAATAGAATAAAAAATTTGGCATGTGATGTAAAAAAGGGTGTGAATTAGCATATCCGCTGGATGCAGATTTGACACCGTTATGGTATTGAATAGTTGTGAATATAAAAATGTTCAAATAAATACAAAATTGCATGAATTTTGCATAGAAGTTCCTAATTTTTCTTAAGAAAATTATTATATATAGGGGAAGGGATGTTCTATCATCATGCAAAATTTTAAATTCAAACCCGATCAAACTCGCGAGTGAAAAGCACTACTCATGCTGACTATTGTATTTTCCATATCGTGCAAATGCAATCGTGTTTGACATTGTACTTTTTCTAGAATGTTAAGAAACTGCTGCGCAGAGCTCGCAGAAGTTCACACTTAGACGATGATTAACACCTACTAGAAGATCGCTCGCGCCACGGACGTGCCGCCTCGCTGAAGACTTGGGCAGGCCCATGCGGCTACGCGGTCCACCAGATGCGTGGCGCCATTCGGCCGAAGAAGCCGTGGGTAGGCCGACGAGGCAAGGCGAAGCGAAGTGGAAGCGCGCTGCGTTCCTATGGGTCCCACCGACGCCGTCCCAGCCTTGCCGCTGCTAAACGCATGAAGCGCAGGGGCTCGGATGGCACGGGTGCGTGCGAGGGCGGAGGCGATCAGACGGCACATGTTTCGCGGGCGACGTGGCTAGGGCCGAGAGCAGCCGAACCGAGGAGGAATTATATATAGCAATGAGAAGCTAGAGAAGTCAACAATTAATCCTCACCAAGCTCCCCATTGCATACAGCCCTCCACTACTACAAAACGGATATTTCCCCGTGGTCGAAAATCGTCAGCAAAATATAAAAAACCGTCAGGTTTCATTTTCTTGACAAGTAACCATCAGGCAAATCCCCTCAAGTCTAGGTGCTCGAAAATATCCAATTTGTCTAACGGTTAACCGTCAAGAAAATGTTTGCTGACAATTTTTTTCCTATTTTGCTGACGGTTTTGTGAATCGTCCATAAAATGCATTTAGTTGACGGGTATTCACCGTCAACAAAAATTAACCTGACAGTTTTTTGCCCGTGCATGAAATGAATTTTGCTGATAGGTAATATCCGTCAACAAAATAGACTTGACGGTTTTTGCCCGTCAGTTATCTAGTTTAGCTGACGGGACAACCATTACCGTTAAGAAAATGAAACCTGACGGTTTTTTCCATTACCGTCAATCAAATTAAACCTTACGGTTTTTGCCGATCAGGAAATTGTTTTTCGTAAGTGTCAAAACCGTCACCAAAATGACTCCGTGCCTGTAAGCAAAATTATAATTCTGGCAGCCCACTACAAGAAATTGTCAATTAGTTGATCACATATTCATACACATCCATGCATCATATAATCCACAATACACATCCATGCATTACTCCATACACAAATAAGAAGTTCAAGCTTATTATTTCAAGCCCAATACCATCCATAAGGTTCATTTGTAGAAAGCAACATTGTAATCCGCACAAAAGACATTTAAAAGTCCAGTACTGCCATAATACACCTAAAGACTAATATCACATACAAGTCATGTAAGTCCATCTAAAAGTGCAGCAATACCATGTTCAACTATTCAAAAGAGCTAGCAAGATATCATCAAAGTTCATGTAGACAATTAGTTGCATCTGTCGCGGTCGATGTTGTTGGTATCATGGTTGTTGCCGCCATTAATGTCAGCATTGCAGTTGTCGCCATCATTGTTAGCATCATTGCCATCAATGGCATTGTCATCCTGTGTTGAGCCCACATGGGAGGATCCAGTCCCAGTCCTAGTCCATTCCTGCAAGGTGAATAGAGTAGGCCAACATTATGAGTCTGCCTTAGCACAATTAAAACCATTAGAAATGCTAACAGAAGAGCTAAAACAACCCACTAAACACTAACATTATGAGTCTGATAAGCACAATTAGAACCATTATAATTGCTAAAAGAAGAGCTGGAGCAATCGAAATCTATGACAAGCCTGTTTTTTTTTAAATAGTTGCACACGTGAACAAAAATTCTAGACAAGCCCATTGCCACCTTACCATGAACATATAACTAAATGGGATTAAGGTTAAGCCCATGTAATTGAACACTCAACATGAGTCCACTCGCTCACTGCTGCACTGCTTGTTGTCACTCTGACACACCGAGTATTAGTGTCTAGTCCAAATTAGTCCTCCAAATGATAGAGGTTTGGACAACCTTGTAACTTTCATGAGATATTGTTTGTAGCATTGGTAATAATTTTAGTTGCTAAGTATTCTTACATGTGATTGTGCAGATGTTTCACGGCGTAGCATCTTTGGTGGTGATTCTTCACCCATCTTCTGGAAAAGCATATACATTTGGAAACTTTACAAGGTTAGATTTTTGACTTTCTAGCTATTTCGATCAACATCAGTATGTCTCCTATCGATTCAATTAATTGCAAGCATATACATTAAGATAAATCATGATACAGATCCATATTATTTCACTATTGTTGATTGGTCATACATCTGGTGACAATTCACACCACATGATTGAAATGCACAAAAATGGATAATGAGCTTCAGCCTGTAGGTGCCATTTAGCCTAGCTACAAGGACAGCTTAGGCAGTCACATTTGCTTTTTATGGGCTCCTCAGGTTATCAAACCATGGTAAATAATCAAGCTAACACTAATGGACAGCTCAAACCCATCCATGCACAGTTCAATTATTTCATAAAAGTTGTACACAGATGCTCCAATAAATAGGTAACACATACACATGCCCTTAGAAAGTCAGAATCTCCATAATTTAGAGGAGTTTCTTGCATCAGTAGATGTAGAAAAGCAGATAGTAAGACATGTAAATGGAACAATGTTTCAAATGCCAGATGTATCCAGAAATCTTGTCTAAAACCCTGTTTTTGAATAAATCAGATAGTTGGGGTCTAACAGTTAAGATTGTTTGTAAGCCTTATCAAGGTCGTACATTTTTTTGCCAAGTTTTGCAAAGTACAAAATTTCATAATATGGGTGTTCTGAACCTACTGATTCCAGAAATTAACCTCTCCCCTGCACCAATTCGCATTTGTAAATGCTACCTAAACAAATTCATTGAGGCTTGCATATTAGAAGGTAAGGGACAAGTTTAGGCAATTCCATTTATGAGATTGTGAGTTTTTGATCCATCATGAGCTATATGTAATTTCACCCTAATGCATTCTCCTATTATAACACTGATGAGCTAAAATCAGTTGCATACTGGCATGGCAGTGTCAACCTACATGTGTGCAAGAATGAGAAAATATCCATTGGGATATTTATACCTGAAGACATGCATTTGTCCCGACAAGTCCACAATGCATGCATGACTAGTTGGAAATAGTTAAATGCTTTACTTGTTTCTAAAACAAATAAGCAAACATCACTGTAGGGCTAAACAAATGTTGATACAACCTCGAGACGGGGTTAGTTTGGAGCTGAGGCATATCTATGACATGCTTCTTCTTTGAATTATATGTCTCGTGCAAGCAGTTGGGAAAAATGGTTATATTACTAGATCGAACTCAGAATGATCCTTCCAAAACCAGCCCAACACATGCATGGACACTCACTCTTACTGTGACCTTATCAATATAGGCAATGTTCTCACTAAATAATCAAGCTAACACTTGAAGTATGCAACAATAACATTGGATGTAAATTAATGTGTGTATTAATAATGTTACCACAATCATTTGGCGGTGAACTTCTTGTGTCTGGAGTAGTTCTTGATTATGTCGGACCACATTACGATATGAGGTGAAATTGGATGGCCTGATATTTCTTGATTTAGCTGCTAGTAGAACTTCAGCCTTCTTGACAGCACCATTCCCTATTGGTACACGGCCATAGGGCAAGCCACCATTGGTGTTGTAAAGTATTGCTCCATCAAGTGGTATTCCTCCTAAGGTTGGAAAGCTGGAGCTCTGGTGTGCCGATCCGGTCGTAGACATTGATATGATGCCTTCGACCGCCTGCTTGATTTAGACGATGTCGGAGATCGTCAGGTCCAAGCGGTGGTTCTTCCCGACATGGTGGGGGAGTGGCTACCTGAAATAGCCTTCTCCCCTCGTGACTCCTTGGTCGGAATCGCCGAGGAGGTCCTGGTATCGATTGTTCCCTAGCATGACCATGCTGTCCTCTGCTGAGGGAGGAACGTTGGGATGAAGTCATGGTTTGACTCCCTGAGACCCTTTGTTCCCGGTACGCTTCCGTGCGTTGCATGGTCTATTAGAGAATTTCTGATACTTGGCCTAATAGCTGTACAAAGCCTGGAGTTTCTGCTAAAGCAGGGCTAGAATTATTCAACATATCTTGAACACGTCGCAAGTTTTGTACGCCATCGAAAGTCTCGGGGTTTAGATCGGTCGAGGTGTACGCAGTCCAACCTTCTCCCGACCTCCGGATTTGTTGTATCCTATCAGTTACTCTCGGTGGGGCAATGCTAGGCGAGTTAACTAATGGACGTCGATCAGTTCTGTTGCCTCCGGAAGTTGGTGCTTGACGGCCCGTATCATCTCCATCAATATGTGGTGATAAGGCAGAGTGTGTAGGACAATGCAAGGCATCTTGATTTGCATCTCCGATTGCATTGACCTCGTGCCTCCAGCAGTGATCTTCCGATGAGCTTCCATCGTAACTAATGGAGAGTTTCTCAATACTTCTGCTCGAAGTTTCCACGACGGAGAGCGGTCGGAGATGAGCACCTCCTAAGGCCTTCTTGGTGGACTCAGCCTGATCCGGCGAACCGCCGATCGTATGCGGAGCCTTATCATCCCCACATGGCCTACGACCAGTGGAGGTTTCATCGACACCGTTACCAGGTGTTGGCTCGCTCCTAGAATTGCCAGAAGCCGTAGGTGAATATCTTTCAGCCATAATCTCATCGAGAGTATAGAGATTCTCGGATTGCGGTGCTGAAATTTCATCACCTGTTTGGCCGGTCGGAAGGACCGGACTTAGAGTGGCTTCTGGATATTCCGAGCTGGTCGGAATAGCTGGAAGCGCCACTTGTCGTAATGGTGGATCCTCATCCATTCGGTCAACTTTGCCAATGTCGGCGAGGTGCGAACCGGCGGAGGAGGAGGAGGATGACGTGCCGTTTTCTTGCATGGCACGGATGCATCCTTCCATGTCGAGGTCGGCGTAGTCCGCCAGGTCGAACCAATTCTCCTCATTCCAAACCCCGGGCATAGTCGCATCAGCGATTACGGGGAATGAACGAGGATTTGATGAGCGGAGAGTTTCTTTAGGAAACTTGTGTCTTCTTCCCTACGGACGGCACCAGCTGTCGACGATCGAATCGCCGATCTTATGAAAATGAAAGAGAAAAATGACGCGATAATTCCTGGAAGAAAATGGGGGCACTCTTTATTGATATGAACTGGATTTACAAATGGGGGGTGCTCTCGACCCGACTAGGTACTAATCCTAATTACACTGGATGTGAATATTGTTATCTTGCTTGTCTTAGTTTGCCTCTTGATCTGTAGAACTTGTGTTGATGTTTTGCTCTGCCCTTTGGTCTTGTGTGCTTCGTGCTTAAATAACTTCCGAAGGGGTGGCGCATTACTCGGAGGAGGCGCCCTCGTGAAGCGCTATGCATCGGTCGGGCTTAGTGCACAGTTAACAATGTGTCTAACTACGCGACGGTTCAATGCCTGAGAGACATCAAACCGTCTGGTAGTTGTTGCTAGTGTCTTTAGGATTATCTAACCGTATGGTATGAAGTATACAGCACATGCTATATTCATCGCACGGTAAGAATATATTCGGGATTAGTTATAAACATCAGTTCATAACATTTCCGAGTAGTTACCTGGTCGGAGGCTAGGTACAGGACCTTGTCCGACCAGGGTACCCTTATGTAACCTCTGGAATCCTTACGACCAGTGAGGTCGTTAGCCTTAGGGGTTACGACCATGAAGACGTATGGTCTTTTATTGTGTATTAAAACAATACACAGAGGTTTTAATCCTCGTCAGTAGTATTACTTGAGTTTGATGTAGAAATTGTAGTGATATTTAGTGATGGTAGTTGCAGATGACATCTTGGCTTTTGCTAAGCCAGGGTGTTACATAACTAGGGCTTCGACATCTTCTAACCGGATAACTTGCATCTCCTCTGAATAACCTCTAATCTAATCCCTACCTAATCGACAAATTAGCGAAGGGGAGGACTTTGGCTCGTTACCCTAGAAGTGGACGTCGAGGGCGGCGAGAACGACAAGCTCCACATCCTTCTCTTCTACCCTTTTTCCCGTTTTTTGTCCTCCCTTCTCTTGACAACTTCATGCGCACCACTTTTTTTTTCTTCTTTTTCCTTTATTTGTCTTTCTTGTTCATCAAGTAAAACCAGGTATTACACAAAATCCCGCAAATAAGGTTGGGTCATACAATATTTATGATATAATACTTGAAATTGAGTTGCAATACCAAGATGTTTTTTTTTGCGATTACAAGTAAGGCGTACAAACACCACCACACACGCACATCACACGCATAAATATGTGAGTGCGCCCCTTAGCACACGTCTAGAAAGACAGAGGCCATGGATAAATCCACGACCTCACAAAATTTCTACTGAATGTGCACTCACGTGTGTATAAAGGTGGGCACCATGATTCGAACTCTAGTGGTAGAGTCGTACACCCACAACTCCACCACCCCACCAAGAGGTGGTCCCCACGATACCAAGATGTTCTCTTGTATGCTTGAGTCTTTTGCTTTTTGTTTGCGTGTACTTTGATAAAGAAATGCATTTTTTAGATAATGGAAGAGAAAACGCTCCCGACCTCTGCATCAAGGATGCACACAGCCTAGTTTATTACAAAGTTCCAAGTTCAAAAATAACCATAAAGATGAAAGTAGCTCGAAGCCTTACAACCAAAAGACAACTGAACTTTAAATTCAATCATTACAAATACTCCGGACTTATGCAAATTCCATCTAAAAATATCTTTTTGAGAGCTCAATTGTAAATTAGTAATTCTCAAAATTAACTCATTCCAAGCTTGCATGGAGTTGTAGACCGTAATTTTTGACTTAGGGGATGTTCATGCAGGGGTTTGGATTTCCAAAATTATTCGTTTAAATTTGAATTATTATTGATCAGTGTCACGCTGTCTAGGATTGTTTCGAAAGAGAATATGGCATTACAAAACTAACGAAGTGGAAAGACATGCGAAAAATATAAGAAAATGTGCAAAACAAATTTGATACTTATTGGGAAACCATTGGAAAACTGTACGCAGTTTCCAGTTTTCCACCATACGAGCTGCTCCGTTTATCATTCCAAAACAGAGAAACGTCGACAATAACTAGCATCTTCTACTTATAATATATTGTCTTCCACTCCACTGATTTTTACAAGGCGTGGTTTGATCCCTTGGTGTGGTCTCCAAAGTTAAACTTTGACTGTTAATTTCTTTTACAATACTTTGTTCATAGCTACAAAATCATAATCATAAGAAAATGTTTTCAAATATGAATCCAACGATATCACTTTTATGTCACATAATATATCTATTGTTGTGGTAATTGTTGATCAAAGCTTACAAACTTTGATGCGCGGGCGCCTTATAAAAAACAGAGGGAATACTTTAAACGGGGCTTGGCATATTTGCTACATCACTTTATGCTCAATTGCTAGAATGTCACTCAATGTCTCAATGATATGTGGCCCCATGACTCACATATCATTGAGACATCAGATGATATTCTGACAATTACACATAAACTTAATGGCAAAAGTTCAATTATCCCTACTTTAAATACGAAGGTAAGTTAGAACACAAAATCTCAACATACACTTGTAGGTAATACTCTCATTGTTATAATTTTAATCCCCCCCCCCCACCCCCCGTTTGCGATCGTCATCAAGTTGAGCTTCCTTCTAAGTTCTCCTAACATTACAGACACTTTCTTAAAAGATTTACGTTTCTCATGGGTCCCCTTACCTAGGCATATTCCACAATAGGCATATTCTGCTGGTGGCAGTACTGTATTTCCTCCTCACAGTCACGGAGTCACAGGCCAGGTCAATTCTTTGCCACCTACACAGCAAAGCAATAAGCAACGACAAAACAAACCGCTAATCGAGTAATCCGTACACGTGGGCTCCACGTCAGACTTTATTTTTTTTGTTTTTTTTGAAAGGGATAAACCCGGCTTTTTATAAAAGCATATAGCAAATCGTACAAAGCAGTTAGAAAAGGCTGCTGGAGAGACCAGCTTATAAAAACCATCTAAACATAGATAAGTACCAAAACAAAAGGCTTTCAGACAGTCGACATCCACAACGATCAAGCTATCCTATTACAAAAAGAGTCAGCATATTCCAGAATGTAAAAAGTCTTTAGTCCACTCCTCAAAGATCTTCATAAAACATCTCATCTTCTCATTAGCATCTTTCTTGATGAGAATCCTCCACTGCTGCAAACAAGATAAAAAACTAAAAATCACATCGAAAGGTTGCTTAGAAAATTTTTTGTCAAACATTATTTTGTTCCTAAATTTTCATAAGTTCCAAACTAAAGCTGCAAAACTAAAGAGTCATTAGCTCCCCTCTTCTCCAGCCAATTCAACTGGAAGTCATCTAAAGAACTAGGGATGTAATTCTAGCTTAACGCCTCTTTGACACAACACTAGAAGAATTTAGCTGAAATGCATAAAAAGAGCACATGATCAAGGGTTTGTTCGGCACCACAAAGAACGCACTTGTTCTCTCCTTTCCACCCCCTCTTCTTCGGTTGGTCTAAAGTCTGTATGCTATCACCCCGTCAGACTTTATTCCAGGGGCATGGGCATCATTTGAGAAGTTTGCCTCCTCTAATTTAATTCTTTGGGGCATTATTTTTGGTTCCAAGTTAATTTGTGTGCTGCGAATGATCCCATCTTTCCTGGACCAATAATAGTTGGTGGTGGCACTATTTTGTAAAAGTAATGCCAATAAATAGCAAATTGACGGATTTGCAGAAATGGTAGGTGAATTATTTGAGCAGAGCTAATGTACCATGGACCCACTTGTAGGACACTGTATCATAAAGTATAATAAGATTCAGAAGTAAGGTTTCTGAATCTTTCAGGTTAATCCTACTTTTGCCCAACTTTTAAATTTGTGCTGCACTTACTCAAGTGCGCTTCCGAATGGTTAGATCATGAGCGCACGCAAAGGGAGGTTACCACCTATGTGTAACTCAATTTTCTCAAGTTTTGTTAATCAATTATGTGAAAACGCTCTTTTGGTACGTTTCAGCGACATAGGTGTTAAGATGTTTTCCGGTCAGGATAGCATTTAGCGAAAACATGTGTTTTTTGTGTTGCTAAAGCTAGTTTTAGTTACTCTACTATTTATAGTTTTGAGTTATGTGAAACTCATAATTGTGAGTCGTGAAAACTGATTTTTTTTTTATCATCCTGGTTCTATCATAATCTAACAGACAAGATTTCAGATTGTCAAATTCTAAAACTAGTGTAAGCACATCTTTTTTTTCTTCTTAAAACCAATATCCAAGAGAACTGACCAAAGGTCTGTTGGCTAGATGAGCTGGCGCTCATCTCCTTCTAACAGTGAATGTAACAGCATCTTACCTATTTTTTTTTTAATAAAAACAATATCCAAACAACCCCTTTTAAAACATTATATTACTCCTCTTGTATCGTGGGTCATACACGTGTGGGTTTGCGCCAGTGTTTCATCCAAGGTTCGGCCTTTCACCAGAACGATGGGCCAAGCCAACTAAAACAGACGGTCCACACTCTACCGTACCGTGCACCTGTCTGGCCGACAGAATTTTTTTTTGTCATACAGACGGTCCACACTCTACCGTACCGAGCACCTGTCTGGCCGACAGAAATTTTTTTTTTGTCTAAATGACATTGTTGCGTCTATTTTGGAATAGACCCGCCCGCTGAGCCGTTGGATCATGAGAGAGATCAGGAGGGGGGAGGTGATGGACGGTGATGGGGCGGGGCCTCACGGTGAGGCCCCGTCCCACTGCATTTTCTTCCGTCTATTTTTGTCTCCCGTGTCGTTGAAAATGCCACTAGCCGTTCGTTGACATATGTGTATTTTCACACCCGACATCAATCTTGGCCACACGTCTATAGTCTAGACAAACGGTGTGTCGATATGTGTTGTCTCTACACGTCCACCACCTAAACAGAGCCGCTTTCGCACGCCCATCGCCCGAACCGCTTGTGTGTTGCCCGGAGAAGCCCCCTCCGTACGCCCATTGCCCGGACAAGCCTTCTCCGCACAAGTGTTGCCCGGCTATGGGTCTTTGCCGGTCACCTTAGCCCGGAGTGCCGTCGCCCGACAGCGCCTCCGGATTTCCCGCCACCATCACGCTGCGCTATCTACGGGAATTGCCTTTGCGCAGCTATAAATACCGGATTCGCTCTCGGTCATTCTCAGTTGTGTTTTCGTTCTTGATCTCATGCTCGTCGGTGAGAGCACAGAGATAACAGAAATTTTTTTTTAGATTAAAGTTTGGAACAGTTCTTAGGATAGTACCAGTATTGAACGGTCCCCCTGAAGGGCAGGTAATTTTTTGTCCACTGCATTTGTCGTTATTATTGTATTCATAGTTAACTAGTCTTATTCAACTAGTCATAATTAATGTAGTTTGTAGTCGTAATTAAATAGTTGTTAATAATTTAGCCACAGTTTATTACTGCTTATTGTTAAGAGGTAATGAAGCAGTCGTAACTAATGTATCGGTAATTAAATAGTGCTTAAGAATTAGTTGTAATTAATCGTGATTTATTATTTAAGTATGAATTAGTTAGTGGTTAAAATTAGTCATAATTAGTTTAGTGGTAATTAGTTAGGCATAATTAATTTAGTGGAAATTAACTAGTACTAATTAATTAGTAGTAATTAATTTAGTGGTAATGAATCATCGATAATTAATAAATCGTAATTGTTCGAGTCATAGTTTATTAGTGGTAATTACACCAGTGCAAATGGAGTGATTGAATTTAAGTGGCCATAATTACTTTGTTGGAAAATAACGACTCGTAGTTAATTGGGGGTGACTAAATAAACATAATTAATTACGATTAATTATGTATGTGCGTAATTAATTATTCTTAATTAGTTAATCGTAATTAATTCAAGAGGCATTACTTAGATGTAATGAATTACTCGTAAGTAATTTTTGACAAGTAATCAATTTGTTACTAATTAATTAATTATTTGTATTTCATTACTCGATTTAATAGATTACTTGCATGTAACATGTCGTAATTATTTGTGTCGTGGGTAATTACTAGCGAATAAATTACTCATAATTAATTAGTATTAGTTAGTTTAGTCGTATTTAGTTAGTGATAACTACATACCATGTTTGTTATATCGTGTACCACCAATCGGGTTGTTGTGGTTTTAGGTAATTTCGAACATACAAGTCTTGGTAGTGTTTTATAGCGACGGTCTCATACGGGCCGGACCCCGATGGGTTGGATCTATCGAGATGCCAGTACAAGGTGGGCCGGGTGGAGGGGCTTGATGCGATGAATATTCATGAGCTGCATCCGGAGGGAGTTCGACACGGAGCCGACGACGAAGAAACTTGTCATCGAGGGGATCGCCTGCACAAATAGGGGAGGGGAGGGCGTATGGGAGCTGGTTAAGGTGAATAGAAGCGTACCATGGGGCCAGTACATACAGATTGCTTCCTAGTTTGAGACGGCGATACACAGGAAGCCAATGGTGTACGTGAACTTCATATGCAGGGCGCCCGGAAAGCTTGATGACGCCGGTGCCTCAAGAAGCAGGCAACCGCAGGCGGAGCTTGAAGACGGTAGCACGGAATGTGCCGTTTTCGAGGAAGTCCATGAGAGAAGACTTGTGCATAATTTTGTGCAAAATGAGGGGCGAAACTGTGGTGGTCGGCCCATATTGACTGCCATGAGTATCTACTGGACCAGCCTCTTGGGTTGGAGTCTGACGAGGACACCGACCCAGACTCAGATGGTAGAGAGGAGGACGCACCTCAGGGTGGTGGTCCAACCGGCAGAATTGTGTCATCAGAGGTGTCTTATGTGGCATCGAGACTTGATGATATCACGGTGTGTTTGCTCGTACTGCTGCAAGAAGAAGGGTCCTAGTGGGGGTTTGATGTTGGCACCCTCTTAGATAGGCATCACTTCCCTAGCAAGGCGGCCGTGCAACAAGCTATAGTACGGTACATCTTGTCCATCAGTCGTGTGTACCGGGTGCACCGGTCTAACCCAGGACATTACGCAATGAAGTGCGTAGTGCAAGGCTACCCTGGCAAGGTTAGCGCTCACCGAGCAAAGTATTTCGGCTGGGTCTTCATGGTCAAGATGGTGACCGAACACACTTGCGAGCTTAGCGAGCCCCTGCAACAGCATCGGAACGTGACTTCCGCATATGTGGCAAGCCTCACCAGCCACCTAGTTACGGATGACGTGTCCGTCTCCCCTAAGTTGTTGCTATTGAAGTAGTCAATCTGATTGGTTATCTAGTCAGCTACAGTAAGGTCCGACAAGCTAAGCAAAAAAGTTATAAAAAGTTATCCAGTCTATGTACGAGACCTTGTGCCGAGAATGCTTCACTAGATTGCACCGCATGGACAAAACCTTTCCGAGCTAGGGGCGATCGAAATTACACACGTAATGGTGTGGAGCACGCCCAAACTGCCATATTTGATAATACCTTGTGAGGAGTGTCATATTTGTAGTTACAAGCCGAAACAGTGCTATTTAGGGGGGGTAACCTCCTAACGACAAAGGCACCTATAACGGTCCGGCTGCGGCCGATGCGTGGCTTTCATTGAGCCGACCAACCTCTCCTCGGCTCCTCGCTAACCACGTGCCAGCCCCCTAATGCACCGTCCTATCTGCAAATTATTGTAGAGAGAAAAAAAACTATGTGTAGCTCCGTTAATTAATCACCC
Organism: Phyllostachys edulis; assembly: GCA_036346405.1. Classification (NCBI taxonomy): domain Eukaryota; kingdom Viridiplantae; phylum Streptophyta; class Magnoliopsida; order Poales; family Poaceae; genus Phyllostachys; species Phyllostachys edulis. The sequence goes on from CM070561.1 coordinate 71,989,653, forward strand.
CTGGTTTGAAGTTTGGTCGAACTAATGTCATGCCGCTGGAAAACATTATGGTTGGTCAGATCATTTGGTGCGAAACTGTAAGGGCACCTGTTGAGGATACTGCAGAGTTAGAGCTGGCATTGAACCGAGTTCCTTTGTCATTCCATGAGCTAGGTTTCAACATTGATATGTCTTAAGTATTCGAGTGATATTTTTTGGCAATTGATACGTCAAGATATTCGAGTGAAACATTGCTAAACTTACACGTGTAAAGCGTGTCAGAGGTAGAGGGCTGCCTATCTGTACGAAAGCGAAAATGTAAAAATATACGTTTTGACCCCTCAACTTTAGCGAAATCACGAAAGGACCACATTGGTTCGTGAAGCTTCACTTGGGTTACATATGTGGTTAAAGAACGTATTTCCGTCAAAATAGCCCCTGGAGTGATATGTTTGACCCGGAAATGCTTCCCACACAATGCTGAAAGTAGGATTCCTTGACTTCCGAGAGGGAACGAAGACTAAGCAGAAAGAGGGTTCTCACGTGCCACATTGGATGATGTTTGGCCACACAGGCATTTTGAGTCGGCACCCATTCAATCACACCACATCTACGTGAGGACGCTGCCCTATGTAAGTCAGCAATTCAGCACACACAAACTACCCAAATGCCCCTCATATATCTTCAATCTTCTAATCTTTTTTGCAATGCTCCTATGATTTTTCGTTATCACAGGATGAGCTCGGAATCGTCGCATCTCGTTAGGCCAGGTTTCTTGATATTTCCATGTTCTGGAGAACGAAAATATCTGCTACTATACTACATGTTGATATTTATCCATGATCACTTTAGCCGTTTGACTTGCGAGCACCTTCTAGGAATGACGCGCGCACACGTGGTATCATTCTGCATGCTCCATTGCACGATCACATCGATCATTTCTGTCATTATTATTATTATAGCACTATTGTAACGAAGTGCGATCACATGTCGCTTTTTTATTAGTCGGATTTCTTTAGCTTATCCTACTCACTTGTCTCCTTAAAGTCGGCATGCGATTTTTTTTGGGTACATGCGCACCACACGAGCGTGGGGTCACTGTACTTGTGCTCTGGGATGTATACAGGGTGCATATCTAGTGCACATAGTGTATTTGGTGTATATATACACAAATTTTTTGTTTGAATATCAAACAAGCATAAAAAATTCTGAAAAAAATTCTAGATGTAGTTGATGGTGTTTTGTTCTACCCTTTAAAATTTCAAGTTCAAACTCAATGTATGTTAGAAGAAACAAAAAAGAGAAATTCACTGTGAATAGTAACATTTCCTGTTTTCTCTTTCCTCTTTCCTCTTTCCATACTATTCACAGTGAATTTCTCTTTTTTGTTTCTTCTAACATACATTGAGTTTGAACTTGAAATTTTAAAGGGTGGAACAAAACACCATCAACTACATCTAGAATTTTTTTAGAATTTTTTATGCTTGTTTGATACCCAAACAAAAAGTTTGTGCATATGTGCACCAAATGCACTATGTGCACTAGATATGCACCCATGTATACAGTACAGGCCAAATTAATAAGTCCAAACCTATCAATACCGCTACGGTTTGAGCTGAGCTGGTACGCTCATATGTACCGTTTCGTCACCTAAATTAGTACAGAGTAGTCATACATTTTATATAAGCCTCGATATCGATCAATATCTGCCATGCCGGTTCGATACCTATCAATACATGTTATACCAGCTTTGATACTGGACAATACCAGCCATACCGATGGAATAGATTACTATTGTGTATTTAGAATAATATTACAAGTTATTTTTGGTGTGCATATAATTAAACATATATGTACTTATAACTATGTATTATTCTTCATGACGCCTACTATACTACTGAGAAGAAATGTGTGGATATCATGGGGATATACTCATGATCATAGGATGATGATACAATTGATAAAAGTAGTGAGAGTTTGTCGAAACACTTGTTTTCGACAAAATTTAGATGCTCTCAGACCGGCCGTGAGCGGCGGTTTGACCGGCCAAAAGTTCAAGTTTTGAGTTTGAGGTCGGACCAAAAATAGAGGGTGTAGACAAGAGAGAGTATTCTTCTGCACTTGGTCTCATAATTTTTTGGAGCTTCAAGTCAAAAGTTCTATTCATTTTGAATTTCCAAAGAGAGTTCAGATTTTCAGGGAGAAAATCTTACTAAGTCATTGTGCTGGCAGACATACCGGCTATGGGTGGCGGTTTGACCGATTATATCCTGTTCGCTGGCCGGCAAGGTGGCAATGTTCGTGAGTTAGGTCAAAATCGTGGTTTTTTAGTGTATTTATGTTGCATGATGTATGTTTTGAATAACGTGGGTCGAGTTGCAAAGAACTTGTTCCCACAATCAATTTCTTAGTCTATTGTTGTGCAGGGGGCTTGCAGGTCAACGACGGTCAACAGTGAGGAAGATCGGGACTAGGCTTGGAGAGATGAGGTCCAAAACGACCGAGGATGTCGGCTGAAGTCATTGGACTTAGGCATATCGCAAAATGGACAATGATGACCGAACGGGAAGTTCAGTACGATAGGTTATATCAAGCGGTGTGGGTGTCGGTGCAAGTGTCATGGTGGTTTCGGAGGAAGCTGGATGGGAAAGACTTGCTGACATGAAAAGAGTCGATGATCAACCTACACGTGGCGAATCATGTGATTGCTTCATGAAGATTGGACTCGGTCTTTGGAGAAAAAACGAGAAGGGGTATTTTGGTAACTTCACCAAAATATTATCTTGGTGACGACGCAATAAGAGGCGGTTTAGGTCAAGTGAAGATAAATATCACGAAGAAACGGATTCAGAAAACCCGATTCATCATCCACTTTGAGAAGCGTGCGTGAGTGTAGATCCGTTTGTGTGTGGGCTTAACTGGTGCCAGTTAGGGTCTTCACTCTCAGCCTAGCCTCCTCTATAAAAGGAGAATCTCCAGATGCGGAGTTCTCAAGTCATTCCAAGAGCAAAACCCCAAATTTGTGATTTTTGGATTTTGGAGTAGTTGAGGCTAGGGTTTGTGAGAGATGTGTTGATTGTGTGCTCAAGTATTGAGCTTTTGTCCTCCATGGTGGAGTGGTTGTATACAAACATCTATCTCAAATCAATCCAAGCAATATTTCTTCAAGATGAGTATCTTCTTGTTCTTGCTTTCTCTTTGGTGACTTTTGGGATTTTGGTGATTCTTTGGTTTTCCTTTGGTTTCTTGCTGTGATCTTCCTTGCTGTGACATGTAGGAATATATTTAGGACCATCTTGATCATCATCTACTCACAAGTAAGTTTTTGGATCAAAGTTCGAATCTCCTCGGTTCTTGATCCTTTTTCTCCTCATATAAGAAATTGGTGGAATCTTGGTCTCGATCTTCTCGATCGTCTATTGGAATAGATTCCTGACCTTCTTGATGAGTTATAAGTTTGAAATTTGAGGGGATTTGGGCAACCGGATCAAAAGTTGAGTAATTTGTGTTTTTGAAATCGTGTTGGTTTTACTGTTCATCATGTGATAAGTCAGAATCAACACAGGTAGCCCACGCCCTATTCTTAGTTTTGCCTACGTTTTCACAGAACCATCCTATGTCCAGTATATCATGCCATTCACACATATCACAAGACCACGGTAGCAACGCTCTCTGCGTTCATCACAGAGAAAGGGAAGGGACTGGGTAAGAGAGGGTAGGATAGTAACCTCAGTGCGGCGTAGCAACGTCAGCACCACCACCGCAGCTAAGCCAAGACCACGCACCTCCACCCTCATTCACCACATCTGAGCATCAACCATCCATACGTTAGCAAATAATCTAGCTCAAGCTTTCACAACCAAAGCAAACAAGAAAGGAAGTGGTATTACCACGGCTCCATCCCGCCTTAGCAAGCCACAATAACCACCTTCTGTGCATTCTCCATAGATGAGCACAAAGCAACATCAACCCATATAAAAAGGTAAAACAAAATCAAGCAAAGCATGAAAACCAAATCATCAGGAAGAGGGAAGAAGCAATAATCCATAGAGAGGAACTGGGTCGGAGCTGAGCGCAAGGGGCACAAGGGCAAGCGAGCCAGGGGTGCGGCGACCAAAGGCCGAGTCGTAGCCAAGCGGTGGTGCGCTGGTGGCAGGGCTGAGTCGAGCAGGGGGTAGGCCATGGCGCAACGCCGGCCAAGCCCAAGGCTCGGGCGTAGCCCAAAACCACGGGCCACGGGCGCGCAGGGGTAGTGCGGCAGCCGGGGGTGCAATAAGGGCTTTGGTCAGCGCACTGGCCCGAGGCAATGACGGCAAGAAAGCGCCGGCCATTGGTGGTTGGAGGGGAGGCGCCGGGTAGAGGATGCCATGGAAAGAGGGGAGAGAGGGAGAGCCGACCGAGTAAGAGAGAGTGGCGGCGTCGGGCTGGGCCAGAGGGAGGCGTAGTCGCAGGAGGAGGTGGCACCGTGCACGAGCCAAGAGAGGGAAGGGGAGAGCCATGGAGATTGGAGCTAGAGGAGAGCATCAGGAGGATTGGGGATGAAGAAAGGAGGCGCCCAGGAAGCTGTGTCGGTCGAATGAGGGGAGAAGAGAGAGATAGAAAGGATTAGGTGAGGATCGGATTAGGGTTAGAGAATTAAGTAGGGGTTTGGTGGGGAGATAAGGATTTGAGTTTAGAGAAATAGCAATTACGTGAGGAGTTTAAAGAGGTAAGTGTTTATTGGAAGTTGGTAGAAGGGTGTTTAACATAATTAGTGAGCATTACTATCAATAATAGGTGTCAGCGCCATCTAAGTATAGGACCAAATAATTGATTAGGCCTCATGCGAGGAGCTAGATAATAGACCAACCATTAAACAAATAAAAGTGGAAGAGAGAGAGGTAAAATAAATCTAATTAAAATCACCATCGCGTCAGAAAAATAATTTCACACGTTACCTGCGAGTTTCAGTCAAATCGCCAGAAAACTGGGATTTTGAGCCTCATGCAAGTGAACAATAGTATGCAGACCAGTCTAAATTAAAACTAGAAAAAAGGTGTAGGATATTACTCCGAGACTTTTTAAATAAATAAACCACCGGTTGAACCGCTATATTAAATAAATAACATGTTACGTTAAAACTAATTTAATCAAATTAAAGTAATTAATTGAATAAACGCATAGCCTAATTAGAGAATTAAATGAAGTAGGGCGCAACGAAATAAAATCAATTAGACGTATTTGCATGACCAAAATTTGATAGACTTAGTGTCATGATAGTACAAGTAGTATTTTATTTTCTGCACATTTAAACGTGTGCTTCGACAGCTTTGACCCTAGAGCGAGTAGACCGTAAAACGACCACACTTTGGGGAGTGCGAACTTAGCGAGGATCAGGAAAATATTATTAAATTAAAAAATGCTAACAAAAGAAGATGCACTAACTGATGTATGCATAATATTACCCAAAATTAACTAAGTATTTGTTTATATATTATTCGTGCTACCGCATAATTACAGAGGACGAACCAGCGCCGCCTGGAGTAGCTGATCAGGAATTCTTCAACGTCGATCTTTTCTCCAATTACGAAGGCAAGCTATCCTCTTGAACATGAATATAGTTATATTAAATTTAAACTGTATATTGTTGTATCATATACTTATTGCATCAAAACCATTTCTCAAAATCAAATCAAATAAATGAGATGAAGATGAAAGAAATGAGAAAGAGGAAAGAGATAAGAATTATATGGCTGGTAAAGGGGACCCGTGGCAGGGAAGAGGTGAGACCCTTTACATATGGATAGTACATAAGGACCAACAAAACTTTTACTCGGATTTGAGGCCGTATTTAAGTGCTAACCATTTTCCCGTTTTGGTGGGCAGGAAGTGTTACCTTGCTACGTAATTATACTCTCCACATCGGGTAAGTAATTATGTAGGATCAAGAGGCGCTATAGCGCTAGGTGGAGTGTTGGGTGAAGGTAAGACTGGCCCAACCAACATTACTGGAACTCGGTAGATGACGAGATCAGCACCGTGACGAGGTCAGCACCGACGGAAAGTAATGGGTGAAGGAATTAATTACGTAACCTGGAAAACGTTATGCATTCTTAACTCGAAGTCGCATCAAAGGAAATGCGGTGGACCCAGTTCAAAGAGAGTTCAGAGTAGCTATGGGTAAAGTGATAGAAGCCTGTGCAGTGCTAAATAAAATCATGAATTCATGCCAATCTCCTGGATTGGAGTCTGCGGGAACCACTAGGGGTCTATCTTCTCTCCGAGTGACAAGTAGTGTTTCAGTATTAAAATCTGCCACTTAATGTTTTAACAAGTTATTATTTTCAGAAAAGAGATGATATAGAAAATGTGATAACGAACAGAGATAAATCATACAGTGCATCTTTTGCTATTAATGCTTTCTGAGTACATTTGTACTTAACCTTGCTAGTATTATCCTTTGTTGGATCCTAATCCGGCCGAAAACTATCCCGAGTGGGACGAAGGACATGCAGGTACCGATGAGACCGTAGGAGACGAGGGCGCTTACCATGGGGAGCAGGGCAAGGTGGGCACCATATTCGGCGCGGGGGACGAATAGAAGACCGGTGGAGCAAAGAAGGCAAGCGAAAGGACTTAGTCCCATTTTGTAGTTGTAAATTACTATTTGTAAGAACCATAGCTGTACATGGCTAACTGGAATAAAAAGTACAGTTTCTATCTTGTTGTTCTGCTGTGTTGACTCTGGTAAAGCTTACTATTCGTCGGAGCGGTGTCCTACGGGACAGACGAATAGCAATCCGTATACTTAAGTGTGATTATCCTCCAGGGTAATGACACGGGGTGTCACATAGGGGCAACCGGAATTGCACACGTGACAGCGTGAGGCTTGTCCGTACTGCCATATTTGTAAATACCGCGCGAAGAGAGCCACATTTGCAAATACCGCGTGAGTGGCAACCGGAACAGTGCCATTTAGGCCAAAATCTCCACGAGCTAAGTGACGTACTCGTTGGTCAATACAGATGATGGCTTATCTAGGGGACAAAATAACAAATTTATTCATTTTTAGAAAAGAGATGATATAGAAAATATGATAACAAACAGAGATAAATCATACAGTGCATCTTTTGCTATTAATGCTTTCTGAGTACATTTGTACTCAACCTTGCTAGTATTCTCCTTTGTTGGATCCTAGTCCGGCCGAAAACTATCCCAAGTGAGACGAAGGACACACATGTACTGATGAGACCGTAGGAGACGAGGGAGCTTACTACGAGGAGCAGGGCAAGGTGGGCACCATATTCAGCGCGGGGAACGAATAGAAGACCGGTGGAGCAAAGAAGGCAAGCGAAAGGACTTAGTCCCATTTTGTAATTGTAAATTACTATTTGTAAGAACCATAGCCGTGCGTGGCTAACTGGAATAAAAAGTACAGTTTCTATCTTGTTGTTCTGCTGCGTTGACTCTGGTAAAGCTTACTATTCGTCGGAGCGGTGTCCTACGGGACAGACGAATAGCAATCCGTATACTTAAGTGTGATTATCCTCCAGGGTAATGACACGGGGTGTCACATAGGGGCAACTGGAATTGCACACGTGACAGCGTGAGGCTTGTCTGTACTGCCATATTTGTAAATACCGCGCGAAGAGAGCCACATTTGCAAATACCACGTGAGGGGCAACCGGAACAGTGCCATTTAGGCCAAAATCTCCACGAGCTAAGTGACGTACTCGTTGGTAAATACAGATGATGGCTTATCTAGGGGACAAAATAACAAATTTATTCATTTTTAGAAAAGAGATGATATATAAAATGTGATAACAAACAGAGATAAATCATACAGTGCATCTTTTGCTATTAATGCTTTATGAGTACATGTGTACTCAACCTTGCTAGTATTCTCCTTTGTTGGATCCTAGTCCGGCCGAAAACTATCCCAAGTGAGACGAAGGACACACAGGTACCGATGAGACCGTAGGAGATGAGGGAGCTTACCACGAGGAGCAGGGCAAGGTGGGCACCATATTCAGCGCGGGGAACGAATAGAAGACCGGTGGAGCAAAGAAGGCAAGCGAAAGGACTTAGTCCCATTTTGTAGTTGTAAATTACTATTTGTAAGAACCATAGCCGTGCGTGGCTAACTGGAATAAAAAGTACAGTTTCTATCTTGTTGTTCTGCTGCGTTGACTTTGGTAAAACTTACTATTCGTCGGAGCGGTGTCCTATCGGACAAACGAATAGTAATCCGTATGCTTAAGTGTGATTATCCTCCGGGGTAATGACACGGGGCGTCACATAGGGGCAACCGGAATTGCACACGTGGTAGCGTGAGGCTCGTCCGTGCTGCCATATTTGTAAATACCGCGCGAAGAGGGCCACAATTGCAAATACCGTGTGAAGGGCAACCAAAACAGTGCCATTTAGGCCAAAATCTCCACGAGCTAAGTAACGTACTCATTGGTCCATACAGATGATGGCTTATCTAGGGGACAAAATAACAAATTTATTCATAAGTTCATAAACATAAAGGGTAGTGCGATCGTCACTACCAGAAAACGGGAATTTCCCGAGTGTCCAAAACACTCGGGAAAATACAAAAAACACTCGGGAATAAAGTTCCCGAAGGTCGGCCATCGGGAAAAAGCCCTCGGGGGCATTTAGTCAGGGAAAAACTAGTTTCCCGAGTGTTCCCGAGAGTTACACTCGGGAGAAATAGCTTTCCCGAGTGTTATGATTTACACTCGGGAAACATCCAACACTTGGGAAAATAGTTAGCACAACGGGTTCAGCACTGTAACGGAATACTTTCCCGAGTGTTCGTTGAAAAACACTCGGGAAATCAAGTTTCATTCCCGAGTGTTTTTCAACAGACACTCGGGAATCAAGTTTTCAGTCCCGAGTGTTTTTCAAGGACTAACACTCGGGAAATAGGTGTGTCAGCCATATAGGAAACATGCTTCTTTCTAGCGAATACAGCTCAATTTTATACATACAATGTGCATTTCATATAATGTATATTCCACATAAGGTATCACCAATGCACAAATCATTACTTATATAGATTCGACAACAACATTGACATAATATTCAAGTTCACAATACAATGTTCACATATATAGACCCGACATCCAAGTAATACAACTTTCACATATATAGATTTGACATCCAAGTAATACAACATTGACATGTGTAGATCTGACATCCAAGTAGTACAATTTCATAGAGTGAATGCTTAGTACATCTATGGACTCTTATTAATACCACTTTACAAATGATACAACCATGTTAATACCACTTTACAAATGAATGTGCAATGCTAGACTTGACCAACAAACAAAGAGATACCAAGAACAGGTGGGACAACGATCCTGAGAAGAAGAAAAAACCCTATAGATCTTTTTTAAAAAAGAATTAGAAAAAAATACCTTATAACTAAAAAGGCCATCTTCATATGTCTCATATGGGCCAATGGTGACATCTAAGTTGGAGTCCTGGAAACAAGGCATGAACGCTAAATATAGAGGTAATATTAGCAAATATTTGTAAGTGATTAAGACCTTCCTAGGCTCATAAACTATATAGACATGTTTCAATAATAATACCTAGTAGGCCAGGATCCACCATTCCAAATTTCGAATGCGATTATGCAAGGTAGAAGACAAAATAATTACTGACAAAATTTACTGTATAACACTCAAGAACAAGAGAATAAAGACCAGTGAGAGACCACTAGTGCATTTTTATATTTAAAGAGATGAGTGAACTAACAAAACTGAAAATTAGAATACTAACCAACTCAATCCAAGCTATGTCAGATTCATAGTAATCATTTGAAAGGAAAGCATTTGCCTTGGTTTTGAGCAAATTCTTGAGGCTACAAGAAGAGAAAAGCAAGGAACTCTTCACACAAATGGATTAGAACTTCAAAAGGTGAAAGTCAGTCAGACACAAGCATACCTTGGAGAATCGTAACACTCGATGCTTTATGAAGAAGCTCAGCAGCTTTCTCAAGGGATGATTTATACTCCTTGGAGTATGGAACAACAAAAAGATCATCTGAAGTCTTGGTTTGTTTTGATCCTTCAGGCTGTGCTAGTGATGAAGGCAACAAAGCGTCATGTCGTTTTATGACAGTAAAAAAAATCCAATTGCATCTTTTTGTTCCTTATCAATTAGTCCACTTTTACTAACAATGTTGTATGTGCTTAAATCCAATATCTTCATTGCCAGAATTTTAAAGTTGCATTATTGCATGTTGACATTGCAAAAGACATAAGAAAATTCATCTCATAAGTGAAACATAGTAACACGTTTTGAGCTCAGCGCTCCAACCTCTCAAAAAGGTACTAGCACTAGTGCTCACAAACATCCAATGATCAGAGATAAAAAAAAAGCTCCCTGCTATAGCCCTCCCAAAGTAGATCTTTATTAGAGTTTATACACCAATCTCACGCAGGATATATTCTATATAGCAAAAAGAAGAAAAAATGATTTTATAGAGCTAAAGGAAGGAATGAGAAAAGTAAATACAAGTACAATAGCACATATATTTTATGAAAGTGAAACCAATTGGTCCATAATGGTTAAATGATAGCAGCATGGAACAGATACATTCATATGCATGGAATACTACAGATCTGCACAGAACAAATTGAGAAAGTATGCATTCCTTTATACAACACATGTTTAATTTTGTCAGGTAAAGAAGTAGATAAATCATTTAGGAAACAAACTATATCCCATTCATATTACACACTTAAATATATACATCGATACGGCAACACTAAGACATATACCTCAATACGGACTGCAGAAAGTCACGAGTCTTAACTCTTAAGCAAGATGGCATACCACTAATCAGAATAATAATAGAATAATGAGTCATGAAAAAACTTTCATTGAAAAATATATTAACACGGACTCTTATTAATAGAATAATATGCCCACTTCAAGTTATCAAAGGAAGAGGAGTCAAGACGCGCTTTCACCGATCTCAAAGATTCGGTTGCTATTCCGCATCTAATTGAGAAATAAAGCAAGAAGAAGTTGCGAAATTAAACTTAAACAATGATTATTTAAGAACTATGCAATACAAAAATAATGATTATTGAAAAGATAAGCTATCCTAACTAATTGCACATGACGATCCAAGTATCCAACCAATAAGAAATATAAATAATATCCTAACAAGATTTGGTGAAAGAAGTTACTGCTCATAAAATATGTCATCAATAACTATTGATGCTTTAAGAATATATCCCAAGGCTTCCTTGTCTCCTTCGGATAGACTAATCAGCTGCAAAAACAAAAGGTAAAAAAGTCAAGCATCCAACGAGAAAAGCATGTTGTGTTATATAATACTGGAAAGTGATGAATCATCCTTCCTGCTATTCAAACTAAATAGTATGATCTTGATGCATGGCGATCGAAATGTAATTTTATTTTAAGCAAGAAAATTTCCTATGCTCTATATATTAGTGGCATTATGTATTGCATGAACTGGAGAAATACTACTGCATGAGAGTATGTTAATGTGCTTAAGAAACTATATTTGAAATTTAAGTCCTTGTATGCTATACATTATCACAGATAATTTAAAATTTTATGATGAAATGGATAGTGTACTTTGCATCCGATATTCTAATAACTAAAGCTCTTGAAGGATTAGTCCTAAAAGGTGAGGAAGAGTTGGTAGATGCCATCCATCGATTGATAGTTTGACACAATATGTCATCCTTCCAACAACCACAAACCACTAACAGAACACCACAATGAAATGAACAATAATCAAATCGTTTATGCAATTACATAATAAAAAGAAGCATAATTCCCAATCCTTATAGTGTCATCAGTGGCACGTCCATTCCATGAGCTAAAAGTGGCGTCTCATGTTCTATAAACTCAAGCAATGCATACCTAGTTGTTATGTGGATATATGAAGCAAATACAAGGCATGCATGCCAAAGCATCATAAAAAACCAACTCATTAACCATATATTCCGTTATTTCATTAACTTGTATGCATATAGTGTAGATGTCTCGTGTGATAGGAAACTAACCGAGCCTTCGGCGATATCAACCCCTACATAATAGCCAACCTTGGCCTTATCCCACTTTATTAAATCACCTCCCTGTGTCACGAAACAGATCAGTATAGGATAATACTACTCTTGTACTGCAAGAATCACTGCTCTTCCTAATTAATACTCACAATACACCGCTTACCTTGCCACAAGCAAGATCAAGAACGCAGTCCCCTTGGCTCGCATACAGCTGGATGAGAACACTCTTTATCTTCCGCGCGCTATAGTGGTCCGCCACCCGCCGCACGCTGCTCTGCTCCTCTGAGTACCCCTGCCCCCCATAGCCTCCACCGCCACCACCGCCCCCTGTGCAAAACCCAAACCCTAGTTAGCTATTCGCCGTCTAGCTGCCACGGGCGCGAGGGCACAGGAGCCGAGCCATGGCGCAGCAGTGGAGGAGGCGGCGCCATGAGAGGGCCGAGCCGGGAGAGAATCACGGCCGGGCGAGCCAGAGGGGGCATGCAGGGGCAGGTGAGGTGGCAAGATCACACGGCCACGAGAGCCCACCAGAGGCGAAGGCACCAGACACGGATCGGGTCGAGGAGGGTGGCGTCACGGCTTGGTGGAGGCGCCAGATCTGGGGAGGAGGGAGGCAAGGAGGAGGAGCCAGAAGGAGGAGGAGGAGGACGGGCAAGGTGCTCGAGAGGAGGAGGAGGAGGGAGTTTGGAGGAGGAGGCCTGCAATGCATGGAGGAGGAGGAGGGTCAGCGCGAAGGAGGAGGGAAGGACGGGGAAATAAATGGGTGTGACGGGAAAATAAGGTCCCGAGTGTTTTCGTTTTGATACACTCGGAATTATATCTTGATCTCCCGAGTGTTATAGAAAACACTCGGGAAAGTTAATTTTACCGAGTGTTCCCGTCCCGTCCTGAGTATCTTATGAAACACTCGGGAACTTTCCGAGTGTTTTCGTCCAAACACTCGGGAAACATATAGACACTCGGAAACTAAACGCTTTCTGGTAGTGCGTCTTCATAATTGCCTCTTAACATATCACTGCCAAAGCTGTCTCAATATTTTATCAATACACCTCATTAGCGTCGTGAAAAACTATAGACGAGAATGCCTAGACATTTAGATTTGAGCACAATTGACTTAGGCCCCATTTGAAAACGTATTAGTTTTACAGAAATTTCATACGAAACAGTTTGATTCCTTAATTCCGGTAGGAATCGTAAAAAAATCCCGCGTTCCAAACAACAGACGCGGCCTCTAACTGTTAAGATGAAAGCCTAGGGTGGATCCGCCTCAGTTTGTTTGCGGAGAGCGATTTTCCCAATGACGCCTATTACACTACTGAGAAGAAACGCATAAGATTCTTGATATTAATATGATCAGCTAATCAGGTTGATTTAGTGGACCAAGTTTTCTACCGACGTACGGCGATGAGCCGATAACCTCGTAACATATAAAAAGCTTCACGAGCTAAGTCACGTACTCGGTGGTCAACACAGATGATGGCTTATTTACTGGACAAAATAACAAATTTATTTATAAGTTTACAAACATAAAGAGTGGTGTGATCGTCTCCATGATTGCCTCTAGCATATCACTGCCAAAGCCGTCTCAATATTTTATCAATACACCTCATTAGCATCGTGAAAAACTACAGACGAGAATGACTACACTTAGATTTGAGCACAATTGACTTAGACCCATTTGGAAACGCATTAGTTTTACAGAAATTTCATATGAAACAGTTTAACTCCTTAATTCCTGTTGGAATCGGAAAAAAATTCCCAACTGCTGACGGTGCCTTTTAACTGTTAGGTTGAGTAGAAGGCCCGGCTCAAAGCATGGTCTCTAGCCAGATTAGGATTGGAGCAGGCTAAAAAAAATGGCAGTAAGCTTCGGCCAGCCAGACCAAGGCTAGATTAGGCCGTGAGCAAGCTGCTATATCACTTGCTTTCTTGCAACAAAGGCCTGCCTTGGTTGACTGCTTCCGAAGCCCAAACTTGAGCTCACTTACGCCTGCGCCGGACGAAATATGCTCACAGTTCTGGCGACAATTCCTTGGTGAGGTGAGAACCATGTGAAAACTAAGCATACCGTAGATTTGCACAAGCCGATGTAGGTCTAGTTTGGACTTTTGATACATAGGGATTAAATTTCAATACATGATATCGTTAGATTTTTTTTTGAAATGGGTAGATATCGTTAGATTTTAGTTCACTTTTCCTACCATCTGAAGGGATTAGACCAGTCCCCGTTCATCCAAATAAGCCTCTAGCGTCCACCTGATGGTACATTTTTCATGTACGCAGTGGTAATATTTTGACTGTTTTTTTCTTTCGGAGATATATGTTTGGGCAATACTGTACTGTCTGTACATGGATGGATGAGGGAAATATTTGGTGCTAGGCCTCCTCTCGGTGAAATTTTCCTTTCACAAGACGGCGTGCAGCCATTGGATCGTATGGCTGTCCATGCACACATGATTCTGCAATTTTTTTGAGACCAACACATTTCATTCTTTTTAGGGAAACTGAGACGAACAATTTTTCTTGAGAGAAGAGAAGAAGCCCTTCCTTTCTTTCTTTCTTTCTTTTTTTACGGAGAGACGAGCATATTTCAGGAACGATTTGTATGCTTCCTATCTCTCGATCTCTCTCACATGCATAGATACGATGGACACACATAAATGCACGGGAGTGAATGGACTCAAACACCAAACCGACTCGGATATTCCATCCATTGCAACAACTATTTATACACAAGATACACCTACTAACTAGTCAACTCACTCAACGCGCTAAACAACCTGACTAAGCAACTAACTCAACTAAGAAACTAAACTGATCGACCGACTACTAGTACATACATGCATGCAAGTACGCACTAACAAACTACGGTACTGTACTGAACGTGTGCATGCACACACGCGTGCATCTATCTCAAACTAACCAACTAACACATGCGGATGCAAATAAACGACTTTGACCAGATTGATTCCAACATTCACTGGGCCCGATTCGGGGAGCAAAATCCAAGCCTGCTGTGGTCCATGAAACCTTAGCGGTTAGCAACATCCGGAGAAGCCCACGGTGCACCCGTCGGTCTCACTCCCGAGTCTCAACTGCTGTGCCAGCAATCCATTGCGGTACTTTCTCCCCTCATGTGAAAGTTTCCGGAGGGTCACTGTGCGAACAGCAGCCATGGCATGAATAAAGTTTTGTCATCATGTGAACAGTACTATACAGTGACGGCAGCAAATACTGTAAGCGAAATATGTAGCGTGGCGAAAACCACTGTAGCTATTGAATTTGATCATGTGGTTTTTGATCGGACGGTGGAGATCGCTATCTAATGCCATTTACTGTAGATACTCTGCATCGATAACTTCCACGCAGAGGATCCAAATCCCAGCTGAAAACCATGACAGTACAACAGGATACAGTAAAATTGATGTTGTAAACTGATATTTCAAATACCAGGTTATATACCAGAGATAGTTTGTAACACCCCAACCCAACAAAGAGCTCGGAATGTCACCACTACATTTAAACCATAAGTATTCACTATTACCACAATCCTAATCCCAAATAAAGCCCTGCAACCATTTATCCTACAACAAGCATAGTAAGATAACATAAATAAGTATAAGCATTCACATGCACAACTTGGGACCTCTCACCCGAGAACGTCTGGAACTATGTGTCTAAGAGCATTGACTAGCAACGTTACTAGTTAATAAACCATTATCATAAACGCATTCATAACTCTTCATTACTACGCACACTAATCCTACGCATGATCCATACAATTACCATAGAGTATCCAATGTTCACTAATCAAGTTCCAAATAGATGAACTAACTTTCTAAGATAATATTGAAGTAACTACATGTGACAAATTCATGGTTGATTGCATGTGATGTGTAAGAGCTACTCCCATCCCATGCATGTCGCCTTCAATGGTCATATAAAAACAACAAAAAAGTATGGGTGGGTCCAAAACTCAGTAAGTACATAATAGAACAATAAACATACACATATGAAGCTTATCATTCATGTATTTCATCACTATCATCTTTTCTTTTTCATTAGTGCAATGCAATTTTACACTACATGCTTATTTGCTCATCACATAGCTTATATCGGTATAGCTGAGTGAACACCTGTTGGTATTCAACGTCTCAAAAGCCGTCCTCATCGACCCGGGGATCTCTTCACTCCCGTGGAGGCCTACCAAAGTAGTTCTTACATGCCCACTCGATGTGTGCCTTTCTCTTTCATGACGTGGGTGTGCACATGATGCAAATACAAATTGTATCATTATCCATTAACATGTTCCATCATCAACAAATTATCATCATCATATAAACATTGTAATAATCATAGATAAAACATAGAGATAGCATGGTAAATTCCTCTATCTCGGAGAGCAATCAAAATTCATTTGAAATCGACTCATTTCAATGTTGAACCAATTAACAAGAGTAATTGAAACAATTTTGAATCAAGCACACGAGGGCACTATTGGAATTGGGCTCATTGTCTAAAGGCCCATTCATTCCTAATTCCAAAGCATAGCATTGTTTAGTACCAAATTGCTTGAGGAAGTGAGAGGAGAACAATATAACATGTGGAGTCTTTGCCGTCACTTAAAACATGTGACATATGATATGGGGTGAGATGAGAATGACTATGGCTAAACACGCGCACGTGCGCGCATATTCATGGATTTTCGCGTGAAATCGAACTTTATTTTGTTGAATCATGCAACTAACTCTCTTAATTCTGTTTGAATGTGATTTCAAACGCCTGAAATAACTTAGATTATTTTGTGTTAATGACGACAATTACTGGAGCTAGTAATTGCTGGCATCTTTAAAAGGACCTGAAGACGTCTAAGTCCAGCACAGACTAAATTCCTCAATTCCTCTCTACTCCGTCTTCTTCCTTTGGTTGGATTGTGCTGAGTGTTGAGCAGCCAAACCTCGCCGGCCTTTCTTCTCAGCGTGCACCAGGGAGGAGGGGGCGGCTATCTCTGAGCCATTGCCGCAGAGAGTACATGCACGGAGCGGCAATAATATTTCTGGACAGTGCATCTGCGCGACCTCTCGCTTCATTGCTTCGTCTATATTTTACACTGCTTCTTGTTCTTCATCAAACTGACATATTGTTTTATGCATCTCTAGTTATATATATATATATGATATTTGCCTTAAAATAAAATCTTGAATTAAAATATTACGTATATTTCCAACCGGCACTAACAAGGCTTTTTTTTTCCACGCACACGCCTTAGATGTTTTGACTCCAGTATGTCTGTACTAGCGCGAGCATGCCGGGTTTTCTAAGTTGAAATGTGTTTGCATTTGACGGCAGAAAGTAGTGTGGCTCGTTTACATTTGCACGCAACCCAACGAATCGGCTGCTTTGCTACTTTGTTTCGGTTGTCTTGAAATCTCTGGAGTAAATTAAGCTTATGCTTTCCATAGTGGGAGCAGTCGCTGGCGGAATTATTGGAGCAAATTTCTTACTTGTTAGCAAGGATTCAGGAACAGAATACGGAGAAAAAAAATACCCCAACCAAAATTTTGAATGTGTGGCCGTTAACCGGCCGATTACTGACTGGAATAGGCCGGTTGCTGGCTGTTTTTTTACCATTGAATAGGACAATAATAAGTTTATCTGTTGCAAATACACAAATATTATTTGATACATATATTGCCTAGATAATAAATATTCAATACAACTCGACGAAATTCAATGCTTATATGGTTTTAGTGCCGACAAGTTTGTTGGATGCCGCCATTGTTATCATCTCATTACCTCCTTCAATATGATATATCTTCATTAACATAACACCGATACTTTGATTAGCTTGTACACAAGCAAATGGTAACGATCGTCTGCTTGTGATTTTAAATTTTAATTCAAAGTTTAAGTTTAAAATTTCAGACATATATTTTTTAGGTCTAGACCAGTTACAGCTGTTTTTTTTTGTATCCCTGATTGTTAGGAGTAACTAGTCAAAGAGTTCATCTCGATGTTCCTCTCTTTTGCTTTTCCAAAAGAAATTTTAGTCACACAACAGGGCTGATAATCCTGCCATCGCCAGCACAAGGATGGTTACTATGCGTATATACCTTTTTCCACAAAACTACAAATGACATTAAGGAGGCGTTTGGATGGGAGGGATTCCTTGGAGAATTTTTTGGATATAATCCTAAGGAGTCAAATCCAAATGCCCATATACAATAATACAAATATGCCCTAAATGTATTATTGGCATGCTGTTCTAGGTCCTCTAGGACCCGTATGTCAAACCCATAGCCAATAGTATCTTCGAAAAAACCCCATCATTCATAGTTACGGGTGAAAAACGGATATGAATTATCCGTATTATTCGACTACCGTATTCGATATGATACGAATATGGTATAGATTTTTTCATCCGATTAGCAATTTGTCCTATTCGTATTCAGATTCGCATAAAACATATGGATGCGAATATGGTATGGAATTTTCCCAGCCGAATTGTTATTCTATTCGTGTTCGTATTCGAATTTGATAAAGCAATATAAGTATTTTATTGCAGTGTGCCTAATTAGTTGGATCTATTCGTTTTCGTATTCGAATTTGATGAAGCAATATAAGTATTTTTATCACAGTATGCCTAATTAGGTAGATGTTTTTTTCTAATTTAATGTGAATTCATGTTCCTTTAGGTGAAATAAATAGATTAGACCGATTAAGTGTAATTGTACAAGGATAAAGCGTCACTAATATCTTCACGTTACATTAGTTACGAGGATATCCGGATCCAACTAAATTAAGTAGATATTCGATTCGCATTCATATTCGTTATGACATTCGTTTTGTATTCGAGTATATTCAAATTCATGTTTGTTTAAAAAATACAAATACGAATATAGTTTCACTGTTCGTTTCCTATTCAATCCGTTTTCACCTTTTCATAGTGGTATTTTGCTGATGGAACATTGCATGTATAGCAGCAACAAATTAATAATGCCATGCCCTTTTCTTTTTGGACCAAAAGACATTCGTGTTCACATTCGTGTTCCTCACAAATAAGCCAAAAAGAAAAAGACGAATGTGTTTGCGGCTTTAATCACTCTTGGGAGTTGGGATATGGAACTATGTGTCAGACTGCAAGTACAATGCTCCCCTGCTGCATGTTTATGGCTAAAAGCATGTACAATAAATTTATGTTAGCTGTCTATAATTATTGTCACGTAGAATTTTTGCTGATGTAGATGAAAGAGAATGAAAAGAGAGAAAGATGTTGTTTATAATCCTATAGTCGACTATAGCACAAGAAACAAGAAAAGCATTAAAAGATTGTATGTTCTATAAAGACAACTAAAAAGACAGCATCCGTCTATATCATTGTATGAGCTGTCTTTAGTGCTGTCTATAAGTGATATAGATAGTTGTTATAGATAGCAGTTGTCTATACCATTGTACATACCCTAAAGCATCTTTAGCAGCTTTGTATAGATCTGATCTGCTGCAATTTTGACCTGGCCGACACCGGAGAGGTCTGGTGTTCATGCTTGATGCAACTGAGGTAGCCGAAATGACGGGCAGCTTTGCTCATTTCGCTGCATGTCTTTATAACTCTAGAATATAGTTCAGAGTTCGAACACAGAAGTTGCCGATTAAACGAGGGACACAGTGATATGGAGTCCGGACTCTGTTTTCGGCGCGAATTAAAACCGTAGATGGCGGGTTCCTCCCGGAAGAGACGGCCTTGTCTGTGTTTTGGACTCCTTTTCTTCGTCTTTGCCTTTTTGACACACTGCCTCTTCGCCGTCTACGTACACATGATCCCCACTACTTTTGCTTTAGCTCTACCCCTTTTTGTTCTTCTCTTTATGTTTCTTTCGTATCCCTTAATGATTATGGACCTACTTAATTATGTTGTCTTGTTCCTGAAACAAAAAAGAGAGAGGTAGTATTAACATTTTGTACAAAATTTTGGATGCCCTTATGTTGGCACAAGAAAATTGCAGAGATCCTTAGGTAAGTGCCAATAAGGTCTTGAAATTTATTTGACGAGCCTCTAAAACTTATAACTAAGCACGTACTAGATTACTAAACTTGTTATTATGTCACCTGGATCACTGCACTATTGTTTTTAATGAACTAAAGTGCTTGCTAACATGATAGTAGAATGGACATGTGAAAATTGACGTATATTATTTATGTACATGTCCATATGGCACTTTAGGGGTTACTAGGAGTGGAGCTATGCCTCAGACCGTTAGAGCAATGGGTTAAGACCTAAGATCAAAAGTCCATAAAAATCATTAAAATACGAGTTTAGCCTAATAACAACTGGTCCAGCAGCCTGACGCTTGGGCCATGGCTAGCTCCGCCCCTGGGAGTTATATTTTAAATCCTCTATCTGGAACATAGGAACCGGACGGCAAATCTACATCCAGTAATTGTATTGATTACTACAAATTGCTACGGAATACCCTATTGAGGCCTTTTAATTTGTAAGTATGTTGACGTTTCAGTTTTCTTCTTTTTTATAGAAAGGTTGACATTTCAGATGAATGGGGGGTGTGAAAATGATGTAACCCTTGGATACGAGTTGAGATTCACGCGGACAATACCGTGGTATGCTCAATTGTTGTTGCAAGCAGCACTGCAGCTAAAGATTCCAATTGTTTAAATAATAAAGGATTTATTTCAGCTGGTTAAAGCTTAACGTTAATAAAATAGCGCCTGTTGTATGGCTCTCTGGATCTTCCATCGATTTGTTTGAGTTTAAGGTTTGTTGTATCTTGTTCACTTGTTGGGAGACAAATATTACTAGCTAGATTGGCTGTGAGTGCCGTCTATGGTCTCTGCAAAATATGACGGCTACAAATTCGTAGCACTGACAATTTCCCGGAGACATAAAGTCCACACAGCTAAATTTTTTCCTATTTTTATTCTGTATATCTATTTTGATGGTTATAATTTTATTCTGTATATCTATTTTGTTTATCATGGACATTCTAATGTGGCACAACATTGAAGACTAAGGACATGTTTTAAGAATAAATTAATGTCGTTGCACCGTACTTATATCAATTAAATGTTATACTACAACAACTTTTTTAAGGATATAGAGTGAAAATATTGCAATAACTATACCTTTGATTACCAAGGGAGTATTAAACACTAAATGAGCTAGATTCCGGTTCAACTTTGTTCCTATATATATATATATATATATATATATATGATATATATATATATATATATATATATATATATATATATATATATATATATATAGTGTAAAATGAGCTCCAAAAACCTTAACTAAGGGCTCTAATCAGCAGACGACGCATGGCTTCCAACTAAGCTCTACTCCTAGGTCAAATAGGCACAAAATTAAAATGAGACCGCATAGAGGAACTATGCAATTTTTAATTAAGGTATGATGGTGCGTGAACTCTCGACCTCAATTAACAAATCTACGTATATTACCACTACGGTAAATGTTTCTTAGCAACATGCATGGCTTAAATTTCAAGAGGAAACCTCGTTTATACCGTATTGTCATTTGATAGGGAAGCTATCTATAACATAGATCATACACAAGCCCGTTTTACCAAAATCAATACTGATAGTAGTAACACTGAAAATATTGAGTTGCATGCATAAACTAGTTTACCCAAAAGCTTAATTTGATGAGTAAAGACAAACAATCTATTTATACTTCAACACTCCTCCTCACATATAAACTAGCTATTAACTCTTGATACCATATTAAGTTACATGTATAAATTAGTTCATCCACAATCTTAAACTGCCGATAAAAGACCTGAATAAAAAGCTGGGTATTCAGAAACGTGCATTTGTGCTTAGCCCCATTCCAGGCGCGTCATACGGAGAGTGCACAAAAAGTTGCGGTTTGTGGCTCCATTGATGTCTCCGGGCGATCGGAATTGCTACTTGCTAGTGCTACAAAAAATCATGGCCTGATTAACTGAGCCCGCGCGCATCCAAAGTCAAAAGCTCAAATCAAACAACCGGCACGCACGGCGTGCGACACTGCACCTGCATGAAACGACGCGAAAGAGAGAGCAGAGAAAGAAATAGACCTGCGGCAGCATGTACTCGTGTGTCCATATCCTGTATACTGCTTTCATTTCGTTATATTTATCCACACTCCGCTCTACACACGGATGAAAGAAACACTAAATTTTAAAAAAACTTAATAAGAAATAATTATACATACCCCTGTTAAATAATATGTCAATCGATACGGTCTTTAACATACAACTCTAACCATTACTTTTTATATAAATATATTTAAAAAGTATAAAATTATTATATTATGAAATATTTGTTATGGCAAATCTAATGATACCATTTTCACATGATCAATACATATAGTTTTTTTTTCCTATTAGCGATCAAAATTAAGGAAGCTTAATTGCACACTTTTGTAAAACATCACATATTTCTAAACGGAGAAAGTAATCTTTTTCAAAGCATTTAAATAGGGACAAAGATTTTAAAAAATACAATAACTAAACTCTAGTTCTCTTAGTGGATAAATATATTGAAGGGAATACTTCCGAAGCCATGCATGCATGCATTACCCAAGACTAGAGCTGGGCATTGGGTCGTGCCGTGCTGGCCCGCCCGGGTCCACCGTGTTTCGGGTCGCGTTGTACCATGCCGGCTCGGCCCAGTCACCCTGCTGTGCCGTGTCGTGCCGGCCCACCTTGCCTTCGGCCAGGCCCAAGCACGGCCCAAAGCTCGTCGTGCGTGTGGTCGCTAGCCCAAAAGCCAGCCCTAAGTAACTATAGACAATGGAGGCGAGATTTATTTATGGCGGCGGCGACCGCCATCTTCATTCCTCTCGTGCCCGCTTTATTAAAAACCTAGTTAAAATTGAATTAATTGCGTAAAAACATGGGCACGTAAATATTTCGGGAAAAAAGTGATTTTTTTTTTATATTTTACAGATACAATGTTACTGCCTCGTTAAGAACCTTACGCCTCAGAGTGGGGTTCCCCGAATAAGGAAAAGAGTACAGTAACAACATACGTACATACTAACTACTCATCAATGTTGAGATCATTCATGTGTTCGAGGTCAGCGTACGCCTGCACAATCTTAAGATCCTCGAGTTGATGTTGTTGCCGCACTTTAGCCAATTCCCAGTCGGTTGATGGTTGGCTCGATTCGGGAGCGTGTAGTAAAAAGTGCAGTTCATACTGAGGTTCATTTTTGGATAAAAAAGATAGTGGGAATATATGTGGGCCACCCTGTCGATTGATGGTCGGCTCGATTCGGGACAGAACCAAGTTTTGTGTTTGTTGGTCCCTTTTTGACTCAGTGAAGCTTGTGGTCGGCTTGAGGTGGGCTTGATCGCCGCCCCGCCTTCCTGCTCCTTACCTCCTTGCCTTCTTGCCTTCTAGACTCCTTGCTCCTCTTGTGGTGGCCTTCGGTTGAGGGGAAGTGCTTTGTGTGGCTTTCGGTTGGGAGAGAATGAGGATGGTGATATTTGTATGCTGGTTGTGAGGGGAAGGAAGGCTTTGGGGAGGGGGGATGTTCGGCTGTGAGGCTTGCCCTTTGCCCTTATCTCTTTCCTGTGCTTCATTTGACCTCATGTGCTCCCTTTCTGATGTGGTCTTGGGCTTGGGAGGGCAGTGGGTGATGGATGGTGTGTTGGTGGATGTCTTGGCTTGCTTCCAATGGGAGATGGTTTACTTGTTTGGTTATGGCTGGTTCGTCCTCTGTAGCAAAGCGGTAGCGCGAATAATATATAAATAAATACTTAGTCGATTTTGAGTGATATTATGCGTACTTAAGTTAGTAGATTTCATTTTGTTAGCATAATTTAATTTAATAACATTTTTTAGGTTCCTTGCTAAGTTAACACTCCCCAAGTGTGGCCGTTCTACGGTTTACTTGCTCTATGATCGAATTCGCCTACACGTGTATTTTCTATCGACGATTTATTGACTTTAATCCGCATTACCCACTTAAACTTGATTGATCTAAAATTTACTGTATTAATACCTCTTACTAATAGAGCTTAATTTTAAACGGCTAAATCTATTGCTATTATTTTATACTAAAATTTAATTATACTCTTCCCCTAATTCCTATCTTTGCTACCCACTTAATCCCCTAATTCCCTATTACCCACTTAATCCCTAACCTAATCCCTAATCCTCTCTCCTTATTCACCTAAACCGCCGACACCCTCATCCCGCCTCTTCTCACTTGCCTCCTCCTCCCTTTTCTCCTGCCCGCCTCCTCTCCGAGCGCCTCCATCGCCTCCCCGCCTCGCCTCCCTCGCCTCCCCATCGCCTCCCCCCGAAGCACCTCCCCATCTCCTCCTGGAGCATCTTCGGCGCCACCGGTGGAGCGGCGAGGCGGAGGAGGCGAGGTGGCGCGACCGGTGTGGCCTTCGGCCGTCGGCCCCTTGCCTGCTCAGCCCTCCCTTGGCCTAGTGCGGAGGCACGGCGGGAGGTGGAGCGGTGGGAGGGACGCGGATCTAGCGGAAGCCTCCCCGCCGGCGATGGTGGTGATTGGTGGGTTCGACCATTCCGCCGACTAGTAGCGGCAGACACCGACGTCTTTGCGCGGAAGGAAGCGGTGTAGGTGGCGGAGTTCCTGGACGCCTTCCATGAGTTCTACGGCTTCCCGGAGCTCGCCGACGCCAACAAGGTCTTGCAGGACATGGCGGCGTTCATGGAGAGCAACATGGCGGCGTCGAAACTGGCAGTGGGAGGCGTGCCGACCGTGCCCGCGTGCTCACCGTGCCTTGCCGTGCCATGTCAGTCGCGCGACGGCCGGGCCTTCTAGGCCCAAATTTCGCCCACCATTCGTGCCATATGGCAACCGACCGCCATGTGTCGCCATGCGGTGTTCTTGGGCCATGCCGTGCTGGCTAGGCCTCGGCCGGCCTGGAAAAGCACGGCCCGACTCCCAACTCTGCCCAAGACGAACGCTTGTCTGGCGCACATTTGACCACGATTCACATCCCCTGCCTTTCTTGATTCAAGGCGGGGGTGTACCGTACCTTCTCATCACAAAAGGCAAAAAAAAACGTAGTTTTTGCACTGTGGCAATCAATACCGACCGCTCCTTTTTTTCAGTTAGATGGCACAAGATCCCTAAGGTACGTATAATCTCATATTCCCCTGTAATCTAATATTTCTCTCAATCTAGTTACTGGTAAACACATTACCATCAATCTAAGATTCTAATGTTTGGTTGATCCGAAGGAAACTACATATTAGTCTTTATCATAGTTCAAATATTTCATAACTCGAACCACCAAGTCCAAAAAGTTAAATTATAGAATTTGAAATTCTGCGGCTTCCCGTAGCCCCCATTCCACGTTTACCCCTGAAGTTGGGGGGGGGGGGCAATTACCCGTCGTTTTCCATTCAACAAAACCCCTCTCCTCCCCGCATCACCCGCCCAAAACCCTAGCCTCCCCCTCCTCTTGCCCACTCCTCCTCCCCCCTCGCCCAGATCTGGACGCCACAGCTCTCCTCCCTCCCCGACGCCCTCCTCATCGGCGCCTTCGCCTTGCCTCCAGCTCCCTCTTCCTTCGCTGGCTCACACCGCCGCCCTCCTCCTCCCATTGACCTCCTCCTCCTCACCCCCTGCCACCTCCTCCTCTCTCCCCACGCCCTTCTCTTCCGACGACGTAGCCTCCTCTTCCTCTTGCCTTGACACCCATCTCCTCCTCCCTCGGTCCTCCTCCTCCCCCAGCCCCACCGCCTGCTTTTTCTTTCATTTCGTGTTTTTTCTATTGTACAAGAATTGTTTGTAATAATTATTTGTTTTAATAATTATTTATTATAATTATTATTCATTGTAATAATTCTTTTGTAATAATTATTTATTGTAAAATTTGTTTATTGTATTTATGTTTGTAATATTTGTATATTGTGTTAATTATGGTATATTATGCTAATTATCGTTAAATGCCATCAATTATGCTAATTATGTAGTCGTCATTAAATTCCGGCCAAATGCGTTAATCAGCGTCAATTGCGGTTAAATATCGTTAATTGCGGTAGTTGTCGTTAATTGATATAATTCTCGTTAATTATTGTAGTTGTCATTAATTATCATAAATTGTTACAATACTACAGAAAAGGTCTTCACAGACGGTTTAAAAACGTCATCACAAACGGTTTCGTGAGCCATCTGAGTTTATGGGTCAGTAAGGACATGAGGTCATCACAGACGGTTTTCGAACTGTCTGTAATGCATACTATCACAAACGGTTATTAACTCAGAACCGTCTGTCATTGTTAACTATCACAGACGGTTTGTATATGAAACCATTTATGATAGAGGATGCATCACAGATGGTTTGTAGATGAAACCGTTTGTGATAGAGGATGTATCATAGATGGTTTTTAGATGAAACTGTCGGTGATAGCTGATGTATCACAAACGGTTTTTAGATGAAACTGTCGGTGATAGCTGATGTATCACAAACGGTTTTACTAAGGAACCGTCTGTGATAGTCTTTTGTATCGATAAATCTATTTCTGTTTATTGGCTAGCCTCAGGAAATGCTAGCCATGCCTTTTGAAACAAGCAGAAACACAACAAGTACATGTATACATCCAATTCACATTCATTTCAGAAACAAGCACATCCATTTCACAAATCAATTAACTCAAATGAACTAAAAGTAACCATTCATGAACAAATACACACGGGTACCATTAAGTTCAATCTTATCACAATCAAATTCAATCTACATTATGGAACAACCCTTCAGGGTTTATGACCTCACACAACAAGAAGGACGCAAACTATCCTCGAATTCTTGTGAGATCGCCCTGTTCCAACGCAGTTGTAGCGATGTTCGCAACCTGTCGCTGGGAAGATTAAAGTCGCGCAAATATAAATTGATAAGTATGAAATAATTATTGCAAGATTAACAAACCTGAGAATCATTGGTCGTTGCAGAACTGAGGAGTAGTTGCATGTTGTGGTAAACATAGTATCCACAGATGTTGCCCCGCGGCTACTGGTGGTACTGCAAAAATAGAATTAGTTAGTTAGAGAGGCATTACTATGAAGTGTTATATAGGATTAACATGTACTAGCGAATACCGAAAAATTTAGATCGTATCGCAGGATCTTTCCCTTGGTTTACCCTCCTTTAGCAAAGTACACGACGAACGACCTACGTGATTCCAAAAAGTTAGCCTTAGCCATTGCAAAGGAAGGAAAGACTACAATAGAGTTATTTATAGAGGAATATATTTACTCGTCGATTAATTGTCGGACAACTGTGAAGTCGTTTTTGGCCCTCTTTAGGGAATCAAGGTATATTACCTTGTTCCATCTTGGTATAATTACAATTAGAATCCAGTAGAATCTACACAGGTATGTCGTCATGGTCATTAAACCTAAGTTTGTGTTGCTTATAAAGTACAAATCAACAAGTATAGCCGCTAGTACAACACTTACTCCTGGTTGTAGGGCAAAAGTATGTATTCCTTGTCGCGGTGAGGCAGCAATGACACCTGTGCAGGTAGCTCCAGGTAGATGTCCCTCTTGGGCCACTCGATGAATGTTCCAATGGCTTGCCCTAGAGTCACGACCTTGTTGTTTGGGGGCATCTACAGCAGGATAACCTCAAAATTGGCATGAACACTGTCCACATTCACTTTTACAAAATACGGCGCTAGATTTACACTGTGCAGCGAGGCCCCGACATTGGATGGATTCGTCTAGCCCCAAGCAGCGTCCAGGGCAATAGAGGCATATCTCACTTAGAGCTTGCACATCGTAGCCACCTACATAACGATACAAAATTAGCTACTCCAACAGGCCTATAAATGGATCGAGCATTCAAGAGATAATAATTATTACCAAGATGTCATCAATAGGAAATTTGTCATCGCTTTCTAAGGTAGGGTTGGACGCGCAGCTACTTCAACGGTTGGGGGGGGGAGGCTAGCATAGTAGTAGTGGGGGCTTGCAACTAATTTCCCCTAAACATTTCCTCAATGCTCTCCATCTGCTGTTGTATCTCATCTATGACGGTAGTAGTGATATCATCTCTGGCAGCATCAGTGATCTCCTCTCTGAGGGATTCACGAATCTCCTCTCGTAGTCGTGCATCACGCTCGGCTTTGGTTCTCTTCCTACTCTGGTACGCTTTGGAGTCCTCTAAGAATCCCTGTTTTTATGGAACATAAAGACCAAGGCCTCTCGTGCAACCCGTGTGCTCCTTGTTTCCTAGGGCCGCAGATATCTCTCTCCCTGACTGTTTGGAATGAGCCTTGAGAAGATTGTGCACTCAGCGCTTCCTACAATAGCCTGACATATTATTTCACTTCCTACGAAGTTATGGAGTAATTACAAACTAAGTAGTTCAATATCTTATCAAACGCTGGGACACTTCCTTGTCTGCGGTGTTTGGAAAGGAGATGGCCCCCGAAGACACGGTAGATGACCTTGCTCTTATCCAGTTTTGGACGCGCTCATCAGGGATGTCGGCAAATGGTGGGGAGGCGTCCCAATAGATTGCCTCCCCGTCCTACTCCCTCCATTGTGGGGTTGTACCCGTATACCCAGTGGTGCAGAGTCTGTGGGGGTGCGCGTTTTTTGCCTGGAGGGCCCTATACGCCGTACTTTCACTCCTAAAATCATCTATCTTCTTCTTCACCACAAAGTCTTGCCAGTACTCTTCCACAAATGGATACTTCTGGAAAGGCGTCAGACCCTTCTCCACGTATTGCTTGATAAGCTTTCTCTTGAAGTTCTTCCACACTTTGCGTGTCGCTAGCAACGCGTGTCTTTGCACGGAGGCCTAGTGTTCTTCCGGGATCTCGAACGATCGGAAAATATCTGTCACCGGCTCACCTTTCTGAGCTTTGGTCAACTCCTTCCACGAATCGTAAGTGATCTTGACCTGTTCCCGTGCAACTATTCCGATTGTTCTCTGAAATGCATATGCTGCTCAGTGAGGATTGAGAGGGGTCCCAAATGCATCGACAGGCGTGATGGTAAATCGGCCCTCGGGCCTTTTCGACATTCCTCTTCTTCTATTGTGCTTGGATTTTCCAAAAGATAGCGCATCAGACGCATGAGGAGACGATGACAAAGAATGAGCAGATGACATCTTCACAAAAAATAGAAGTTTTGACACGCATGAACATATTATCATAAGATTCGCTATGTGTATGGGTATACACACCAATTGATAAATAATTGGGATATGTAGGGAAGAAATTAGGATACTTTCTTATTAAGTATATAGCTACCACAAAAAATAAATAACCCATACATGCTACAGATAAGAAGATGATCAATTTGCAAAGTTATATAATTACTTATTATACTTGATTGCCATCTACTTCGTGAGTATCATAGCATTTCAATTTAATTACCCCTTCTCCCCATCTGAATTGTTGTAAAGAAGGCGATTTTAGCATAAATCCAGAATTAATTCCAGCACAATTAATTGTAAATAAAGCATAATTCCAGCACCAATATAATCACATAATTGACCTTTAAACATGTAAATCCTCTAAGTCATTTAAAAGGAATAATATGCTCAACACAAACATCATATGAACAAATAAAATCAGCATAAAGCTAAGATTTAACATTTTGATATTGCTCTCAGATGTAGAGTTGCACAAGATTTAATCTTGACCTTCTCTCTACTTTAGTCTATACTCTTCATTAATTGAATTTGACAATATTAATTCAAACTTTGAGCTCTAAACTAGTGCTTTACTTATCTGCCGATATGATCTTTAAACAAAAGACAACAGATAATACTTTCGGCTTGAAGGTTCAACCAATTAACCAACCAAAAGTAACAGACTAAATGCTAAAGATCAATCAACAGTAGTAAGCATTCCAATTAGAGCTCAAGTTCAAACCTGATTGTCAAAATAATTTCAGTACAAGACTATTATCATCACAGAGCATTCATCTCAAGCCCACCACATCACATTGTAATATATCAAAACAAATACAATATGAATCACTGACTAGAACATATCAAATGCAAAGGGGTAATTAAATCGACATGCTGTGAAACTCACGAATTAGATGGCAATCAAAGCCACTCGGGCAACTGAGCACTGTAGATATTTAGCATTGATTCATTTTTAAAAGTGATTTCAGATTTGGGCTGACATGATCAACCTGAGCAGTAGGGCGGTGTCGAAGGGGAAGGGGAAGGGGCATGGCAGATTATTAATAGCAAGAGTGAGGTGAATGGGGTGTCGGGATCAGAATCGGCATCGGTTACCTTCGGGCATCGAGGAGAAGGACGAGAAGGGAGCACCGGAGCAGCAGGACGGCGTCGAGGGGGGGGGGCGCCGGGCTTGGGGAGGGAAGGAGGTGGGCTCGGGGAGGAGGCGGGCCGGGCTCGGAGGAGGAGGGGCACCGGGTTCGGGGAGGCGGCGGCTCATGCTCGGGGAGGAGGTGTGCTGGGCCCGGGCAGGAGGGAGAGTTAGAGAAACTTAATCGTTTGAGTGGTGGGCGTGTGCAAACCCTAGAGTTCAAATATAAATAGGGTTGGACATTCAGACAGTTCTAAAGTAGAACCGTCTGTGATAAATATACATCACAGACGGTTCCAATAAATAACCTTCTGTGATAGCCGATATATCATAGATGGTTTGTAGATAAAACCGTCTGTGATAGCTTATCACAGACGGTTTGTCATAAGGAACCGTCCGTGACATCCTTTTGTATTGCTAAATCTATTTATATTGGTTGGCTAGCCTCAGGAAATGCTAGTCGTGCCCTCTGAAATAAACAGAAACACAATAAGTACATGTATAACTTATCACAGACGGTTTGTCATAAGGAACCGTCTATGACATTCTTTTGTATTACTAAATTTATTTCTATTTGTTGGCTAACCTTAGGAAATGCTAGCCATGCCCTCTGAAATAAATAGAAACACAACAAGTACATGTATACATTCAATTCATATTCATTTCATGAACAAGCACATCCAATTCACAAATCAATTAACTCAAATGAACTAAAATTAACCATTCAGAACATATACACACATGTACCATTAAGTTCAATCTTATTCTAATCAAGTTCAATCTACATTGTGGAACTCCCCATATGACACATTCTCAACCCTTATGCAATACACACATTGTTCAATCTTTAAAAATTAACCCTTCATGATGATCGGCACATATGTAGCTAGTTTCATCACATTGTTCTTCCTCGACCCTTATGTCGTTTCCGAAAGGAGGCAACTCGTCAAATTGATTGTATTCTTTCTTGTCCACTACATTCTCAACTCCGACAATCTTCCTTTTTCCATAAAGAACTACGTGGCGCTACATATTTGCCTGGTCGATTACATAAAAGACTTGAAGACTTTGGTTAGTGAGTACGAATGATTTGTGTTTGTATCCGACACGTTCGAGGTCCACGGTTGTGATGTCGTACTTGTCGACCTTCACCTGTGGGAGATGGACCCAACGGCACCAAAACAGTGGGATCTTGAAAAACACGTAGTCGAGCTCTCAAATATCCTCTATGAGCCCATAGTAGGAGCTCCTCAACCGATCGATACTGAACACATCTATGTGGACACCGCTGTTTTGGTTAGTGCTCTTTATATCCTGAGCCTACGTATAGAATATGTACTCATTTATGTTGTATCTTTGCCATGCCACAACTATAAATGTTGGTCATTTTGCCAACCATGTCAGCATATCACTTGACGAGTTTCTAGCGAGTCGCTCCTTCAACCATTTGTTGAACCGACTGTTGTGTTGTCTCGTGATTCAAACATCCGGCCACTCTGGATTCTGTTGCCGAAGCACGTCCTTGTGTTGGTCGATATATAGGGACACTTCAGTCATATGTTTCAAGACCGTGAAATAGGCTTGAGCATACACATCAATATTAGGAGTGATTGCATTCCTTCCGATGGTCCCGATACCCTCAAGCCTCCCCTCATCGCGAGATCGAGGCACACCTATCGGTTTGACCTGAGCCATGTAATCAACACAGAACTCAATGACATCTTCGGTTGCATAACCTTCAACAATGCTGCCCTTCGGTCGAGATCGATTCCATACATAGGACTTGAGAATTTCCACAAACCTCTCGAACAGGTACATGCTACGTAGGAACATGGGCCCAAACATCTTTATCTCCCTCACAATGTGAACAATGAGATGGACCATGATATCAAAAAACGGTAGAGATAAATACATTTCAAGGTGACATAAAGTCGTCACCACCTCGTCCTGCAGAGCATCTAGTCCTTTGGGATCGATGACCTTCTGAGCAATTGTGTTTAAGAAATAACACAGCTTCATGATTATCTCTCAGACCTTGATCGGCAAAATACTTCTAATTACAACAGGGAGCATCTATGTCATCAGCACATGACAATCATGAGACTTCATGTCAATTAATTTCAAATCTTCCATCGAAACAAGTTTCTTCATATTGATGGAGCAACGGGATGGAATTTTCACACCATGTAAGCACTGGCACAATTCAGTTCTCTCAGCCTTGGACAAAGTGTAACAAGCAGGGGGAAGGTATGTTCGTCCTTTATCAGTTTTTGTCAGTACTAACTCAGATCTGATGTCCATATCAACCAAGTCCAACCGTGCGTTGACACCATCCTTTGTTTTGTCACGAATGTTCAGTAAGAGACCAATCAAGCTGTCACATATATTTTTCTCTACGTGCATGACATCGATGCAGTGGCGAACTTCTAGGTGCTCCTAATAAAGTAAGTTCCAAAATATTGATCTCTTTTTTCAGATGTTCTTCTCACGGGTCCTCGATTTACGTCTCTTTCCGAGCACAACATCTAAATCTTTAACCATACCATAGACCTCTTTTTTGCTTAAATACCTTGGAGCTGAACTGTCCTTCTTCTCTCCGTCGAATTGTTTCTTCATCTCGCGGTATGGATGAGCCCTCCGAAGGAACCTATTAGCGCAAAATTATGACACAGAGTAATTACCAACACACAACCGGCCTGGATTTGATTCAATCCGGCCTTGAACAGGTATTGCTTGACAAGATTGATCCCAGGTGGCGTTAGGATTCAATCTTGGAAAAAGACCACTGCGCACAACACCAAGGCAGAGCTAGTCGTGGTGTTGAACGGCGGCAATGTCTTGACTAGGTCCTCGAACCTCGCCAAGGAAGCAAAAAAAAGGTTGGAAAAGGATGGGGCTACAAGAAGCTACGATGGGAAAAAGTAGATACGATTGGTATTGATTGACTGGTTGATCTCTTTCAATCGGCCATGGCCCTCTCCTACTTAAAGGGTGGCAGGTCTTGGCCGTGGGAGCTCAGGACTCTTAATTGAACAAGATTACACAGATATGACTCGGTTATATTTTCTATAACTAGTAAATCTTTCCTATTCTATCACGTCCTGGAGGCTCTGGCGGGAGGTCTTCATGGAAAGTCCTGAAAAAGTTCCTTGCATAAGGTCTTGAGGAGATCCTTGCGGAAGATCCGCATGGGAGGTCCACGCGGGAGGCCTTGAGGAGGTCCTCGTGGGAGGTCCACGCGGGAGGTCCTGAGGAGGTCCTCACATGAGGTCTTGAATGGTCTTGATGAAGCCACGTAGTACTCTGGAGGAGATCCTGAACGGCCGCGATTAAACCATGTAGCACTCCGAGGAGGTCCTGAACGACCATGATTAAGCCACGAATGCTCCGGAGGAGGTCATGATCGGTTGTGATTAAGCCACGTGAACACTTCAAAGAGATCCTGAGCGGCTCCGATTAAGCCCCGTAAGTGCTCAAAGGAGATCCTGAACGGCTTTGATTAAGCCGCGTTGGTGCTTCAAGGAGGTCCTGAGCGGCCATGATGAAGCCACGTGGCCGCTCCTGAGAAGATCTTGATGAGGCCGCGTGAGCGCTCCTGAGGAGACCCTGAATGGCCCTGATACACCCTGGAGGAGATCCTGAGCAACCCTGATGGAACCATGTGGCCGCTCCTGAGGAGGTCTTGATGAGGCCGTGTGAGCGCCCCTGAGGAGGCCCTGAACGGCCCTGATGCGCCCTGAAGGAGGTCCTGAGTGGCCATGATGAGGCCACGTGGCTACTCCTGAGGAGACCGCGCGAGCACCTCCAAAGAGGTCCCGAACGGCTCTGATGCGCTCAGGAGGAGGTCCCGAGCGACTCGATTAAGCCACGTGGCCATTCTTGAGGAAGTTGACGCCCAAAGAAACCTTCACGCCGGACAATCCGAATAAAGACACGGTACTACCGCCAAGAGATGCATGGTCGCACCGCTTTAAACAGTAGTTCCGCTTAGTTAGCCTCTGGTAGTATCGCTTTTGAAGCCAGACCTCCTGGAGAGGTCTTTGAAGAGGTCCTAAATGGCCCCGATGAACCACATGGCACTCCCGAGGAGATCCCGAATGGCTCGATGGAGGCGCCGCAAAGACTCTGAGGTGGTCCCGGGCGGTTTTGATGAAGCCACGTGGTGCTTTCTCGAGGAGGTCTTTGTAGGTGCCACTAAGGACCACCTCTTCGAGCCAGGACCTCCTGTTTTTCACGAAAACCACCCTCCAGGACCTCCCAGGAGGTCTTTATAGATGTCATCTAGGACCTCTTGGGAGGTTTTTGAAGTTAGGACCTCCCAGGAGGTCTTTGAAGAAGCCGCCCAAGGCCTTTCAAGAGGTCTTTGAAGCCAGAACCTCCCAGGAGGTCTTTGAAGAGACCGTCCAAGACCCCTTATGTTGTCTTTGAAGCCAGGACCTCCCAGGAGGTTTTGAAGAGGCCATTCCCGGACCTCTCGGGAGGTCTTTGAAACCAGGACCTCCCAGGAGGTCCTTGTAGAGGCCATTCCAAGACCTCTCGGGAGGTCTTTAAAGCTAGGACCTCCAAGGAGGTCCTTGTAAAGATCGTCCAGGACCTCCTTTGAAGCCAAGACCTCCCAGGAGGTCTTTGAAGGGGACATCCCAGGACCTCTCGGGAGGTCTTTTGAAGCTCGGGCCTCCCAGGAGATCTTTGAAGAAGCCGTCCAGGACCTTTCAGGAGGTCTTTTGAAGCTATTATTTATATATGTTAAATCTTGCCATCAACACATGTCGCCCTGTTTTTTTGGTAAACAAACATGTTTGCCACAAAAATATCTTCAATTGTCCTTCAGAACGATGATTAAACACCGACCATATATGCATATTTCTTAGGACGATGATCAACAACTCATCGGCCAGGCGTGCTTCTCAAGTATCTTGCCAAACACTCGGATAATATTTTTTCAAATATTTGCCATTAAGAGCCTTAGGCAACCTATCTCCCTGTAGACTTTGCACTATATAAGAATTTCCAGGAACAATCTCCACAACTTTATATGGGCCTTCCTAGTTTGGAGACCACTTCCCAAACTTATTATCCTTATATCCAACAGGTAAAATCGTCTTCCAAACTAAGTCTCCTATTTGAAACGATTTTTCCTTCACTTTCTTATTGTAGGCTTTGGCTACCCTTAGTTTATCATTTTCAATCTCCCTCAAGGCTCTTAACCTCTCATCTGCAATTTCATCTATCCTGTCCATCATCAAGTTATGGTAATCTACGGCCGACAAATCATTTTGCCTCGCCACTCTAAGGGCGTTAAGATATACTTCAACAGGTAAAACAACTTCTTGCCCATACACTAACTCAAATGGTGTTACCTTTGTAGCACTATGTTTAGAAACACGGTGAGCCCATAATGCCTCAGACAACACCCTATGCCACTTTTTAGGGTTTTCATCTATCTTTTTCTTAATGAGCTTAATCAAGGTCTTATTACTTGACTCGGCCTGCCCATTGACCTGAGCATAATAAGGTGAGGAATTAAGGATCTTGATTCTACGTGATTCAGCGAATTCTCGTACTTGATGAGACATAAAAGATGAACCTTGATCAGTGGTCAAAGTCTGTGGTATGCCGAATCTATAAATGATGTGTTCCAAAATAAAACTAATCACCTCCTTATGTGTCATGTTTTTAAGAGGAACAACCTCTGTCCACTTAGTGAAATAATCTGTGGCTACCAAAACAAAACGATGACCTTTAGAAGATGCAGGGTATATCTGGCCGATAAAATCTAAACCCCATCCATGAAATGGCCATGGTTTAATTATAGGATGCAACATAGCAGCAGACGCCAATTGCACATCACCAAACTTCTGACAAGACTCACACCCTTTGTATATCTAAAACAACCTTCCAACATAGTCGGCCAATAAAAACCAGCTCTTCTTAATAACCACTTCATTTTATGAGCCGACTGATGTGTACCACATATGCCTTCATGCACCTCACCTATAGCAACTTTAGATTGATATGAACCTAAACATTTTAAAAGTAATCCATCTATAGTTCGGCGATACAACTCTCCATCAAGCAATGTATATTTTAATGCTTGTCACCGAAGCTTTCTATCAACAGATTGGCTAGGGTTTTCTAAATAATCAATTAGAGGCTTTCTCCAATCATTAGATTCGGCAGAGTCTGATATTTCCAAAGCATCCGAACTACCATTATGTTGTTCGGCTATACAAATTGTAGCAACTTCTAGCATCGGTTTTTCTATCATGAACAATTTACCTCTTTTAACTTGATAACCAGATGCTTGTTGTGCCAAGTCATTTGCTCTAATATTCTCTTCTATGGATATATGACTAATAGTGAAATCATCCAGAGTTGCTATGACCTCTAAACATTTTTCTAAATAGCTATTTAGTGATCCATCAAAGCACTGATAAACCTTAGACACTTGCTGCACAACTAACAAAGAATCACCAAATGCCTCTACATTCTTTACACCCATGGACTCTAAAATTTGCAATCCTAACAGAAGGGCTTCATACTAGGCCTGATTATTGGTATAAAAACATTCTAAACAAACCGATGTTTCAAAAACAACACTTCTAGGTGAAACTAAAACAATACCAACACATTGTCCTTCTCTACAAGTCGAGCCATCAAAGTATAACTTCCATGGACGATAGACACATAATCAACCAAATCTATATCATTATCAATTCTATGATCAACAATGAAATTAGCTACAATCTGCCTTTCATAGATTTCAAAGATTCATAAGCCAAATCATACTCTATTAACGATAAGCCCACTTTCCGATTCTACCACTTAAAATCGGTCATTGTAAACATATATTTAATAACATCGGTTTGACATGCAATAATACAAGTACTAGACAACAAATAATGCCTCAACTTAGTACAAGCATAATACAAGGATAAGCATAATTTTTCAATAAACACATACCTCGTCTCAACTCCCAAGAGAAAGTGATAACATATTCCTTGCCATCTATTACTTGTGTCAAAACAACACCGATGACATTTTCTTCTGCAGCGATATATAGCCGAAATGGCATCTTGGCTTTGGGCGCCCTTAATACAGGAGGTGTAGACAAATACTCCTTAATATCCTCAAATGCTTGTTGCTGCTCTGCCCCCCAAGTAAATTCGGTTTCTTTCTTTAACCGAAGTATCGGGGTGAATGCACTGACCTTACCAGATAAATTGGATATGAACCTCCTTAAATAATTCACTTTTCCAAGGAACTTTTGCATGTCCCTTTTACACTGTGGCGCCTTTACTTTCTTAATAGCCTCTATTTTGGTATGATCTATTTCTATGCCTCTCTCATGTATTATAAATCCTAAGAACTTACCAGCCGACACACCAAAAGCACATTTGAGTGGGTTCATCTTCAAGCCATACCGACGTATTCGTTCAAAGGCTAGACATAAATCGACTAAGTGATGATATGTGTCATCCGATTTAACAACTATATCATCGATGTATACCTCTAGGATAACACCAAGCAGATCATGAAAAATTAAATTCATGGCCCTTTGATAAGTAGCACCGGTGTTCTTTAAACCAAAAGTCATAACAACCCACTCAAGCAAACCAACAAAACCAGGACATCGAAAAGCCGTTTTAGACATATCTTCTTCGGCCATAAAAATCTGATTATAGCCAGCATTACCATCTAAGAAACTAATTATTCTATGTCTTGAAGCATCATTAATCAACATGTCGGCTATAGGCATAGGATATTCATCTTTAGGAGTAGCTTTATTTAAATCTCTAAAATCAATGCATACTCTCAACTTACCAAGATTTTTCTTCTCAACCGACAATGTTAGAAATCCATTCAAAGATAATGCACATGGCCTAATAAAACCAGCCTTCAACAATCGGTCTATTTCTTCTTTGATCTGATCATATATATCAGGATTCAATCTTCTAGGTGGTTGCTTATAAGGCCTAAAACCAGATTTAATAGGTAACTGATGCTCAACTAGCTCTCAGCTGAGTCTCGACATCTCATGATATTCCCAAGCAAAGCAATCAACATACTCATTAAGCAACTTTATCACTTTGCTCTTATATTCAGTAGGCATATTTTTGTTTATAAATGTCGGCCTAAGAGTAGTCCCATTGCCTATATCAACCTCCTCTAGTGGGTTGGCCGACGAGAAACCTTGTCCTAACTTTTCTACTTCATCAAAATCATCAATAGCCTCACAAATATCGTTCTTGTTTGACCGATATTGCTCAGACACTATTCTTTGCAACCATTGTAAACTACTTTATTTATTCATTTATAACATCATATTGTTAAGCCGAAATCACAGAGGCCGATCATGCATTACACAGTACAAAACTATCTTTAGTAACACTAAGATAATCGTAACTAGAAAGGTCTAGACCCGTCAAACATTGAACATTACCATGCTGCCAATCAGTCGAAGCATCGACCAAAGCAACATAAGCCGATGTGTCGCTTTAATCACTTCTACATCATCATCGATCCATTGTATCAAAGTTTGATGCAGTGTAGAAGGTATGCAGCGATTTGCATGTATCCAGTCACGACCCAATAATATGCTATAATTACCTTGCACGTCGACGACAAAGAAAGCCGTAGGTAGAGTCTTGCTCCCAATAGTTAGTTCCATGGATATGACACCCTTGGCCTTCGTAGACTTGCCCGTGAAACCATTAAGCATCAAATTAGTCTTTATAAGCTCGCTGTCCTCTCGCCCCAATTTCTTGAAAACCTAATAGGCATCAAGTTTACAAAGAGCCCCACTATCAACCAACATCCTAGAAATCGCCTACCATTGATATGTCCCCAACATATAATGGTTTCAAATGTCACCGATTCCTCGGTTTATCAAAATGGCTTTTTAGGGCCAAGACATAGCTATGCAACACTCTCACTAGCAATCCGAAACTCTGAAGGCAATGTAAACACCATATTGATATCCATATTTTGACGAGGTGGAGTGTCATCTTTAATCATTGGAGACCCCTCATAATCCAACAGATCATCCTCATCATCATCATGTAGCTGAACTAGAGTCTTAACTGGCTTCACCCTCCATTCTTTTCGGACAGGTACCATAGGCTTTATTTCATTAAATATTTCATCTCTCATTTCTCTGCCTTAGCCTCTCTAAGTTCTTGCATACGCAGCCACTGCAACCTTCTCTTTTGGGAATGAGAAAGGCCGAGAGGACACCAACGAGGCTGTGGCTTTGTCCCAGGCAGCAAAGACATTTTTTCCTTACCTTTCTCCACTATTTTTGATGCTTCAAAATCAGCACATGATGTGGTTGGCTCGGCTGTTATCAGAGTCGCTACTATAGTCGAACCGATACCCACGGCATCAGAGTCTTGGTAATCGTTTCACGCCATCAGAGATGCACCGCCGTCAGATCCCACCATGGGTTTCTTCTTTGTTGTCGTATACTTCCCACTGTTAGCACTTGAAACAACAATGGCCGACTGTTCTTGCTTTTCTATAATTGGCTTTCTTGCCATTGCATTCAAATCTGACCTCTCACCCAAACTGCCATTATTCTTGACACGATACACCTTTTTCACCACTTTATTATTTCTCCCATTGTAGGACTGATTTCTTTGATCAAAACGGTCATTACCAGGATGTGACAATCTATCAAACACAGCCTTCTTGGTGTTGTCCACCCCGGATGAAATGGTCCACAAGACATGGGAGGTGGCATCCATGGTCCATACCAATTTACGGTGGACAAGGAGGAAAACCAACAGGAGGAGGACCCCATGGGATGGGCATTGGTGGCCCAAAAGGAGGACATGACACTGCTGCATGGAAGTCCTCTCGACGATGATCTCGACCCTCAAACTTTTGCTTTGTAGGTGATCTTGGCCGCTTGAAACTATTTGGTCGATTAGCTGCCGTGTGGCCGGCCTTACCATCTTCATATTTAGCCAGAAGCTGGGCAAACGTGGGCTTCAGCTTTTCAACTTTTCTGGTGCTTCCTTACCTTTATTAACCTTCCAATGTTCAACCTCTGGGCTTTTAGGTTTGATCATCTTTTGCTTAACACTCTGTATAGCTCCAGAACTTGATGTTCTTGTGTCCCTCTCATCTATCACCACCACATTCTTGCCCTTTGTAGACTCGGCCTGAGATGGCTGAACAAGCACCTTCTTATTCTTAAAATCGATGACATTGACCGGAAAAGGATTGTGGTCTAGCTGTATTTTTGGACTTTCAGCAAATTTCAATCGTCCTTCATTAATGGCCAATTGAACCTGTTGATGAAAAACATTGCAATCATTAGTGGCATGAGAGTAGGAGTTATGCCATTTACAATATGCACGCCTTTTTAATTCTTCAGGTGCTGGTATGACATGATTGTCAGGCAATCTAATTTGTTTTTCTTGTAGCAAATAATCAAAGATTTTGTCGCATTTAGCAACATCAAAAGTGTATTTAATCTCCTCTTGCCGATTCTTTTGTGGAACCGGCTTTAGAGTTGAGCAAACAAATGGTTTAGACTTTGAAGACCACTCCCATTCGGCCACACACACGTCAACATCGTCATTGTCTGAATTTTCAGATTCATACCCAAGCATGTGAACACTAGGATAATCGATTTTTACTTTATCATTCGACCTTTGAAAGTTTCTAGATTCTTTAGCTCGGCTCTCTTGTGCCAGAGCTTTTTGTAACACTTGATTAACATCTAGGAAATCATGACCTTCTAACTTTTCTTTCAAGTGAGAAAGCAAACTAGAATAGGCTAGATCAGCTAAGTCCCTATCCAAAATTATCAGTTTAAAACATCGGTTTCTCATCTCTCTAAACCTCCTGATGTAATCAACAACAAGTTCATTGTATTTACATCTAACCGATGTTAAGTGTGACAACCTCAACTCAAGTGTCACCAAAGATAAAAATATTCATGGAATTTTTGTTCTAGCTGGGACCATGTATGAATAGAGTTAGGTGCAAGTGAAATGAACCAATTGAATGCAGTGCCAGATAAAGACAAAGGAAATAATCTTACATTAAAGCATCGCTAGCACTAGCTTCACCACATTGCACAATAAACTGACCTATGTGTTCTAATGTGGATTTGTTGTCATCCCCAGTAAATTCAGGCACTCTAAATCCCCTAGGATATTGCACAGTACCATAAATATCGGGGTATGGCTTTTGATATGTGCGTGATCTTCCTTTAAGTTCTACCCCGAATGTCTCTCTAAGCATACTAGCTACCTATTCCCTAATATTTTTAGGCCCACCATGTGTCTCGGCCGTAGGCCGATTAGCTGTCTCATTGACTGGTTGTTGTGGCCTAAAAGCATTAGGTTGTGGTGTGTCATAAGCATACTGTGTAACTTGTTTCGGTTGTGCATGTGATACACTGTTAAACTGACTTGCTGGCAATGGACCATATGCAATACCCGAACCTTGAGGAGGTATGGAGGTGTACTATATGCTATAGTACGGTAAAGAGGTGTTTGTAAATTCACTGAATTTCCTCCCATACTGGTATAATCGCCAACATTAGGTGCACCCGAACTGGCCATACTAGCATCTTCACATGATGAAGGCACAAGGGCCACATATTCAGGTATAGCAGTATTTGGAATAGCATGTGATGATGCACCGTGATCAACCGAACTTAACCCATTAGTTCGGCTATGCATATGTCAGATCGGCACACCCTCACGGATGACTCTAGATGGTATATTTGTCACGATGTGTCGACAAGCAAGGAATTATGCTGAACGCTGCTATCATTGTCAACATTGTAAGCATGAGGCAAAACAGGTCATTTCAAATCTTTTTCACTTTGCACTTCAAGACCCATAGCCTTAAGACGACTAGATAGCAACCTATCCAAGGCATTAGACACAGTAGCACCTATTTGCTGATCAATCATCAAAGCAACCTGCTCTTCAAAAAGAGATGCATTACTTACAGTGGGGGTTACCTCGGGCTTGATGTAAACAGATAGCAATTCACCCTTCTTCTTGACCACACCTTGCCTTGTCTTTTGGAAACACGACAACATCAGCTTGTCGAATTCTAATTTGCGCTTTTCGTACTCTTGACGATACTCCTCGGGTAGATCTTCAAGTGTAGGAGTCATGACATTTTTAGAATCGACCGTAGAACCATCCTTTGCCATGGCCAGAGAGTAGATCGATTCCCCAGTGGAGTCGCCAAAATGTGTTGGCGCAAAATTATGACACAGAGTAATTACCAACAAACAACCGGCCTGGATTTGATTCAATCCGCCTTGAACAGGTACTGGTTGACAAGATTGATCCCAGGTGGCGTTAGAATTCAATCTTGGCAAAGACCATCACAAGACAACACCTAGGCGAGAGCTAGTCGTGGTGTTGAACGGCGGCAATGTCTTGACTAGGTCCTAGAACCTCGCCAAGGAAGCAAAAAAAAGGTTGGAAAGGGATGGGGCTACAGGAAGCTACGATAGAAAAAAGTAGATATGATTGGTATTGATTGACTGGTTGATCTCTTTCAATCGGCCATGGCCCTCTCCTACTTAAAGGGTGGCAGGTCTTAGCCGTGGGAGCTCAGGACTCTTAACTAACAAGATTACACAGATATGACTCGGTTATATTTTCTATAACTAGCAAATCTTTCCTATTCTATCACGTCATGGAGGCTCTGGCGGGAGGTCTTCATGGAAAGTCCTGAAAAAGTTCCTTGCATAAGGTCCTGAGGAGATCCTCGCGGAAGATCTGCATGGGAGGTCCACGCGGGAGGCCTTGAGGAGGTCCTCGTGGGAGGTCCACGCGGGAGGCCTTGAGGAGGTCCTCGTGGGAGGTTCATGCGGGAGGTCCTGAGGAGGTCCTCACATGAGGTCTTGAATGGTCTTGATGAAGCCACGTAGTACTCTGGAGGAGATCCTGAACGGCCACGATTAAACCATGTAGCACTCCGAGGAGGTCCTGAACGACCATGATTAAGCCACGTAATGCTCCGGAGGAGGTCCTGATCGGCTGTGATTAAGCCACGTGAACACTTCAAAGAGATCCTGAGCGGCTCCGATTAAGTCGCGTAAGTGCTCCAAGGAGATCCTGGATGACTTTGATTAAGCCGCGTTAATGCTTCAAGGAGGTCCTGAGCGGCCATGATGAAGCCACGTGGCCGCTCCTGAGAAGATCTTGATGAGGCCGCGTGGCGCCTCCCGAGAGACCCCGAACGGCCCCGATAGGCCGACACCCCGGAGGAGATCCCGAAGGCCCTGATGGAACCATGTGGCCGCTCCTGAGGAGGTCTTGATGAGGCCGTGTGAGTGCCCCTGAGGAGGCCCTGAGCGGCCCTGATGCGCCCTGAAGGAGGTCCTGAGTGGCCATGATGAGGCCACGTGGCTACTCCTGAGGAGACCGCGCGAGCACCTCCAAAGAGGTCCCGAGCGGCTCTGATGCGCTCAGGAGGAGGTCCTGAGCGACTCTGATTAAGCCACGTGGCCATTCTTGAGGAAGTTGACGTCCAAAAGAAACCTTCACGCTCGGACGGTCCGAACAGCACACGGTACTACCGCCAAGAGATGCACGGTCGTACCGCTTTAAACGGTAGTT
Source organism: Phyllostachys edulis (assembly GCA_036346405.1). NCBI lineage: Eukaryota > Viridiplantae > Streptophyta > Magnoliopsida > Poales > Poaceae > Phyllostachys > Phyllostachys edulis. The sequence continues at coordinate 72,033,580 of CM070561.1, forward strand.
CCGCTAGTTAGCCTCTGGTAGTATCGTTTTGAAGCCAGGACCTCCCAGGAGGTCTTTGAAGAGGTCCTAAATGGCCCTGATGAACCACATGGCACTCCTGAGGAGATCCTGAATGGCTCTGATGGAGGCGGGCAGCACTCCTGAGGTGGTTCTGGGCGGTTTTGATGAAGCCACGTGGTGCTTTCTGAGGAGGTCTTTGTAGGTGCCGCTCAGGACCACCTCTTCGAGCCAGGACCTCCTGTTTTTTGCAAAAACCACCCTCCAGGACCTCCCAGGAGGTCTTTGTAGATGTCATCCAGGACCTCTTAGGAGGTCTTTGAAGTCAGGACCTCCCAGGTCTTTGAAGAAGCCGTCCAAGGCCTTTCAAGAGGTCTTTGAAGCCAGAACCTCCCAGGAGGTCTTTGAAGAGGCCGTCCAAGACCTCTTAGGATGTCTTTGAAGCCAGGACCTCCCAGGAGGTTTTGAAGAGGCCATTCCCGGACCTCTCGGGAGGTCTTTGAAGCCATAACCTCCCAAGAGGTCCTTGTAGAGGCCGTTCCAGGACCTCTCGAGAGGTCTTTGAAGCTAGGACCTCCCAGGAGGTCTTTGTAAAGATCGTCTAGGACCTCCTTTCAAGTCAGGACCTCCCAGGAGGTCTTTGAAGGGGACATCCCAGGACCTCTCGGGAGGTCTTTTGATGCCCAGGCCTCCCAGGAGATCTTTGAAGAAGCCGTCTAGGACCTCTCAGGAGGTCTTTTGAAGCTATTCTTTATAGATGCCAAATCTTGCCATCAATAGAACCTACGGTGATGCATGTACATGGTTTTGTGCGAGTGCTTCAGCCACATACTCTCGGTATCATCTAAGCAGTGAGTACAGGTTTTGGCCCCTTTTGTACTCTAGCTCGACAGGTTAGCAAGGACATGATAATCATTTATGGTGCAGAACAACAAGGAGCGTAAAGTAAAGTTCTCTCGTTTATACGCATCCCATGCCTGTACCCTTTCGATCCACAATATTTTTAGATTTTCCATCAATGGTGCTAGTTACACATCAATATCATTCCCATATTGCATCGGCCCTTGGATAAGTATCGATAACAAAATATATTTCTGCTTCATACACAACTAAGGAGAAAGGTTGTAGATACAGAGAGTCATGGGCCAAGTGCTATGTCGGTTGCTCATGTTACCGAAATGATTCATTCTATCTGTACTCAATCCAAACCTTATATTCCTCGATTCCACACCGAAGTATGCAAACCTACTATCGATGTTTCTCCACTAGGTGGAATCAGCAGAGTGTCTTATCTTTCTATCCTTCATACGCTCCTCCGAGTGCCAATACAGCAGTTTTGCCCGCTTTGAGTTCATAAAAAACCACTTCAAATAGGGAATTACAGGAAGATATCACGCCACCTTACTAGGAGGTCCTTTTTCACCTCGATTCTCTTATCGTCATCTGATTAATTCTTACGCTTGTATCGGGATGCGTTGCACACCGGACATACATGCATATTTGCATACTCTTTACGGTAGAGGATTTAGTCGTTCGAATATGCATGTATTCTTTCTACTTCCATTCCCAATGGACAAAGAACCTTCTTGGCTTTGTAGGTGGTTTTGAGAAACTCGTTTCCCTCCGGAAGCATGTCCGCTAAGAGACCTAACATCACCGTAAAACTCTTGTCGGGCCAACTGTTGTTTGCCTTCAATTTCAGCAGTTCAAGCATGGATGATAACCTTGTGTACTTCAACTTGCAGCACGTGAACAAAGGTTTCTCTGAGTCCTCCATCAAACCTCGAATTTAACATACTCGCTCTCATCACAGTTCCTTTCTACATCACGAAGCATCTGATCCAGATTGTCATCGTGCAACCTATCCGAATCGGAACCATGCACAATCGACATCATCCGGTGGCATATCGTTGACTTCATCGGCGATGTCGTTATTACTACCTTCCTGTATAATCTGCTCTTCACTGTGATTGGTCTAACGTGTATACCCCTTTTGAAACCCCTTCGAATCAAGTGTGCTTCAATCTGCACTCAGTTCTTAAACATCTTCAGATTCTCGCAGACAATGCATGGACAATACATATATTCCTCCGCCTTATTGAACATATCCTCATCGACAGCTTTTGTAAAAACAAACACGCCATCAATGTACTCTTCACCCATACGGTTCTCTGCGTACATCCAACTTCGGTCCAACTATGCTATGCATATAACAATTTGGTGTTAAATATTGAATTAATTAGTTAGTATACTATATATATGATCAAAAGTAGATATATGTAGCAAGAATTAATTAAATTGAATTAAGTAGAAATAGACTATGAAGATGAGAGTGGAAGAAGAGATGGATGGAGGAAGAGAGTGGGAGCAGTGGCTAGTGGAGTAGTGGGGAATTGATGATAGTTTCTTGCACCGTTGCAGGACAAGCCACTACTCACTTCTCTGCATTTAAGAATGGGTTTCACTTCTCTACTTCTATTGCTCTCTTCTCCTTGGTTAAACCCTAAACACTAAACCATGCTAGATGTAAGTAGGATATAATGCAATTAGGAACAAATTACTAACCATAGATAGTAAAGAACAAATAGTTCTACAATCACTCTTCCCAACTGATACGCGGTTTCCTTTCACCAAATCGCCTCAAAGCCCCACCTCCTCAAAGCAGCAGCAGCAACCCCAAATGAGAATAGATCTGGAATTTAAGATAGAGCTGTGAGGGTCGGGTCTGGAATAAGTGAGATTATCACAGACGGTTTTTAATACAAACCGTCTATGATGAGGACGAGAAGTCACAGGCGGTTCATGTTGAAAACCGTCTGTGAAGTATCACAGACGGTTACGAAAAATAACCATCCGTGATAATATCACGATGGTTCTTTTTCGTAACCGCTCGTGATACTTCACAGACGGTTTTCAACATGAACCGTATGTGATATTATCTCTTCACAGACGGTTTTTAGCGCAACCAGTAACACAGACGGTCACTAAACCAAAACCGTATGTGATTGTATTTAATACTAACGGTTTTGGTCAACTGTCTGTGATGAGGCGTCTAGTATTAGTCTTTTGTAATAGTGTTAATTATCATTAAACAACATCAAAAAGGCCATTACTTGCCTCAGGGTCATTTCATACATTTTCTATCTCAGGAGTTACAACCAATCTCTTCAAAAGCCGATGTACCAAACACCAAACCTCTTCGTCAGTGTTCAAATTATGCAAATTGCAGCAAATTTCAAATTAAGTCGCTTAAAAAGCTATAGCCGTACCAAACAGGCCCTTAAGCTTAACTCTGCTGGCTTCTCTGTTCATGGACAAGCTAGCTTTTGAAGGAAACTTAGCTCCCCAAATAGGGCCTCGGATAATGTGCCCAGAGGTGGAAACGGCTAGTACCATATGGTTCCTTCTTGGGTCTACTTTGAACGCATGCATTTTACAATAAATTTGTCGATAATTTACTATCGATCTTATAAAATAAATATTAGGGACACGACACTTGATATCATGCAAGAAGAGACAAGGGCTTTTTTAGACAGGTTCATGCCTTCTCCGAAAAGAATAACAATCATACTCCTATGTTCTTGTATTGAATGGGTTTACAAAGTGAAAACAAACCACCGAGGCTAAGGACTATTTGGCACGACTGTGGCTTTCTTGAAAAACGGCTTATAGTTGGGCTGTAGGGCTAAATGGCTACAGGGCTGAATGGCTAGACCGAAGAGGTTTGGTGTTTGGCTATCTGGCTATTAGGTAGGCTAGCTGCAGCTTCCAAGATAGAAAATATCTGAAATGCCCCTGAGGACAGCAACTGCTTGTTTAATGCCGTTTAACGCAATTAACAACATTTAACGAGAACTAATGATAATTAATGATAATTAACGATGCTAAATGCAATTAAAGACATTTAAAGACAATGAACAACTAGCACAATTGACGACATTTAGCGATAACTAACGACGACTACCGTAATTAGTGCAATTGGTCGCATTTGGCGAGGTTACCGTAATTAACACAATTGATCGCATTTGACGACAACTACTGTAATTAACACAATTGATCGCATTTGACAACAATTAACGTAATATACCGCAATTTTGCGCAATAAACCACAATTAATGTAATTAACAACAATTACTACAATAAACAAATATTACATAAATAAACACAATAAATAATTATTAAAAAAATTATTACAATGATTAATTATTACAATAAATAATTATTAAATAAACACTTTGGGTGCTTTACATGCCACTTGAAAACTGGGAAGTCATGTATATAATTGCTCAGTATGACTACAAATTGAACAAAGGGTAAGATGAACCTTGCCATTTCTAGGTTCCAACCCATCTGTGCAATACTAAAATACTGAACTTAAAAAATGCAAGTAAAAATTCGTGCCAAAAAACACATGTGAAGAAACAGCAATGCTACCAATTTTCATACGATAGCACTCGACATGATGAAAATGTTACTGCTATCTTCAGAAATTAGGGTTAGTATATATTGAAATTGTATTTTGTTGTGTGCACAACTATTTGAACAAAGATATAGACTATTCTTGTCAGTTTCATCTGGATATTAGCGCAAACTCCATGTTTTTCTTAGCAAAATCGCTCAAACTATTGTATCCAATTGAATGAACAAAGAACACATTTCTCATAGGTTGCATAATTGCATTAACAAGTAGGTTGTTAGTCAGAGACTCCCAATCATGCATCATCAGTATAGATAAAAGGAAATACTAAGAGATAACTTTTTTTTATCTTACATTTTTGAATTTTGATAGAGAAAATACACAAGAAATATGACAAAACCGTCAGTAGATACCTGAACTATCCTATGTACATCAAAGAATTGTTAAAACTAAATCCTAAAAACAAAAATCAAAGCAAGAACACCTAGAGTTAATGACCAGAAAGAATAGCAAAGATGCCAGATTAGTCATGGTAGCAAAGAAGGAGGAAGCGACAGGGGAGGGAGCCCGAGGAGGAGGCGCCGCTGCATCGGGGGAGGAGGGAGCCGGGGAGGAGGTGCGTCGGGGAGGAGGGAGGTGGAGGAGGGCGCCGGGAGAGATCCAGATCTGGATATGGGTCTGGATCTGAGAGGAGGAGGTGCGCTAGGGGAGGAGGAGGAGGCCGGCGTGCGTGAGAGCGAGCGTGGGAGGAGGGAGCTAAGCGAGCGGGCGAGGGGGGGCTGGCGCTGCTTTTACGGAGTGGCATTTGGCGGGTAATTGCCCGAACTGGGGTAATTTCAACGGAGGTCGCAGAAGCCATGAAGCTCCTGCGGCGCTTCCGTGTTGTATCGAGGCCGCTTCGGAGAAAAGCGGTTGTGAAAAGCCTCCTGTTTGGGCAACTTCCGGCTTATCCGGGCGAAAGCCGGAAGCTGAAGGTGTCCCAAACACGCCCTAAGTCTAATGGCTTCTGTATGTTTTGAACCTCCCTCCCTCTGTTGTAGGACCGGAAAGGCGACTAGAGGGGGGGGTGAATAGACGCTTTCTCTATTTTTCACCTCGATCGAACTCAACACTACTTTCACTCCAATAGCTATAAAAGCTATGAAGATCTATAAACAAGCACAGCGGATGACCTATGTTGAATCTGATCAAACCCCGAATTAAACGACTAAAAACAACTCACAACTACATGCACAAAGACCGTCAAGCAATTTTCTTCGGCCGACACAATCACAGACTATCGACCTCTGTTCTGAACATGCCAAAGCACTGCAGGGTGCAGAGCACGCCATCACATGCATAGCTCGTGCCGCAGCAAACCACAAAACACTGACCCGACAAACAAGCACAAATGAACTACAGACGCACAATCGGATCAAAGCCTCAAGCAATAAACTAATCCAACAGTACACACAGTGATGCAAGAAACAAAAACGGCGATCACTACTACTGCCGCACCAATCCACAAGAATCCGAGAGACACAGCGAAAAACAAATCCAAAATCAACCCACTGGGATCTGATTTTTTCTGTCTACATGGAACTCGGGACGCCGCCGCCAAGACTCGGTTTCTGCGGGCTCGAACAAGGCGCCGCCAGGGCCTCCGATTTTTGCGGACAGCTACAGGCGCTGGATTCTACGGGCGCTCCACTGCAGCCGCCGCTACGGTTCGGTTTCTGCGGGGCCTCTTCAGCGCCGACAAACACTCACAAAGAAACAGCAGCAAATAAACAAATCTCAATGGAAAAGACCGGCGCTCTGATTTTTTCTACGGGAGAACAGCCGCCGCCCCTGGATTTCTACAAGCTGCCGCAAGCACCACACCACCAGGAGCACAAAGAAACCATAGCTAAGAAATAAACTAATCAACACTCAATGCAAGGCTTTGGTTTCACAACTCGAGGAGACAACCGGACAAGCTATAAACTAAACACCAAGTTGCAGTTCAAACAATGATGGCAGTCCAAGCTAAAAAGACTCAAAGCCACTGGCAATTAAACCAATGTCTCGGTCAAACATGCAAGGAGCAAAACGGGGCAGCATCAATCCACATGAAGCCGACAGAAACGGCAATAAAATAATCATTAAGATACAGCAAACTGATGGTAATTAATATCAAAACTACCGATTTCTCTATCTGCCCTCGAAGCTACAAGCTGCCGCTCAGATCCGGTTTTTGCGGAAGAACAAGGCGCGATTTTTCCTAGGGGAACAAGGCGCCGCCCAGACTCAAATTTTTCCTGGGCGCTTCAACAGGCGCGCCGCCCCAAAGGCTCCCCATTTTCCTCTTAGCAGCGCTACAGGTGCACGAATTTTGGGGGCGCCGCCACCATGCTCCAAAAGCGCCCCGGCTGTTTTTTCTCTAGCAGCCAACCCTAAAAACCCATCAATTGTTCCTTTTATAGGGCAGCCTCTAACCCTAAAAACCAAATGGGCTTCCGTTAAGGCCCAACATCAACGAAACACACACGCACGCATCTCAAAGCGCCATCTTCACTTCTCTTGACTTAAACCACTTCCTTTGCACCGTCCCGCACCGTGGTTTAGCCAAAAGGTCACTAAGATGGTATTTAGTAAAATTACCAAAATACCCCTTCTCGATCCTTCTCCAAAAGACCGAGTCCAAACCTATTGAAGCAATCGCCTGCTTCGCCACGTGTAGGTTGATCAACGGCTCCATATCGTCAAGTCTCTCCCGTCTGGATCCCACCGGCACCACTGAGCACTTGCAATGACTCCCGCGCCGCTTGATCCAACCAGTCGCACCGAACTGCCCGTTCGGTCATCCTTGTCCATTCTGCGCCATGCTTGAATTCATTGACCTCACCCGGTATCCTTGATCGTTACGACCTCAAGCTCTCCAAGCTTAGTCCCGATCCTCCTCGCCGCTTGACCGTCGTTGACCTTCAAGCCACTGCACAAAGAATAGACAAGCAACACGAATCCGGAACAAGTTCTTCACAACTTGACCCACGTTAGCCAAAACATGCAATATGCAACACATATGCATTAACAAATATGGATATGACCTATCCCAAAATCAAATCACTACTTAAATCAACAATCGGCACAAAAGCCGTCGATCCACTTGTTGACCGACAGATCTGAAACTTTGTCGAAAACACATGAAACTTCAAACCAAAAGTCACATTGCCAATTGTTTCATCATCCTAAGATCATGGGCATATCCCCATGATATCCACATCTGTATACCGGTACCGCCCCTTATAAAGCTTCTGAAGGGGTGGTAGTTATCGTGTGTCAAAAGGCGCTTTGACAGTTGCTTGAATGCGCACGTTGGTTACGGTTGTTGTCAGATAGACATCCTCATGCACGTTTGTCATGTGGTTATTGCCAGAGACAAGGAAGACTACGTGTGGTTATATAAGAGATAAGGCGCACATGTATTAACTACCACACATGAATAAGCGTAGCGTACAGGATCCCTAGTCGATAAGGTCCACATATATGTGGATTTTATTGACCATAGGGTGATCGTAAGTTTACCTGGTCGTAATAGACCATACAACCATAAGGCGGTTGTAATAAACCTTATGACTATAAGGTGGTTGTAGTCATCTTTGATCGTCGTGGATACTAACAACCGATGTATCTTCGGGGGCTAACCAGAATACTATTATCTATAATAAATGTTACAGATAATTATTTAATCCTCGTCAAAATTCATATCAAATAATTCAATTCCTGTATGAGTCGGAGAAAATTCCATTTATTCCAAGCGGGACCTGGAAATGTGCTTATTTCCCTATGACTGGTGGGTCTATGTGATCTCTGTATATTCTAGGGTTAGCTTGGTACTACTCCCTCCGTTTTATAGAACTTGATGTTTGTTATACTAATTGCTCAAGCACCAGCGTCAAGTATTTATGAACGGAGGTAGTATGTAATATGATTGTGCTTTTTTCTGACACGGACTTTTTCCATACTCTGGGAGTACATTACTGTATAGTTGCATCATTTTTTTTCTTTTTCTTTTTTAAATGCTTTCAAAAAGACATGCCAGTGCCAAATACGCAATGTCCATCCAGCAAAAGAAGAATGTCACTATTGTACTTTAACGGTTTAACCATCTTGGTTGGTATATCTACAGGTATCGAGATTGGCTATGAGAAAAATTATATATATGCATATTATGTTATTAGGAAGGCTCCGTAATATTATAATTTTGTACTAAAAAGCCAAAGTATAGCATGTTCCAAAAAGAAGAAAAAGAAAAACTTATAAACACAGTCGATTGTAAAGTTGGCCAGTGCAATTCATAAAGCGGCATTCTTTACCTTTTTCCTCTTTAAAAAAAATCTTTTGCAGACAAACCAGAAACTTGCAACACAAGAGCCTGTATTTTTTTTTTTTCTAAAATTGTTTGTTCATATCGTGTTCTTTTACACCAGGATCGCTTGTTGTTCAAGTATGAAGTACTTAGTTATGTTCTGAACTTTTATTAAACAAAGTACGCATACAATACTGCTCTAATGTGCATCATGGAATCATCCTGTAAATTTGGTGGGATGACACGATCTTTTATACTAGACATTTGGTTATAAGGGATGAGGTGATAATGGATCAACTCATTCCATTCCTTAAACTAAACGAGCGGGTTGTTGGAAATCATGTTAATTTTGGGTGTATGACGCGCTTAGCTAATATGAGTTTAATCCGAAATTCACTTTGGTCAAAGGTTCTAAGTGCCATGCGTGTGTTCAATCGAACAACCTCGCAAGCCTCACAAGGCAAAGAAAAGAGGCGAGGAATTTGGCATCATAGAACTCATTCATTCCGATTTGTGCGAGATGAATGGCGGTCTTGACTAAAGGTGGAAAGAAATATTTCATGACGCTTATAGATGATTGCACTAGATTTTGCTACGGTACTTATTAAAAACAAAAGATGAAGCGTTGATTACTTTAAGATCTATAAAGTTGAGGTAGAAAACCAACTTGAGAGGAAAATCAAGCGGTAAGGTCTCGATCGTGAGGGAGAGTATTTTTCAAATGAGTTTACTTTATTCTGCGAGGAATATGGAATTATTCATGAGAGGACGCCTCCTATTCTCCCGAATCAAACGGGTTGCCGAAAGAAAGAATCGCACTCTAACCGACGGTTAACGCCATGTTAGACATCAAGGGACTTTCTAAGGAATGGTGGGTGAGGCTATATTGACCGCGGTCATGTCCTCGAATAGAGTTCCTACAAAGAACAAAGAAGTAACACCATTCGAGGAATGGGAAAAGAAGAAGTCGACTCTCTCATATTTATGCACTGGGATGTTTGGCCAAAGTTAACGTACTAATTATCAAGAAGCGCAAACTTGGACCAAAAACCGTAGATTGTGTATTCCTTGGTTATGCTATGCACAGCGTGGGTTATAGGTTCTTAATTATAAAACTGAGTACCGATATGCGTGTTGGTATAATCATAGAATCCAGAGATGCTACATTTTTGAGAATGAATTTCCTATGAATAGTGTTGTACCTAGCTCATCTAGTCAAGAACCTATAATTTCCCTTGATTCTTTTCTCGCGATAAAACATGTTGAGCAAACGCTGTGGAAAATCCCGAGGAGGATAATAATGAAGTTACTCGAAGAGTAAGAGACAAAGGACCGCAAAGTCTTTTGGTGATGATTTCATTGTATACCTCGTGGATGACACTCCAAGAACCATTGAAGAGGCATATTCTTCTCTCGACGCCGACTATTGGAAGGAAGCAATGACGGAGCGAGATGGACTCTATTATGTCTAATGGAACTTGGGAGGTCGTTGATCGCCCTTATGGGTGTAAACTCAGAGGATGTAAATGGGTTTTCAAGAAAAGCTTAGGCCTGATGGTACAATTGAAAAGTACAAGGCAAGGCTTGTGGCCAAGGGTTATACCCGCAAAGAAGGCGAGGACTTCTTTGATACTTATTCACCAAGGTCTGATTGACCACAATTCGAGTACTACTTGCCCTGGTCGCTTCTCATGGTCTTCTCGCTCATCAAATGGACGTTAAGACAGCTTTCCTAAATGGAGAGTTGGAGGAGGAGATTTATATGGATCACCAGATGGGTTTGTGGTAGAAGGTCAAGATGGAAAGGTGTGCAAGTTGTTAAAGTCTTTGTATGGCCTAAAGCAAGCACCTAAGCAATGGCATGAGAAGTTCGATGAACTTTGACATCTGCTAGCTTTGTTGTGAATGAAGCCACATGATGTGTGTACTATCGCTATGGTGGAGGAGAAGGAGTGATCTTATGTTTGTATGTTGATGACATACCGATTTTTGGGACAAACCTCAATATTATTGAGGAGGTCAAGGACTTTCTGTCCAAGAGCTTTGAGATGAAAGATTTGGGAGTGGTCGATGTGATTCTTAACATTAAGCTACCGAGAGGAGGTGATGGTGGGGTTACACTCGTGCAATCCCACTATGTGGAGAAGGTCTTGAGTCGCTTTGGTTATAGTGATTGCAAGCCCGCTTCTACTCCTTATGATCCTAGTGTGTTGTTGAGGAAAACCAAGAATAACAAGGATCAATTGAGATACTCCTGATCATTGGCTCATTGATGTATTTAGCTAGTGCTACGAGGCCCGACATCTCGCTTGTCGTGAGTGAAGCTAAGCCGGTTTGTTTCAAATCCGGAGATGATCATTGGCGTGTTCTTGAGAGAGTAATGCGCTATCTAAAGGCAATCGTGAGCTATGGCATTCACTATGCCGGGTACCCAAAGGTACCGGAGGGCTATAGTGATTCAAACCGATCTCGATGTCGATGAGATAAAAGCCACAAGTGGATATGTGTTCACATTTGGAGGTGGTGCTTGCTTCGAAGTCTTGCAAGCGCACCATCTTAACGAGGTCAACAATGGAAGTAGAACTCACAAGATTAGATACCGCTTCGTTGAGGCCGAGTGGCCGTGAACTCCTTATGGATTTGCCGTAGTTGAAAACCAATACCGCTATCCCGATGAACCGTGATAATCGATCAGAATTATCAAGGTGAACAGTTCTAAGGACAACATGAAGTCATCTAGGCATATTAAGAGGCGGTTGAAGTCCGCCGAAAGTCAAAAACTCCGGAGTGATAGCGCCGACTATGTCCGCATGACTAGTAATCTGCGCACTAATTTACAAAGGGTTTATCACGTAATGTGATAGATAGTGCATCGAGTGAGATGGGCTCGAGACCCACATGAGTCATACCACGTTGGTAACTTTGTTCTACGGATCGGAGATCCCGTGAAGTAGGATGGTGAAACAAGCCGTTGGTTGATCGGGAGGAGAGACCTTTACAAGGCTCATTTTTAATGATGCACTTCTCCTATTTTGTATGGTAGGTTGGTTTTTACCTTAATGTGATCCGAGTGGCTTATTTAAAGCGAGATGTCGGCCTACAAGACATCTTAGAAGGAACACACCTATATGAGTTCGATCACGGTCACGATCTATGAGATTTGGGTGATTTCTAGATACTCATGAATAGGCATGGAGTATGACTTATATGCTCCAACCGAGGGGATGCTTTAGGCACCTAGTACTAGTAAAGGAATTGGACAAAGCTTGTTCGCACAAAACCGCTCAATTCAAGGCATAGTCCATTGTTCGCCAGGATGAGTGTAACTCCTTTCCTAGATGGTTGTTCAACTTAATAGTCTCCATCAAACACCGGTATATCAAACAACAAAGAATCGAGAGTATTTCTCGTGCCTTGAAATTTGGTGGGGATTGTTGGATTAATTGGGCTTGGTCCATTTAATTTAGCAATTAATCAAATGAAATTCCTAGGCCCACTATTAATGCTAGGTGTAAATCTGCTTAGTCCCACATGGAGGGATTAAGGGAGTTACACCGGTTTATAAGGTGGAACGTGTTAGCCCCTTGTGGAATTGGAGAGAGCCAAGAGACAACACACGCCTTCCTTCGCCGCGCCGCCGTCGCCGCCGAGCCGAGCCGCAAGCCGTCTTGCGTGCGTCGCAAGCCGCGTCTTGCGGCCGCGTGTCGTGCAAAGGCGTAGCGCACAGACGCAGCGTGTCAAGTCGCGGTAGCGATTTTCTTTATCTATTCAAAACGAAATCTATTACCCGGTCCTTCATGGTGGTATCGCTGGCCTTTGGACTCGAAGTTTTGGCTATAAGAGGAACAGAGTAATCGCATCTTCTACTTACTTCCACAATACGCTTTTTCCACAGCTACGTGTTTGTTGTTTGTTCTCTGTCATCTCCGGTCGAGCCTTGCGCGCACAAGTTTCGGGCGAGTAGGCCTCCTAACTTCGTCCGCTTGTGTACCTACACGGGTAGGCGGGCGATCAAGTTTTTGGGAGCGATCACGATCGCTCAATCTCGCGACGCCTACTTCGGTGGTGAACCGCTCACGGATCAGACCGCGAACATCTTCCCGCATCAAGCTTCGTCCCGCTTCACGCCGACGACTACATCGAATAGGCCATCATGTCGATCGATGGTAACGGCGCCTCCGGTGTCTCTCGCATCGCCCCGCCGAGGGTATAAATTGAAACCTTTTCGTGTATTTCTTTCGCGGCGCTATGAATATGTTAATAGATGTTTCGTTAGCTTGTTCGTTAGCTTAATATGAATACATCGCTGATAGATCTCTCATGCATGTTTCGTCATGTTTTATATACCGAATTTCGGATTAAAATATACCGAAAATTGACTAGATTTCCAACAATCCAAAAACTTGATAGGTCTTTTTTCGGTAGTTGGCTTTGCTCGCGCCGCTTAAGCCACACCCTCCGCTTGATGGTTCAAATTTTAAGAGATGGCGTGCACGCGATCCTCGTGGTTTATCGCCATGGAATGTTTTCATGTTGCACAAGGCAAGCCCGCCGAGCCTCATCGATGAGGATGAACGCAAGTTCAATGCAATGGATAACTTGTTTCGAGGTGCACTTGTTAACATATCGGGCGACAACATTGTGGATGTGTACATGCATTTGCCTCTGTGCATAGAGATGTGGAATGCACTTGAGGCCAAGTTCGGAGTTTCGATCTTTGGTAGTGAGTCAGATGTCATGGAGCAGCTTCTATGACTACAAGATGGTCGATGACCGCTTCGTAGTAGAGCAAGCTCATGAGATTCGAGCACCGCAAAGGAGCTTGAGAACAATAAGTGCGAAGTTACGGGACAAGTTTGTGGTCAAGCGGTATTATCGCCAAGTTACCGCTTTCTTGGTCGGATTTTGCTACCTCTCTAAAGCACAAGAGGCGGGAGTTCGTTACTTGATCTCATTGGCACTCTTGGTGTTGAAGAGAAGGCGAGAGCAAAAGATACTCGTGGCAAGAAAGTTGTCACGAGGGAGGTTCTAGTGCCAATTTGGTGCGTAAGAAGAATCCTCGTGCTTTCCACAACAAGAAGAAAAATAAGCCTTTTGTCAAGCCCAAGGCTAATACCGAGTTTAAGAAGAAAGGCAAAGGAAAGGGTAGCCGCTTTGTGTGCGGTGATTCGCCATTGGGCTAAGGATTGTCCAAATCGCAAGGATAAGGTAAGAAGTCCGCCAACATGGTTATTAGTGACGCCGAGGAACATCGGTACGGTAATTATTTACCTACAGTTCTTTCGCTTGTCAATCACCGAGTGGTGGATTGACACCGTGCTAATATTCATGTTTGTGCCGATATTTCCTTGTTTTCATTTTATCGCCTCGGTCGAGGTTGCTCCTTGTTGATGGGGAACGGATCGCATGCAATGCTCATGGTGTTGGTACGGCCGATCTGAAGTTTACTTGGAAAGACCGTGCGGTACCAAGAACGTCAAAGATGTCCTCCATAAAGAAGAATCTCGTCAGCGGATCTCTACTGTGTAGAGATGGTTTTAGGCTTGCATTTGAGTCCAATAAATGTGTCGTGTCTAAGTATGGAACATTTGTTGGTAAAGGCTATGAGAACGGAGGTTTGTTCCGTTTTTCTTTGATGGATTCCTGTAATAAAGTTGTGAACCATGTGTGTAACGATGATGATGAGTCTAATATTTGGCATTCACGACTTTGTCATGTTTTATATACTGAATTTCTGGATTAAAATATACCGAAAATTGACTAGATTTCCAACACGGGTTAGGTTTGGAGTTAGGTTCGGATGTCCCATTCACCGTCCGGTCCTTCGAACCAAACACCTCATTTGTCCGCATTGAATGTAAACGTTTAAATATGTGTGAGCACGCTTTTTCATCAGCATTTTGGCAACTTTGCCCAGATTTTGTTGGCCCAAAAAGTCAACACCAGGCCATGTTGCAGATTTGCACCATGCTTCAAGCGGCAGAGGTCATTTGAATTTCCATTTTCAAACATCCTGCTTGTAATCTTGTAGAGTTCATGCAAGCTATCATATTGAAGTGTGGATCTCACAAGAGACAGGGGTCATGGATGAACAAGATCATCGTTTTTGTTGACGTATACTGAAATCTTACTCTTGCTAGCAGTTGTTACAACTATTGTAGTCAACTACTATAGTTGATACATAACAGACAATAACTAAAAACAGATGCACAAACTTGAAATTTTTGTAGGAGGGAGTAACCTGGGGCATCAGTTGCATGTACATAAAGTATTTGGCATCAACCACTTGCTAAAGTATGAAAGGTGGACCAGAGTAAACAGCTAGTCAGGCTTCCTTTGAATCTCTAGTCCTGTGCCCTCTTCCCTCCAGTATATAGAGTCACTCTTTTGAGCTTCCCCAACTCCCTCCAAAGCCAACAAAATCCCCTGCTCTTTCACTCTGTTTCACACACACCACCCCTTCTTGGCGCATTGCAATGGCCAAGAATGGTGGTGTTGATGTGGTTGCTGCACTCCTTGGCCTCTTGGCACTCGCATCAGTGGTGAAGTTGGCTTCTGGAGCTGGCGGCCATGATTATGGCCTGGCATTGAGGAAGAGCATCCTCTACTTCGAGGCGCAGAGGTCCGGCGCGCTCCCGCCTAACCAGAGGGTCACCTGGAGAGCAAGCTCTGGCCTCTTTGATGGGAAGGCCAATGGGGTATGTGTTGTTATGCTCATAGCGCTGATAAAAAAATCATGCCATTTTTGTTTTTTGGGTATGTCACATTTGAACTAATGGCAGGCTTGGTGCTAATGGTGTATGCAATCTTTGTGTTCTCTCCCTTTCAGGTGGATCTTGTGGGAGGGTATTATGATGCAGGCGACAACGTGAAGTTTGGTCTGCCAATGGCGTTCACGGTGACCATGATGTCATGGAGCATCCTGGAGTACGGCAAGCAGATGGCGGCAGCCGGCGAGCTCCGAAACGCCCTGGACGCCGTCAAGTGGGGCTCGGACTACTTCATCAAGGCGCACCCCGAGCCTGACGTGCTCTACGGGGAGGTTGGTGACGGCGACACGGACCACAGCTGCTGGCAGCGGCCGGAGGACATGACGACGAGCCGTCAGGCGTTCCGCATTGATCCTCAGCACCCTGGGTCGGACCTCGCCGGAGAGACCGGCGCGGCTATGGCCGCGGCGTCGATGGTCTTCCGCAACACTTATCCAGGCTACGCAAACCTGCTCCTTGAACATTCTAAGCAGGTAGTTGCAAACCCAGAACCTGAACTGAACTTAAATCTAACCAAAATTGCATAAATTTACAATGTCGCCTGATCTTTTGGCATATACAGTTGTTCGATTTCGCCGACAAGTACCGGGGAAAGTACGACGCCAGCATCACCGTCGCGCGGAACTACTACGGGTCTTTCAGCGGATACGGAGTGAGTAACTTTGAAACAAGATGTGGACATCAGATGGTGAGCTCCAAACACTGACCTTCAATATGGTACATGGTGCGGTGCAGGATGAGCTGCTATGGGCGGCGGCGTGGCTGTTCGAGGCGACGGAGGACCCGTTCTACCTGGAATACCTTGCCAGCAACGGCGATGCGCTTGGCGGCACGGGCTGGTCCATCAACCAGTTCGGCTGGGATGTCAAGTACCCCGGCGTGCAGGTCCTAGCAGCCAAGGTATGTTGGTACACGAATGCTACAGTGAATTGTATCATATTTTGTCGGATCAAAGTACTTACGTTACAGTACCTTGGTCAATTACTCGAATTCGGCACAGGGAGTTTACCTGCCTGACTCTTGTACTGTTACTATGCCGTGCAGTTCCTTCTCCAGGGCAGAGCCGGCGAGCACGCCGCCGCGCTGCAGAGGTACCGTCAGAACGCTGAGTTCTTTGTTTGCTCGTGCGTCGGGAAGGGCGCTGTCAATGTCCCGAGGACTCCCGGCGGCATGATGTACCATCAGAGGTGGAACAACCTCCAGTTCGTGACGAGCGCGTCGTTCTTGCTCACGGTGTACGCCGACTATGCCACGGTATCCGGCAGGGGAGCCGTGCCCTGCCCGGCCGGAGCCGCGCAGCCTTTTGAGATCCTCACATTTGTCAAGTCTCAGGTAATGTTCAGCACCTGAACATTTAACTTTAACATACCATTACAACTTGCTAAGCTTAAGATCCTAAAGCAGCTATGATTAGTACTGATGGATAGGCATGGCATCAACCTGACGTCTGCCAATCTGTTCAGTTTTCCTTTTGAAAAATGTAGAACTATTTTGTGGAACGTTACACTGACACACACACACACACAAAAATCAGGTGAATTATATCCTAGGTGACAATCCGAGGGCGACGAGCTACATGGTAGGGTACGGCACGAACTACCCGCGGCAAGTGCACCACCGGGCCGCCTCCATCATGTCGATCAAGACGGACCCCTCGTTCGTCAGCTGCCAGGAGGGCTACTCCAGCTGGTACGGCAGGCAGTCCGGCAACCCCAACCTCCTCGACGGCGCCATCGTCGGCGGCCCAGACGAGTACGACGACTTCGCCGACGAGAGGAACAACTACGAGCAGACGGAGGCGGCCACCTATAACAACGCGCCGTTGCTCGGCGTCCTCGCCCGCCTCGCCGGCGCGTGCGGCGGACTGAATGAGAATGACCAGTCACTTCCAGAGGTGGCTCCTCCTCCACATGCTAACAACACATTCCTACCAACTCATCGTCATGGTAATCCCTTAAAACACAAAACACTCGTAATTAATTCTAGTGCAAGAACACAAAACTAATTCTGATTCTCGTTTTTTTTTCACCTTGTGGTTGCAGCTTCTGATCGCCCGTCGCCTATCGAGATCGAGCAGAATGTGACGAGGACATGGGCCGTCAGGCGCAAGACATATTACAGGTACTCGGTAACGGTCACCAACAGGTCCCGGAAGACGGTGTGGGAGCTCCACCTCGGCGTCTCGGAGCTCCGCGGCCGGCTGTGGGGCCTCGACAAGGCGCGGTACGGGTACGTTCCGCCGCGGTGGCTGCCGGCGCTGCGCGCCGGGAGGAGTTTCAGGTTCGTGTACGTGCAACCGGCCCCTCCGGCGAATGTGTGGGTCACTGGCTACAAGCTGGTCTGAACTCTGAAGCTGTGTTGTGCTAGGATTAGAGTTTGGGGTGTGTGTGTTTCATGGAAGCATAGTGTATGGGAGGAAGGAGTGAAGAGACTAAAGATATGCAGGTGTTCATCCTCTTCTTCCTGGATCGTTTGGTTGGGTCAGAGAGGGATTTGGATTTTGGAGAGATGGAGTTGTAATTGTTCATCCTCCTTGCCCTCTCAAGTTATCAAATGTTGCTTGTGTGAGTTCCTAATGGAAATGGTAAGAAGATTAGTAGCATTGTGCTAATTTCGCTCTCCATCTGGCTGCAGCGTGCGAGGCTGTGCGATGGGGGGTATGCAAGTGATAGAATGTCTCGTCTGTGTGGACAAATTGAATTGCGAAGGGAATGACAGCATGGTGTTCTCAATTACTCCTTCGTTCTTTCTTACATTTTTTTTGAACTTCTTACGGTTTCGAGATGCAACTTTGATGATTACTTTATATTAATACATAGTAATAAAACTATAATATTATGAAAGTACTCTTAATGACAAATATAGAGATATAATTTCCGTATAATCAATCTAGATAGTCTTAGACCTATTAACGGCTAAAATTTAACGACACGGATTATAAGATGTCAAGTAAAAAAAACACGGAGAGCTATGGCCACTTATTATCTTCCTTTCCACGCACCCTTATCCAACACACCCTAGCCACTCATTCTCTCCCTTTCCACGCATGCCTTAAGCGTGAGCTCCGGCCAACCTTATCTATTCCCGGTCTCTACCACCATTTTCTCCAATCCCACACTGGAGATTGGAGCGAGGCCAATAGGTGCGGTGGTCCCGGCAGCGTGTCCAGCTTGGTGGAGTGGCATCGGCGTGACAGTGTCGTGAGCGCTGAAGCTGGGAGTAGCGGTGTGGTGACGCGGGGCCCAGGGATTCCTCGTCGCTGGCAAGTTCCCGTGCGCATCCTCCTCCTCTCCAGCCTCCCTGCTCATGGATCCGACCTTTCCCAACTCCGGCGTCCACTCGGTACGCCGCCTTCGCCTCCCGGCCGTCACCCGACACCGTGCTCTATTGGCCTCCCCGCTCCCTGGCCTCTGCAATAGGTCAGATGGTTCCCCTTCTGATGTTGTGAATTGTTGTGATGTTGCGGCTCGTTGAAAAAAAATGTTGCGATCCGTTGGAAAAAAATGCTGCATACTGTTCTTTGAGATGTTACGACCCGCTGAAAAAAAAATTGTTCCATCTGTAGAAAAAATGTTGCATTTATGAAGAAGAAAAATGGTGCATATTGTTCACGGTGATGCTGCAAGATTTTTTTCAAGGAATTCTTTTTCCTAGCGTCAGTATGGCAGTTTGATTGTAGTACTGGAGGCATAGCACGATGGTTTGCCAATCAGCTAGTATGAGAACATGCTAGATGCTAATGCGCTCTTTTGGAGACGTTAGAGCGGCATACGACGCTAGCGCTCGAATCGTACATCCGAGTGCTGGTCACTCCAAATACAATCCTACCACTGTCTCGTTCCTAGGGGTGTTCGTTCGGTTTTTTCGGTTTGTTCGGTTCGGTAAATACGGTTTTGTTACTTCAGTAAATACGGTGTTTTTAAAAATACGGTTCGGTTTCGGTAAATCCCAATTTGTTTCGGTGCGGTATCGGTAAATACCATATTTACGAAAGTTAACGCGAATTGCGAACGACGACACGAATTGCGAACAACAAAGCAAGCAGCATTCGTGAACGGTGAGTGAGTCGGTGAAGCATTGAAGCGAGCAAGCGGCGATCTGGCACGCGTGTGGTGTGGCTTAGGCTTGTCAGGCCGCCTCATGACCATTGCTTGCTTGGGCTTCTTCACAGCAGCTGTCTGCGCTGGCCGATCGCCACCAGTGTGCTACTGCTGCTGCTGCTGAATGCTCGCACCACAGACAAAGACGCTGGTCAGTAGTGGTGGTGGCTAGTCAGCACCGCATCAAGGCATTACTAGCCATTACCAAGCGACCAAGCGATCAACTAGTCAAGCACCAGCAAGCGGCGATCCGGCTCCAAATGTCCCAGGCTCGAGCCTCACTATGACATCGCCTCGCCATCATCCAACCCGAATACCGATAGTTGGCGGTGGGTTACTCCAGTCTCAGCGATCCGGCATCCGGAAGAACTAGTAAACTACTACACCATCTGATGGTGTAGTAGTTTACTAGTTTATCATTGCTCACTGTGCCGAGATCTGAGGCCTTGGCGTTATCGGAGGTCACGACATAGTATACAATATTCAGTGATTTAGTCCATTGATTCAACAGCAAGTACACTACTACACCATCAATCATTAACTACTACATCAGTAATTCAGTATTCAGTCCATTGATTCAACAGCAAGTTGGCAAGGATTAAGGAAATACAAAGTAATAACCATTAACTAGCAAGCATGCTCACAGTAATTTAGTCCATAGTTCGAAACTTCAGTTCAATGTCCAAAATATCCAACAGTCCAAATAACAAATAAACAATTACAAAAGATTACTCATATTATAGTCTACATAGTCCAATTTCATAGTTCTTCAAGCATCAAAGTTAAATACCAAAGTCTGAGGAGAAGACACTTGTTCTTGGAATATCTTCCACATCGTCATCTTGGACCATCTCCCCGATACCTACATGACAATATCAATATGACACAAAAAGAAGATAATAAGTTGTGCATTTGTAACACTCATAAATAGAAATATGATGCCTAGACTTATAGTACCTTCAAATTGAGATAGATCCACTAGATCGGCTTCAACATTTATATGCTTTGAACCACGCAACCAATCTTGTGCACATATCAAGCATTAGAGTGTTAATGGAGACAAGGAGCTTCTAAAATCATCGAGAACACGACCACTAGTACTAAAAGCTGATTCAGAAGCAACAGTTGATATGGGGATTGCTAATATATCACTAGCCATGCATGAAAGGACAGGAAAACGAGGTGAACTGCATTTCCACCAAGAGAGAATGTCAAAACCTTTAACATCATCTTCGGTATCTTTAGCAACGTACTTGTCCAATTCAGATTTGCCACTACTAGAAACTTTCATTCTCTTGTTGTATAAAGACCTCATTATATTTGTAGAATCAGATTTTGAATGCTCAGTAGCACTACCACTAGTTTGTGATTGTGATGAAGCTTGTCCATCACATTGGCTTCCAAATTGAGGAGAATACAAATTCTTGTATTCTTTAAAAAGATCTAAGAATGCCTTGAGAGCCTTGTCCCGTATCTTGTCACCTTTAATATGGCCATATGTCGAGTTGATAATATCGTGCAAAATAATCATATTGTTTGGTCCTTGCATAAACATTAAACAAAAGTAAGATTATTCAGTGATAAAATAACCAGATTGGCGATATCTTGATAAAATACACCAAAAAAAGGAAAAAGCGTGCGCCTAAGATCAAGCATTGCAGCAATAAAAATTAAATCATTCATCTTCTCAGGATCCCCCCAATACTTATCGTATTTTTTCTTCATGCCAGCAGCCATGTTGTTTGAAGATATCATGATTATCATCATCATCATCATCCTCACGTTGACTCAAATTGAACAATAAATAATTAACACCAGCAATATCTTCAAAGAAAGTGTTGGAAGTAACATACTTCGTGTCAGAAACTTTTTCTGTAAGGTCGAAGAAATGTTTTAGAAAGACCTTGAATTCATTTGCAAATACCCAATCATTATGTTTTGGAACCCCATTCACAACCAATTCTGTCTTGTACGAGGGGTCCTGGAGTTCAAGCCTTTCAAATGCCTTCTCAAAACCCACGGCACTCTCTAACATAAGATATGTTGAGTTCCATTGAGTGCACACGTCAAGAGACACCAAACCTTTTTCTTCCACCTTGCTGATTTGCACACATTTCTTGAAGTTATTCATTCGTGTAGGGGAGCTTCTCACATATTTGATAGCACTACGAATACGGAAAATAGAAGGAGCCATTGTCTTCAACCCATCTTGCACCACAAGATTCATAATATGAGCTACACATCTCACGTGAAGATGTTTACCTTTTGCAAAAGTAGCACCACGATTTGACAAAGAACTCCTCATGTAGCCTATAGCACCATCATTTGAACTAGCATTATCTATAGTGATAGTGCACACATTCTCAATACCCCACTCAAGCAAGCATTTATCTAGTGCTTTCCCGATGTCTTCCCCTTTGTGGCTGTCTACCAAACAGAAGCTAAGGATTTTTTTTGTTAAGTTGCCAATTGCTATCAATGTAGTGTGCAAAGGAGAACCATGTAATTTTGAAGAGTTGAAGATGTCCATGTGTTTGTTGTGAGGCTAACTGCTTGATGAGAATCCTTAAAATATTTCTTTAGCTTTGCTTTCTCATCTTCATAAAGGCGAGAACGTCTCTATACATTGTTATCCTAGATGGAACTTTGAACCGAGGACAAGCTTTGGAAATGAAGTCCTTAAAACCTTCTTTTTCGGAAATATAAAAGGCACTCATCTATAATTATCATGCGAGTAAATGCTGCCCTAACTTCTTCAGTATTGTATTGCCAAGGAACTACACAACTACTTCCATCTGCACTACGTTGGTAGCTTAGTTGAGTTTGATTATTGCTCCTATCAGGATGCATCTTACAACATTTTGCATGAGAGACCAGTGAAGAGGTACCATTCTTTTGCGAATCACATTTGAGCACCCGAGAGCAATAGTTGCACTTAGCCTTGTTCCGGTCATCTTCAAGTCGTGTGAAGTGGCTCCATATCTCCGATTTGGAACTCATTTGTTTCTTGCCAGTGTTTAGGACTTGATTGGGTCCAACAGCTTCATCACTGCCCACGTTAAATGACCCAGCAACAGGAAGAATCTCTATATCATCAGACTCAGACATCTGAAATTTACATTGCAGTGAATCAGTGATTAGCAATTTAGTGATTGATAGTGGACAGTATGATCCCATATCATCATCACAACAAACAAAGTAGCAATTGACAATGATTGACAAAGAAATTTACATTGCACGAACCTATTGACTCCGTTGTTGGTAAAAATTGCACGATCCAGACTTCCAATGCAAGTGTGCACTGTGCAACCCTAAATCGCTCGATCTGTAAAATCCGACAACCATAAATCCATCTCCATCAGGGCTCACGCACCGCATCAGCCATCAAGGCATCAATGATTCATCAAGGATTGGAAGATCAAACCATGAAGGATTGAAGGGGGACTGGGGGAGGTCAGAGCCTCTTTAGTGAGTTACCTTGGAACTTGGAAGTGGAACCAGGGGGAGGGGGAGGCCCGAGCGCCATCGACCATCGCGGACTCGCGGCGGTCCGTGGAGGACCTGGAGGTGGAGGGCAGGCGACGGCAGGAGGCGGACCGGCAAGAACGATGAGCAGCAACCGCAGCAGTGGCGCCGGGCTGCTCTTGGAGTGGAGGTAGAGCCCTGGAGGCGCGGAGGCCGGAGGGCCGGAGCCCGGATCCGGAGGCGCTAAGGCAGAGAGGAAGAGGGAGAGTTAGAGAGCCGGCGAGCCGCCGTCCGCTGCCACCCCACTCGCCAGTCGCCGCCACTCCATTCTCTCCACCCTCTCTCCAGTCTCCAGATGCTAATGCTAGGGACTTAGCCACTTAGGGTTAGTAGCCGCCAGCTGGGGGGAAGAACTAGGAAGAAATGGTCGGCTCTGAGGCTCTGAGATGGGTCGCATGGGCCTCCCCGAGCCAAGCGGTCGAGCTCGAGCACCAGCGGAGCGGCGCCGAACCACCGAATCAGCTACGCGCATGCGGAAAAAGAGCGGCGTTTTGGTTTTTTCGATTTTCAAATAGGTGTTATCTTGAAAAACCAAAATCCCAAAACCTAAATTTCAAAAATCAGACTTGAAACCGGTCAAACCAAGTTGACCGGTTGGTTCGGGTATTCGTCTGTTTTTTTCGGTTCGGTTTTGAATGAAACGCCTCTACTGCTCCCTTGGCCTCGACCCGAATGAAGCAAGTAGTGCGACACATTTTTAAAAAAATGGGTAAATTTCATGTAACACTGGTTTTTTGGGCAAAAGGTTTTACAATTTGTTTCAAGAAACCACGTGCTTTTGAGTAAATTTTTTAAAAAAATTATTAGATTTGTCCTGTCCTATTCTACCCAACATGATATGATAGATGGACCCACCTGTTAATCGGACTTATAAGTAACGCCCGCCTATATATCACAATTACAAGTAACGCCCACCTGTCAGTCCCACCGTCATCTTTGGGCCCGACTCCACGATTGCTTATCACCGCCGTTACCATACGCTGAATCAGTTGTTGTGGGAGAGAATGGGAGGGTGAGTAAAGAAGAGAGAGGGGAGAAAAGGGGCTGCCATGTGGGCTCCCGTTGGATAGAGCGTGAACGTAAACATGGGATATTTTGTGACCTTTTGATTAAGAACATGTAGTTCTTTGAAAACATTTGTAAAATCAAATATGCTCTAGCGAGTTCTTAGCCGGATTTTATTTATCTCTGATGAGTTTCATCGGACCAACTCACTTGGGCGACGATGGTGATGCCTACATTAGAAATTGACACCAGGTCGAGAATGGTGCAAATAAATCACCTCTGATTTTCTTCCGACAAACAACACCACTATCAAGACATAGGTCTTACACATCAATAGGGATCATCAACAATCTACTTCCCAATATCGTGTTTGGTAGCTATCAAGACACCGTTGCGAGATACAGAGTCGATGACGAGGAAGATAAAAAAAAAGTCTAGCACATTCATCGACCCAAGGGCTTGATGGTGATATGTTATTCGTCTACAATCTTTAATATAAAAGTTGGGTATTTATGTACTTTACTAATTGAATTATTAATATAAATAAGATGTTTTTCTTAAAAAACCGAGGTTTTGTGTTAGTTTTGCACCAAAATACCTGACCGAAATTTACTTAAAAATAGAGTAAATTTCACTCCAAACCATTTAATCTTACCGTTGTTTCACTTTGCACCACCCTTAACAAATATTTTTACTTTGCACGAGCTCTTCTTACCATGTGTTGCGCTTTGCACCAGGGTAAGGATTTGGCCGCTTTCTTCGGTGCTCGCCGACGGTGAATGGCGATGTGGAAGGCGTCGACGAGGCACAAGATGGATAGATGAGAGGTAGATGGAGCTAGAAATTGAGTTGAAAGCGGAGAAGAATAGACGGAGCATCGTCGATAGAACGACTCTCTCTTTATTTTTCGGGTTGCTGACCTCACTGTCGTCAAGCTGCCCGCACGCCTCATATGTTTCCCTTTCACTGATAGGATGTTCCCCTGGTGCAAAGTGAACAAAAAGTAAAAAGAGATGGTGCAAAGTGAAAAAGATTTGCTAAAGATGTGCAAAATAAAGGCAAAATTTGATATATGCCGCTCTAAAAGATGACACTTTGAAAAATGCCACTCCAAAATATGGAATTGGAAATTTGCCACTCCAAAACTTGCCTCTTTAGATTTTTGTCACTCTTTGACACTTTTGCCCTCCCTCCTACCTTCTTCCTTTTGACCGACCGATGAGCTAACTTCTCCAGTGAGCTCCAGCTGCACCACGAACCATGCCGCTTCCTCCTCGCCGCGAGCCATCTCGCCCACATCAAAATTTGCCATAAAACAACCTTCACTCTTCGTCCCCGCCTTCCCTATCTCCTCCGACCCCCCAACTCCCACGCCATGGATCTAGCGCCGCAGTCCCACCCCATCCTCTCCTATGTGCTCTCCCGCCTTCCCACCCTCTCCAAACCCAGGCCTACCTCCGTCGGCGACGACTTCGACATTGAGCAGCTGCCCGTGCAGACGTCGTCGCCCCAGACGCCTCCTCCGCCGGCCTCCGCCACCCTCCATGCTCGCGCCATGACCCGGCGTCGTCAGCGTCTCCGCCGCGCTCTGCGCTTAGCTCGGCCACGCCTAACCACGAGCTCGTCCACTCTCCCGCCTCCATCGCCATCGCACCCACCGGCGACTCGCGAGACCCGAGGGCCTTAAGCGTGCTGCGTGGTGGTGCGGCTCGAGGAGACACACGACGCCACGAGGCACTCCTGCAGGAGGCGGAGGCGACTCGAGAGGTCTACCTCGGCGATGCAGCAGTGAGGACCAGAGGAGGCGGAGAGAAGGATGAATCGCTTGGCATGGCGAGTCTGCCGAGGTCAAGCGGCAGGTTATGGATGTGGGCGAGATGGCTCATGGCGAGGAGGAAGCGGCATGGCCGAGCTCACGGAGAAGTTAGCTCGCCATCGGTCGGGAGGAAGAAGGAAGAAGGGAGGGGGAGGGCAAAAGTGGCAAAAATCTAAAGAGGCAAGTTTTGGAGTGGCAAATTTTCAATTTTATGTTTTGGAGTGATATTTTTTAAAGTGTCATCTTTTGAAGTGACATATATTAAATTTTGCCCAAAATAAAACCACGGTAAGATTTGTAGTGCACAGTGAAATTTGATCTTAACAAAATACGAACCGAGTCGAGCCCTCCGCAGTACCCGGACCCACCTATCTCTAGACGACGACGACGCCGCCGCTCTGCCGCCCCTTCGTCCTCAGCCGGCAGCCTTTGCGCCGTGCCTTCGACCTCGAATCCACCGGCCGAGGGCCTCCCCTTCAATTCGGCGTGCACCCGTGCCCTGCGTGTGGTATATTTATTTACTGAATTCCCCAACGTCAAGTAGTAGAAGAAAGGGGGTGGTTTCTCTTTCTGGGCTCTCCAAACCGTGTTGTACAAACTGAATTTTAGATGAGGCTGGTCGGTTTGACGGGCGGGATCGCGTCGGGGAAGAGCACCGTCTCCGACCTCTTCAAGTCCTCCGGCGTCCCTGTCGTCGACGCCGACATCGTTGCCCGGGTAAGCAGCGGCCGGCCACGATCGTCCTACCAAAACATACACTTCTTGGATAGTTTTGTGCAAACCTTGCTCCTAGGTCTAAAATTTGATACTGCCCTGTTCTTGGTTTCGATCCGCCCACGGGTTTACGGTAGTTTCAATCTTTAGTGCGCTTTCGTAAATAATGTTTTTGTTTTGATAGATTCGTCCCCTATAGCCAATACTCTAAAGCTTTCCCATAGGGCAAAGGGGAAAAAAGTTCCCCCAAATTTAGGAGTGGCTTATAATAATATAAGAATATAATGCATATGAGTAGGATTCTGTCCTACTGTTTCTTAAAAAATAGTCTCAAGCTTTGCTTCACAATTATGGTAGTATAGAATGTACTCCCTCTGTTTGCTTATGTATGACATTTCCGTGACAAAAGTTATGCATGCAGGCGTCAAATAAAAAAAAACGGAGGTAGTATCACTTTACTCTGTAACACAGTTTTATTAGTACATGGAATGGGTTGCTCAGCTCAGCTTTATGTGTAAGGGGAAAATATAAATTTGTTTTCAATTTGAATTTTTGCATCCTTCTTTCTACTCACGTTAAGGTTTAGGCATTGCGCTACCCATTACAATTTACACAAGTGTACCAATTTGGTTGCAGTCGATGCCTGTTACCTTTTGTCCTCTCCCTGAGAACTGCTGGCAACACTTGGTACTGATTTTAACTTTGTTACAAAGTTTTACAACGTGGAACAGACAGCTTAGTTCAGCTTTATGTGGAGGGGAAAGGTAGAAATTGGTTTTCGCACTGTACTTCTGCATCCTTCTTGAGACTCAGAGTCACAGTAACAGGGTGCTTGGCTGCAATTAGGAATGGAGTTGGGAGTTATGATGGGGAGTAGGGAGATGTGATGGGGATGGAAAATTCAGTCCCATTCCCTTTTTTTGGTAAGCAGTGTGAATTGTAGGATGGGAATTCAGATATCAGAATATAAGTTTTACTTGACTCAAGTATCCTTCGTCACAGCTTTTGAAAAGGAATGTAACATCATAAATTACATATCGTTAATGTAGAATGCTATAACTTGTGCCTGTTGTCATGTTGTAATTCAAAAAGTATCGATTGAGAAAATATTTCTTCTCATTTTACCTCCTTGCGTATGTATCAAACAAACTCACAAGCCTAGGTTCAGAAAGGGAAAGAAAAAGACAAACTCACATGCAACCATGGATGAACTGGTTACTGCAGGATCCATGGGCTAGCGTTAAATGAGTCTCGATGGCAGGCACATCACATATAATCTTGGCAGCAAAGCAATGCCCGGTGGAGGTGCAGCAACACAGCGGGTGCCAGGTGACATGAAAGTTGTGCATAGGGGACATGATCACTGTAGCGGGTGACACGAAGTAGGCTTGGCAACTAAAATGGGTGAATTTGTAATATTCAATAAATTCCTATTCCTAAGCTCAGTTACGAGGGTTTAGGTCAGTTGCTGTTAATTTCCACATGCTGCGGCGACATGTCCTATACTTGGTACATAAGTGTACCCTCCTCTCCAGACCAAGAAGCAAGAGTTTGAGATTGGTACCAAATTGCTTGGAGTTGGGTGCTCGTTACCTATTTCATCCACTTGGGAATTGCTGTTACCTAATGGAATGTCTGCAACTCAGTTGTAAACTGGCTGGTTGTCAGCTAGTTTTAGGTGAAAAGCAAAAGTAACGAGTTCATTTTCTTCTATCTCTTATTTTTCTTACAGAAATATGAAATTTTATGGCAATAACTGGCCGTTTTCCTCCTGCATTTGAAACCTTGTTCTGGACAATACTGACAACAACTGGATCCGTCAATTGAGCAAACAGTATTTTATGCAATAAAATGTATTTATTTATTCATTGTTTTCATGAATGTTTGAGAATAGCTGGGATAACTACTGGGAAAAAAAATCAATGCCACCACAATGCCTGATATGAAGCAAAATTATGTGACTTCGCCACTTTGGGGCTTTGGACCAGTTGGGTACACAGAGCATTGTAATTTCAAACCACAATTGGCAGTAGGCAGCATACAGGACTTAGTGCTTGACTTTCAGGCCGCAAAACATGTTTATGAGTATTTTATTCTTACTATGATATATTCCCAGATGCTGTGAACCTGTGACAAGTGACATCCATGTTTGTGTTATGAGCTTTATGTTGACTACGGAGCCATGTATTTACAGAATATAGTGCGGAAAGGGACTGGAGGTTGGAAGAAAATTGTAAAAGCTTTTGGGAATGACATTTTGTTGGAAAATGGAGAAATTGACAGAGCTCGCTTAGGTCAGATTGTTTTCTCTGACCCAGCGAAACGCCAACTTCTAAATCGGTACAACTTCTAGTAAACTTAAAATATTTCATTTTCTTTTGTCTCCTTTTTTGCTATGGTTATGTATTTGTGATTCAGTTTATTTACATGATAATGACAACAGAATAACCATTTAAGGAAAAACAATTTCACCTATTTCTGGTCTGACATCTCATATTGTGTTAGTTGCTATGAAAATGTCATTATATTTTTTAGCGAAAAAATGTAATTGTTTAGTTGGATGTTCTGTTCATATTTGCAGTATGTTGTGCATAAATTTCGAATTATGTTTTGTCTACTAATAATTAGATGTGACAAGATTTGCCATTAACCTAGCTATGTCTTGGAAAATTAGGAAAAACACTACATTAAATATTTTATAATTATGATACTGGTCTACACTTAGTTTTTTCATGACTAATACTTGAGATCTTAAGGACTCGTTTCGCTGATATTTGCTAATATGCTTATTCTGTTACGACAGAGATAGTTGTATAATTAGTTTCAGTTAGTTAATTAATTCTTGTTTTTGTATAATTAGTTTCAGTTAGTTAATTAATTCTTGTTTTGTCCAGTGACTGTAAGGTTCTTGTTTATGCAATAGTGGGCTAGTGGCATTTAGAGTCATCGCTGATAGTACTGTATTGTTCCTGACTACTTTTCCCTAAATTATTTGTCTCCTTTTTCTACGAATATAGAGTCAATTTTCTTCTATATAATGATAACCACATAATAACCACTTTAGATAGAACAATTTCACCTACTTCTTGCGTAACATCTCGTATCAGTTTGGTTGAGATGAAAAACGTGGTTGTTCAGTTTGCATGTTTCTGTTCATATCAACAGTATGTACTGCATAGTCTTTAGTCGTGTTTGATATACTAATCATAAAATGCGAGAAGAGTTACCATTAGCCATGCTAGCAATATTTCAGAAAATAAAAGACACTACATTAAAGACGTTATAACTGTGATAACGTTATATGCATGCCTATATAGTTTCTCATGACAAGTCCTTGAGATCATAACTATTCTTTCTTACTGGCATTTGATGATATGCTTGTTCTGTTATGACAGGCATAGTTGTCTAGTTAGTTTCAACCATTGATTCATTCTTGTTTTGTCCACTGACTCTGTTACTGTAAGATTTTTCTTTGTAAATAGTTAGCATTTAGAGTCAGCATTGCTAATATTATTTCGTTCCTTGGTTACTTATTGTCTACTTTCAGTATTCTAGCTCCACATATTTCTTCTGGCATATTTTGGGAGATACTAAAACTGTGGCTGAAGGGATGCAAGGTTATCATCCTCGACATCCCGCTGTTGTTTGAAACAAAGATGGACCATTGGACAAACCCAGTCATTGTTGTATGGGTTGATCGAGACACCCAGATTGAGAGGCTCGTGTCAAGAGATGGGTGCTCTGATGAACACGCTTGGAATAGGATCAATGCGCAGCTTGCACTGGACTGGAAGAAGTCGGAAGCCGACATAGTAATCGACAATTCTGGCTCGCTAGATGACACCAAAGAACAGTTTCAAGAAGTGTTGAGGAAAGTCTCTGAGCCCCTAACATGGAAGGAACGCTTGAGATCTAGAGATGGCCTTTTCTCTATTGCCCTATGTACAACAGTAGGGTTTTTACTCGCTCAGAAGAATCTACTATGATCTTTGCATGCTTAATGTTGAAGGTTAAGATGATCAGAATGGGTACGAGTCACTGAAAATCACTAGATTCATTATTACAGTTGCGTGACGTTCCCGAGTCTTAGTATTAAAGGAACTGCCTCTTTGCTGTCCTCCGACAGCAATTGTTGAAATTTTAGTAATGAAATAAATTTAGTAAGTGCTGCAACTTACAATGTACATGGCATACTCGAGCTTAAATTCTTGTCAGTTCTGCGACTTCGCATCGCATTGATTGGACTAGTTAGTTTGCACGTGAAACTGGACCGAGAGCTATTCGCTTTTTTACCTTTTTTTTCAAGCTTGAGGTTTGGGATATAAACTAGATTCAATTATACACCTTTTGGTATAGAAGTTGAAATCAAAATATTTAGGGATGAACCGAAATTGAGCCAGCTTTTTTAAATGTCAAGTGGATAACGAATGATCTAAGGTGAAATTCCAATCAGACATTAAGGTCATGTGCAATGTGGGACGGTGCTAGAACCGTCACCTTACTACTATATGATACAGGTGCTAGATTTGCTTTTTAGTTACATCGTGTAGCACCTTATTCTCTCTTTAAAACATGATCCTCAACTAAATAAAATATCACACTTTTTTCTTTCACAATATTTTCTCTCTCCATCTTTCATGCTGGGGGTATGTAACTTGAAAAAAAAAACTAACATCGGTGCATCTATATAGGTGCTAGAAATATTTATGCTAGGTGCTATAAATATTTGTGCTAGCATCTGTCTGCTTGGCTTGGCCTGCTCCAAGGGCTAGGCATTGGTGCACAGATCCAAAACGTTAGCTAGCACCGTACCATGTGCATGGCGTAAGGACACCACGGCTTTAAAGTGGTAGTTTTACAATGCGTAATAGTGGCTTAGATGGGCCTTGGAATGCTCGGTAATTCACTTGAACCTACACCTGGCCAATTAGATCTTCTTTGCATTCGATTGAACCACCTTTGTGCTCAATTGGACCCCTTCGATTTCCTCACGTAGTCGGACCTCCCATGTGAAGGCTGAACTGTTCGGACCTATTGTGATCATCATCTAGGATCCGGACCTCTTTAGGTCTTGATCTTCTAAGTGCTTGGACCTTCCTGGTCGAGATCTCCTTCTCTAGCTTAGACCTCCTCGGGGTTTAGGTCTCCTTTTATAACCACTTGAGTTCCTTCCATGCTCTGGTGAACCTCTTGGTGATCACTTGGATTCCTTTTAGCCCGATCCTTGTAGCCTCTCTTTGGAAAGGTCCTTCTAGTGCGATCCGTGTGCCACCCCAATTCACGGTAATACCATTCTTTAGGACCTCTTTCCCATTCGCTCAGACCTTTCTCTTTAAGTTTGATTACTTTGAATTTCTTTGTTGGTTTGAATCTCTTTGGATCGAGACCCTTTGACCTATAGGCTGTTTTTTATTTGGGGAAATTGGTTTTACCAACATGACCAAGCTGTTTTCTTAATGTCGGCATTGCAAATTCGTGTCTTTTATCAATGGATATTCAAAAAATGTGGTTTCATCAAAAGATACCATCTTATGATGAAAACGTGTAATTTATTCTTGCCTTAGAACTTAGATACTCTTCTCATTAAAAAATAATATATCTGAGTGATTAGAAGAGAGAAATGACGTAAAATGCCCTCATGCCCTCAATGTCCTATCCTCGAGTGTTCTTTTGTTATGTTTTGCTCATGTTCTTTGCTATGCCGCAGAAATGCCGGGTGGTCCCAGATCTCCGACCTCCGCCTTCCTGGTAAGGCCCTCGGTGCTCCCTATTTTCTCGTTGGACCTCATGGGAGGTCTTGGAGTCCTTTAACATAGATCAAACAGAGATAGTTTGGTGCTAACTGTTTTTATTTGGGGAAATTGGTTCTGAGGCTTGCACCGAGGGTTTTCGCTTTTTTTCTTTGTTATTTTTGAATATCGGAAGAGCTACATATAACGGCGAAGAATACGACAACTTCTTGCAAGGGTTTTCGCTTCTTTGTTATTTTTGAATATCAGAAGAGCTACATATAACTGACGAAGAATACGACAACAGACTGCATAAACGCACACACACACACAAACTATTAACTTTAGTCCGAAATCTCAGCCACTACACTACCTAAGACTCGTTCACGATCCTGAGATCTCGGATCATGGACCACAACACTTACAAGACACGATCACACACTATTTGAAGTTCTGCACATTCTTCGAACTTTAGAGACTACAAACTGAATAACTTCAGTTCGGTTATTCTAACAGAACACAAGAGACAGAGTTGAACAAAACACAATAACTAAAGCAAATGTAACAAGATTAACATCAACAGACTTCTCTGGGTCACTCATGGTGCAGATCGTCGTGCTGTAGAGCATCATTTGGTACACGCTCATGCTCTTCCTCTTGAGTCCGGCGACGAAGGGCGCCGCGACGGCATCAGCGGCAAGGAGAAGGAACCGTCAGCGCTGGAGCAGAGCGCAGAGGAGAGCATCATCGCCATCAGGATCTCGCGTGGACCAACGCCAACACGGGTGGAGGCGACGGCGGTGGAGAAGCACAGACGGGTGGAGGCGACGGTGGTTGGACCGGGGGAAGAGAAGAGGAGAAAAGGACGTCATGGGCGGCGGCGCACACACGGGTGGAGGCGGTGGCGATTGGACCGAGGGGCAGCCCACGGGCAGAAGATGAGGAAGCGGTGGCCGTGCTAAGGGGGGAGGCGGCGTGAAGAGTAGGCGGCGGCGGCCGTGGCGAGGGGGAGGCCGCGCGAAAAGGAGGAGGTGGCCGCGCAAAGAGGAGGAGGCGGCGGCGACCGTGGCGAGGGGAGAGGCGGCGCGAAGAGGAGGAGGCGGCCAAGCTTGAGGGGGGCCCAAGAAGAGGAGGAGGTGGCCGCGCTGAGAGGAGGAGGCGGCGGCGGCGTGGCGGGGGAGGCGGCGGCGGCAAAGCGAGGGGAGGCCGCACAAAGAGGAGGAGGTTGTGGTCGTGGCGAGTAGGAGGCGGCGCGAAGAGGAGGAAGTGGCCGCCGTGGCGAGGGGGAGGCGGCGCGAAGAGGATGCGGAGGCGTCGCGGCAGATCAACAACTGGAGGCGGCGCCGCCGGAAGGAAGAAGGCGCCAGAGGCAACGACGCCGTAGGGAGGTGAGCCAGAGAGAGAGAGAGAGTGAAGTGAAGGGTAAAAGAGATATTTCACGTACTTTCTGTCACCTCTTCCACCCGAAAATAATATAATAATCGTCTTAGTGTCTAACAGCAAAATTACACGTTTTTACAGTGTCTTTTGGCGAAACCACGTTTTTTGGATATCCGTTGGCAAAGGATGCGAATTTGTAGTGCCCTGTAGCCAATTTCCCCTTTTAGCTCGACATTTTGTCGCATTAGCCCTTATGTTCTCATAAATTACACTTTGATCCAACATTTTTTGGATTGAGAACCCTAAAAATAAAGAACTAGTTACAATCGTAGCCTCAGGCCACCATCTCCACCGTTCCCCTCCGCCGCTATGTTGAACTGGAGGGGATCTCTCTCTCTCTCTCTCTCTCTCTCTCTCTCTCTCTCTCTCTCTCTCTCTCTCTCCCTCTCCAAGCGCATGCACACACCACCACCATGTCACGCCTCCACCACGTCAGATGCAAGAAGGTGAAGGTGGCCACAGGAACGCTAACAGGGCAAGTCGTGTTGGCAGTGGAGCCCAGCTGTAATGGTGTGGGTTTGATTCATTAGGAAAGCGTGTGGGTTGATTTGTACTGCGAGTTTCTTGGGTGAGTTTGGAACGAGTTTAAAAGGCACTGTAGCGCTTACTACAAGAGATATTCAGAAGTAACGAATTCAGTTTTCCCTTTCCCATTCGTCTCCGTTTCTCATCTCCTGCTTCTCCGATCCTTTGATCGCAACTACCAACGCCATAGATGTTTGTGAGTGCCCTTCGGTATCGATCGGGACACCACAACTTGGTATCAGAGCCCTTCTCCGCCTCCGCTGCAACATCGGAAGTCTGAGGAGAAGGTGGGCACAATGGCGCCACCGAAGATCAACGTGCAGACTCGCTAAGTACTCACGGCGATGGATGATCAGACCAAGCAAGTTCAGGAGAAACTCTCGGCGATCCTGGCGTGATTTGATCAGCAAGCAACACAGATTAACAAACTGGGACAAGATGTGCGGAAACTTGGGTAGCAAGTGGAGATTACCCAAGAGGCAATGGATGAAGTGAAGAGGAAGCAATCGGAGGGGAATATGGCTCCACCTTCAACTACTCTACCGCCTCCACGTCCTACAGCATCACACTCTGGCTTACCACCAGAAGGGGGTTTGATGCCCACTGCAACAACTTCGGGTATGTTGGCAAACCTCCGACCACCGCTGCTTGCACAACCCCTGCTACAAATCCTACCCATCAGTGCAAGAAACATGTCCAATTGTTGACAATTGAGATGGGATAATTTGGTGAATTGTTATTAGAAGACACCAAGACCACATTGGAAGGAGATGAGGTACCAGCTCAACCACAACTGCAACAGGAATGTTACCGACTCTCAGCGCATGCTGTATCAGGCACTAAGGAAGTCGAGAAGTTCGGCTCCGAGCATTGATGGGGAATCAGATCATGTTTCTTTTGGTAGACTCAGGCAATACTCACAGTTTTGTTAACAAGGAATATGTTAACCGTGCTCACTGCAAGACAGAGTTCATTCCTGTTGTTTCTGTAAAGATTGCAAATGGAGAAATTATGCACTGTTCTAGTCAGGTTCCCAAGTTGACTTGGTGGATTCAAGGAGTGACGTTTCAAACTGATATGCGCATTCTTGATTTAGGGGCTTATGATGCAATTCTGGGAATGGATTGGTTAGAAAAATTCAGTCCCATGGACTATCATTGGACTAACAAGACAATGGCATTTGAGTACGAAGGTCATCGTGTCTATTTGCAAGGAGTCCGACCTTGTCATCTGAATCAGTTGACTGAAATATCTGTGGATCAAATATACAAATGGTACACTGGAAATGATCTTTGGGCTTTTGTCATTGTGAAGACCCAACCGCTTGTAGTCTTGGCAGACAATTCCGAACAGTGGCTGGAAGCAGTTCAGAATTTGATTGACAAATATCAAGATGTTTTTGCTGAACCCATAACACTTCCGCAACATCATCAGTATGATCATGCCATTACTTCGCATTCGGGGGTGAATCTAGTCAATTCTAGACCATATCGATACTCTCCTCTTCAAAAGGATGAGATCGAATGGCAAATGGCTGACATGCTGAACGCCGGTTTGATTACACCAAGCATGAGTTCGTATGCTTTTCTGGTGCTATTGGTTCAGAAAAAGGATGGAGGATGGCGATTTTGTATTGATTACCGTCGCTTGAATACACTAACAGTGAAGAACAAATTTCATCTTTCGGTAATTGATGAGCTTCTGGACGAACTTGCGGGCACTAGTTTTTTTCTCCAAACTGGACTTACGAGCTGGTTATCATCAAATCTGGATGCGTCCAGAAGACGAAGAAAAGACGGCCTTCAAGACACATCATGGACATTTCCAATTCAAAGTGATGCCATTTGGGCTTTCTAATGCGCCGACAACTTTTCAGTGTTTAATGAACCCAGTGTTTGCATCACACATTCATAAGTTTGTCATTGTTTTCTTGGATGATATTTTGGTGTATAATAGAGATTTGCAGGAGCACCTCAAGCACTTAAAGTTGGTCCTGGACATACTAAGAAGTCACACCTTGTATGCGAAAATGTCCAAATGTTCTTTTGCTAGGGAGAGCATTCAGTATTTGGGCCATATCACTTCACATACGGGAGTTGCCACTGATCCAGAAAAAAACATCAGCTATGGCATAGTGGCCACGGCCGACTACAGTGACGGAGTTGCGGGGTTTTCTGGGTCTCACGGGCTACTACCGAAAATTTATGCGTCATTATGGTATTATTGCAAAGCCACTGACTAATCTTTTGAAGAAGAAAGGCTTTGTGTGTACAAATATTGCCTCTCAAGCGTTTGAACAACTGAAACATGCAATGATCAGCACACCAGTACTAGCTCTGCCTGACTTTAACATGCCTTTCGTGATTGAAACTGATGCCTGCGACACCGGTGTAGGTGCAATTCTTATACAGAAGGGACATCCTATTGCATATTTGAGTAAAGCATTGGGGGTAAATAATCAGCGAATATCCATTTATGAGAAAGAGTTTTTGGTGGTCATGATGGCCATTGATCGGTGGCGAGCTTATTTACAGTGGGGCCCCTTTCTCATTTTGACCGATCACAAGAGTTTATGCCATTTGGAAGATCAACAATTAACTTCAGATCTCCAATGGAAGGCTATGTCCAAATTAGTTGGTCTTCAGTTTACATTTCAATAAAAACAGGGTGTCGATAATGGAGCTGCTGATGCTTTGTCACGAGTCAGTCATTTGTTAACTCTTCAAGTTGTTTCTATTTGTGAACCGGTTTGGGTGCAGGAAGTCTTGAATTTGTATGAAATGGATATGGGAGCACAGGAATTACTTGTTCGTCTAGTTGTGACAAGCCCAGATGAGAAGGGTTTTGCTTTGGAACATGGCTTAATTAAATACAAAGGCAAAATATGGATCGGCCCCAATACAGCTTTACAAACTAAACTCATCAGTGCCTTGCATGATAGTGCCGTTGGAGGTCACTCGGGTATTCAAGCTACTTATCAATGAGTTAAGAAGCTATTCTTTTGGTCGGGTATCAAGTCGGCCGTGGAACATTTCATTCAACAATGTCCTACCTGTCAACAAGCAAAGCATATTAATCAGAAACTGGCAGGGTTCCTTCAGCCATTGCCTATTCCTAAGGGTTCTTGGCAAGACTATGGATTTCATAGAAGGACTCCCTAAATCAGAGGGGTATGATGTGATTATGGTGATTGTTGATCGTCTTACGAAGTATGCTCATTTTGTCGCCCTCAAACACCCATTCACAGCCGCCCAAGTGGCTCGGGTTTTCCTGGATCAAGTGGTCAAGCTACACGGTGTTCCTCGCTCCATCGTCTCTGATCGAGACAAATTGTTCACCAGTACATTCTGGAAGGAGTTATTTGTAGCAGTAGGGACTCGATTGTCTGCCAATCACCCACGGACGGACGGTCAGAGTGAGCGAGTCAATCAATGCTTGGAGATGTATCTCCGTTGTGCAGTTCATGATTGCCCTTGACAATGGAAGAAATGGATTGTTATGGCAGAATTTTGGTACGGTTCCAATTTTCATTCGGCGCTGGGCTGTTCTCCATTCAAAGCACTGTATGGCGTCGACCCTAATTTGAACAATGCTTAACTTTTTCATCTCTTCTCTTGCCAAGTGGATGCGATTAGCCGGAGACGTAACAAGTTTGTTTTGAGATGTTACGCAATCAATTAACCAAAGCTCAACACCGCATGAAAACACAGGCTGACAAGAACCGTTCAGAACAGCAATTTCAAGTAGGGGAGCAGGTCTTGCTCAAGTTACAACCATATGCTCAACATTCTGTTGTCAACCGTCCCTACCCAAAGCTGGCCTTTAAGTATTTTGGTCCTTTTGTGGTGCTTGCGAGGATTGGAGCAGTCATGTATAAACTGGATCTACCCTCTGACTCTTTGATTCACTCGGTGTTTCATGTGTCTCAGCTGAAATCCTTTACTCCCAGCTATCGCTCAGTATTTTCTGAACTGCCGAAGATTGCTGACCTTACTACTGGCGTTCCGCGGCCAGAGCAAATTTTGGATCGCCGCATGGTCAAGAAGGGCGACTAAGCTATTCTATAAATACTGGTGAAGTGGTTGACAATTCCAGCCGAATCCACTACTTAGGAAGATTACTATGTGCTGCAACAACGCTTTCCTTCGGCAAGCATTTGGGAGTCAGTATTGTCTCCAGGGAAGGGGGGGGGTCACGCCTCCACCACGTCAAATGCAAGAAGGTGAAGGCGGCCACAGGAACGCTGACAGGGCAAGTCGTGCTGGCAGTGGAGCCCAGCTATAATGGTGTGGGTTTGATTCATTAGGAAAGCGTGTGGGTTGATTTGTACTGCGCGTTTCTTGGGTGAGTTTGGAACGAGTTTAAAAGGCAAAAAGAAGCGCCGCTTCGACAAGAGATATTGAAATGTAATTGATTTTCCTTTCCAATTGCTCGCTTTCTCATCTCCTGCTTCTCCGATCCTTTGATCGCAACTACCGACGCCATAGATGTTTATGAGTGCCCTTCGGTATCAATCGGGACACCACACACCACCTCGAGCTCCAAGAACGTCAATGGCGACAATGGAAGCAGAGGAGGTGATCACTGTGTGTGAGCGGGGCCCGGGGGAGAGAGGGGGCGTCGGATTTTGCGGCAGTGGCGTGCGAAGCCTCAGCTTAGAACACGACAATCGCATCTGCCTCAGCTTCGCCAAGTGGTACTAAGCACTACCTCGACAACTTCGCCGCGTTGGTCGTGGTCCGTGCTGCCTCCGCCACGATGTCCGATGGTCGAGACGGTCAACCTCGACACCAACGAGAGGCAATTAGTCGTGGTGGACGGGAAGAACAATGAAGAATCTGGTTGCACCAGCGTCAGCCAGCGTGGTGCCGACGTGGGAGATCATCTCTGTGAACCCCGTCTCGCCGCGCCTTCGTAGCACCGGTCCGAGCTCCGCAACGATCGTCCTCGATGGAGAGAAGCTGGCTGAGGTGAGCAGCGAGGGAGAGGGAGGGGGTTGAGTGTGACGTGCGCCTGGACATGGCCACACGGGTGGGAGTGGGACCCACAAAAACTGCTTTTCTCAGCAACAAAAACACATAGTTGGGTACTGCGTCGTCCAATGCGGCTCTCTAAGGGTGCGTTCGGTTCTTGGTACAAGGATGAACTGAATAGTTCCATCTAGGATATGATGTTATTTTCGTATAGTTCCATTTAGGGTATGATGTTATTTTCGTATTTAGTTGGACGAATGATATCAAATGATATAGGATGAGATGATTTTATGTGAGGGAATATTTCACTTTTATTCTGTACCATTCTATTCAACAAAGAAGGTTAAACCATGCAGTTCAGCGTTTTGCGCTAGCTCTCATGCTCGCGTAACGAAGCTCCTGGACATGAAAAAAATTAAAAAAAAAGACACTGTAGTGAGGAGGCTAGTAGATGCAGATGAATTTGCAAAAATATAGCTAACTATAGTCAAGAAAATTACATAAAATATTTTTGAATTTAATTGAAGTTTAATTTATTAATTTAAAATATTTGGATTCTATACAAAACAAAAACAACATTGAATCAACTCAGAAAAACCTAAATATTCAAAGTGCTAAAAATGCATGCTTTTTTTACAGTAGCTAGATTATGATTTTAGATGAATTTAGGTGAAAGAATTATTCCATTTGGAGTTAGCAAGTGAAAGTTGTAGTAGTTTAAAAATCAGGTTTTGCAAAAAGTCTGCAAATAGACTTCGAATACTATTAATCCGGTTTTAATTATTTAGAAAGATTTTGTAAAGTAGTGATGGAGATAAGGATTACATAGCTAAATAGAAAACAAAATTATAAGACCAAAATAACTTGGTTCACCTCAATTGGAGTCAGTGGCAGACCCATGATTTTTATTATGGGTGTTTGGATTTCGGAGCTAGGTTGTCCAGATATGCCGATACCAATACGCCGATACCGTGAAATATCATTTCCCAAAAAAACAGCGATACGACGATACACGTATATATAATAAAAAAACAAAAAAAATATAGAAATTAATGATTTCATATGAGGAAATGGATGATATAAGGCAATCATAATGTCATGAATTAAACAGGAAATTATAGATATCAATGTCAGTTGAGGAGGTGGAAACTAGGAATAGAGCTCTTTTAGCTCCAAGCTTCATATTTTGCTGAGTTATGTTGTTTTTGTAGGGTGCGGCCAAGACTTGTGCTCCTGCCTTCTTTTTTTTGAATTTTTTTAACAATTGCATACCTTGTTGCCTTCTTTTAATTTTTTTTTTGACAGTTGCATACCTTGTTGATTCTACTCTTTTTTGCTCTTTCTCCGTCAACAAGAACCCCATCTAAGAATGTTCCTTCCATAGAGTAAAAATTAGCATGTAAACATATGTAATAAGGGCCCAACTATTTGTTCATTGCCCAAGACAAAAGATTGTATTTTTGTACAACATCCATTGGAAAGAATCAAGAAAGCAGAGGAAGGGGCTAGACTCCAGAAAGAAATGGAGCTGGAGCAGAGCAGAGCCGGAGAAGAAGTGGAGTGTGCAGAACACACCTAGATCTGGAGAGAGGATGATGATATTGAGCTGGATACGCTGCTCCCTTCTCGCCGCCATACTCCCTTCCAGCCACCGTGTTGCTTCCTTGGTGCCGCCCGCGCCCTTCCTCCCAGTTTGTCGCGCTGTCACCGACTTGCTCGCATCGCATCTCTGTTCGCTCGTCTTGCAGTCTTGCGCCACAGACGCCGCCCTCTGCCGCCTCACCTCGCTGTTGCCGTCGCGTCGTGGCGCCATCCTGGCGCCGCGCTTGCCAGTGTCAGTGCCTCCACTCGTTCGCCACTCAAAGGCTGGTGCCCCCCCAACCAACAAAAAAAAGGGTCTAATGTGTTACATAGGCCGCAGAGTGTAGACTGAATTCATTTGCAGACACAAATATATATTTTTGTCCTAACTAATAACATATACCTATTATATACCAGATATTTTGCAAAAAAATAGGTGTTCAGCTGAACACCCTTTACCCATGGAGGGATTGCCCCTGATTGGAGTTTACATGAATTAGTTATGAATTTTCAAAGTTAAAAGCATTTTTTAGTATAAAAATAATAATTCGGTTTTGGATTAATTTCCAAAAACTATAATTTCTGGGACATATATAAGTTTGAAATATATTCCAAATTAAAGTTTACTTAATAAGAAAATTATCAAAATTGGTTTCACTTGATTTAGAGTTACTTTGAATTAGTTATGCATTTTTGAAGTTATTCTATTTTGGATCAGGCCCACATGTCATACTCAAGTCTGTTCGGACGGTCCGATTTCGATCGGACGGTGCATGACTCAGATTGGACCGTTCGAACAGACTTGGGATGATCAAGTTTGACTGGGCTAAAAAAATAGCAAATAAATTCCTAAAATTATAAAAAAAAATTTAGAGGTGTTCCTGGGATGATCTAGTACCCAAATAAAATTTCTAACCTTGTTGTTCAATATTTATTCTTCTTTTTTTAATTCATTAGCAACAAGGGCTTTTTGAACTTGGTTTGAATTTTTACAAGGTTGAATTAAGCTCTAAAAATTTGGAAAAAATATATTTATTCATGATAAATATTATAATATTTACATCAATATTATAGTATTTAAATAAATGAGGTAAAAAAAGAGAAAGGAAGAAAAGAAAAAAAAAAAGGAAAAAATTGTGATCATCCAAATACAACCCCATTCATCAAACCAAATATCATCTTGAACCATCCAGGATCATCCTATCCAAGCAACTAAACAAAATTCTATATCATCCTATCCCACAACCAAACACCATACTTGTATCATCTCATCTAGGATCATCCCATCTATCATGTATCATCACATCCTATTCACCCTGGTTCACCCAACCAAACGCACCCCAAGGCGGTTCGCTTGCATCTCAGTCTCAAGTAGAGCTGGCCAAACGACCGTGCCTGCTGGGCCGTTCAAGGCATGTCACTGTAGGCTCGATCTAGGCACGACACGGTTTGCACTGTTTATGGGTTGTGCCGGTTTGGCACGATTGTTTGTGCTGATCCGGCACGACGGTCCGTGCTGGGCATAAACCATCGTGTTGTGCTTGGGCCGCTACCCTCGCATGGTGGGCCTGCCTGGTACAGTATGAACAGTGTCGGGCCGTGCCAAGCACGACATGGCCTAGCTGGCTCGAGTGCAGAGAGGGAGGGAGAGCTGGGCTGCCAGCGCAGAGGAAGGAGGAGGAGAGGGAGGAAGAGGAGGCGCGAGGGCGAGAGCCGAAGGAGAGGACGAGGCGGTGCGCAAGGCACGGTGGGGCGGAGCAGTCTGAAAGAGGACCCGAGGAGGCGGCGTGGTGAGCTGGCGCTGAGAAGACGAGGACCCGAGGACGAGGAGGCGGCGTGATGCGGCTGCGCGGAACGGTGCAGATGGAGGAGGACCCGAGGAGGCGAGGAGGCGGCATGGCGGGCCGGCGATGAGAGAGGAAGAGGAGTGGAGGACCTAAGGAGGCGGCAGGCGATGCAATGGCAATGTCGTGCGGCACGCGCGGGCAGGGCAGGCCGACAGGGGAAGAAGAAACGGGGTGAGCAGGTGGGGTAGGGGCATCGGGCAGGCGGGCTCGTGGGCTGTGCCTGGCACGACACGCCCCAACCAAAATACGAACGTTGGGCATTTTTGACCGTTTAGGTCTTTAAAAATAGCAAAAAAAATTCAAAAAATCTTGAAAATTTTCCTATAAATAGCCACCATACACCCTCTCATTCGGTACCTCTCCATTCCCCATTCACTATTTGAAATTCTGTTGTGCAAATTCAATTTTGTGTTGAGCTAATTTGGCAAAATTCAAAAAAATTGTGCCAAATTTTGAAAAATTCAATTTTTGGCAGTAAGTCAGCAAAAGATGTACAATACTATTTTTTACATACTACTTTATTGTTAGTGCTTGTTATGCTAAGATGAAAGTAATAATAGTGTTAGGTTTAATTTTGAAGTTTTCGTTGTGGATATCCCTTACGACAATTTTGCTCTTGGTGATTAGGGACTTTCACCGGAGAAAATTGCATCTATAGAGGCGGCTGCAGCTGCCTCAAGCCAACCAAAAGCGCAAGGCGAAGTTCTGTCATCGGGCTCCACTCCAACCAGAGCAAAGAGGTCGAGATCGTCTACATTGGGGGTGTGGGAAAATTTCGATAGGACAACCAAGCAAGACGCACAGGGAAATGAGGTACCATTTCTATTTGTAAAATTTATCGCAATGAACTGTCTGCAAAGTCTACAGGGGGAACAGGGCACTTGCTTAGACATGCTATAAGATGTCGAACTAAGCAAGGATTGGTGATGAGGCAGATGCAGCTGTAATACAATTCCGACAGTATGGTACGTAGCTGGGACTACGATCCTCGGGTAGCCCGTGAATCTCTCTGTTGTTTAATTGCTTCTAAGGATTTACCGTTAGGCTTTGGGGAGTCTGCTTCTTTCCAAAATTACATTAGGACTGCGCATAATCCTAGATTTTCTTCCGTTTCTAGACAGACAACAACTAGGGATCTAGTAAAGTACTACAATGAACGCCGTAATAAAATGAAGGAACTATTTACTACGTGCACATTTTCAGTGGCCTTGACCTTGGGCATATGGAGTGGTCGGGTTAGAGATAATTATCTTAATGTAGTTGTGCATTATGTTAATGACGACTGGGTAATGGAGAAAATGATTATAGCTTTAAAATTAATTGATGTAGCACACGGGTGAGAATATTGCGGACTGTATTATCAAAGTCGTTGAAGACTTTGGTCTTATAGACAAAATATTCTCAGCCACTTTAAACAATGCCGCTTCAAACACTAGGGCCATGTACATTCTTACTCCAGTGTTGAGTACATACACC
Source organism: Phyllostachys edulis (assembly GCA_036346405.1). Lineage (NCBI taxonomy): Eukaryota > Viridiplantae > Streptophyta > Magnoliopsida > Poales > Poaceae > Phyllostachys > Phyllostachys edulis. Next base: position 72,077,825 of record CM070561.1, read on the forward strand.
GATTCCTTCTTGCTATATTAACGATGTGCTTGTTGTATTATCAACTTTATAGTCAAATATGGTTTGAAGAGGTTGAGTCCGTATATTAAAGCTTTTTACGATGCAATTTCTTTCTTGAATAATTCTAACGTGAGAATAGCACAATATAAGAACTTCTGTAGGGCGATGAGTGTACATCCAAGAAAGTTTAGTTTGGACATGCTGGTAAGGTGGAACTCTATTTACCTTATGCTTAAGAATCTTTCACCATACAAGAGCACTTTTTTTGTTTCTATTCAAACGCACTATTAGAGTACTAACGATAGTATACTATTGACTGAGCAATATTGGTTCGTTGCTGAGAAGATATTACAGTTTTTAGATTTTTTTTATGAGACCATTGTTGCTTTGTCCGCTGTCTACTATCCAACATCTCCTATTATTGTGCATAGTATTTTACAAATTGTACTCAATTGAAAATGTATGAAAATGATTTAGTTTTACGCGATGCTATTGTTTCTATGAAATCTAAATACCTTAAATATTGGAGAGAAATCCCTTACCTATATGCATTTGCATTTCTTTTAGATCCTAGAGCTAAAGTTGATGCATTTGGTAGTGTACTTGATCTTCTAAGTGAGGCTATAGAGCTAGACTATACTAACTATTTTTGCAAAAGTTCGTTTTCGGTTATACAAGGTTTACCAAAGGTATGAAAATAAGTTCCGGGCAGTCAACTCGCAGCGACTTCCAATAGCCCTCGCCTTAAGTAGCAACACAAATATGTGGGACAAGATTTTCAGTGGCTCTTCCTCTAGGTCCAAGTCTTCTTCTTCAACACTGCAGCCTGATCGGCCAAGAGGCCTAAGATCCGTAAGGAGCGGGGAACTATCTACCTATCTAGATAGCGCAGGATATGTTAACTTATGGGCTTGCCACCATTGCAAGATTTGGCTTCGAAATCTTGCAATGGTGGCAAGCCCATAAGTTAACATATCCTGTGCTATCCATACTTGAACGTGATGTGTTAACTGTTTCCGTCTCGACGGTTTCCTCCGAGTCTTCTTTTAGTCTTTCTGGAAGAATATTAGATGAGAGAAGAACAAGTCTTACAAGTGAGATGATGGAGATACTTTTAACTATGAAGGACTGTGAACAAGCTGATTTACGAACACAACACTCTGTGAAAAATTCAGAGTTCTCGGAGGTGTTAAAAATATGTACTTAGACAATGACACCGACAAGTAGAACAAAGATGTATTATGTATGTAGAGCTATAGGTTGTACTCTTTTTTTTCTTTGCCAAGATTTTCTCATTTTGAGTTTTTACTTGGCGAAGATTTTAACGAGGTAGTCAGTTGGACATTAATAACACTCTTTATTACATTTTCAATATGGTTGTATCATTTTTTTTCAATTTCATGTCTACTTCTGAATTCTACATATTTTTATATTTTTCTTGAGATTTTTTGGGTTCTATCGGGCCAAACGGACTAGACTTGGTCCGCTGGGCCAAACGAGCTCATACCGACCCAACACGGTATAAACCTTTGACGGATCGTGTCTGAGCCACCATCCCAGTATGTGAATCAACACGATACAACATATCTAATAACCAGACCGAAACGAACTGTACCGAGATAATCATGCCCGATCATGATCGTACCCGTGCCGAGCCGCCTATTTAGCCAGCACTACTCGCGGGCATAGATTTCCTGTTGGGCATGGTAAGGGGAGCTCCACCCGGCCCGTCGCACCCGATTGTCGTCATTTCCTCCCTCCCGTCAAGCGGCGGCTCACACCGCCACGCCCGGCGCCCCGCGCCACACTACCCATGGCGGCTGCCTCCTCCTCCGCCTCCGCCTCCGCCGCCGGTGGCGGCGAGACGCGGCTGGTCGACCGCTGCATCGACGTGGCGGCGCGCAGCGCAGCCACCGTGGAGGCCTGGCGCCGCCAGCGCCGCTCCCTGGAGCGCCTCCCCGCGCAGCTGGCCGATGCGCTCCTCCGCCGCCTCCTCTTCCCCTCCCTCCTCAAGTAACCCTCCACCTCCTCCGCGTCGAAATGCCCGAGACCGCGCGATCTTTTCTTTGTTTTCTACCATGGGGTGGATTTGCGCTGTTTCTTGGATCTCTTGTTTCCTGCGGTGCGTGGATGAATCGTGCTTGCGTGTGCAGGGTTTTCCAGCACTCGGTGGAGGAGATCGACTTGAGCGGCTACATCACCGTGGATGCGGAGTGGCTGGCTTACCTCGGCTCGTTCCGGTACCTCAGGGTCCTCAAGCTGGCGGATTGCAAGAACGTCAACAATTCTGCGGTCTGGGCACTCTCCGGTACAGCGCTGAAGCTTGCTCTAAGTTGATTGTACCATGGTTTCTAGTCTTCAGTTTCCCAACACGACTTACTTAGTTTGATTGCAGAAATTATCTAACTAGTTTGAGCAAAATTCCTCTGATGCTTCAGGCATGAGTACGTTAAAAGAATTGGACTTGTCGAGATGCTCAAAGATCTCTGATTCCGGCATCAGACATATAGTCTCCATTGAAAATTTGGAGAAGCTACACTTATCTGAGACTGGATTGACTGATAATGGGGTGATGCTCATTTCTTCACTGAAAGATTTACATTTGCTAGATTTGGGGGGAATTCGCATGACTGACAAAGCCCTAAGGTCTTTACAGGTATATACTCTCATGGTGTACAAACATTTTATTTCATTAACAAACTGTAGACATCGTCCCATGTTAACCTTGTGTTATTTTGAAGTTTTTACATTTATTTAGTTGTGTATGTACATATTAGTATGTCACTACTTTCTGATTTCTTTTGAATAACGTGTACCAGAGCGTTAATTTATTATAGTTGGATTATTGTTCTAGGTACTGATACAACTTGAGCACCTTGATATATGGGGTAGTGAAACTACTAATGAGGGAGGTTCTGTCCTTAAAGCGTTTACAAGATTGATCTTCTTGAATGTTTCGTGGACAAATGTGACTCGTTTACCTGTTCTTCCGACCATGCGGTGTCTAAATATGAGCAACTGCACAATTCATTCTATTCATGATGGGGATTCTGAAGTTTCTGTTCCTCTGGAAAAGTTTATTGTCTGTGCAGCCTCATTTGGCAATATTGATGAAGTGTTTTCTAGCATCCAAGCAAGCTCATTGTCATACTTGGACATGTCTGGTTGTTCTTTAAGCAACTTGTATATCTTGGAAAAGATGAAAAATCTAGAGCATTTGGACCTTAGCTTCAGCAGAATAAATGACGATGCAATTGAGTATGTTGCAAATATTGGAATGAACCTGAGATATCTGAGCCTCAAGAATACTGGAATAACATCTCAGACACTATGTGTTTTGGCAGGAACAGTTCCAAATCTGGTTTCGCTGTCTTTAGCTCATACAAAAACTGATGATTCTGCTCTAGTATATATCAGCATGATGCCTTCACTGAGAATGATAGATCTAAGTCACACAAGTATCAAAGGTTGCTCTCTTGCTTAGCATATATTTCCTTTTCTTGATTAAATCAACATGCTTTCTCCTCGAGAAATTTAATTCTATCATATGACAGGGTTTACTCTTATCGAAGCAAACTCAGAGAAAATATTGTCTATGTCTGCACTTGAGCATCTCAAATACCTGGAAAGCCTAAATCTGGAGGATACACCACTGTCAGCTGAAGTTATACCTCCCTTAGCATCCTTTAGAGCACTGAAATATTTGTACCTAAAAAGTGATTTCTTGTCTGATCCTGCCTTGCATGCCCTGTCTTCTGCCTCAAATTTGATACATCTTGGGTTTTGTGGGAATATATTGTCAAACTCTGGGCTTCTGCAATTTGCGCCCCCTGCTGAGCTATGTGTGTTGGATTTAAGCGGCTGCTGGATCTTAACAGGAGATGCTATTTCAACATTTTGTAGGCGTCACCCAATGATTGAGGTGAGGCATGAGCTTATGCAGGAACTTCAGGCAAACCGTGGCGGTACTTCCCAAGTTCACAAATCTAGGGAACATCCACAGGCAAAAGCAAAAGTTGTTAACAGTTTGGCTGGCCCTAGCAGGATTCCTGGTATCTTCTTTGTAGGTAAGGATGCTATAAATTCACTCTGGTTTCTTAACTATCAATTAGAAAATGGGAATATAATCTCAGTTTGAGATGTGCAATTTATAAGATATTGACAGCAAGTTTCCCTTTTGATTTGAATAGATGAAAGGCTAAAATACACTAAGGAGGAATTGATGGAGCTGCAAAACCTTGCCAAATCAAATTCGGTGATGCATGGTGTGTGGCTTCCACCAGAGCTGCGAAGGATTGAATGAGACACGTTCTGTTTTACCTTAATTTTGCATGCACTTCAAGCTTGCCATTTGCCATAGTTCAGCTATTTTGTTTTGGGATGTGACAATGTTGAATTAGCTAAACGCAGTTACATTATTGGAAAAGATGACTGGTCGTTGTCTCTCGCTCACTATCTACTGCAAATCAGCCTACTATTTTTAGACAATATGAAGAATTAGGTTAAATAATTTGTATGGTCTTGTGATCCCTGAAGAATGTTTTCAGTCAGCTAGGCTGTCATGTAGCCATTTGTGTTAGGCTGTCAGCTGTGACCATGGATCCAAATGGTTCGTTGCTTTTGGATCTGTGGTGCTATTTGTCTTTCAACCTTTGAATGTATTTACCATTTAATCATCCTCAACCTTATGGAGATAACTAAAGGAGTTCATTGCTGTGTACCATGATACATGTAAAAAAAATTCCTGGATGGAGATAACTCTATTCAAATCCCTGTATGTTGTAGTCTGTACTATGTAGCATACCTTCTATATTTAAACGCATGATACTATCCATTCACTGGACAAAATGAGAGGTCAAGCAGAGATGAGACTTCCCTCTGAATATTGCGTTGTTTTGGCTTTGTATTGATTAGTAAAATCAAAATTAAATGAATGTTGTTTTCTTGTAACCAGCCACCAATTATGAATCCATGTTCACAGGTCAAGTAACGAAGGTATGAAGGAAAAAAAAGTATGCTACTAACGAAGTTGTAATGTTCATATAAGCGTACAGATTCTGTAACTGTTCAGATAAACCAACTGTACAACAACTAATTCTTTGCATGATCCATGATTTAAAAAAAAACTACAAAATATATGAACATCAGTTACTGCTTACTACCAGAAACGCTCAGCTGAAGTGCTGAGCCAGAAGTTTGCATCTGCTTCAGCAAAACCAAACCTGCGCAGCTCATCAGTCACCACTCACCAGTATTCTCCGCATGAGCATTCCCCATCTTTCATCCTATGAAACCTGTTGCCATCTCTCAGTATTATTTCCCTTCCAGTGGCCTTAGGGATATACTTGATCGCGGAATGGCAATCTGCGCACACACGGAGGTTCTTAAATACCCTTATTGGTTTTGTTGCTGATGTAGTGATCAAACCAAACGCGACGGCAATCTTCTCGATGTGTTTGAGGCATATACTGCTCCTTAAGCTCATCCGACGAGTCATGGAGCACAATGCTTGTGTCTGGTACATAGCCCATGCCTTTGATTTTTGTGATCAATGTGTCCAAACTTCTCATAAATCTCTTCTGCTCGAGGATGGCTGGTATCACCAGCCCGAAACTCATGAATGGTGTTCTCAACATCCATCCAGCATTCCAGCTCAAGCCGGTATCTTTACTCAAGTTCTTGTCCCTCATCACACTCCTGATTTTTGCAACTTCATCACATAGACCAGCATCAGCGTACAAGTTTGACAACAGGACATAGGGAGTTTGATCTCGTGGCTCGAGTTCTATGACATGTTTAGCAGCAATTTCACCAATCCCAATATTGTCATGGGTCCTGGAAGTACCGAGAAGAGTCTTCCAGACCAATGCACCCACGTTTGATGGCATTTCGTTAATGAACCCCAGGGCTTGTTCAACACGGCCTGATCGCGCGAGAAGATCCACCATGCAAGCATAATGCTCCATCCTCGGTATGAGCCCGTGATCCTTCTGCATTGATCTGAAGTACTCCTTCCCTTCTTTTACTAGACCAACATGACTACAGGCAGATAGCACAGCAATGTATGTCGTCACATCATTTGGTTTGACACCGGCCAAGATCATGCCATGAAACAATGCCAGGGCTCGTTTTGCGTACCCATGCTTCACTAAGCCACTGATCATTGAAGTCCATGAGATCACATTATGGCCATTCATTTCATCAAACGCTTGGCAAACATCCTCCAAGTATCCACACCTAGAATACATGAAAACAAGAGAGCTGCCTATGCCTCTTATCAGACCCAAATCCTGCCTTCAGTGAAAGGGCATGCAATTGCTGACCTTTGGTTAGCAACCCTACACTGGCGGCAGCACTGAGCAGGCTAGCAAATGTGAAAGTGCTGATTCCCACGTCCATGCTCTCAATCTGATAATCTCGGGAAGCATGGCGCATCTCAGTTCCATCAATATCGCAACTGAAGGAAACCATGTTCCTTTCATCAGGTGCTAGGCTGGATTTGATGACATGGGCATGAATAATCCTCGCAACAGGCCTTCAGAACACTAGAATATGTGATATGGTTTGGTCTGATGCTTCCTTCCAACATTTCGCAGAAGAGGGCCATCACCTTGTTTTCCTGCGCTCCACATTTTGCACATATCCTGATATCAGCGCTGTCCACGACATCACGTCATGCTTGGGCATCCGTTCGAAGACCTTCCTTGCGTAGTCCATCCACTGTTTTACATGCGACTTTGCGTACATGTCCACAAGCCCACAGCTCACACAACCATCAGTGCTAGAGTGCAGTCACTGCCCCGACCTAACTGATCCCAACTCCGCACAAGCCGAAATCATACTGCTCATGGTGTACCTATCGGGCTCAAAACCTTCTTCCAGCATATCAAGAAACAGATCGACGGCGTTATCTACGCAGCCACCCTGCACGTATCGTGTAATCAGCAGCGTCCAGACGATTACTGTCCTCTCGATCGACCCATCAAACACCCTTCGCGCTGTCGCCAGGTCTCCATTCGTCGCGAACATATCAATCAACGCACAGCCCACCGACACGTCGGTGCCCCAGAACCCCGTCGTGAGTACAAGCCCAAGAACCGCGCCGCCAGCCAAGTGAAAGAGCCCCTTGCGAAGTAGGCACGGGCCGCGGTGCACAGCGTGAACGTGTTCGGCCGGAGCCCCGCCTCGAGCATCTCACCGATCAGGCGAAGGGCCTCCCGCTCCGCGCCATTCCGCGCGAGACAGGAGGCCATAGCCGTCCAGGAGACGAGGTTCGCAGGCCGCACATTCCGTCGAACACGTTGCGCGCGCCGTCTACGGCGCCGCACTTGGAGTAGAGGGTGAGGAGAGAGTTGGCGACGACGGCGTCGGTGGCGATGATCTCGGTGCGGGGGATGCAGCGATGGAGCGCGCGGCCGAGGCGGAGGTCACCGGCGCAGGCGGCGGCGGCGAGGAGCGACGCCACGTCGGAGGAGAGCGCGGGGGTCGCCGTGAAGGGTTTTGGGTGTTGGGATTATAATCTTATACAATATTAGGTAAAAATTCGAATCCGAGTTTTTACGAGAACGAATTCGAGTAGGATAATTACGTTGAGTCCGTGTCTTAATTAATACATGTAAGAGCATATAAGTCTTGTAAGAAGTCTGAAGTCGAGAGAAGGTGTCAGAGAGTCAAGAGAAGTAGGAGTTAAGAAAAACAATACAAAAGACAAAAAAAAAAAAAATGATTATTTGCTACTGCAAAAATGATGAATTTTACAATTTGTCATTGTATATGAGTATGACATATGGGTCCCGGGACCACATGTCATACTCATATCAGTGGCAAATAATCGATTACGCATGTTTGGCAATAACAAATAATTGAATCTACAAAAAAAAAGGCGATTGCTCTGAAAACTAATCGTATCTTTGTTGTGGCTTGAGTTAGATCTCGATCTCATCACGAGTCTTGTTCATCACGAGCCTTTGTTCATTTCGAGTACGTGATCGTAGATCTTTCAATTACCTGGTCGGGGGTTCAACTATATTATTGTCAAAGCAGATTCGACTACATCTTGGTCGAGGAGGTTTGATTGGTCGGAGGGTTTCGACTACCTAGTCGAAGGTGGTTCGCCTACATGTGGTACCAGAGCAGGTTACTGAAAATCGTTTGTTTGTGTTCAGATTAGGAAGAGCAAGATGGCTCCCAATGGTTCTGCACCAAATTCGCATCCGTACCAGGTTCTCACTTCAGAGAACTACCTGATTTGGGCTATGAAGATGATCGTCAATATCGTGCCGAAGTGCGGGGCGCAGATGGTCGATCGGTCGATCTAAAGGGAAAGATCAATCCTAAAGGAAAGGTTGTGGATGTCGACGTGAAGATTGATCAAACTGCGTTGGCGCTCATCTACGCTGCCATACCTGACTCGATGCTCAATCAGCTAGTTTGGGTAAGACACAACACAAGAAGCTTCGATCGCTCTTCGCACTATGCACGAAGGAGTGGATCGAGTGAAGAAAGTATGGCTACAAACTCTCCGAGGGGAGTATGAGGCGCTGCATATGAGTGAAACTCAATCAACAGATAAGTTTGCAGGAAACTTAACAGCTGTGGCCAATGAGTTGCGATCTCTTGGTGATAAACTGGAGGAAATTGAGGTGGTCGAAAATACTTACGATTACTACCCGAGAGGTACGTGCCTGTGGTCACAACCCTTTTGTATTCCAGTGATCTTGAGAGCATGAAGCTAGAAGAGATAACTGGGTCTCTCAAAGCACATGATAGGTTTCTAAGAGGGTGTAAGGCAAGGACAGATCAAGCATTACTTGTGGAAAGTGATGCGAAGGAAGGAAACAAACAAACGAAGGAACTCAATTGGGTTCAAAGAGGCGGCCGGGGCTCTAGAAACTGGCGTGGATGTGGTCGCGGTGCTAGAGGTTGCAATTTTGGCAGAGGAGGACGTGAAGACTGAGCTAGACAAGACGGTGGTGACAGATCCCATGACAAGTCACATATCAAGTGTTTTAAATGTGACAAATATAGTCACTACGCATCGGAGTGTCCAAAGAAGAAGAATAACGATGAGGTAAACCTCACCTGAGCTAGTGAAGACGATAAAGAGTCTATTCTGCTTCTCTCCTTATGTGTCAAAGAAACAATGGTCATGGTGATGTTGAACGAGGAGAACGTAATTCCTAAACTACGCACAGAGGGAGGCAACCACTATCACACTGATCAATGGTACTTGGTCAATGGAGTAAGCAATCACATGATAGGAGATCGCTCTATATTCCATGAGCTCGACAAGAAGATTATGGGCAAAGTCAAGTTTGGCGACGGCTCCATGGTTTAGATAAAAGGCAAATGATCAATGCTGTTGCAATGCAAGAATGGCGATCATAAGATGCTGACTGAAATTTACTTTATACTGAGTTTGTGCATCAACATACTTAGTCTCGAACAATTGGTGGAAGAAGGGTGCAGGGTGGAGATGAAGGATGAGTTTTTGCATGTCTATGACAAACAAAAATCTGCTAATGAAGGTGGAAAAATCCCTGAACCGGTTGTACAGAATTTCCTTGAAAACTTGTAAACCGGTTCGTGGGAAGGAGAGCCTAGAGGAGCCAGAGTGGAATTCGAGAGTCAAGCCAGTCGGGTCCTATGGTCAGGAGGTCTCAGGTTCACTTGTAGTTGTTTCTGATCTCTTCGACCAAGAAGATGGTAGGACTTAGGAGCAAGGCAAGCATGGTGTTGCGGAGGGTGGTTGCTCGGAAGATCAAGGGGCAAACCTAAAAATAAAACCAAATAAGGAATTGAAGATAGATGACGTGCATGCTAAGGAAGATGGCGTAGAGAACAGGTGGTCGGGAGGACCAGATGACGCACGGACAGGTGGCGCAGCAAGTGCTGGCACGGTCGTCGAGTCCGATCTGCAGCCTCACACGTTTGTGGCAAGAAATTCTAGAGTACAGATTGGTGTATTTTTCTGTAATTTTGTGAAGGGAACGTGGTCAACAGGATGCATGAGCGCAAGAGTTAAAGGCGGTGTAGCCTCAGCTGAGATATATGTAGGTGCTCCAGCCCAGGTGGTCGTGAGAGCAGGTGCTCCAGCCCTGGCGGGCGTGCAAGGAAGGACGAGTTCAGTCCAGGTGCGAGGCGTGGCAAGTGTTGGTTTGTGCATGGCTCAGGATGGAGCAAGTACATGCGGTAGGGCGGTATCGGTCCAGGAAGGAATGACGCACAGGAGTGCAGGTAAAAGAGGAAGACTTGGAAGCTCAAAATGCGTGAGAAGATTAGGATGATCAAGATGGAGTTATTACTGTTTTTAATCTTGTTACAAGATTAGGGAGTGTGTTGGGATTTTAATCTTATACAAGATTAGGTAAAAGTTCGAGTCCGAGTCTTTTACGAGAATGAGTCCGAGTAGGATACTCACGTTGAGTCCGTGTCTTAGTCAATGCATGTAAGTGCATATAAGCATGGGGAGATAACAGTCTTGTAAGAAGTCTGAAGTCGAGAGAAGGTGTCAGGGAGTTAAGAGAAGTAGTCGTGAGAGTTGAAAAAAGCAATACAAAAGGCAAAAAAGAGGAGTAGTTGCTCCCGAAACCAATCGCGTGTTGTTTTGGCTTCGAGTTCTGATCCACGAGTACTGTTCATCACGAGCACTGTTCATCACGAGTACTATTCAATTAGAGTATGTGGTCGTAGATCTTTCGATTACCTGGTCGGAGGTTCGACTATATCTTGGTCGAAGGAGATTTGACTACATCCTGGTCGAGGAGGCTTGACTGGTCGGAGGGTTCTGACTACCTGGTCGAATGTGGTTTGCCTACATTGGGGGTGGCGAGGAGAGGTCGGGGTTGTTGGGATCGAGCAAAGAGAACACGTAGAGAATACGGTGAACACACACTCTTTCACTTGTTTTTTTTTCAGTTCATCGGAGTAGAAGACAAAGAATACAACACAGAAAGGATCTTGGTGCTACACTGTAGCATTTTCTGTTTTTCTTTCTTCTATTGCTTTTTCATCCCTAATGAAACAAACTGGTTACAATATTTTTATAGCTACAATATGATATGTAACCTCCCCACTAACACATTCAAGTAGGTCACTACCTCTACTACATGTACTAGCTCCACTAGATGCACTAGCTAAACATGCAAATTTAATTAACATGCAAAACACTTAGACAACAAGATTAATTTTTATCAATCACCCCTTAATCTTGTTGCTTCTCCTATGCTCGCTGACTCATTTGCAGACATGAGGCTCTTCGCATATGGTGCTAGAGTTTGTGGCGTTGGCGGAGGGGTCATGGGCCTTGGGTCAGGCCAATCTCCATATGCAACGCCTACAGTAGGAGCAGTCTCATACAACAAAGTGAGCACATCACCACTTATGTGTGCATCTGCATTTTGGAGCGCAATGCAACTGCATCAGCCTCCTGCTGACTCTGCACGCTCTTTACCTTGCTCCACAGCTTGTATTCCTTCACACCATATTTTGCCAAGACAAAACCCGACTGGGTGCGGCCCGGCCGAAGCAAGTACAGTCGATTACATGACTTATTTTCCCTGACCAACAATTTTCTCTCTTGATCATAAATGCTCAGAATGCCTTCTTCCAACACCGTTTTGTAGCCATGCTCATCAAGGTGCCCCAAACTGATTATATTACTCCTTAACTTAGGTATGCAATAAACATTAGCTAAGACTTTGTGCTCACCAGTTTGGCACTTGAACGGCACCACACCACGACCGCTAAGTTACACGTGAGATCCATCGCCAAATCTCACTAACCCCCTGAACCGACATGTCCAGGTCAGAGAACATCTCACAACACTCGATCATGTGATTGAATGCACCTATGTCGAGGTACCAAATGAGACTCATCTCCTCGGCTCCCAACATAAGCTGGCGTTCCCCTGCTCCTTGTGTTTCTATGCTGGCGTCATCACGGCTGGTGTCACTGCTGATGTTGCCACACCGGTGTCACTTCCACTTCCACTGGTTCATTGAGCTCCTCGCTTGAGCTGTACTCCTCCCAAAGGCTCTACATCATGCCGTCCTTCTCGGCGATGATGTTGTTAAGCCAGAGCGTTAGCGATCCTCAGTGTCTCCTTGACGCCCTCGTCGCAGATCACACACTGCAACTCTAGCAACTTAATGTTCTCTGGCGTGCGGTTCACCTCCTCCTCTAACACGCCTATGCACTCGAGGAGTAACACACATTCTTTGTCCTTGTCGACACAAGTGGGCACCGACTTCTCAACGTCCAACCTGCACCGTTATTCTCGCTGACACAGTGTGCAGCCTTGCCTCGGTAGCGGCCAATTCCCCGCGCAGCCACTCGACCTCGGCTTTGGCGGCCTCTAGCTCGGCCTGTGCCTCGGAGGGCCAAGATTGACCTGCTTTTCCTCCATGGGCACATCAGAGAATGCGACAGATAGATCGTCCAGCGCCCTCCCTCTTCTCCTCCTTCAGCATGATGACATCCACAACATGCTCGCATGCCACAACCATTAGGAGAGCCGGCTTGTCGTCCTCTTGGGTGTTGGTAAGATATGCTCGTTCTTTCTTTGGCTTATCACACTCGACGCGAAATGGTCGAACTCCTGATAACTGAAGCACTGGATCTTCGACTTGTCAAACTTGCCGCGGTGCTTCTTCTTGTCGCCGTCTTGGCTAGGGCCACGGCCATCGTCGTGCCCACCATTCTTCTTGGTGCCTCTGCGGAGCCCTCGCTACTCCTCTTCTTTTCGGCGGCTTTGGCCTTCCACTTGGCGCGCATGAGCTGCAGGTGCTCTCCTTCTTCCTTGTCACGCCACCGCCCTTTCAAGCTCTCCTCGTACATCCTCAAGCATCCGATGGCCTCCAACATCGACATCACCGATACATCGCCTCATTGCTCAATGGTGCCGATAATGTGTAGGAATCTGTTGGGGATGGAGCGTAGGAGCTTTTCCACGACGGCACTCTCCTCCACCTTGGTACCGAGAGCACATATCTCGTTGACCATGGCGGTGAGCTTCAAGGTGAACTCAATGATTGTCTCCGAGTCCCCCATGTAGATATGCTCAAACTCCCTCTTAAGAGTTTGAACGTGTGCCTTCTAACACGGTCTTCGTCGACGTGCATCTCCTTGAGAGCATCCTAAGCCTACTTTGTCGTATCCTTCTAGGATATGGCCATCACAATGGCCTCCGGCACGACTTGGACTATGGCGGCGAGAGCCATCTATCTTTCTTCTCATCGACCAATTCTTCGCCCTCCACTGCCACCCACACTACTTGCGTACGCATGATGATCTTCATCTTCACCGCCCACATCTTGTAATTGCTCTCTATGAGCATGGGGTATTGGAGGGTCACAACTCCCTCCCTCGCCGGCGCCCTCGACGTCACACCGTCGTGGGTGACGCCGCTTCCTAGCGACTTCTCTAGCGACTTGTCCCGTGTCATGATCTTGGGCAATCACAACCTAAGCTCTGATACCAATTGTTGGGATTGAGCCTAAGAGAACACGGTGGACACACACTCTTTCACTTGTTTTTTTTTCAGTTCACTAGAGTAGAAGATAAAAGAACACAACACAGAAAGAATTTTGGTGCTGCACTGCAACGTTTTTCGTTTTTCTCTTCTCTATTGCCTTTTTCACCCCCAATGAAACAAACTGGTTACAATACTTTTTATAGCTACAATATGACATGTAGCCTCCCCACTAACACATTCAAGTAGGCCACTACCTCCACTACATGCACTAGCTAATTACTCTATTAACTAATTAACAAGCCACTAGCTCCACTAACTCTACCATGCAACTGATATGTAAATTCAATTAACATGCAAAACACTTAGACAACAAGATTAATTTCTATCAGGGGCGGGGGGTGGAGGCGGCGATGAATGGGAGCTTGGTGGGAAGGGAAGGAGGGGACGGTGATGTCGTTGGATAACTTAACGACCTTTTTACATGTGTGTTGTTGTCTATTTGAGTGTTGAGTGATAAAAATCATGGCGTGGTGCAGGTGTGCACTTGGATAGTGTGGACTGTGGAGCGTCCATTTGATAAGGCTCTTGCTTCAAGCTTATGAAAAGCCAAAGCAGACTGGCAAAACAATGCTTGGCTCTAGCCATCCGTGGAGCTGAAGCCATTAGAGCTCAAATTTTAGGCTTAAAGCAAGCTTCTGCTTCCAAAAAACTAGAAGTCCCCAAACGGGTTAGCTTCAAAGTTGCTTTTGGTATAAGCCAAAAGCCACAATGAAGTAGAAGCTAAAAGTTGGTTCCAACGTGCTTCTCGGGCTTTTGCGGACAGGAATTAGACATATGCCCCTGGAGTTGTATTGTAATTACCCACCATTGCCATTGTATATAAAACACCAACTCAACACCCCCACCCTCATTTCTTTTTCCTCCTCACCTGATGTTCTCCTCCGTCGACCACTCGAGGCCAAGGTTTCGCTGACACCGCTCTTCCTGGCTCACCATCGGTGTTCGACCGCTAAAGTCCATGCTGGACCTTGCCGCTTCCCTTCTTCACGCCCCTTCTCCCTCAGATCCCCGAGTCAGTGTCGTTTCCCTATGTCGCCTTCTTCGTCGTCCCTTCTCCTGGATTCGATCGACCCCACCACCGGAGGTCTCCAATAGCAGCATCCCCTACATCCGTTGCGGACCCCATTGATCCGCTTTGTAGATCTGACCAGAGGCTGAGGGCAGCCCAACAATGGCAGAGGCGACCGCCCGACGACAGTAGTGGGCCAGGCAAGGCAGTTGTCCGGGTAGATCTAGGATTTTCCCCTTTCTTTTTGCTGATTTTGGTGTTGTTGAAGTTTGTGATTATTTGATTTGATTTTGGACTTGCACGTAGTAATGATGTCTGGAAATTGGACACAATGCGATCAGTGAACTATAAAGGTGTCTGTTGCTTCCTGATGTGGATAGATGTCATGGAAAATCATGTTGCTCATTAAGAAAATGAGATGTTCTTGTGATTCCATGAACCATTGATATTGTGAAGTAGACGATGTTCACTACTCATTTTGAAAGAGAATGACATATCTATTTCCATTTCCATTTTTTCAAAGGAAAATAAAAAACAAATCATATTAATGCTAAGGACATTTCACACAAATAAAACAAACTCAGCACACAATCATGTCATTGTTTCAATGAGGCGTTTAAGACATTTCACAACTCCATAGTCAGCTAGTCCAACAAAAAAATAGACTGCCAAATAGTATCTCTGGAAAAGCTACAACTGTTTTTTCATAGCATAAAAGCCAAAAGTAACTTTTAGCAAAAGTTAAAGCCCCAAACAGTGCCTTTAGGCTGCTCCCAATGCTCCATCCTGGTTAGTATCTTAAGCCTACCATGTAAGCAAAATGATGATGTGGCACCATAGTTAATGAAGAGAGAGGGTACTCTAGTATCTAATTTGGATACCGGTTCGGTCTCGAAATCCAACGCATAAAATTTATTGTAATCGATCCCGTGTATTGGGAAGATCATACATGTATTGCTTTAGTACATGACACAAATAGACCACAATACTTAAATACTAGTAAAGATCATGCATGTAATTAAATGAAACAGCCTAAGATACTACACCATAAGAAAACATGCATTGAAAAGATAGTATCCTAACACTCCTCATGTACTAAAGAAACTGCACTAATTAAGATACTGCCCATTAAAAACAGCCTTACTAGGAGGATGCTTTGCTGGCTCCAGAAGCCCCAAAGTGGACAAATTCAATTATTACCCCGATGCCTTATCAACCTGGTCGTCATCTTCACATCACAAGAACAGTTGTTTTCTTTTTGCTAAGCACTTCTCCGAACATCTGCTTTCAAGGTAAACAAAATCCAATGATCGTGGAGAGGATACGTACTTAAAAATAATGCAGGTGCGTGTAGCAAATTACCTCTATAGTCTTTCACATTATTTTTAAGTTGGTATCTAGGACCGATTTTCTTTTAACGGATGGACTTCGTCACTTTCAAGCACCTTAAACAGTCTCAATTACATATGAACTGCAGCTTTTTCATCAAGCCAACACACACAATTATACCGCCAACAATAATAATCAGGGGATACTTAGTTGTGCAAAGAAAATTGTTACTATGGTTGAGGAATCAATGCTCCTCCGTTCTTTTTTATTTGATATTCTAAAATCCGTGCCGTTTGTCAATAAAAATGCTTTCATAATGTTATCATTTATTATTATATATTAACATAAAGTTATAAAAAATAATAGTCAAAGTTCCATCTCGGAAACCATAAAAATCAAAAATGTCAATAAAGAAGAACGGATGGAATACTAGACCTAAAAAGGGACAAAGAGAAGAGATCAAATACTATAGGGACAGGAAAATCACCTCCACATGTGCATGGAGTTACATGCACTCCCGTACCGTTGGCTCGTGTCGAGATTTGTGCCCCTCTCTCCCCACCACCCATTCATTTTGCAGAAACCCCCTCCATTTCTCTTCTTTCTTTCCTCCCATCCCCTCTCTCTTCCTTCCCCTCTCTTCGCTACCGACTCCGGCCGTCGCACCACCGACCACTAGGAGACGCACGACGACCACCCGCGACATCGTCCTCCATGTCGCCGAGTTGCAGCGCTGTCCGTTCTCCATGCCGCCGCACTGAGCCGCCCGTGCTGAGCCGGCGCGGTGCTCTCCCGCCTCTGGCTTCGCCAAGCCGCCATGCCGCGCCGCTGCCAGATCCACTCGTCCCAAGCCGCGGGCGACGCCGCTTCTTCATGAGCTCCCCCGGCTCCATCCGCCGCTACGCCGCGGGGTCGCGGGTGGCGACTGGAGCCGGGAGGGAAGAGATGGGAAGGGAGAGAGAGAGGGGAGGAGAGGGGAAGGAAGAGAGAGGGAGGGTTTGTTTGCAAAATGGAGTAAGAGCGGAGATACGAATCTTCGAGCGTATCCAACTAGGGACGAAGTGCATGTAGTTACATGCGTATGTGGGAAAGCCCCTCCTACGGGGATGGCAAAAGAGAATCTTTTTCCCTACTGTTTTTTTCCCCTATTCCCTGTGGACTGTGGTAGACACACTAGGGGAACTAGGGATTTCGGTGGATAAAAGTACAAATTAGCACCAATTAATCTAAAGAAGAAATAGCACAAAAGTAAGCAAGGAACATAAGCCGAGCAACGTGTGGGGAAAGTAAAAATTCTATCTTCCTTCAGGAACAAAGGAAAATCTATCTAGTTTTATTTTTGCCTGAGTTCACATAGACTCCATGCGTGTGAAGCAGGAGTTCGATTTGGTAGGATCTCAATGAGACACGCATGGCTGTTTTTCTGAGTATTTCAATTGATCGATATTTGGTCAGCTGTCTCAACTCGAAGAGACATATTTGTTTGGATGAACATATATATGCCTCGATCCTATCCAGATAGATAAAGATACCTGAACCAAGGACAAACAAATCGCTTACTACTGGCATAGCTCTTCACCAGCTAGCGAAGCTAAATACAGAACAATCTAGGAAAATAAAACACCCAAGTCCTACTATGCATACACCACATTATATCGAGCCTTCTTTGTAGCTACTTGCCTGCTTCAATCCAAAACTCCAAATAAAGAACAAGTTCTCAAACTGCCCACACATGCTACGTGTTCTTCTGGTGAACCACGCACATATATATAATTAGAGCGTGTGATTTTATAAAACACAAGAAATCTAATGATATTTATTATTTATGTCCCTCTATCATTGGCTTAGCCATCGGTCGTCCAAGGAGCAGATGCATATATAGTTCCCATAGATTACGCAGAGACAAACGATGTATCTTTTCTGCATGCGTCGGCCGGCCACAGGTGAGAGTCAGACGCATCAAGACACAAAACCCCCACATGGCCGGGGTCGCGGAATCGTTTGGCTATTTTCATGAAGCTTATGCGTGGTGTAGCTATGCTTCATGCTTGCAGCATGTGCAAGCGCCTCGACCTGTCGACCACCACCAGCTTTGCCGGGCGTCCTGTTCGAAGGCTTGTGTCCGTCGTCAGCCACAGGTGTCTCTTGCTTGCATGCCGTTAATTCTGCCATTAATGGATCTCAAACGGAGGGAATAATCTGCAGAGGAGCTGAACTACAACTCTCTTCTAGAAATTTGGAGTCATGGAGTGGATATATATGCATGTGTTTTGTGCTGGCGGCTTGGCCAATTCATATGCTTCTATGTATTGCAGAGTCAGTCGGGTTGATGGGCTGGACAATTAGGGTGAGGTTGAGCAGCGTTGATGTAAAGGGGCTTCACCTTCTGGGTATAAAATGAGCACTAAAGCAACTGCATGCTGTGAGAACCTAGAAGCTATAACATGGGATAGCTTGAACTTTTGATAGCTCTAATTAAGCTGAAACTCAAGCTTTCCTGAACAAAGTCGGGCCTCATGATCACAAGTTCACAACCTATGCTAGCTAGTAAACTTGAATTAATCTACTCAATTAGTTTGTACACACCCCTTACTTAATTATGAGCAAAGTTTATCAATACTTTTTGTGACGACATACTTGCGTGTAGTAGTTGTTCTGTTATTAAGGAATGCTCTTCCCCCTTTGTAATTAACCATGAAATTCTAATGGTAATATAATATTCATAAATCATCGTTCTTTCCAAACTAACACTTATAAATCATCTAACCTAATTACATTATCTTCTTGGAGGAAAAAAGTACAAAATTTTCAAATGCAGTTCCTGCCACCACTTGCTAAGTTCGTAATATCTAGGAAATAAATCCTTTACTAAACAATGTTTTCGTTGTTGACTCCTGTCCACCACCACTCACCCACAACACTAAGCAAGGACAAAACGAGATTCCTCTTAATCCAGTAGTACCACGTCACCTGTGTCTTCTTCCTAGAAAAAGATCATCATCTACACATGGGCGCGCGCCTATAAATCCGTTGCATAAACTACGCTTCTCTATAAAAGAACATGCATTGTTAGTGCAACTCACCAACCCATAGACCATAGTGATACTAAACAACCAAAGCATATAATTAATTCTTCAAAAAGTATATCCTATCGAACCCCTGCAAAAGGAAATTGTAAATTTTGCACGCTGAATATAGAAGCGATTTCATTTACTTTGCAGTTGTAACATACACATGATTACATATATATGAGATCAAGAACAATATAAGAAGTTCAAGGACAAAAGGAGAAATGCAGGTGATGTGCCTCTGCATGCATGCGATGCATTCATGGGAGGGGGAGCATTTGTTGTTTACCTCTCACCTCACAACCCAAACAAACAAACAAACAAACACAGAGAGATATACTTGCAAGCAGAAAAACTCATGTACAAGTTTGTAACACACAACTAGCTACCACTCCTCAGGGATGCTCTCCAGCGCCGGCCGCCACGCCGTCGCGGCATTGGCGCGGCCGGCCTCCATACCCCTGAGCTCGCGCACTACCTGCGCGGCGGTCTTCTCGCCGTGCGCGGTGAGGGACAGCAGCCGCGCCGCCTCCTTCCTCGTCAGGACGACCTTGACCCTGACGACGCCTTGCTTCTTCCCGTGAGCTCTTATTGGGGCGGCCATGGAGCTGAGCTTGCTCTTGTCGTCTGCTGCTGATGTCTCCTTGGTGGCTTTGGCCTTGTTGCAACGGCGCCTCTTCATGCTGTGGAGGGTTCTTGTGAGAAGCTTGATGGAGTGAGACCTGTGCTTGGAGTTCATGGGTGGGGGAGTGGTTGTTCTGGATTGGACCAAGCATGGCAGCATGTTGCCCATTTGTGTGTTGAGACTTTTGAGAGAGATGCCCACTTGTGACAACTATGGCGCTCTTATATAATGGAACGAGTGAGGGGTTAGGTTGCACCACTAAGTACAATGCTTACAGGAATTTCGGAGTCAGACTGCTGTTTGAGTTAGTATTCAGTATTCAGACGCATAATGATCAACCGCTTGGCAGTATCTGCCCGTGCGACGAGCATATAAGTTTTCAATTAGGAAAAATTTATATTGTACTTTCATGTTGGTCCGATTAAGCTCCTGTACCCGTAAAATCAGATAAAATCATGTCTAAACCAGAAACCAGAGTGGCTTGCATGCTGAGTTGGCTTCCCACGTGGCAAGTGAGCGAACTTTTCGGTAAAACACAGGGCCACCGGTCAGCCACTTATAAGATAGTCTCTCCCATCTCTCCCATTTCTGCCGCATTCACCCTCTCTCTCGGCGACGGAGCGCATGAGGTGGCCGAGGAGCATTTGTTGACCCCTCCGTCCTCGCCTCTTGTTCTCGCTATCCTTACACCGCTCGGAGGCAGAGCTACAGTAGATGTATGGAGGTACCGTTATACTCTCAAAATTTTTGCAAAAAAAAAACTGACATATATCCTCTTTAATATATAAAGTATACACTACACATACTAACATACATACTCCTTTAACTCCTGGCAGCCCATTTAGCATTAAGCCCAACAGAATCTATCAATCTAAGAATCGAGCCCAAGTCTACAAGTCAACTAGTCAAGGAGGCATCAGGCTGGCCTAAGTGCCATCTCATCTGCCCATCCACATCCAGGCGCTGGCGCTCTACGGCTCTGGCAGCAACGCAGGAGCGCATCGTCGCAGCCGCCCATCCGCCCGCTCGGCCGCTCCCCTCCTTGGCTCCTTCAAGGTCTAGTGTTGGCTTGATCTCCACATTCCTTTCCTTATACCCCTTCCTACCTGCCTGCCTTGCACAGACACAAGAATCAAGAAACCAAGAAGGCAACAATCTATCCACATGGACTCAGGGGTTCCTCCTTGATCCTGGATTCATGTGGTTGCTTCCTACTAATACATTTGCTTCTTATGACAGGTTTGATGAAGTTAATACAGAGCTACTTCTTTGCATGACATCTTTGTATCCTGCTGATTTATTTGCTTCATATGACAAGGATAAAATTCTTAAATTTGCTAAGTTTTATCCTAAAGATTTCTCGAACACAGATTTGATCCAACTTTCTTTGCAACTTAATATGTTTATCACTGACATGCATCAAGATACAAGGTTTCGAGAAGTGAAGAATCTCAGTGAGCTCTCTATTAAACTTGTTGAGACAAAGAAGCATGATCGCTATAAACTTGTTTATTTGCTGCTCAAATTGGTATTGATCATTCCTGTGGCTACTGCAAGTGTAGGGAGGGTATTTTGAAGAACAAGCTAAGAAATAGCATGGGTGAACAATACTAGAATGATTGCTTAGTTACGTACATTAAGCGTGAATTTTTTCTACAAGTTAGTGATGATACTATCATCAATCGCTTTCAAAGCACGAAGGAACACCGTATCAAATAATAATTTTCTAAAATATTTTGTGATGTTGATTATAGTGCAAAAATGTAATTTGACATATTTGAACTTATGTACTATGTCATTTGAACTTGTGTTGGAACGGATGTGTCTTAAGTTCGCACCCCCATTGTTATAATCCTGGCTCCGCCACTGACACCGTTGCCTCTCGATCTAGCCGTTCCCACACTGTCGCATCCGGATCCGAATATCCCCGATCCCACCACCGTCAGATCCAACCGTCCCACACACACGGGAGTTGGCGAGCACAGAATGGGTGCTCGAGTGGTACGATGCGGGCAAGAGGTGGCGAGCTTGACGTGGGCATGGACAGTCGGGGACATGCTCCTTCAAGGTGGTATAGCCGGAGGTAGAATAGAAGTAGTGGTAGCTTGAGCTCGCCGGTCAGGAGGAAGGTGACGACACTTCTGACCTAGAGGAACTCGCCGATGTAGATCTGTGCGTCTTGCCCACCTTTGAGCCCTCCAGATTCGGTGCTTCTTCCCATCTCCGAGCTTCTCCTGATGCTTCTTCCCCACTTTGCCAAAGCGTTCCTCTCCTTCTCCTCCTGCCCTACCGCCTTCATCTCCGACACCTACGACGTACTCTGCCTCCTCTCTAACCTCGTCGCCGCCCCTCCCGTCCTACAACCGTCGTGCCCCAACACACTCGTCTACACCAAGGCCATCCAGGGCCGGTGTGGAAGTCGCACCCGCCTAGTCATTGCTGCTTTGTGGAGGGCACGGTTGGGTGCATGTGGACGACGCCATAATGTTTGATGAAATATACCTGGTTTCACAATATAAGGGTTGAATCAGGCCAACTTGAAAGTACATGTACCAAATATGGGCATTTTCCTTCCAAATGCATGTCATTTTTGTTTTAATTTTTTGTTACCAAATGCATTGCATGTCAGTGTATGATGTGGAGATCAGTTTTTACCATTTCTTCCTTATATTAGCTCCCTAAACTTATACTTTTCTAACCAAGTTATGTTATCAACGTTATTAAATACTATTGTTGCAAAACTAGCATGGGCCAACATGCAATTACCGGGTCGCACATCATGGAGACCTAATGTATTTGCAAGGCCGTATGCATACGGGAGTTAATCATGATTACTAGAATTAAGGCATTCGACGAAGGTCTTTTCTAGTGATTCATGCTTTGTGTAAGATGCTAGAATGACATGTATCTGAAAACAGAAGGGGTATCATTTTTGTTACATTTGTTTGGATTATGTTGAGTACATGAGTTTTCTCGAGCCTACACTGGT
Source organism: Phyllostachys edulis (assembly GCA_036346405.1). Taxonomy (NCBI): domain Eukaryota; kingdom Viridiplantae; phylum Streptophyta; class Magnoliopsida; order Poales; family Poaceae; genus Phyllostachys; species Phyllostachys edulis. Next base: position 72,100,379 of record CM070561.1, read on the forward strand.
ACGGATTATGTTACATCAGTTTTATGGAGCATTTCCCGGAAGCAACATGTTAGTTTGTATGAAGTTCCTCTATTTTTGGGGGATTCAAAACTTAAATTACAAAATATGATATGAGTAGATTTTTGGTTCTATGCCATCCATCAAACCTCAAACTCTTGAAATACCATAAAAAAATGTATAATTATCAACGTGCCATCGGTCTGTGCAAACTTCACAAAAAATGAGACTGATTTTGTGCAATCCTAGCTCAAAATGCCACCCTAGAAATAAATAGTCGAAAAAGAAAGTTACAAAACTAAACATCTGTCGTTAATTTAATTGGTGACATGGAGCCTTCGCCATTTTAATTGGTGATAAGGAGCCGTCGTCATTTCAATTGGCGACAGAGATCCTGTCGCTAATTCTTAAATTGCTCTTGTCTAGACAAGGGGGTACATGCCACTGGAGAAGTCTCTGTCGCCAATTCAATCGGCAACAGGGAGCTGTAGTCAATTCAATCGGCGATAGGGTTACTGCCGCCAATTGAAACGGCGAGAACTTCCTGTCGCCAATTGAATCGACATAGAGCTAGTTTTGTAATTTTGTTTTTCGACTATTTATTTCTGTAATTTTTTTTAAAAATGTATTATTTTTTTAAAAAAAACCGTGTTATGTTGGCGGCTTCTTCTTCGGTGGTTAGTGGGCCTAGCTGTCCCTAGCGGCCCGGGGGCCGCCCGGCCCAATAGCAAGCAGCTTCCCTTTCGTCCATCGCCTTCTCCCCCCTCTCTCCCCCTACCGCCGCCGCCCGCCGCCGCCGAATGGATCGGACCGGGCCGCCCGATCCCGAACTGGTTCTCGCGGGGGCATGGGCGCGTACGACGGTCCGGTGCGGCCGGTGGGCGGCGCCGGCGCCGGCGCGGCGGGGAGACGATGCTGCTGTGGGCCCTCGGCCAGCCCACGGCGCACCGCCACAACGCCTTCGTGCGCCACGCCGCGCATTCCCTCACCCTCGACGCCTGCGGACGGCGCCTCTCCCTGCTCCAGTCGCCCTCGTCCATGGCCACTCCCGGCGTGACCGGTGCCGTCGTCTGGGACAGCGGCGTCGTCCTCGCCAAGTTCCTGGAGCACGCCGCCGACTCCCACCTCCTCCTCCTCCGCGGCGCGCGGGCTGTCGAGCTCGGCGCAGGCTGTGGCGTTGTTGGGTGGGTACCTCCGATTTCACTGGTCACAAATCTGACGCTCGTCTTGACAAAACTTGCTACTGAATGCTTATACTCCGTCCTGGCAATTTCATGGCAACCCACCAAAACTGAAGTTGGATTTTTTTTTCCACCATTTTTTTGTTAAATAGTGTAGACAAAATCGTAAATAAAATGCTATGCCGTAATTTCAGAAATGCGATAAACTTCAGTTTACTTAGCTGTGTTATGGCTAATCTTCAATGTAATACTACACACAGTTTTACAAGGATACATACGTCAAACACCGATGTTTCACAAGTTCACATATTCTACTTTGTTAGGTTGGAATCGAGCTTCCTTGCCTCCTTGCCTGCATGTTACAATGCTTTTGGCAAAGGGCTGTGTTTGTATTTACACTCGTCTCCTCTTATTGTAGATGTGTTGCAGCTCTTCTCGGTGCCAATGTGATTCTCACTGACCTCCCTGACCGCCTCAAGCTGCTGAGGAAGAATGTCGAGCTTAATGTGGGGGACGCTCATGTTCGGGGCTCAGCTCGGGTCACTGAACTTGTATGGGGTGATGATCCTGATCCTGAATTGCTTCAACCACCACCAGAATTCGGTAAGGATAATAACTGTGATAATGTCAACTTCCATTCAAGACTTCAGATTATTGACATATTATGATTGTTCTCTAATGTTCAAATTTAACATTGGCAGCGTATATGTGCTTTAGTTTCTGTAGACCAGTGGTCATTCATATCAACTGTCTAAGTGTGATATGTCGCCTTGCATTGTAACACCAGGTAGGCTGCAAAATGTTGAATAACTCTGCCTCCTCTATCTGTTTCAGTACTAGGCTCAGACGTAATTTATAGCGAGGAAGCAGTACATGATCTGTTAGTCACCCTGAACCAACTTTCAGGACAACATACAACAATATTACTGGCTGGAGAACTCCGGAATGGTAAGGCATTTAACTAGGGTGTTTTTTTGTACTTGAACACGCATGTTTCACAAACTGCACTGTCATGTAGATGCATTGCCGATGTAATAGCTAGCACCTGTTATTCCAACTGATGAATCTGCTACTTTTGTGAATTACATTAGATGTTGTGTTGGAGTGCTTCTTGGAGGCAGCAATGGAGGACTTCCTCATTGGCTGCATCGAGCAAGGTCAATGGCACCCTGATTTCTGCAGTAACCGTGTGGCGCTATTCATCTTGGTGAAGAAACCAGGGAGCACAGAGCAAGACCTTGGTTCATAGTCAGACGTCTGTAGCGAAGCAAGATATCTTAAACTGGGAAAGTACCCAGCTCTGTGATAGTCATAGAAGATGGTACTAGTTTAGTTGCTTGGTAGTGTAAGTTGCGCTGTTGTGAAAGAAAGGGGGTGATCTCCTTCAGCATGTCCTTTTTTTTTCTTTTTGAAAAATATGTGGAATAACATTTGGGTTGAACTGGCACCAATAATGTTCATCCCAATGCTGGGACGGATTTTGCAGGTTGTGCTTACTGCAAACAAAGGGCTTTTTCAGTGAGTATTACATGTTCTGAGTTTCTGACTAGCAATGGCAGAATCAAGAATTCGTGAAAGGGGGAGCGCCCAATGTAATAAAACTCAAGTGCAAAGAGTTCTCAACTTTGAATTAGTAAACAGTGGTGAAACTAGCCGATAATTCTTCTTGTTCTTTCATATTCCACTATAATTTTCTGGGATTTTAACCAGTGACTTATGGGTTGTGAACTTTAAGAGCCCACCACGTAAAAAAAGAGCTAGTAATGGCAGCCATTGCTACCAAAGTCAGGCGTCCTTGAGCTAGCATCAGCAAAGGTTTTGTGGGACTTGTTGACTGTGATGCATGTAGGCTATGTGCCCGTTGTCAATGTAAACGGGGAGCATATACGGTGAAAAACAAATCAAGTTTGTTGCAACATTTTTTAGATTACACGTTTGCAACAAAATCAATTACTCCCTGCAACAATTGATCAAAGGGATGCAACAAAGTTTTCATTACTTAGGTGGTTTTCACCCTATATCCTCCTGGGGTTTCATGCAATTTGTGTGACTTATGTTAATTTGAAAGAGGCCCAAAATTAATAGATAATTGTCGACCCCAAACTAACAGTTGGACCTCAGGCCCACCTGCCGGGTTCACCTGTTAGTAGGCTGTCGGACGACAGCTAGTACAAATACGACACGAAACCCCTCCTTATTTTCACGTCGACCATTTTTTACACTTCTTTGAAAACAAACTTTCAAACTTGTTTTTTACGTGAAACATATATACATGCTAGTTTAATTTTTCTTATACTATGCTTGAGAAAATACTCCTTTAGGAAGAATGTGGTCAGTTGCCATATTTAAGTATTTAACATACAATTAGCTAACTAGTTGAATACCCATGCATTGCTACCAGCAAAAAATTCTATTGTAAGTTACATATCACAGCGTGTCGAGCCACCGTCGCTTAGTTCTATTATAGCTCCGCAATGTTCATGTTATAGCTGCAAATAGGAAGAACAGGATCAACAATAAAATAAAATAAAATCGTATTTGAAGTTGCAATGGAACTAACAAAGAGCAGGCTAACAAATTATCTCTCCAATCGGACGAGATCCTTTATGTATGAAAGCAGGTATCATATATATGTGCTACAATAGATAAATCATTTGATGGATTATATATCCATCTTTTCCCCATGATTTCTGAGGGCAGTTTACGTACACTTCTAACATGCTCCAAAGCAAAATGAAAAGAAACAAAAAGGAGGGAAGAACTGGCTTGTGATCGAACTGTTGAAGTATGCGTGAATTGTTCGTCTTTCCTAATTAGTTTAAACTTTTAGATGAATTGGTTAGTACATGCAACTCAATATGGTATCAGAACCAAAGGGTCTTGAGTTCAAGACCCGACTGGTGCAATTAAGAAAATAATATTTCACGTTTTAGGTCTAAAGGAGCCTATACGTGAGGAGGAGTGTTGAAGTATAAGTGAATTGCCCATCTTTCCTCATCAGAAGTTTTTTGATGAATTGATTGGTACATACAACTCAATACGAAGTACAAGTCCATGACAGTGACCACCTCGCCGCTAGTGAGCACGCATGATCTGTCGTTCTACGCGTGCAAGCAGCTGCATTGCCTATTAGAAACTTCAACCGAACATTAGCATTCAGGGGCGGCGCCGGGGGGGTGCCCTGGTGCACGGGCACCCCCAAAAAAATTACAATTTTTTTTTATCCATCCAGACAAGTCAATTTTGAAACAAGGTAATATACTTACCAGCCCCCTCACCTAGAAAAGTAGTCACAATCCAGAGACACAGCAAGAGCAAGAGCCACAACCCTTTCCAGTAAAGTTAGTTGGCGACCATGTAGTTCTTCGATCCGAAGTCGACATGAATTTGAAATCGGCAGAAAGAGCGATTAAGTGGGCAAGGCGAGCACTGATACATTGAGGCGAATCGTTAGTGTGTGTAAAGTGAGAGCACTTACATCTGCAACGAGACCAAATTCTGGCTTTGTCGGCATCACCAAATCAAATAGCATACTAGCCAGTATCTGTGAAGAGCTGCGGTGAGCACAAAACCAAAAATATGTTCATCGGTCCTTAGTTCCTTACTCATTACTAATTGGTCCCATTTTTCTAGAAACAGAGGGAGCTGCGGTGAGCATAAAACCATTTTTTTAAAATGATGTCAACTAGGCCATATTCAATCAACAAATGCAACATAGAACAAATCTTAAGAGACAATATGAACATTCAGTCCAGAGTATGGCAGCGCCTCCTTGCTTCTCCTCCTGACCTCCTCCTCTGGGACCCCCGCTAGTCCGCTGCCGCTGTGGACGCTCTTCTCTGGGATTCAAGATTGGATATTTGGATTTGGGGAGCCGGGAGGGCGGCCTTGGTGGGCTAGCGGCTAGGCGCTAGGTCGCAGAGGAGGAGGCTTGAGGCGGCACCGAGCCAGTGAGGCGGCCGGAGGCCGAGCCAGCCGGGTGTGGTGTAGGAGGGAGCCAGGAGCCCAGGTCGGAGGCGGCTCCATTTTTGATTAGATATTTGGATTTGGGGGAGCTAGGGGCTAGGGCTAGGGCTAGGGCTAGGCGCAGAGGGAGGAGCCGGAGCGGCATCGGGCCAGGTGAGGCGGCCGGCGGCCGGAGGTAGGAGGGAGCTAGGCGCTCAGACCGGAGGTTCTGATTTCCCTCAAAGCAAGAGATGAAGAGAATTAGAGAAGGAACCTTGTTTTATACACAGGAGCCGATGCTTAGTAGAAAGTTGTCTTGATGCTTGCATATGTTTTATACAATCGTCTGTAAAATAGCAATGGTCAATGGATGGAGTAAAGCTTCAGATTGCATTTGATCGAAGTTCGAAACAACTTTTGTAGTTTATACACAACCAATTTAATTATCTAAATGCCATTATGCCATCAATCATGCATTCTTGAATGTCTCTTGACTCCTGTGATTTATATATGTAGGGCAAGTTGAATTTGTGAAATTACTTGGAGCATCTACAATAGTTTGTTTCCTAACTTGTTACTAAGAAGAGAGAGAGTACTCAATCTAATAAAAAGAAACAAGCATTCCAATGAATTGTTTCTTAAGCTTGTATCTAAGACTTTAATTGTTACAAGTGTGCATGATTCTTGATGATCAACAATGAGGTATAACTTTGTGGCCTATATGTTTTGGCTCATTTATCATATCATCTGCGGGGAAAGCCACGAAAACGGGCTGCACAAGATCCGGTAGATTTTTGTTTGTAGGCAATGGGACCCACAAAATGAGTGTTTAGGTAACAACTAAGCTCCAATAGAGTTTTTTTGTTGTTTCTTATGTCTTGGTATTAACAAGCTGATAGTTTCTTCACGTAGAAACAGTTTTACCTTCTCTCCTCATCTTCTCTCCTCCACATCATCTAAAAGCTGATGTGGCAACTTCTTAGTAACAACTGAGGTGGATTGTTGTAGATGCTCTTATATGTCGTACAAGATTTTTTTTAATTCTTAAAGTGTGTACCCCATCGTAAAATTTCTGGCTCCGCCACTGTTAGTATTTAGTGATTGCGTTAATAACCAACGATATTAAATGTCAGGAATCCCAAGGCACGTCGATCAGCCGTGTTTCCGTAGCCAGTTCGAGCGCGCATATGCTGATCGACTGATCGCGCCATCGCCTTTGGTCAATCGCACCCACGCTGATGTGCACTGAGCGGCGGACACAGACGACCGCACGCGGTGTGCTGCGAATATGTCCGACGAGGCGATGCGACGGGGCCGAAAACGGTGGCGGATGTGTGAAAGGCCAAAACAGCTAGAACGTCGGTGGTGGTGCTCTTAACGGCGTTGCTTCAAGCGGTGACACCGGCGGGCACATGGTGCTGGGTGCCGCGGAAGACGGCGGCGCATTGGGCGCGTGGCATCAGGTCGGTCCGCGACGGATGATGAGCTAGGAGGAGCATCCATTCTGCGGTCCTTGGATGGTGTCGGGTAGCCAGCAGGGCCGCTGTAGAGGCCAAGCGGCTAGACCGCTGGAAGGCGGTGGCCGTGTGCCGGCGGCACGAGGTGTGTGCCGGTGGCTACGTGCAGGCAACCGGTGGCGTACGTGCACGGCCGCGTGCGAGCGATCGGCTTCATCGATCATGGACTACAGGGAGGTGATGGTGTAAATCGATTTCAATACAAAAGATTTGCCCATCAATTTAATTCAAGAATTGTTGATATTTGGATCCGTATGTCATCCAAATTTTTAAATATAGAAGTATTCGAAATATGTCATATTAACGGATTAGTGTTCTACTTAGACTCTAAATCTTTTTACCTTTTTATATACCTTTTGTAAGCCACATGGGGAGAGAAGACGCCTTATTGTAATCCCCTGCATTGTGTAATCACTTCTCATATAGTGATCAGCGCCGATTGACGTCCGTGGTTTTTTTCCACAAGGATTTTTCACGTAAAAATTTGTGTCTTCTTTGTCTCTATTTTTCTAACCAGTGTTATCAGAGCACAGGAGTTTAGTGTTTTAGGAGAGATGCGATAAAAAAACATATATCAGATCTATACCGTGCGCCGCCGTCACACGCTGCAGATCGTCATCGCGAAGGAAGCCATCGTCCGTGCGCCGCGCGAGCGTCCGAAGCCGTCGCCTCGGTCAAGCGCACGCATCGCCCCCGAGGATTTCGTCCGTCCTCGAGCCGGCGTCATCGAAGACTCGATTCATCGAGTTCGCCCGGCTACGTCCGCAGCAGCAGCTCGCGTCGATTCATCGATTTCGCGCGCGAGTCAGCAGCAGCCAGCAACGTCCCCGTCGCTTCGGTCCAATCGGCGCCAGCATTACCTTTTTCGCTCCTCGGTCCGTGCGTCGCCAGCGAGACTTTCTCGGTCCAGCGCGCAAGCAGATCAATCTGCAGCAGACCAAATCCACGAGAAAAAGCACCCATGCTGCCACAGGTCAAGTCACATTTGCCAACAAATCTTATTTTAATCGATCACCGAGCTAGTGTTTCCGGTTGTTGCGTGATTCAACAAATTGCATTGATTTTTGTTAAGTCCACCCGAGAAGTTTTTGAAGATATTTAATTTGTGTACACAGCACGTGTACTAAGAGTTCGTGATTTTTACTAGGTTTACACAGATCATTATCAGCAATTTTCAGGATTTATTCCTTATGGCGACTTTGAAGTATCATCTTCCACTCCTGGATCGAGACACAAGATTTTCACTGTGGCAAGTCAAGATGAGGGCTGTGTTGGCACAGATAGATTCGGATGATACGTTGAAAGGGTTTGAGAAACAACCTATGACATAGACTGCAGATGAGAAGCGTAAAGACTGTAAGGCTTATCTCAGATTCATTTTCATCTATCAAATAATATTTTGCAGGAGGTTTTGAAGGAGAAGACAACTGCTGCATTATGGCTGAAGCTGGAACAAATTTGCATAACAAAGGATCTCACCAACAAGATGCATCTCAGGTAGAAGTTGTACTCTCACAGATTGCAAAAAGGTAAACTAGATGATGAAGGTAAAGCCTCCCTTGCTGCTGATGATAGTTCTGATGGAGGAGTTCTTATTACCTTTACTAGATGTGCTAAGACCAATGATGAATGGATTCTTGATTTTGCATGTACCTTTCATATGTGTCTTAATAAGGATTGGTTTGCCACCTATGAACCTGTTGAAGGTGATACTGTGTTGATAGGTAATAACTCATCTTGTAAGGTTGCAGGAATTGGTTCAATTCAGATCAAGATGTTTGATGGTATTGTCAGAATTTTGACAAATGTGAGGCATATTCCAGATTTGAAAAGGAATATCATCTCCTTGAGTACTATTGATGTTAAAGGATACAAGTATTCTGGTGAATGTGAAGTTTTGAATGTATCAAAAGGCTCTTTTGTTGTGATGAAAGCTGATATTAAATCTGTCAATCTGTACCATCTACGAGGTACTACAATGTTAGGTGATGTTGCTGTAATTTCAAGTTCATTATCTGATTCTAACGCTACTAATCTTTGGCATATGCGCCTTGGGCATATGAGTGAAATTAGTTTGGCAGAATTGAGCAAAAGAGGACTTCTTGATGGACATAGCATCGGTAAGCTGAATTTTTGTGAGCATTGTGTGTTTGGCAAACACAAGAGGGTGAGGTTCAATACTTCAGTTCATACTATAGAAGGTATTTAGGATTATGTGCATTCTAATTTATGGGGGCCATCTCGGAAGACATCGCTAGGAGGTACTCGTTATATGTTAACAATTATTGATGATTACTCTAAAAGAGTGTGGCTTTATTTCTTGAAGCATAAATCAGAAACATTTTCAGCATTTAAAGAGTGGAAGACTATGGTTGAAAGGCAAACTGAAAAGAAGGTAAAGAAACCTCGCACTGATAATGGGATGGAATTCTGTTCTGATGAATTTGAATCATATTGCAAGACTGAAGGCATTGCTAGGCACTACACCGTTCTCGGTACTTCTCAACAAAACGGTGTAGCTGAGCATATGAACAAGACCATTATTTCTAAGGCCCGTTGTATGTTGTCAAATGCAGGTTTGCATAGGCGTTTTTGGGCTGAAGTCACTTCCACTGCTTGCTATCTTATTAATCGGTCACCCTCTATTGTAATTGAAAGGAAAACTCCAATTAAGATATGGTCTGGTTCCCCAGTATATTATTCAGAATTGAGAGTTTTTTTGTTGTACTGCTTATGCTCATGTTGATAATGGAAAATGAGCCTAAAACTGTTAAGTGCATCTTTCTTGGTTATAAATCTGGTATTAAAGGATATAAGTTGTGGAATCCTGAAATAAATAAGGTTGTGATTAGCAGAAGCGTTGTCTTTAATGAATTTGCTATGCTTCTTGATAAACTGCCCACTAATGTTCCTGTTGAGAGTGAGCGGAATTCAAGTGTTCAGGTGGATCATGTTGGTTCAAATAACACATCAGATAAAGAAAATATTGTTGTTCATGATGCACCTATTGTTGAGCACCACCACAACGGTTTATTGCAGTTGACAGGCCTATGAGGGAGATTAATCCACCCAAGAGGTTGATTGAAGAAGCTAATATTGTTTCTTATGTTTTGAGTGTGGCAGAAAAAATTGAAGGTAATACAGAACCCTCATCATACTCCGAGATATTAGTTCCACTGATTGTAATAAGTGGATAACTGCTATGCACGATGAGATGGAGTTACTTGAAAAGAATGTCACTTGAGAATTAGTGAAATCTCCAAAAGAGAAGAAGCCTATTCATTACAAGTGGATTTTCAAAAGAAATGAATGTATTTCTCCTATTGAACCAGCAAGGTATAAAGCAAGGTTGGTTGCTAAAGGTTATAGTCAGATTCTAGGTGTTGATTTTAATGACGTCTTTTCCCCAGTTGTGAAGCATAATTCTATTCGCACTTTACTCAGTATTGTTGCTATGCATGATTATGAACTTAAGCAATTTAATGTAAAAACTGCATTCTTACATGGGGAGTTGGAAGAAGACATTTATATGGACCAACCTAAGAGTTTTGTTACTCCTGGAAAAGAATACCTTGTTTGTAGATTAATGAAATATCTTTATGGTTTGAAGCAATCTCCTGGGCAATGGTACAAGAGATTTAACTCATTTATGCTCTCTCATAACTTTAAGCGATCTGATTATGATAGCTGTGTTTATTTAAAGACTGTTAATGGTTCAGCTATTTATTTGCTTCTCTATGTTGATGATATGTGGATTGCTGCAAAAGATAAGTCAAAAATAGCAAAACTGAAAGCACAATTGAGTAATGAATTTGAGATGAAGGACTTAGGTGCAGCAAAAAAAATTCTTAGCATGGAGATTATTAGAGAGAGACAGTCTGGCAAGTTATACCTTAGTCAACAAGGTTATATTGAGAAGGTCCTTCGTCGTTTCAATATGCATGATGCAAAACCAGTGAGTACTCCATTAGCTTCGTATTTCAGATTATCTTCAGCCTTATGTCCTAAGTCAAATTATGATATTGAGTACATGTCTAGAGTTCCATATTCTAGTGCAGCTGGTTCTCTTATGTATGCCATGGTTTGTTCTCGTCCTAATTTATCCCATGCACTGAGTGTTGTTAGTAGATACATGGCTAATACTGGAAAAGTGTATTGGAAAACAGATATTTGCGTGGCACTTCCAATGCTTGTTTGCAGTTTGGGAATTCTAGAGATGAACCTGTTGGTTATGTTGATTCTGATTATGTTGGGGATTTGGACAAGAGGAGGTCTCTAACAGGTTATGTTTTCACCATTGGTGGTTGTGCTGTTAGTTGGAAGGCAAGTTTGCAAGCTACTGTTGCCTTATCAACTATTGAAGCAGAATATATGACTATTTTTGAAGCTTGTAAAGAAGCTATTTGGTTGAGAGATCTGTACACTGAGTTTTGTGGAGATAATTTTTGCACTACTATATTTTGTGATGGTCAAAGTGCTATATACCTTACAAAGGATCAGATGTTACATGAGAGAACAAAGCACATTGATGTGAGATATTACTTTATTCGAGATGTTATTGCTCGAGGTGATGTCAAAGTGTGCAAGATAAATACTCATGATAATCCAGCTGATATGATGACAAAGCCAGTTCCTGTTACTAAGTTTGAGCTTTGCTCAAGCTTAGTTGGTATTACAGTTTAGTCCTAGATACTAGTTGATGCACAATGATTTTTATCTTATTGGGGAATCATTTGGTGATTGATGATTCTTTATTATGCTACAAGAGGAAATTCGTCTCATAGTGGAGATTGTTGATATTTGGACCCGTATGTGATCCAAATTTCTAATATGAAAGTATCTGGAATATGTTATATTAGTGGATTAGTTTTTTTATTTGGACTCTAAGTCTTTTTACCTCCTTTATATACCTCTTGTAAACCGTATGGGGGAGAAAGACACTTTATTGTAATCCCCTATATTTTGTAATCACTTCTCATATAGTGATCATCGTCGATTGACGTCCGTAATTTTTTTTCGTAAGTGTTTTTTACGTAAAAATTTATGTCTCCTTTATCTTTATTTTTTTTAACAAGAATATAGCAAGGGTAAGATGGCGTATGTCCTTGGCGAGCGGCTACAGGGAGTCGGCGGCGCTTCCTTTCGTGCATCGTCCTCTCCGCGCTGAGCTGGGTTACGTCAAAATGCCTTTGAGAGTTTGGTGGGGCATGGACCAACTGTCAAACCAATAAAAAGCTGCCACATATACGGGAGCACATTATGCAAGCCGCATCCAGAAGAACCGAAGAGGGGGTAGTTGTTGCCAAAAATAAGGGGGGCGATAGAGTTTGTTGTGAGTTTAGGGAAAGCAATCTTCTGCTGTTTTTTTTCCCATTCGGTTTTTAGTAGCAGTTTCAAAGAGGTGGAAAGGGCAGCCCACCGTCGAGCGGTGACGACCGGAATTTTTATCGTTCTAGCCTTGTAGCTGCGATTAATTTCAAAATAGCCCTTATTCCCCATAATTAGCAAACCGCCTCAAAACAGTGGTCCTACAAGACACCGGTGGGCGGCGGCGAAGCGACTGCCTCGTCTTGGCGCAGTGCCCCACGTCATCGCGAACTAATTTCATTATATATTTTTTAAAATAAACGAAAATTTTGAAAATTTTGAATTTTAAATATTATTTCATTATATTTGATTTAAAAAGAATATCCGCAGATGATATTTATAAAAATAACTTTCATTAAGAAATAAGGGCAAGGAGTAGGGTTTTTTATCCCAAATCGTGGTTTAAATCACGCTTTGAGTGCATATGTAAAAAGGTATCAGGACTATTAGAGTGTCTCCATGATGAACTCGTTTGAGCGTATATATAGGCAAGCAGTCGATGAGGTACTTTATGAAACTTATACAGAATGTGATTGGAGGGGTTGAGAACGGTCGTTGTGATGATGAAGATGTCCGAAAACATGGAGTCTCTCCTCAATGAAGTCGGTGAATGGTTCTTTATGGGATTTCACTAGGCGATAGGAGCTCCCCCGCTTTTTACTTTTTAAATATTGTTTAATTGAGTTGTAATGAATATTACATTTTGTAGGTTAATTAAATTTAGCAAATCTGATTGTATCATGTTATTTATTTTGAAAATAATAGTGTTGTGACAATGTTGGTTGGTCTGCTTGTTATTTTCAGAGAATATCATGGGTACGAAATTTGTCGACTCAAAAAACATTTTGTGATCGTTGTATATTGTTGTAGTCTTGGTAAATTTCATTGAATTTTGTGAGGACGATTGAGACAAAATGATATGTAAGTACAAAGGTAAGTGATATTACGATGCGCGAGGAGTCTCTCCTCGATGAAGTCGTCTGAACGTATATGCGTATGTAGGCACGTAGTCGATGTCGTACTTTATGGAGCTTATATGAATATGAGTGAAGGGCCGAGAACGCTCATTGTGATTATGAAGATGGCCTAAAACATGGAGGATTCAATGTCGTGCGAATGGTTCTTTTCTCGATTCCACTAGAAGAGGCATACTTGCAATATAGTCTTGCTTTGATGGGTCTCCTAACGAGCTACATTACAAATCACGTCTGTAAGCACGTTACACGAGTCACATGGCACGATGGTTCGCTAATTGCTTTAGTCATCCTCGCTACTACTACGGTACATTGTGACACAAGCATCCTGGACCATGTAAGTATACATGCCTTTAGGGATAGTAAAAACATGGGGGTAGGACGGGGACTACTACGTAATGACCGACCTCTGCGTGGACCGAGGCCATTTTCCTTCCTTGCCACCGGCGTTGAACTCCTCGCCGCCTTCCCTTCCCTTGTCGCGGAGTGGCCACGTCGGTGGTATATCAAAGTCGTCCATATCCTGCGATTCCATGATGTAAGTGCACCGTATATTTAAAATTGTAAGAAGGATTTACATTCTTCATAACTCACGCCATCGACTGGATTACGCTTGCGGCCGGATACGTGGCGGGCGGGCTCACCAAGATGAGCCTTTCCCTTACCCTTGTCGCGGATCGCCCACGTCGGTGGTATGTCGAAGTCGTCTATGTCCTGCGATTCCGTGATGTAAGGGCACCGTATAGTGAAAATCGTAAGAATGATGTAAATTCTTCATAACTCACGTCGTCCATACGGATTATGCCCAGGCGACCGGATACGCTGTGGCGGCCGGGGTCAACCGCATGAGCCTTTCCTTGCCTTTGTCGCGGGACTATGCACGCCGGGCCGGTATGTCGGTTGTCCATGTCTGCGATTGTATGATGGATGTAAGTACATCAGACAGGAAACCTTACGTAATAAGGATGTAAACTCTTCATAACCGACGCCATCGATATGGATTACGCCGGCGAAGCTTCGGGCTCCTTCGCCCCTCCTCAACAGGTCCGTGCGTAAGGTTTCCACCGCGACGAAGTTCTCGCCCGCACCGAGTAGTTCAAAGATGTACTCTGTTGGATGAATGCCCGTCGTACATCTCCGGGCCGTCGATCCACTGGAAGAAGTGGTAGCGCATCTCGGGCTGCCATTATGTGGGGATGAAGTTAAAAATTTAAGGAATTGAACGTTGGGAGAGGAAAATCGATACGCGCGAAAGAAACACTTACGAGGTGATGCCCGCATGTGTAGTACGCCCGGGCAGCGGTGTCTCGGTGTGTGGACTGAATGATCTCTGCCGGTTCGCCACACACACACTGCGGGATCGGAAAACATGTCGGTTTTGGCAATGGGCTGACGAAGCTGTCCCAGTGCTTCAAGATAGTGCAATGCAAATTGCTGCCTTCCAAGAAGACTCCCGTGGTGTTGCCGCAATTCGTGCAGTGGCTCGAGCGTCCGATGAACCAATGCAAGATTCCGTGGTGTTACCGCAATTAAAGGCCTCGAGTGTCCGATCAACCCATGCACAAGGAAGAGAAAAGGCTTCAAACACCGCATGAGAGGATGGAAAGAGTTGAGAAGTCGCTTGAAAGTTAGTTAAGATAGTTAGTTTTGCGGTCTTTCTTCTTTTATATCTTGTTCTTGCCAAGTAGAACGTCAGTGTGTAATGAGATTGTAATGTCCACTCGTTATCTATGCATCGCAGTCCTTGATAAATGAGAATAAAATTGTTCTACTGACATAGATAACGAAGTACAAGCGTCCAATTACATTCCAATTAGCACACTCTGCTTGGATTACAAATCACTTAATGAAGCACAAGTTACAACATATAATAGACTACTAATGCTACTACTACTCACGCTGCTCCTCACTGCTGTCGGGCATAGTACCCTGTACTGGCCTTCCGCGCCGTGTTCCTCCCAAAGGTCTCTGACGAATTTGTTCCTGTGGAAACGTCAACCTATCAGGTGACCGTGGGTTCTGCCGCAGGTCATAGCGAGGCTCCTCAACCGCCGTGTCGCCATACAGGGGGGGCATCACCTGTGGAAGCGGCGTTGAGAACAAGTTTGTGATCCAAGCATTGGGATCCGTAGTAGGATCCATGGAGGGGCACCAACTCGGCTTAGCTTGCGGGATTGACTGGGAGAACTGCTCGGGGTACGGTTCACCTTGCGGGGTGAACGGCGCAGGCGCAGGGTACATTGTGTACCCGGACTGATACCATGGCACCGTATCACCCATTAGAAATTGTCCAACAGTGTAGGGCTGCAAGGGAGAATCTGGGATAACATCCGCCGCGGTTCCGGGTTGCACGTCCGTGCTCTCCGGAATGTCCTCTTCGTGCCTCTGTGACGACGACGGCTCCAGTGTAGGGTCCCTCCGAGACGAGGACGGCTCCAGTGTAGGGTCCCTCTGAGACGAGGACGGCTCCAGTCTAGGGTCCCTCCGAGACGAGGACGGCATGAGCGTAGAGTCCCTGCGTGGCAACCGCGCGGACGATCCGCCGCCCATGCTGCTGTGCCGCTGGGTAGACTCGCTCGGACGAGAAGATGGAGGGGGTGAGGGTACGCGACGACGCTCCGTCCGATGCCTCGAGTCGACATCGCTGGGCCTTCCGCAGCTCATGTTACGAACGACCTGCTTGACATCATCAACAAGCGTCTTCATGACCGAAAAAAGGCGTTCGACTGTGTTGTTCATACCCCGCTCGAGTTCCCGCCGGCCGCGCTCGATAACGCTCTCCAAACGGTCCTCCTGCATGGTTACCGAACAAACAAAATTTTGTTAGTTAACCCTATTTCGGAGGGTGCTTAATCTACTACGTGCTCAACGTACCGAATCGTCATGGCGTGCTGCACGGTGCGGGTCCATCCCCAACTCCAAGCGTACAGCGTGGCTAGGATCTGCATGTCGCGCCAGGCGCTGTCGATCTCGTCGCGTGTCTGCGTCGACGCACCACTCCAAGCACGTGTCGAAGTCCTTCATGGAAATATGCCCTAGAGGCAATCATAGAGATGATTATATTTCATTATGTTCATAACATTGATAATGTGTTATCTTGTTCCTAGAATAATATTGTTAATATTTATTATCAAGTATGTGACTTGGTTGTGAAACTCTATATTTCTGCGATAATTATTCTTACACGATCCTCGGTCGTAAACATATGAGGACACATATGAATAGACTAGCATATGTATTGGTTGATGACTATGTTTCACGAGTCATAGATATGGAGATATCAAACCAATAATATGGACACATGTTAGAGAACATGATGTTGGATAAGACCCATCTTGAGGCACTATTGAGATTGTTATGAATCTATGTGTCATTAGTTGGTCTCAAGCAATGATGATGTATAATCCTTAGACTGAGATCAAGATGGTTTCCTACATGTGTAAGAGCACTCTTAGGGGTTGCCAAACGCTACACCGTGAATCGGGTAGTTATAAAGGTAGCTTTGGGTATGCTCAAACATGGAGAGGAATGTGACCGGTCGGATATGGGATTTGCCCTCCTAACATAATAGGAGAGATGTCTCTGGGCCCTCGTTGTGATCGGATAAAGAAAGTGCATGGCCATGCCACTAGTAGTCGAAGTGTTCACCACATAAGGTTATCTCGATACTCGATCGAGAAAGTATTGAATATCCATGGATGACACAACATCTCACCGAGTTCAACCAGATATCGTGAGGCAAAGGGAGAATACATGAGAGGTCATTTAGTTCGACCACTACCGATCGTCGTATGGAGATACAAGCAAGTCGTGATCGGTCGAACGTAATCACAGAGTGGTCGAAACCAAATCGTAAGGAGTTACGAGTTGGTCGTGATCAAATACTGAACCGGTCGTATAGAGATAGGACACGGTCGTAAGTGATGAGGACTGGTCGATATCATATTGCATTAAGGTTCGTCCGATATAATTTGTGTGTTTTCGAATCGATATGTTACGCTAGGAGCCGCTTCGACTCGTGATCGGAAACGGTTTCCGAATCACAACCGAACTACACATGAACCTGCTGTGGTCACACACTTAACGGGTTGGAACAAACCAAGACGAATACGATTCAAAACGCGATGTGCGATAGGATCCGCCACGAGCACTATATAAGGAGGTGCATGAGGCTATTGGGAGATCGTGAAACACCACCGAAACCCTAGCCGCCATCTTCCTTAGAGCTCCACCGTGCGATTTGGTCCGCACACCAGCCGTTCGTTGTTCCTTCCTCGACGGTGGATACCGTAGAGGCGCACTTACGATTGTTGCGCTTGAGGACGATCCGCGATCTTCACAAGGGACCGCAGACGTTCTTTGGAGGAGACGATCGACTCGTGAGGACATTGGACGATCGACTCGACCACTACATCGACGCGCTTCGCTGGACTGGCCGCTCCAACCCTTCTTCCGCTGCTCAAGGCTCGTGGTAACGATCTATGATCATCTACTTGCTTGGCATCCTGGTTCGCGTGGTAGAAATTTTTGTTTATAGCTATCGTAGCCTACCCCGTGTCCCAACACCTTCATCGTAAGGGCGTGCCTCCTGCAAAATGGAATCAGTGGTCATTTGCCATGCATCTACCCACGACTGCGTCTGGGTCGGATCATCACTCTTGCGCCCTTCTTCGTGCACTCAAGGTAGAACAAAATAAATAAATTATGGTACCGACATAACATATGACTAAAGGATCTACAATATTATTAAGCAATGCAATGTACTTACAGGTGACTACGCCTCGCAAGCGGTCGCCCCTACGCCAGGGGATCTCTGGTGCACTCGAATCGCCTCATCACCCGCTAGGGTTGTACGGCTCAACCATATGGGAGAACACCAGATAACAAGTTGTCCTCCAGTACACCGCATCCTGGTGGCATAGCAAGCTCAGGCCGCCGGGGGCCGTGCCCTGCACGTGGGCATCCGTCCAAGGAGCCCATACTATGTCGTTCTCGTGCAGGGTCTCGAATTCATTGTGGAACTCGGGGTATATGCGGCGCACCCTCTCCCTAGACCACCCTAGCACTGCCACAGTCCATCGGGATCCCATGGTCGGGCCTTCCACGGGATCCTCCTCGTCCGCCTCACCATAGAAATGTTGTGTGTGCGGGTAAGGGTGGACTGGGGCGCGGAAGTACGGCCGTCCGACCGCGAAGTGCTCCCACGACCACAACAGTAATAGCGCGTGTGGCAACCCGAGAGCACGGGCTCGTTCCGTGTGACGCCGCGAAGCGTCGACAAAGTCAGCATGATGCGTCGCGACAAGACTGGTGAACCCCAATCATCATCGCGACACGCCCTCATCGTCGGCGTCCACGATAGACTCCGCAATGTGAATATAACTGGGTACACCATGTCCCTGCGTGCTAGGGAACATGATCCACCCGAATATAAACAACAAATATGCAGAAGGTGGCATCGAACCACCTCCTCCGCTAAGTCCAATTGGGCAATGCATGAATCGTCGCAGACCAACCGTGTGGAATGCCCTTTGACCTCTCGGGATAGGCTGCTCAAACGATGATGGAGACGCGCCTTCCAAATCGGTGACCTCGGAGGGAACAATCGCGACGGCCTCAAGAACGGAAGGCGGTAATGAAGCCGACATCTTGCGGTGTCACCGCTATCTCCCCACCGGAAGTGGAACGTGTGGGTCTCCGGCCGCCAACGATCAACCAATGCGGAAAGAAGAGAGGCATCAATTAGGAAGTTCTGCCCCATGTTCAGCATGCAGGCGAACGCAATCAGCCCGGATTGACGAAGCCTCAAAACATACCGCTCGTCCAGCGGCCAGGTCTCCCTCGGTCCCCGTGTCACCAGAGTTGGTGGCCCATCGCCATCAATCCAAGCGTGACAATGATGCTTGCCGTCCCCATGCCGCTTCAAGTAGGGGTGGTAGAGTGCGTGCCATAGCTACAAATAGACAAAACTAACATTAGCGAAATCTAAATACGCACTTAACGGTAAGAAATGCAATAAGCAAAAAATTAAACACGTACTTACCTAAACTAATCGGAATGCGCGCTGCGCTTATGAGCTTATGAGCTCGTTGGTCGTAGCCGTTTTATATACGCAAAGATGAAAATAGACAGCGAAAGACGCGAAAGACAGCGACGTGATGTAAAGAAAGACAATGAAAGACATCGACGTGATGTAAAGAAAGACAATGAAAGACAGCGACGCGATGTAAAGAAAGCAAAATGAAAAACGCGACGCCAACATTTCTTTGATTACAAAGCGGCGCGCGAGGAGGAGAAGAATTCGCGACGCTGGGCAAGACTTGCGCTTACCAGGTCGTCGGTGCTCTCTTCGCCCGCCACTGCAGGTGTGCACGCCGGGGTCGGGCAGTCCTCCTCGCCAAGGCCAAGGCAAGTCGCCGTCTTGCAGGCGCTGTGATAGAGCACTGCTTTTGAGGCTAGTTTTGCTAATTATGGGAAATGAGGGCTATTTTGAAATTAATCGCAGCTCTGAGGCTAGAACGAGAAAAATTCGACGATCGACACAAGAGCCGCACATTATTTGTGAGGTAGACGGAACGGATGACCATCAACTCTTTTTAATAATAGAGATAAAGATAAGAACAGTAATTATATGATTTTTTTTAAATAATATATTTTTTTAAAGATAATTACAAAAATATATAATCACCTAAAAATTACAAAAATATGTCCTCATGCCAGCTGAATGGGCGACGATAGAGACCTCTCGCCTCTCATTTGGTTCAGTACCTATCGTCGCTTAAACCGGGCGATAGGAACCTATCGCCAGCTTGAACCGGCGTTGTCTCTACTGTATTTTGAACGCCACGAAATACATTTTGAGGTACCTATCGCCAGCTTCAGCAGGCGATAGGTACCTATCGCCTGCTGAACTGGCGATAGGTACCTGGATCGGCGATAGGGATACGAGAGATCCCTATCGCTAGTTGAACTAGCGACGAGACATATTTTTGTAATTTTTTAGGGCGACTATATATTTTTGTAATTATCTTTAAAAAGATTATTTTGAAAAAAATTGTAATACTTGTCGCCAGTTCAACTGGCGATAGATACCTATCGCCAGTTTGACTGGTGATAGGGGTGCGAGAGGGTCCCTATAGCCAGTTTAACTGGCGACAGGGACACATTTTTGTAATTTTTTAGGGTGACTATATATTTTTGTAATTATTTTTTTAAAAAAATATTATTTTGAAAAAAATCTTAATTATATTATAAGATATACAAGACATAGGTGGTACACCGGTTAACCAAGCCGAGGGATGCAGTACTTTGCCGGCGCAGTGATGCCTTCCATATATACCAAGACCTCTTTGTTTCCCTAGACCAATTCACAATTAACATCGATCGGTCAAAGATATGAGTAGAAGTAAACAAAAGAAACTAGTACTGGGCTACTAGCTACCTATATAGTTTCGTTTTCATCAAGCACTAATTAACTTCGGGAACAAATCAAAGGTCGAGCACCTACCTGGTAGTTTCAGCTCCATTTCTTTCAATATAAAAGGAGGCAGGTTTAGACGTAGCCTCTATTGTTTTGGCCGTCGGATGCAGCTGGACTCATCCGCACCCGTCCAATCGGGTACACGTTGCCTCAGTATTCCACGTGTGGTTGCGCGTATAGAGAAAAGGAAGCCTTCTGGATCGCCCTAGTGTCTTGATTTGCTCTGTTGTTTCCGCCTGTTGCCGCCGCCACTACTTCACCCTCTCCTCCCTCCACCGCCGCCCCACTTCCACCACCAACAGGCGGCGGTGGACTCGCCGCCTCGCCGAGCCACCCCCTCTTCCCCACCATTGCCTCATCAAACGCAGTGTGGTCGCCTTCCACCTCTCCTCCTCCTTTTTCATCGCCGCCCTCACCCTTCTGACCTTCTTCTTCCTTCCTCGACGGGCAGAAGGTGTGGCAGCCTTGAACTTGACTTTGGGCCACCCCCAATCCAAGTTCTTGCGCTCAGATCTGGGCCCATGATGAGCTACCTCCTCATCTCTCACCGGAATTCTTCGCACCGGATATCAAAACACACTAATTGGTGGCTTGACCCCAAAACCCACCACCTACCCGCCCCCATCGTCGTCGTCTCCACCCCAAAACCCTAGCCCTGCCACCTCCACAGTCGCCCCTCCCGCCATGCCCACAAACTGCAATTCCCCAGTACGCCCACCAGCCTCACCCAATCTAGATGCTTCTGAATTTTTCCAAATTTTTGTTATTTTTTTGTAAAATTTTTGTAGAGGGTTACGGACACGGAGAGCAACCCAGAGATGGTGAAGCGGCAGCTGTCGTCGGAGTCTAGGAGCTACCTGCTGTAGGGCCCCCTACTGAAGCGATCTAAGACGGTATGTGTGGTGGTTGTTGGCTTCGTGGATAATTTTGGGAGTGATGGATTATGTGGGGTTAATTAGGAACTTAAAGATTCGGTTTCGGTGATAGATTTGGTGTAATGTGGGGTTTAGGCGTGGAAAGGTTCGACTTTGGTGCAGATTTTGGTGTTAGTATGAGTTGTTTGATGTGTGGTTGGTGGTGGAAACTTTTGGTCTGATTATCTGAGTGTGGCTTTGTAGTTCAATTTCTTGGTATAATTTGATCAGGATACTAGGGATTATATGAGGTTTGGCAAGCAACAGCTAGGATTACTGCATTGACCTGTGTCCCTACGCACCAACTAGTGTGTTCTGATATTTTATTCTTGCCGGAGTTCATACAAAATTTTGCCCTCTTTTTCACTGCTTTTTTAAGGTAAGATTAATTGCATCCTGGATATATCCTACTATTTAATATGCAACATTTTTTGACTTTGGAGACAATACTATTTTTCATTTTGATTCATAAAACATTCTAAAAATTGTAATTAATGAACCTACTCTTTTGATGCCATGTTCCCAGCTATGACAAAAATAAATTGTTATGTTATTATCCTTCATTCGCTTGTCATTTGAGACACTAGAATAGACCAATAGATAACTGCTCTCCCTTTCGTTACCCCATGCACCTTCATCAGCTCCTCCACTAATGTTATGATACATATTTCTTTCCCTAGGGCAACCATATGTATGCTGGGAAATATAGCGTTTGACAATGTTAAGCTCTTTAAGGATCAGCTAGAGGAAGGAAAGATCCGTCTACCAGCTCAGAAAATTTGTTGCGAGTTCACCAAAGCATGCCTTTAAGCCTGTAGAAGCATCTTTGGTTAACAAAGTTTATAATTGTTAAGGAGAAGCTTAATATGCCAGAGGACTTCACGTTCTACACTTACAAACTGGTTCCCTTCATGGAACTCCCTAAATCTAGCAATGCGCCAGAATTGTTTAGTGGTGAGTGATAGATATGCTGGAAGTATACTTTACCAGTTTTTATTGTTGTTTGTGACATAATCTATGCTTAGTTTGCTTTGTAGCCTAGCCATCTGTTTTTTCTGCACAGACGTAATTGGCTGCATTTACACTATCTCTGACGTTGATCAAATCCAAGCTGCAGCGCATTCTGCGCCATGGCTTAAAGGGACACTTTTTCAAAGGGATCTTAGGTCTTCTGGATCTATTATATGTAAACTGCTCATTCATTTCCTGTGATACCTCATTGTTATTTACCAAACTCTTTAACAACTGTTATCTGTCCTATTTCGGCAAACATGAAATTAGATTGGTCATGTGAGGTGAGCGCACCAACCAGCTTGTTGGTAAAACTATCCGCACAATCAGTCAAGAACAACCAGTTGTTGCTACATTTGCTGGTACTTTAGTTAAAACATACATAAGATGGTGAGTCCATGCCTCTCTTCTTATTGGTCTTGACGGATTCGTAAGTTTTAGCAGTACTTACTATGCATACTTCTAGCTACTGACATAGATACTTCTACTCATTTTGTATGAAATTTTAGCTAAGAAAAGTCTTAGTGGAAGCTCAACATGTGGTGGTACATAAATAAGGATATACCTGACATCAACGTGGTCCAGGCCAGGTATGATGCTTCCCTCTATGCTATATCCTTCCCTATTCTCTCATTCCTTCTCCTTATCTCCCTATTATGTGTTTTCTCATCCGCACCTCATCTTTGGTGTTTGCGACAAGGATCGATTTGAGCTAATCAAAGATATTGCCTCTTCTAGCCAAAGTGCTCAAACAAAGAAGTTGATCACCACACTTGAAGAGAAGGTCATTAAAGAGCTAATTAATATCATTCTTTTTAGCACAGGTGGTATTCCATTCTCTAAATAAGCTCCTATCTTATATTCTTATCAATGTGTTTCCTGTTAGCAAGCTAATTTACATTCTTCATTGTTCTAGGCAACTTATTTTCTCTGTACTGTCATTGTCACTAAACTAAGCTTGTCCCAACGCTGGTTTTCTTCATGTACATTTTGTCATAAGTCAGCAACACTACATGGACAGATGCAAAGCCAAAGTAAGTATTGTTTTGTACTGGTTTTTCTTGACTTTTTTCATCCTCTTTGAACCAGCCTCTTTTTTTTTGCCTCTTTTTCCCTCACGGCACAGATGGAATTGTAGAGTCTGACTTTGATCTATTTGAGAAAGCTGGCGGCAATTCGCTGAAAACCGCTCATTAAACTGCTACGGTTAGGCCGGCCAAGCCATGAGTCCCGACATGAAGTGATCTGTGCTGCCTGCACAAACACTGATTTACCAAGTGAGATAGTGCCCATTGTTTCACAGAAATGTCGATTCGCAGAAAAGAGTTTGTTGAGGTAGCGCCCATCATTCCAAGTTCATAGGGTTGATTCTTACTTTCGAAAGTAGGTGCACTCCTCTTTTTTTATGGTGCCTTGAGCTCCTCTTGGTTATCTTCTGCAAACGATGTGCCTCCAAGAAATCTTGAGCCAGGAACATCAACTGCTATCCATATAGAGCCCCAAACACCAGGCAGTGTCAGCATAGCAGATGAAAATATACACGTCCTGGAGCAAGCACTATCGAGGTTATCTGGCATACTTTGTATAATCCAGTTGCTTTCATTAATTGTACTCATCTTTAGTACTGTGTTGTGCTCCTGTTTAGTATGGTGGCTCTTTCTTTTTCTTTCTATTATTTTTAATGATCTACGTCTGAACATCAGCCCAATGATCCTTTCACACACACACCAGTTTACCAGCAATATGTAACAACCCACCAACGCATCCTGCCACGCCAATTGGCGCAGGTTTCAATCTAGTTTACTTAAAAGGCAAGCAAGCTACCAAGCATTTGGTAATCGATTAAAATGCCAGCTATAATTGCATTAGTTCCATGACTAGGTTACGTACGTACAGTGGCGAGTTCACCGTGCTCGAGCACCCCCCCCCATCCGGACCCTTAGTACCCCCTAGCACCGGCGAAGTTAGGGTGGCGTAGAATAGGCGAGTCTCGGCGGCGCTTGAGGCTGGATGAAGACTGGAAGTTGAAGACACGCGACATGGCCGTTTTCTTTCCATCTGGATGGTTGTGGATCGTGGCATTGTGTTATTGGAGCCTAAGGCCCAGCCGGCCAGCCCAATTAAAGAAAGAGAGGGGTGGGGAACACACACAACAGAGGCCATAGTAGTAACCATCGAAAGAACATATACAGTGGCATCCAAAGCCCTAGATGCGGCGGGCGGGCGACCTCTGATATGGTATTATGCGGATATTTTCCCAAACATTTTTGTACTTACATTAATATATTAATATATGTCTCTCTAATCCAGCTTACAAGCTCTCTCCAATGAAAAAAGAACAATTGTCAATTTAGTTGTTTTTTTCTGGTAGTTGGTTTAGTATTTTGGGTTGTTTAATTGTATCTGTTATCAGGTAGCTCCAAGTTGCTTACTCAATAGTTATAGGTCACTTGCTACCCTAGTTTGAGTTTATAGCCAAGAATATTAATGTTAAATCTTGTTTCGGTGCACAATCGTAACAAATAGAGAATCAACAGCTTGATCGAAGGAAGAAAGCCTCCTAAAGACGGAAGGCTCAAGATCTTCATGCCAAGGCTACTATATCTTAGCATAATTGACACCATCTAAGGTACATGTGATGTATCTATGTCTCTCCCTTTGTACATTGTATAACCAAGAAGGTTCTTGTGTAATCATGCAATAAATTCTCTATAATGTTCCCAATTTTGATAGTGGAGCTGTCCTGAACAGTATTTGTGTTCAACCCTTCTCCACAGAAGTCTCAAACAACAAGTCTAGTGAAGTGCCCCCACAAACATCTTGACACCTCTGTCTTGCTGTATTTTAGTGCTCTTGGTAAGCTCCACCTATCTGATTTTACTAACAACTATTATTTGGTATCATACTGATAAGTAAAATCTTTCGCTGTGAGTCATGAAAAAAACGTCCTTTTGTTGCAAATGCAATGTTATGCCAAACCAAATTTGTTCTTGTCTTACGTAGGAGTTATCTCATAAACCACGTCATGTGTTGATTGCTAAATTAACAATTATGTGCATGTTCTCTAATTTGGGCACATCATCATATGATATTCATATAGTACATATGCAATATGCATAGTATCAGAGAATATAACCAACTTAATTGTGTCATGTCGGTGTCAAACAAATTTATAACTAGCATATTCAAGTTGTTAAACACAGAACTACTTAATGACAGATCATGAATGGATGTATATTGGCTGGTAGCGTAGTAAATCTCCTTCTAATGAATGGATTGATCACACCACACAATTCTTGGATCATGCATTCTCTAATCCAAGTTTAGTTGAAGGTGACACCATTAATTGTCCGTGTGCAATGTGTCGGAACTATTTTAGGCACAATAGGCACACTGTAGAGTTGCACTTGAGTAAATATGGGTTTATGGCAAATTGTCAAACATGGACAACACATGGTGAGAACCTTGTCGTTATGCATGATGAATTGAATGAATCTGATCACATGGATAATATATTGGCTGACCTAGCGGGTGACCATCCACCAGCAATTGATGAGGAGCCAAATGTCTCTGCCCAGGCTTTCTATAGGATGGTCGCTAGTGTTGATGAACTAGTCTATGAGAACACAACACATTCTTGCCTATCCGCTGTTGCTCGCTTGCTAGCTATGAAGTCATAGTACAATATGTCAATTGCACACTATGATGGTGTATTACAGATAATTTATGAACTTTTGCCCTAGAGTCTAAGTTGCCTGAGGACTTCTACCGTTCGAAGAAGCTATTAGAGGGCCTCGGTATGACATTTGTGAAAATTGATGTGTGTTATAATAATTGCATACTTTATTGGAAAGATAATGAGCATAAAGACAAGTGTAACTTTTGTAACACCTCTCGATATGAGGTAGGCAAGAATAAAGTCCCAAAGGAGTAGTGTCGCTAGTACCAACAGCAATGTGAATGTCTCACAAAAGATTAGTGCTGGCGGCACTAGCTGCAATGACAATGGCTCTCAAAGGAGCAGGGACCATTCCATTGGTGAAGTCAATGGAGATGCTACAACAAGGGGAAGGAAGAAGAAGTCACGAACTCAATTAAAGATGCTTTCACGTGTTGTGAAGATTGCCTTGAGACCTAATGGTGACAAGTAAGTACAAGCATGTGCACTTGAGCATAAAGAAGTGTTGTTCTATTTTTTTTCCTTGATTAGATTAACTTGACCAGCAATACGTACTAACATTGTCATGCTTAATTCATGTACTGTTGGCAATTCAAGTATGCCAATTACATACCCCCCAAAAAACTACACATATCAAGCACAACTTGGAGTTATTCTCAAACAAGAGTACCCAGGTGTTCTGGAAAACAAGGATGAGTAGGGTAGAACCTTTAATACTCGCCCTGCTGTAACACCCTGGCTATTCGGAAGCCAAGATGTCACCTAAATCATTTAACACACAACCATAATGCGGAAGAATTTGAATAATATCATCCAATGACATAAAGAGATCACTATTTAATAGAACAGTGGCATGAAAATATTCTGAATTCAAGCAAGTATAACGAGGGGTGATCGAAGATCACATGCAATACTTAATCAACCATAACATAGAGAGGGTTATCAACTCCATCTAAATTTAATTATTACAGTTCATCATTAACGAATGAAAAAAATAGAAGTAAATCGTAATCTTGGACTTGATTAAGGTGAAGTGAATGAGTAGTGCGTGTCTACTCCCTCCCAATAGAGCCAACATCAATGATCACCTAAAAACAAACAACGCAAGAATGAGTCCGAGACTCGGCAAGTACGTAAAATAAATGGGACATACAACAAACATGATCATGACAACATCATTGAAGAATATGAATAAATCAATGAATGAATATTTGAATGAATGGAATGAATGAATTGAATGAAATGAAGGGACTACACACATGCATATACGGTATAGTGGTGACACACCGTCGGTGTTCACCTAAGCCCGCATTTAACAAAATACGGATCCAAGTCCCGTATGAAGAACGTTTCATACGGGTGTCCCAAACTGCCCACATTGGAATGGTGGGTCTTACATGCCCATACTGGAATTGATGGGTCTTTACATCCCACTCCCGTGGGTGAATCATGAACCATGAATGAATATATATGAATTTGTAAGAAGAAAACTCAAGAAGCATGATTCACATACATGAAACGAAGTAGAAGTCAACGAAACCTACTCACATACTATAGTACTCAGTCATGGCATGAACTTAAAACATTATGAACAATCGACAGCAGTACACCACATAAT
The DNA here is from genome assembly GCA_036346405.1 of Phyllostachys edulis. Classification (NCBI taxonomy): domain Eukaryota; kingdom Viridiplantae; phylum Streptophyta; class Magnoliopsida; order Poales; family Poaceae; genus Phyllostachys; species Phyllostachys edulis. Next base: position 72,128,062 of record CM070561.1, read on the forward strand.
GTACTTGCCCATATTGGAATAATGGGACTTCACTACCCACTCCCGTGGGTGAACAGGAGCGAAGGAACGAATGAATGTAAGGAACATAGTCTTATTATTGAAGACTCATGGTATATCAACTATGAAGGGAAATAAGGAATACCGAAATTACCCATTTCATATTCATCAATCAAGTGGAACAAACAACAAACAAGACAAATCAATTGTACTTGCCTCAACCGTGATTCGGAAGTCAACGATAGAAAGCTCTAGCCCCGGGGTTCACCACCACCTGGCAGCCGTAAAACAATATACTAAGTACACCAACCAAAAGTGTACAGCAATGCAATGAAACAGAAAGAGAACAAGCGTCCCTAAACGCAATCCCAACAATTAATCAAAACTCTCTCAAATTCTCAAATCTGTCCAAACGAACAGCTGTTAAGAAAAAATTCTTAACTTTTGAGTCAAAACTCCAAAATCCATGAATCAAATTTTTTAGAACCTACACAAGCCTAGCTACAACTTCTCAGGTGACCAAAAGATCAAACTAGTTCATCTAAGTCTTTGTTTTTAATCCCGAAGACCGATCTGCCATCTCTGGTACTACTAAATTGTGAATTTCATAACTGTTGTTTGGCTCAACCAAATACATTGTTCTAATACTCTATGGAAACTACAGGAAACCAACTATCTCAATAAAATTATCTCAAATATTTTCATTATGCAACAAATGTTGTAAATAGTCAAGTAAAACTCTTCTGTCCACAACAAAGAGGCAGATTATAGCCTGAGCTTCTAAAATTCATAACTTTTGATATTGAAATCCAAAAATTATGAAATTTAACTTTCTGGAATCACAATGAAAATAACTACAACTCTCAAGGAGACCAACTGATCCAATTTGGCCGTCTCCCATATCAAATTGACAGATCTATGTTCCCTGCACAAGTCCTAAGACTGATTTAGCACTCTGTCTTGTGAAATTCATAACTAATTAACCGTTTATCGAAAAATTATAAATTAGAACTTTCTGGAAAGATAACGAAAATTCCCATCTATCTCCAGGAGACACTAATCCCTGAATCTACTCGGATCTAACCCAAAACCGCGCGTCAACAGGAAGACAGATTCAACCGATCTACTACAGAAATCTCAGAACATCTAATGAATACGAATCGCATACGAATTATCTATCAAAACTAATTGGGATCACGAATTTACCCACAAGAACGACGCGAGATGCCGCTGAAACCTTCGCGAAGCCCTCGCGAAGATCACCCCCACCTTCTTCTTCTTCCTCTCCTCTCTTCTTCCCTCTCCTTCCTCTTCCTTATGGCCGGTAACAATGGAGAAGCACCGGAGGGGAGGGGCGTGCTACAGTACCCGTGCTACAGTACTTAGGTGCTAGGGTTTAGTTCCCCCCACATGGGCCTAAAGAGCTATGGGCCAAAGGGCTAAGTTCTAAAACTCCTCTAAAATTCTGAATTTTCCCTTTTTAATTATATTTAATTCTAATACTAGTCACTTATATGTTTTATATTTGAACGGGATATTACACCTGCATTGACATGTGATGATTATTTTGTGGATAAAGACGATGCTGGAATAACTGCTGCAGATCGAGTGAAAAATGAGTTTTGGGAAAGTAACATTTACTATTCATTTCATTATTGGATGTTTGATTCATTATACCATTTCATTAAAGCTAAAAGACATGGCATACCATCGATGAATTGATATTCACATGACTAAGTAAGTTGTGACAAAACATTGCTAAAGTAACGCTCTTTTTACCATGCATGTTTGTAAAAAGAGTACAATAGTACAATTTAGGTTGTTCTGGGCACAACCGAGATGGTTGGGCTCAAATTGTATTTAGACTAAATGCATAGCTCTAGCTTTTTATATTTTTACTAAAATTTGAAATAGTCAAAGTTTTTTTTGTCCCTATGTAGCATTTATTCAAAGTCAGTGAAGACGACGAGGCAGAAGCAGATCGAGTGTTTGAAAATTATGCTTCGGACCGTGTGAAACAAATGATGCATAATACTCGTGTTGACGCTGTCAAGGAGTACTACAAAAAATAAGGAGAGGATATTGATGACACGCTGGCACGTCCAAGAGAATTAGAGTATGAGCAATACTCGATTAGTAGGATTTGACGGTGCAATGAGCAAGTATGACCACATTTTTGTCGTAACTGGTGCAACGACCAGTTCTTGACAAAACGAAAGAGAGACCAAGAGGCACACTTGAAATCTAAAGAGGTTGTTCAAAACCGATCAGGTTCAAGATCATACTTGGAAACCCAACAATACCTAGTATATTATACATGTTGTTCCTTCACTGTTTTTCGCTTTTGGATATAGTAGGGTAGTAGGTTGTGACTGGGTTAATTGTGTTCTTCATCGTGTTGTAGGAACACAAGCTTGGATCAGAAAATGCTACCTGCTTGAAGACATATGCCGTAATGAAGTTGGGCATAAAAAATATGGACAGTAGTGGTAGCAGTGGTCTAATTCATAGCCAAAAAGCACATAAATGCATTGTAAGTTTTGCCATGTTTGTACTCAATTCAAGTGAACTCAACTTCTAGGAAAGCAACTCAAATTAAATGTTGCTTTTGTTCTAGGATGATTACTCTACAACTGCTAGTGCTCAACATCTAGATGGTGAGTGGGAGCAGTAACCACTTGATGGAGCAATATTGTACGACACCAATGGTGGCTTGCCCTATGGCCGTGTACCAATAAGAAATGGTGCTATCAACAAGGCTGATGTTCTATTAGAAGCTAAATCAAGAAATATCAGGCCATCCAATTCCACCTCATATCGTAATGTGGTCCGACATAATCAAGAACTACTACGGACACAAGAAGTTCACCGCCAAATTATTGTGGTAACACTGTTAATTCACACACCTTAATTTACATCCAATGTCACTGCTGCATAGTTCAACTTCAAATTGTTGCTTTCCAAATATAGATACTTTTCTAGAAGATGGGTGAAGAACCACTACTAGAAGTGCTACGCCGTGAAACATCTGCACAATCATAGGCACCCCTCTACTATATCTTAGGGCCATACCTAGCCTGTACCCCGTGGGGTGATTGGTGTCGAGGAACCGTCGCTGGCGAGTCCAGTCCGAGCAATCATCTCGTAGACAAGCGTAGAATCGCACAGAACAATGCAAGGACAAATAGTAGATTAAACACAGAGATAAGGGGAGACTTCTTTCTTCTCTTTATTTCTCTTCTCATAATCAGCCTTTTACAATGACTAGCACCCCCTACTTATAGACTAGAGACTCTGCTAGGATTTTGGATGGGGTGTCCACTTATGGGTCGACTGCTGGGCCAAGCCCATGATTTCCCAACAATTGGTACCGGAGAGGGCCCTATTTTTTTCCCACTTTCGGTTTGTGCATGAGCTCAGTCGGAGATGGGGATTGGGCGCAGACCAAATCACCCATGCGGTACAAATACTACAATATAATTGTTAAGAAACCGGGCCTAGGCCGGAGAGTCCTGGCCTAGCTGGGCTCCTCATCCATCCAGTAGCCTATATATAGGAGGGGGGGGCAAACATTGTACACTTTTGACAGAAGAGCAATAAAGAGAAGCCAGAAGTCCCCTCATATCTCTGTGTTCAATCTACTATTCTGTTCTTGTGTTCTTGCATTGTTCTTACGATTTTGAGTTTGTCTACAAGGTAATCGCTCAGACTGGACTCGCCAGCGATAGTTCCTCAACATGCTATCAGCACGATCGACTCTCCTCGGATCGAAAGGTAACTGTCGTAGCACGACCCTCGTAGATTGAATCGTTTTTCTAGATTGCTTTTCAATTATGTAAATTTGGCTTTCTAGATTGTAACCTATGGTGCAAATCCGCTCTAATCTACCGTGAGCCAACTTGAAGTCGTCGGCCAATGCCGATCGATAGATTGCATGGAAAAGTGGATGTCGATTGTACCGTAGATTAGAAATTGCAAATATGTTCTAATCTACCGCGAGCCGACTGGATGTCGCCGGCCAAGCCGATCGGTAATTGCATGAACAGTATTTTTTGGATGAATAGTACACATTGTATGAACAGTAAAACACAAAAAAAAATTGGCCACTGGCATGCGCGCCCACATGGGCTTCTCCCCACACTGCCGCCGGCCCTAAGCCGAGCACCTACCTCTGCTCGAAGCGCCACCCTCCTCGCGCACGGCCGCCGCCGCATGGCGCCACCCTCCTCACGGACAACCACCGCCGGTATGCATCGGCCCACCCGACCGCACCCACATGTGCGCCCGGTCACCCGAAGCCTCCGCCCGGCAGCCCGCCTCGAGCCACGCAAAATCAAGCAAAAGAAAAAAAAAGGGAGGGAAGGCTCCGGCCGCCGCACCACACGGCGCCGCTCCCGGCAGCGTGCATGGCCGTCGGCCCCTCCGCCATGGCTGCTTGAAGCCTCCACGGCCGCCAAAGTGCCGCCATGGCGGTTTAAGCCGCTAGCCGCCGTCCGCCATGACCACTTGAAGCCTCAACGGCCGCCCGAAACGCCGCCATGGCTGGCTTGAAGCCACCGCCCACCCGCACCGCCATGGCCGGCTTGAAGCCTCCATGACCGCCCGAAGCGCCGCCATGGCTGGCTTAAAGCCGCCGGCTGCCCGCGCCGTCATGGCCCCCACGCGCCTCGCCGCTGAAGCGACGCCGCCACCTCATTTCCCACGCCTCGCCTCTGAGCCTCAAGCCACGCCCGACCGCCACGCCTGAGAGGGTTGCTTGTTGCCGTGATGCGCCGCCATGGGCCGCCACGGTTGCCCACCGCCTTGCCCAACACGACTCAAGATGGGCGCCGACTGCCGCCATCGGTACGGGTAGGGAAACCCTACCTCAGCGATCTTTTGAGCCAACCGAAAGTGGGCCAGCCAAACATGGGCCGAAAAGAAGGCCCGATCGGAAAAGAAAATCCAGAAGAAAAAAATCAAGAAAAGAAAAAGAAATCCCAAAATTTGCAAAAAGACCCTCCGAAAATCTAAAAATTACGCGAAACTTTTTCTCAGCACTGAAATTTCACGTTTTAACCCCTAAAAATAGCAGAATTCGTCGAAAATTCATTTTCCAGCAGAAAAAGGGCTCGGGAAGTCAATTTTTGAATCAATTTTTGCATTTGAAGCATGTTTAACTTTGTTATTGTTATTTCTATGCAATTTATTTATTGTATTTACTGTTTTGATTATCTATTATTGTTTATATTGCTTTTAATCACTAAAAATAGCAGTAAATCATGAAAAATACATAGAATAATACGGGAACATTACGAGAATCTTTGTAACCATTTTATGCACATTACCCGTAGTAATCTTATGCACCTTTTGCATGAATATGCAGATGACTGGCATTACGAACCAGGAGTTCGAAGAGCTGGCCTAGCATGATGAGAACTACTTGACTTGGGCATCAGATGTCGAGATCGTACTGGGAGCCAAGAAGCTCCATGCTGCTATCGGACTTGGCACCTCGAAGGATGTCACTCCAACTGCTGAGGAGAATGATCAAGCACTTCATTTCCTCAGACACCATCTCTGCCTAACGCTCAAGAATGAGTATATGGCGGAGAAGAACTCACTAGATTTATGGACCGCCCTGAAGAAGCGATTTGAGAAGCTGAAGTACACCATCCTTCCTCGTGTAGAGCAAGAATGGAACCGGCTACGTTTTGCAGACTACAAGATCATGGGGGAGTACAACTCTGCTTTGCACAAAATTTGCACCAATCTTCAGCTTTGTGGTAAGGTAATCATGGACGAGGAGAAGATTGAGAAACCCTCTCTACCTTTCATCCGAATGCGGTGCAATTCGCACGCAACTACTGTCAAGATGGCTACAAGGAGTATGCCGAACTGATTGACATTATGCAAGTTGCGAAAAGCTCAAGATGAGGTTATAAGGAAGAATTACATCTCACAGCCGCCTAGTAGCAAAGTTAGCTATGAAGTCAATGCTAGCAGCTACAATGTGAGGAAGCCTCACTCAAAAGAAAGAGGCAAGAAGGGTAAGGGTCGCAAGACTAAGCAGAATGCTCAAGCCAAAAAGGGCGGAGAAAAGAAGCGCGATGAGAAGCTCTATGGTCAACAGGGCCAAAGTTGCTACAAATGTGGCACTTGGGGACATTGGTCACGTGTTTGCCGTGACCCGTAGCACGTGATTGATGCTTTCGAGGCTAAGAAGAAGGGCAAAGGACAACATGAGGCACACATCGCCATTGCAGGCATAGAGGATCCACAGTCATTGGTTGTACCCATGGATGTAGACTACCGAGAAGCAGCCCCCATCACACCTTCTTTGGACATCGCAACAGTAGCAGTTGTAGTTCTCGAAGAAGAGAAGATGGACATAGAGCAGATTCAGGCAGGAGTTTCTTCATACTTCACTGATTCGATCTAGTGCACGCATTGCACTTAGATTTTTATAGTCATTTGCAGTTTATGGTTGTGATAGAACATTGAATTATTGAATAATGGTTGTAAGATCTAGGAGAGCAAAGCATTAAGTTCTTATAATGAGTCCTGCAAGACTTTTTCCCGTATTAATAATAGCAAGTTATGTTCTGTTTTGGAGTATTTTATTTATGTGTGGATTTCTTTCTACCCCATATTAATAAATACTTTATATATCAGAACGTGTGTGGCGCCCTATGGAGGAAGTGCGCTTAGCGGATAGCGGCACAACGAATATCATATTGAGAGAGACAAAAAAAATTACAGTCGATCAGCAAGAATGCTGGTAGTCTTACGACAATCGCAGGAAGTGATGCATGTATAATATGCTCAGGAAGAGCCACAATTATACTCCCGATGGAGACAACATTGGCCATTGAAGAAGCCTTGTTGTACCCAGAATCGACTAGAACTCTCTTAAACTTTAAGGATATTCGCGCTAACGGTCTCTATGTAGAGACTGAAGAAGAGTATGGTAAGGAATACTTGCTCATTACAAAGCGTGAAGAATATGGGAAAAGGGTATTAGAACGATTTCATTCATATGAATCTGGGCTATACTACACTAACATGAAGGCACCTGCAGGCTATACTGTCTTGAAAACCACTTTTAGAAGCTCTGAACTTTTCTGTCTCTAGCATGATAAATTAGGCCACCCCGATCTTAGGATGATGAGGAATATAATTAACAATTCACAGGGACATAATATTAATGTAAAGAATTTCTCGAATCAAGATGATTTTGTGTGCCCCGCATGTGCCACCGAAAAATTAATTACTAGACCTTTTGCTCTGAAAGTGAAGGATGAAATCCTTGCTTTCTTGGACCGTATCTAGGGAGACATTTGATGTCCTATACAGCTCCTGTCAGGGCCATTTAGGTACTTTATGGTGCTCATCGATGCTTCCTCGAAATGGTCGCATGTATGCCTATTGTCTACGAGAAATCACACTTTTGCAAAGCTGATCTCGCAGATAATTAAAATTAAGAATAATTTCCCTGATCATCATGTGAAGTTCATAAGAATGGACAATGCCGGAGAATTTACTTTAAAGGCATTTGATGATTATTGCATGGCAATGGGAATTACCGTTGAGCATTCCGTACCACATATCCACACCCAGAATGGACTAGCAGAGGCATTAATTAAAAGAATTAAATTTATTGTCTGACCGCTTTTGCATAATTATAATTTACCAACTACATGTTATGGACACGCAGTCCTGCACGCAGCAACTCTCATCAATTTTAGACCGCCGGCATATAATATCCATTCACCTATGCAACCAGTGCAAGGGCTAGCACCGAAAATCTCTTATCTCCGCAAGTTTGGTTGCAAGGCTTATATACCTATACTACCACCGCAGCGAACTGCAATGGGACCTCTCCGAAAGTCTGGGATATACGTTGGTTATGAGACAACATCCATAATCTGGTATCTGGACCCTATGTCTAGAGATTTGCATACAGCCTGCTTCGCTGATAGCATATTTAATGAGGATTGTTTTCCGTCATTAGGGGGAGGAAATCAACCTCTTGATGAAAAATGTCGGAAAATAACGTGATAAACCATGGAAATCCATGCACATGACCAGCGCACTAGTGAAGTAAATAGAGAAGTCCAAAAGATAATTGATTTACAAGCATTAGTGAATCAATTGCCTGACCACTTTAGTGATTTGAAGAGCGTGACCAAGTCGCATGTGCCTGCACGCAATGGACCAGAGAGGGTTGAAATACCAAAGAAAATTGAAGGTATCCTTAGTACCGTCCAGAGGTCTCAGAATAAAAGGACGAGAACTCCGGCCCATCGAATCCCAAGTAACCAAAGACGCCTGGCGAAAAAGGATAAGAACTTGACACAGCCGATCACTAAAGTTCCCCAGAACAAGAAGGGAAGCCAGTTGAGACCTGATACCACTATGGAACCTTCACTAAAAGGCATACCGGATTTGAATATTCCTACGGAGGGAGACATCAGCATGGATGTGTGCGCACACGTCGAAGCTGAAAAACTAAAGGGACTTGCCCCCGCAATTGGAAGCAGCAGTGAGTGAGTAGAATCATTAGAAGAAACGCCCCATGAAGAAATGACTATAAATTATATGACTACGGGAGAATCTATGATAGAACAATAGCCAATGTCGATATTTATTTTGCAAAGAAAATTACCACAATCATTGATCTTGATCCAGAGCCTGCATCGCTCGCTGAATATAAGAAAAAGATCAGATTGGGAAGATTGGAAGAAGGCAATAGAAGCAAAATTATTATCTCTGAATAAAAGAGAGGTGCTTGGGCCGTAAGCCGCACGTCTCCTTGTGTGCACCCCGTAAGGCATAAGTGGGTATTTGTCCGAAAGAGAAATGAAAATAATGAAGTTGTAAGACATAAAACAAGGCTTGTTACACTAGGTTTCACTCAACGACCAGGAGTTGATTATGAAGAAACATATTCCCCGGTTATAGGCGGAACTACCTTTAGATATTTAATCTCAATGGCAGTAAACTTGAATTTGGAAATGAAATTGATGGACGTGGTAACTGCATACTGTCAGTGTTTTAGAACCGAAATTACGTAAAGATTGTTTGATTCGGGGGTTCCTCTAGGCTCAAAATCACACAGAGATGGAGACACGAGAATTTTATACAGGTTCGGGCCTTCTCCTGAGAGAATAACAACCCTACTTCTGTGTGTATGTATTGAGTATACTGGGTTATAAGATCAAGCCAGAAAACTAGAGTATTATGCTTCTCAGAATTCGGGCTCCCCCCTTGCTCTGATGATCATTGCCTTCTATACCGTCCCCAGAATGTACGCCGTTGGACCTCTAATAAAAGGTCACTTAATCATCCAGATCGTGGCGCCGTTACTGGAGGTTACTGCAAGAGTTAAAATGTTCCCATATCGCCAGGCAATTATCATCATAAAAGAGAGTTAAAATCATGCCATTATCTTAGGAAATAATGGCGTAGTTTACTGCCCGTATTTTGAATACGGTGCGGAAGATTCCTTTATCGACTAGGCCCACATGTCTGTGAGCTATGTCGACTAGGGCTTGGTCGTAGAAGGTCTTACGACCAGGGGATGGTCGTAAGAAAGCTTACGACTGCATACTGATCGTAGTAGAGCTTACGATCATGGGATAGTCGTATAAGGACTTACGACTATGGGGTAGTCGTAGGAAGACCCACGACTACAGGGTGGTCGTAGAAGAACTTACGACCTCCAACTTCTCCCTTATTAATATTTAAGGGGTATACTCAGGAGTTATGTGACGTCATTATTACCTCATAATATGAATTATGGATAAATGATTAAATGAGGATTGTTATATGCTCGTCACATACCTTTATGGAAACTTGGATTTGGACATTTATATGAGGTATCTGAAGGTATCCCTGTCCCGAACCAAAACAGAGCAAATAGAAATCATGCGATTGTGCAACTCGAGAAAGTCATCAGATAGATCAAGCAATCAGGCAGAATGTGGTATAATCGCTTAAGCGGCTATCTCTGCAAGAAAGGCTACACGAATAATGAGGATTGTCCCCGTGTATTTATACGAAGATCCCAGGATGGATTTTGTATAATCTCAGTATATGTAGATGATCTAAATGTCATCGGGACCCTGGAAGACATTAAGAAAACAAGCTCTTACCTGGAGTTGGAGTTCGAAATGAAAGATTTGGGTAAAACCAAATATTGCCTAGGTTTATAGCTTGAGCATACCCAGTCAACCTACACTCAGAAAGTGTTAGAAATGTTCGGCTTTGAAAAGGCATACCCTTCGAAAGTGCCAATGGTTGGGAGATCCTTGTAGCAAGGCAATGACCCGTTCAGACCTAAAGAAGAGGGGGAGAAAGTTCTAGGACCGGAATTCGCATACTTGAGCACAGTAGGAGCACTTATGTATTTAGCAAACTGTACTAGACCAGACATTGCATTTGCAGTGAACCTATTAGCAAGGTATAGCGCAGAACCTACCAAAAGGCATTGGTAGGAAATAAAGAACATCTTCCGATACCTCCAAGGAAGCAAAAATATTGGACTGTTCTACAGAAAGAACCAAGACCTAACTATGACTGGCTATGCAGATGCCGGGTACCTATTAGACCCGCATACAACTAAGTCGCAAACAGGCTATGTATTCCTGTGTGGTGGAACTGTAATTTCATGAAAATCGTCTAAGCAAAGTCTTATAGCGACTTCGACGAACCACTCAAAAATTATAGCACTGTATGAGGCCGCACGAGAATGTTCCTGGCTTCGGTGGATGATTCACCACATCCAGCAGTCGTGTGGATTGAATACCGCGCATACTCCTACTATTATCTATGAAGATAATGCAGCTTGTGTTGCACAAGTGCAGATGGGTTATGTGAAGAGTCCTCTCACTGAACATATCAACCACAAGTTCTTCTATGCTCATGAATTGCAAAAGATGGACGAAATTAAAGTACTACATACTAAGTCATGTGAAAATCTAGCAGATTTATTCACTAAGTCACTTCTAACATCTAGCTTTGAAAGATGCATACGTGGAATTGGAATGATGAGACTTAGAAAAGTGAAGAATTCAGGGGGAGAATCTTCATGAACTCTTTATTAGAGTTGATCATGAAGATCGAGTACCCAAAGAATAAATCCTGGAGATTAAATGAAATTGGGTGGATTGTACTCTTTTTCCCTTGACGAGTTTTCCTGAAGTTTCTCGGCTAAGGGTTTTTAACGAGGCAATTCGTGCAACGCAGCGGAATGCATGTCATGACTCTTTCTCCAAAAATTTTCCACTGGGTTTTTATGGAGTTTTGACGATACATGAACATGTCGGATGAGTGTCCAAAGGGGAGTGTTAAGAAACTGGGCCCAGACCAGAGAGTCCTGGCCCAGATGAGCTCCTCATCCATTCAGTAGCCTATATATAGGAGGGAGGGACCTCCAAACATTGTACACTTTTGACAGAAGAATAATAAAGAGAAGCCAGAAGTCCCCTCATATATCTGTGTTCAATCTACTATTTTGTTCTTGTGTTCTTGTATTGTTTTTACGATTTTGAGTTTGTATACGAGGTAATCGCTTGAACTAGACTTTGCAGCGACGGTTTCTCAACAATAACTACTGGCTTGTGCCATTTGTACTGTACAAATGGCTCTGACCTTTCCCTTTGACTTTGACAGTTCTTAGAAACGTTCGCGATCTTTATATACACTTGGCTCTTGTCGACCGTTAATTAATATTTAATTTGACCTACGTAAATCCTATACGACTGTAAGCTGCAGCCTTTCTCATGCATGAACAAGTAAATGTAGTATTTGTACTGCATGGGTGATCTGGTCTCCCCATCTCCGACCGAGCTCGACATGGACTACTTCCTTCGCCGCTTCCGCCAGCAACCTGGCTAAAGGCTCCTCTCTATATATAGTTAATATCATCAATTCACCACAGAGTAAATTATTACTGCCTTTTCGTTTTGGTTGCAGAGGAATTTTATTAGCTTTGCAGCATGGAGGAGGTGAAGCCCATGACGGTGAAGTTCATCGTGACCATGTACGTCGAGGCCGACGCCACGAACTTCAAGTCCGTCGTGCAGCGCCTCACTGGGAAGGACTCCACGGTCGACGCGGCAAGTCCGGCGACGGCGACAGGCGCGGCGGAGATGGGGAGGCAGCAGTGCCAAAGCGGCGTGCCGGCGCCAAGTGGATGGATGACGAGCGGTGAGGGCTCCCTGGACGCCATGCCGTCCATAGAAGATGGCCGAGTTCTTGAGAGATTGAATTAATTGTTAGTTTTGCTTCCTGTCACACACACACACACATATATATATATATATATATATATATATATATATATATATATATATATATATATAGAGAGAGAGAGAGAGAGAGAGAGAGAGAGAGAATTAATTGTTAGTTTTGCCAAGGATACTTTGTATATTTTCATTGTTTTTTTCTATCATTAATGGTATAGATACTTAGATACTTTGCATTTCTTTCATTGTTCTTTCTATTATTAACAAACGATGATTTCTTCATGGGATCCTTTGTTAAATGATTTCTTGATGGGCAGTGTTTTGTTCTTTCCATTTAAATAAGAATCATTTTGAAATAATTTGAATAAGAATCTTCAATCATAATAATATTTTTTCTCTTTTTTGCTTTGTGTGTATGTGCAATCAACCATTTCATATTTGCATTAATGGATATTATTATATGATAAAATAATGCTAACAAACTTTACATCCAATGACTTCAAATATCGACACAATGCAGGAAAATTAGCTCAGCAAAGAGTTGTTGTTTTACGATATAAATTCAGTTTCTTGAGAATTTCCGCTTTACAATGCAAAGTCTACTGGGTGAATCTAAAGTTCAATCACAGCAATTTTTCCGCCTTCCACCCTGGTTTTAATACTATTAAAAAAATCTTATAAACGTTCATTTATTGGTGTTAATCATAGGAAAATCCAACATTTTTTAAAAGATGTGTTGCGCCTGATTATTGAACATGTCAAATTTCTTGACGTTAAATCAATTGAATAAAAACTCCCTCATTTGAGAACACAGCTAATAGCCAATATTTAAAAGGATTGGACTATGATTAAATGATATCTATTTAGTTTATATTCTTTGCAACGAGAAGTAGGAATCCTAATCCAATTAGGATTCATCTAGGATTTCTTGTAGCACACCTCGCTAAGTCTTAGTATGTTAGGATATGAGTCACTCAATCCCAACAATCTCCATCTTCACTCTTATCCCACCATGCTTCTTTCTTCTAGCAGCTCGGACCTTCGCCTCTGTGATGCTAGAGTTTGCAACCATCTTTGCAGTTTCACACATAACTACTGATGAGATCTGAGTACATACCATTAATGACACAGTTTCCTTCTCCTGATCAAGATTTTTACTAGACTTCCCATCGTCTACTCTTCCCTTATGATCGATTACCCATCAATCTGTATCATTCATTGCTCTAGATACTTTTCATGATCACCTGCCCTTTGCAAGTAACTCGCATGACTCCACCTCGAAGTGATACCTTACAACCTTGGAGTTCAAGTGACTTCACAGATATTATATTCTTCTTTAAACCAGAAATACCAAACTAACGTCAATGTGTGATGTGCTACATCATATACCTTCAATGTAGTTGTTCCTAGCTCAGTGACTGCATTCTACTTGCAATAGACTAAGTAAACAGTTCCATACGCTAGACATAGAGATCTTTCGTCGAACATCTCCCTTGCCAAATGTATGTGGAAGCAACCATCTTAATATAATATCAATCTAGGAGATGTACCTATTGACTGACAACAAGTACATCTGAATCATCTTTTGCTACCATCACTGAGCATGTACCTTTCATTTGCTTCAAACTTGGACAATCTTTTATCATATGATATTCCTCGTCACATAGATAGCATACACGTGTACTCTCGCTCTTGTCCTTCTTCTTCTCATGGTTTTTTCTTTTGTCTGCAACACCTATGACAACCAATGATTGATCACCCGAGGATGAAGATTCCAATAGCCTTTTCAAGGACATCGTCTCCAATAGATTTGCAACTGCCTCATTGAAGTTGAGAATGCCTTTTCCGGCGAGAGTATTCGTCACCAAGTGCTTCCGTGACTGTGGTAGAGATGAAGCCAATATGACAATCTTGTCATTCTCCTCAAATTTCTCACCCGCACTAGTCAGCTATGTGATAAGCTTGTTGAATATATTGAGATAGTCAACGGATCGTGTGTCCTCCATGCTCAACATGTACAATTGTCGCTTCAGCACCCACTGATTTATTAGTGATTTTTTCATATACAATTCTTCTTAGTCACTACATAATTTCTTCAGTGAAGTCTCCTTGATTATCGAGTATTTTACCTCATCGGAGAGACCAAAGTGGATCAGATGACTAAGAGGGGAGGGGGTGAATTGGGAATATTTTTCGAACACGGCTAAATTAAAGCAATACAGAACAACCTAATCTCTAATCCCAACCTAAGTGCCTAAGGATTGCTAGGGTGTTCACACAACTCTTGCACAAGACTAGTAAAGTTTTGCAACCTAGTTCCAAACCTACACAAGTCTAGTAACCTAGGAATTGAAACAAACAAAAATTTAAATGCAGAAACATAAAATGGACAAGGGACAACCGATTTTTTTAACCGAGGTTTCAGAGATTTGACAATTTCTCCTACTCCTTGTTAGAGCACTCTCGCAAGAGTCTAAATCCTACTTGAACCCGCACAAGGATCAAAGCAATCAATTCATGGCAATCCTCCTCCTCTCTGGATAGCTGGACTCTGAACCTCCACACTCTTCCCGACACCTTCCACAAGCTGCTCCTAGGTCACCAAGAGCATGCCTCCAGGCCGTCTAGGAATCACCGAATTCCAAGAGTAATGAGCCCAAAGATGTCATTTGAACCCAACAAGCTCAAAAAACTAGGAGTGATACACACAACTAGCCTATTATACTCTCTCATACTCAAGATCTCAACTTGATGCTCGTGAGGGCCCCTTGAACTCCCCAATATGCAAGCCACGGTTTTGGAGTCATGAGAGAGCTAACTTGAATGCCCATGGTCCATATATATATAGCTCCTCCTTTGAATCTAGCTATTAGACATATAATTCAAAATTCACCCTTGACCCGGATCATCTGACCCGACTAGAATCATCCGACTTAAATGCTTACAACGATAGGAAAAATAGCTGTTGCGTCAACCCGGATCATTCGACACAAATCGGATTATCGGGCTTACCCGGATCATCTGACTTTGCCTGGATTATATGGCTTGTGCAAACCCTGGAAATCATTCCCTCTAGATAATTGGTCTGGGTCTGAGTCATGCTCTGAGTTAACCGGATCATTCAACTCAGTGCATTTTCCAAAATGTGCACTCTCTGTAAAATTGCTTTGGGTCATTTTCCGACCCCCTCGGATCATCCACCTGGGCACTTGACTCAAATACACATTTGTATGGACCACTGGTCCAAGCCATGCTTCAACTCGACCAGGATGATCCGACTCAAATGCATTCTCAAAATTGCACCTCTCTGGATAATTGATTCGACCCATGGTCCAGGTGACTCGGATCATCCGACCCCTATGAAACCTCAAAAAACATCTTCTCTGTATAATTGATCCGACTGACCTAGATCATCCGACTCACATGAAATTTTTCTAACTTATGCTTGATTTCAAGATTTCTTCAAGATCGATCCAACCAAACCATGATCCTTGGCTTATACTGACTAGAACTGAAGTAGAGAGATATAGTGTGCACCACACCTAGCTACCCAACCTAACCAAGTTCAGGCTACTAGCCTTGAACCCTCTTAATAGTACGGCTAAAGCAAAAGCAAAACCTATCAACTAAAATGATCCATACTCAACTCCTTTCATCATTTGTATCCACAAGGTCATTAATCTTCATGTAAACCATACTTTGCCATCATTTACCAATATGGGGATACATGAATAACTAAGAACAACCCAATTCCATCATCAAGACCTAACTAACCTTAGCAACACTTGAAACAAAGTTAGTCTCGATGATTTAGGGGTCATTAATCATCAACACACTAATGTTGTAGAATTAGGGGCCTAGATACTTACAGAGACATAGAAGGATTGTACTGACAACCTTCTACTTTATCGCCTTCTAGTCTTCATTAGTTTTCTTTTCCGATTTGCCCCCTTCAAGTGCATTGATTAACCCTTGCTAGACAAGGACATTATTCACCACACATTGTCATACGCTGAAATTTTGTCTGCTGTCAAATTTCTCTACTGGACTCCACATCGTTGACATCAATTGCGATCTTGTGCCACCTGACGCTTTACCAAACTCATCACAAATTAGATTAATCTGGTATTGACTCTTATACTCCTTATGCGCACCAGCCCCGGATCAGATTAGATATTGTGAGATACGACATGAGTGTGCATAGTATCAAGAACAAAGTAAATGAATCTCGTAGAAAACCGAAATAATGACGACGAAACAATCGTGAAGAGAGAGAAATATATGGCGAAGCGATCACAAATTTCTTAAACACAACCTCAAAAGAGTACAAGGGATTATTACTTTCTCACAACCATCTTGAACCTTTTTGACCATCGGATCCTTGTCCTATACAAGAATCTAGTGCTAAAAAATAACCTAGCCTCTAATCTTCTCGTGCGTCTCTTTCTTTGCTTTTGACTTGTGACTTGGTTCTCTATGATCACACCCGGTAGCTTTATATAGTCCGTTCTAGTCCTCCAAAGAGAAGTTGAAATCCTAATCCAATTATGATTCATCTAGGAATCTTTGTAGCACACTTTTTCAAGTCCTAGTAGGTTGAGATATAACCTACCTAATCTTAAAAAATCACACTATCCCTAAAGCCTAAATGGAAGTCCTTTTTTTTTCTAGGTCTGTAATAATCTTGCTGGTCCGGGTGTCAAGTTGGTTCAAGGTAGACAGACGTTTGATTTTTCTATTGGTTTGCGTTTATTACTAAGAACTTTGATTTGTTTGAAATGATCTGTTCTGTCGGATACTTGGATGCTGAACTGAGTTGCAGTCCTGAATATATATTAATTTTTTCTATGGCTTTTGTAATTTTCTAACTCCGGCATTTGCTGCTGTAAATCTAACCATTTGCTCCTCTCATTTTTTTCCTGGGTCAGCTCGTTCTTGTCTGTCGAAAAGTGCAACTATGCAACAACAAGCTAAGGAATTCCAAGCTAAGTACGCGGAAAAACAAGAAAGAAAACCAAGAGACCAAATCCTGGACAAAGATTTGTCTTACACGTTTTTGTTCGTCGCAGAGTCGCAGTGGCCGAGTAAAAGCTGCAAATTAAATAACACCATTTGTACTCAAGTCAAGAGACAAGCGTGACAACTCAACCGGCAAAATGAAACCCTTTTCTTGCTGGTAGATTTGCATTCGAACTCTGTACATGTCGAAATAAAATATGTTTGGTTTATCAAGTCTCGTATTTGACCGCTGAGAATTAGTTTGCTGATGAACTTTCTTGTGCCAATGCGAACATATCAAAGATCAAATGTTCAGGCTAACTGGCCATTTCGTAGCAATGGATCAAGACACTGGGGCTATTTGGTTCTTTACCCTAACTAACTATACCAAAATTTTAGTAATGTCTAGAAATTTTGACCGATATTTACTTTGGTTTCTATATTTGGCATGCTCTTGAAATTTTGGCAACGCAAAACTTTTTCTTACTATTTCCGGGGCCAAAACAGGGCGGCCGTTTTGGTCACCAAAGAATTGGCAACACAGGCTACAATGTGTATGCCACGTGGCGGAATTTGGTTGGATGTGATTCTTGACATTAATGCAAAGTTAGTTTAATTAATAAGTTTTAAATGATTATATTTTCTAAACCGAGTGTCCGATTTGCGATCCAATTGAACTGTTATGTTTCTTGTCATTTAATCAACAAAACAAGACCACTGTTAACATATTTTGGGGCAAAGAAAAAAAGATATCATGTGAGACCCATGTCATACTTATAATTTTGACAAATTTTGGTATGACTATAATCCAAATACATTAATTTTGGCATTACCCTGTGAATCGGTATGGTTACGATTCAAACATCATTTTTTACCTAGGTTTTGGTATTAGCTGGGTTTTGGTATTACTAAAATTTTGACATAGTTACCCATAAACCAAACATGCCCTGTAGAGTTTTTAGAAGCAATTTTTGCAAACACCCAACCCCAAATTAAAAGGTGGGCGTTACATCCATTGGGCTGGGTTGGGCCGAAGACAAGATTTTGGTGAGTTCGGGTTGTGCCAGATCGGAGATGGCTGGGCTCCGGTTTACATTTTATCATTTTTTTTACACTAGTCTGGTGTGAACGGACGGAAACACATAATTTGAGGCAGTAATTTTATGTACCGTGTGAACCGTATAAAATTGAAGCTTGATGTATAGGCATGTCTGGAGAAGCTCTCACAGAAAATTTTCAATAGAGCCAGGAATTATGTCTAAAAAAGAACAAAATCTCAAATTGATGTTGAAAGCAAGCAAAAAAGAGAAATTTATATTGGAAAATCTAGACACACAAAATCTCAGATTTATGTTCAAAGCAAGCAAGAAATTAATTAAGAAAGACAAAATCTCAAATTGAAGTTCAAAGCAAGCCTAATACTGATATTGTGAATGGAAGCAATTATTGAGACAGAACTGCTGACCTTGAATTGCACGATCTAAAAAACGCCTTCATTTTCCCTCTGCGATGAGTGGTGAACATAACATATACTATGCAACTAAATATGTATAATTCAAGAACTGTTCATTTTTCTGCACGATTTGATCCATCTGTTCAGGTATCTACGAATTTTACAACGTGATAGATGCATATGTATCCGTGAGTGTTGATATGGATCCTCCTAATTGAATGACTGAACCTGTTCTCCATCCAAAACGAATATTAATTCTAGAAGTTCAGTCCTGTTAATTCTGAAGAAAATGTCAGGGAACGGTCTCAAGAACCCAAAAGCTTACGTCATTGAAATAAATGACCTAACAATTCTCCAGGTGCAAGTTCACTTAAGAAATATTGCATAGTGCATCACCAAAAACAGAAACTGGTGCAGAACAGGCAATGGAAATCTGAGTGAAGACCAAAAACAAAAATAGCAGCTCAGCACATTTTTACTGGAAACGAGTGAATTACACACAACTGCTAGAAAGGACTACAATCTTACAACTGATGTTTCATAGCTTTCTGCTTCCAGGCAAATGGTCACTCTCTCATGTACAATCAATGTTGGAACATCAGGTTCTTCAGTTGGTGACTCCACACACTCATATATTTGCTTTAGTCTATACTTTGTGACTTAAAAAGAACCAGAATACGGAACAGCAATCCGTTGGGAAATGTTAGCTGTCGATAACTGCGTGTACACATGGAGATCCTCTGGAGCCATAATCTGATACGTGAATTCCCTCTTTACAAGTAAGCCACTAACTGATTCTCCAACTTCTGGCACCTTTTCTGCCAACCTACCAATTGTCTTGGCCATTTTCTCAAAACTGAAATACATCTCCACCGATTGGCAGTTCTTGGGAATAACAACTTTCATATTTGCTCCATCAAACTGAGAAATAAGTTTATGTTTAAGCCTTGACATCTCATTTGCTTCTCCATGTACAAGAACAATGTTGGGTGGCCGGAGCTCATTCAAGAAGGTGCTTGTCTGAGGGAAATCAACATGGGCTGAAAAGGAGATATAGAAGACCTGCAAATAAAGAGGAGCAGTGAGCCCATTCGCTAGTGTCACTTCTCTCGGCTCGTTGATAATGGTCTTTGCAAGGGTGCTTTCCACAACATAATCCGGAATAACACAGGCATTCTTCTTATCTGTGCACCACTTGTCAAAGAGCTGCCTGGAGAGGCCACTCTAGAGACCATCTGGACTTTCCATCACCACTGACGGACCCACATCATGGAAATTATCTATGCTATTGAAAGGGTCGATATGCTTGAAATGGAAGGGGCAAACTGGTTCCTGGTCCTTCCATTCATGGAATTTATGTATGTATAGTAGACAGCTATGCACTTCTTGGCAAGAGGGGAGGGCATAATAGATTGGAATCTTACGGAGCTCTGCGTGGTTGGACCAATACTCATCCAGGATAAGTAACAGTTTTTGAGCTCTATCAAGAGCAAATGCTAGGATAAGAACATGGCCCCCTTGTGAAACGGTTGAGTGAATGACATCAGTGAAACGCTTCTCTTGGATATGGCGGGTTGGTGTTGCTGCACACCATAAGTTGACTCGATAATGCAAATATCAGGGGACAATTGGGGGAGTTCAGCAGCTCCCAGGTGGCAGTCTTCTTCACAGGGGTAGTCACCAGTGTAAAGAATGCGAACAACGGCAATATCCACCATGAACATGGCGGCACCAAGTACATGGCCAGCGGTATAGCACCAGAAGCGTATCCCATTAACTTCCAATGTCTGGTGGAAATCTATGACCTGCATGACAATTTTATGTTAACAAAATGTTCATTCTCAGTCAGGGGTGGAACTAGAACAAAAATGATCGGGGTTCACCATTTCACCATATATATAACAACATATATAGTTTTCAAGCAACATGGTACTAAATGGCAATGTACAATGATAAAGAAGTAGCGATCAAAATACTTACAAAGATAAAGAAACTCACTAATAATATTAGTTAATTGTAGCAAAGTGAAGCAACTAAGGGTGAAATCATGGACAAAAGATAGTCGGTATTGACAAAATACATCATCCGACCTCAATGACCTATAAAAAAACAAAATGAATTAAAATTATCTAGTAAAAAAAAGAGAATGATCGAATGAAAATAAATACATTACCTCTTAGTATTTACGTTCTTTCAAGTTCATGAAACAATGAACCACAACGTCATTGGTAACTTTCTTCATTTCTTCTTTCTCCACATAGCAAATTAGGCTATTACTCATAAAATCTTCACTGATGCGGTTGCGCAAATAATTTTTTATAATTCTCATGGCTGAAAAACGCCTCTCAACTGTGGCAGTGGCGACGGGCAATACTAGTACTAACTTCAAAAGTTGATAAACCAAATGATAGCAAAGATGTTTCCTTGTCTCCGCTATTTTTTAAGAAAGTTGGCCAATAGTTTGTATGTTGGAGAATATGTCATCTGCTCGCACATCGGCAATGTAGAGGCAAAGGTGATGGTTAAAGTTCCTCAATTCCCTAAAATCAAAATCATTGGGATAAAGTTTAGCTATGCTCATCAAATTCTCCAAATTGAAATCATGAAATGAGTCTCTTGGACTCAAAGCGGCCGACCAAACTGGCAGGGAGGACTTGAGGTGAGGAGAGACGGGTGAGAGAGAGAGAGAGAGAGAGAGAGAGACGATCGTAACCATTGTTTCTGATCGGACGGTCCCTTTTGGAATGATCTACTTCACCTTGTTTTATCATGGAAGGAGGTGCGCGATCACTTATCATTAGTCAAGTTATCATGTTGTAAACATCCATGAGATTTGGAACCAAATACATTTTATTTGAGACGGAATTTGGAACCAAATACTACTACTGTGCTATACTTCAGTTCGCTCTTTATTCCACTCCTGTGTCCCATACGGAGGATCAACTCGCTATAACGTCACATAGATATTACGTATAGTGCAGTACAC
The DNA here is from genome assembly GCA_036346405.1 of Phyllostachys edulis. Taxonomy (NCBI): domain Eukaryota; kingdom Viridiplantae; phylum Streptophyta; class Magnoliopsida; order Poales; family Poaceae; genus Phyllostachys; species Phyllostachys edulis. The sequence continues at coordinate 72,149,726 of CM070561.1, forward strand.
CTGGACTGGACTTAGCACAAGTGTAAAAGCTAGCACCGAACCAAAACTCGGATTATACAAGCAAGTAGTCGAGCATACATGGCATGCACAAACACATCAACCAAGTCTATTTTCGTTGGGCCACGTGCGTGCCGCATGCCGCGTGGGAGTTGGCCTTCTGGGGCGCGCCCCTCCTGGGCCGAGTGCCGCGTCGCAGCGGCCGCGTGGGAGCTGGTTGCCTTGTTCGCCTGGGCCACACGCCGCATCGCTGGGCTGCGTGGGAGGCAAACCGTCTTGCCTCGCCTGGGTCACTTGGGACTCGCCGCTAGGGGGTGCACGTGTGGTGGGTTTGGGGGTGCATTGGTGATATATAGGAGCGAATTGTCACTAAAATTTTTTTTAGACCTGATGTCATTAAATTTTTTTTTGGACCCAGTGTCATGTGACACCGGGTGGGCTTCTTGGGCCTCGCCTCTGTTCTCAGTGGAAAATACAAACTTTCAATTATCACAAGTAGAATCCTGCATTTGTTGTAACAGTGTAAGAAATGCATTATGGACAAAAAGGTATGAGAGACAGCAAAACACATAGATTTAGTTCAGAGATTCAGATGAATATAAATAAGCAACTATAGGCCTATAGTTAGGGGTGGAAAAAAAGCTCGTTAATGGGGCTCGTTAGCTCGGTTCAAAATTGCTCCCATTAGACTCGTTATTTGGTTAAATATTGAAATGTGTCAATTTCGAATGAAAATGGATTTCACTCTGGCTCGGCTCAACTCGTTAGCTCGGTTCTAAAAATACTTCCAAACTATAAATAAAATGATATTAAATCAAACTGTGTCAATTTCGGGAAAAGCTTGGTAAAACGACTATATGCCTCGATATCCACCCCTACCTATAGCATTACTCTCTTCAGAGATGGTGGAATCCTTTTGTTTGTTATTTTTCATTTAGTCTCATGAAACTGATTACTTACTGATATGTAGTGCAAAACCATTAGAACCACTGGAATACATTTACATTTAACATAGTTCCGAATTCCGATATGTTTCTTCATAGCATGGAAATCGTCATGAAGTTGTAAGGAAATCATATTACATTGTAGTGGTGCCCTGGGCTATATTGCAAACTTAACTTTCGGTTAAGCTAGAAGACAAGTGGGATGGAAATGGCAATTCAACTTGACAATAACATCACTACCGCAAAGACAACTATTATAAATTTAATAGCAACCACAAGCATCCATCCACAAAAGCATAGAAAATACATTCCTCACTGACACTCTGCTATCCCTTGTAGTTATCTAAATTCTAGGGAAATCGACCAACTTTCTCAAAGATACAAAAAAGGAAATTAGGGTCTTTACAATTTTATATAGAAAAATGTATAGATATGAGGTGAACAATAGATCGTTTTTTGAAGGCAAAAGATGGCTCATGTTACTGAAATAAAAAATGAAATGTCAGCTTTGTCTTCCTCCTTTCGCAAATTAGATTGACAATTAATTTTGGTGTATAACACTAATCCTACCGGATAATTTGAGATTGAACATGTATATACTGTCTTCTTGTCTAAAACCCAATTTTCAACAATACGAGGTCAAATATGTAAAACACTTTATAGATGGCGTGTGCTAAGGAATGTGCACGAAATCAGAGCACACAAACCCGTAGCAAGACGTATTCTCCGACCTCGCAGGGGACTCCATGATATTATCAGCAAGTGAATCTCCAACAGACAACCCATTCGGTCTGGATGCCATTATTTGTAAATTGCAATAGTCCATCCAATAATTAGCTGACAAAAGAATTCAAAACAGAGCAGCGAGGAAAGGAACACAAGAATATACAACAATTCATCACCCAAAAGTACGTAACCGCCCAAAGATTCTCAAGAATTCGAGTCAAAGGAGCACAAATCGAAACAAACAAAGACAGTAGATGAGTACAAACAAAGACAACTATTCTAAATTTAATAGCAACCACAAGCATCCATCCACAAAAGCATACAATTTGGTTGCTTGGGGATAGTGCGGGTACCTTGTGTCTATTCTTGTAGTTGCAGGAACAACAGACACAGTAGATGTAGTTGAAAGAGTATGCTTCATCAGTGTCCACATGCACGAAGAAATGACTTCTCCGTTGATGACACTGATGCTAATGCCAGCATAGAGGCAAGCCTTGTAGTGGGACTCAACTATGTCACACCCAAATGACTTGTCAGCGCTGATACCACAGTAGTAAGGACCCTAAACACACAGAAAATTAGGGTCAGTTAGGTTACACTTCAAACATACATAATACAAAAATCAATCAAGCAAGCCTTAAGCAAACAAAGAAATGTGATGTACTTGACGACCAGGCCAGGGAACCTGTCAACGGGCCAGCTAAGAGGCCAGTTGATTTCCTTCTGCAGGAGGGTGTATTCCTACTCAATACCGTACATGTCATTGCAAGAACAATATGATCAATCCATCAATCATCATCCAAAATAATTAGAAGACTGTTTGAAGTGTTGTGATAATTATGAAGCAATTATTTTCATGCCAGGGCTCCTCAACAGCAACCTAAGGGTTGCTAAAGATCTTGGCAGCATTATGTCTCTTGTTGGTGGGGATTGGCTCAATCGCACATGACCAGCAGGTTATGTGAATTTAGTTAGAGAATGTAACGAAATAACCCATTGGATTTCTCAACTATAGTTAGGTAGACTAGACAATCACACCCAATAAGCAAAAATATATAAATTTTCACATCCCCGAGTCGTCCTAGATACAACTTGCATGATAATTCAAAATGTCCATTTTTGCATCAGGAACAGGTGACAACTACGACAGTAGGTCCAAATAATTCTTCTACATCAAAACATATTAAAGTTGATTCTTCTTCAATAGTGCATCACATACATAGTTGACCAGAAGAGTAGCACATCAACTTTTCACAAACATGTATTGATCTAAGCTGGATCAGTCAACTGTAGCGATCAACACAGATTACTATACTATACAACTACAGATCACTTCCATGATATTACTAAAAGTGGTCACTTACGAATGCAAAAAAAGGAGTGGTCACTTACAAGGATATTGTTTCCCCTCCTGATTGGGTCCTTGAAGATAGCCTGTGGGCTGCAGGATGGCACATGCACAAGAAAAAAAATTACTCCTTGCATACAAGTAAAAACATGAACACAAGGTTAGAAAGCTTGGCCTGCCATGGCATGACACTTACTATAGGATGACCTCGCAGACCTCACTGGGGGCCTGGCCGGTGCTGGAGCCATCATAGTTCCACTTGGGCAGCTTGCTGGGATTGGTCACCGGGATAGAGAGAGTCTGCACCAACCGGATTGATATAATTAACAAAAAGAATTTGGCAAGCTCAGATATAAGCGCAGGACCAGCTCAGTGGATGAATAAACCACTGAGTAAATGCAAATTCTTCATAAATTAGTAGGGGGGCGGTGTGGAGAGTGATGGGATTAAGGGATTCACATACCCGCTGCCCACTGCTGCCTACCGGTTGGGAAGGATAATGCCCTCAAGTAGGCAGCCTGCAGTCGCGGTGATGACCTAGTAGCCAATCGGTAAAGGCCGGCAACGCCGCATTGGGACGTTACGACGGCTGCCACAACCAGATCCGGCCGAAGAGGGAGAGGAGGGCGAGGTGGGCATGTCACCGGATCTGGACTCTGCTTCACCGCGCTGCTGTGCTCGCCGAGCTCCAACACGACCAAGTTTGGCCGCATCACTCGTCGCCGCCTCCCATCACCGCGTCCTTTTTTTTAGAAAAGGGATAAACACCCTGCTTTTGATAGAAAGCCATATAAGGTTCTTACAGCAGCAACAAAACAAAAAAAAAAAAAAATTGGGGAAACCAGTATACATCTAACAACACGAGCTAACCTCCGACCAGCAACTAAAGATAACACTACTCCAAACCCCAGCTGAGAACAAAACTCACAAGACAACAGTAATCACTAGCAGCAACACAAGCAGAAGGCAAACTAGCTAAAAGCCTGCAACAGATCTATAGCTAATCCAAAACAACTGACTTAGAAAATCTTCCCGCCTCAAAAAGCTTGAATCCAGACTTTGGCCAAGCTGAACACAGAATCCCAGACCCCTCAAACACCTTCTTTGATCAGAATTCTCCACTTCATCAAAACTGGGAACTCTAGAAAGCGATGCCAGCACCGTGTCTTCCAAGAGCGCCCTCGAGCCCGCCTTGCGCCCACCGCAGAAGGAAGAGTGTGCGGAGAGATGGCGTTGCTGGTGACGAAGATAGACGGTAGCGATAATCTGGGTGGGATTCCGACGCGGAACGTTGTCCACGCAGTAGACCACGGAGGAGGAGGGGAAAATGGACGAAGAGAGGGCGGCGGGAGAGTGGGAGGCGGGAGCCGCGGGTGGGGACGTGAGAGAGAGAGAGAGAGAATGGGAGGGAGGGAGGGCTGCATGAGAGCGGGAGGCGATTGGCGTAGGCAGGGAGCGTGAAACAGAGGAGAGGGAGGGCGACGCGAGAGTGGGATTAGGGCCGAAAAAAAAGCTCACAGCTCTCGAGCCGGCTCGACTCATTACGAGCTCGAGCTAGCTTGGCTCGAACTCGTTTTTTTTTCGAGCCGAGCCCTACTTCTAGCTCAACAAAAACTCGAGACACTCGGCGAGCCTTTTGGCTCGAGTGGCCCACGATCGAAGGCCAAATCCTGTGGGTTGCTCCGCCGACCTGGCCTTGCGCCTTGTCCTACCCTTTGTGCAATTGTGCTTCCTCCGAATCTCCCGAAGTCCCGATCCCCTTTGTGCTTTCTCCGTTCCTTCCTTTTCCTCCTGATCCCCTTCCACCCGGCATCACCGCCCGTCCACCCGGTGTCGCGGTCCCCGGCTTCCTGCCCCGTGCTCCCCCTCGTTATCCGAAGGGGTTGGACGAGGATGCCCCGTCCGGGGTGCAATTGTTCTGGCCGGCTATGAGGTGACGCATCGCCATCTCCGCCGATTCATGGCGCGCCGTCAACCGACGCCGACGGGCCATCGGCTGCCGGTGGCGGCCGCCTTACTGCTTGCTTCTCACCATCAACCCCCCTCTCTACCTCGCCAGACGGCCAGGCGCGCCGTGTTCTATCGAGCCCATCCGCCGGCCTCTTCATCCGACGCGCCGCCCCGTCCTCCTCAGGCGTCTGTGCTCCATCCGTCGGCCTCTCCATCCGCCGCGTCGTCCAAGTCCAACCGACGCGCATGGATCAGCACCAACAGAGCTTGGAGTCTCGTGCGCTAGGGAAGAAATCGGCCGACGTTGGGGCCTCCACCTCAGCACTAGCTGGCGGGCGTGGAACCGGTCGTCGCCTCCTCAGCTCCTCCCAGTCGCCTCCTGACATCGCCACCAAACTGGCACCCTCGTCCTCGGTGAGTCTTCACTCTTCACTTCAGTAGTGTCCTGTCGAGATAATGTGCTTCTTCAATCTTCAGTATAATGTGTTATTCGATAGTTAAATGAATGTACAAGCGTTTATGTATTTGCACTTCACAGTGTGGAAGTTTCAAGTAAACAAAGATATGATGCTTAATATACCTAGAGGGATTATCAATTTATCATAGTTTGCTAGAGTCATGTTAGACTGTTAGTGCTGCTCGCGTGTATAGTCAGTGTTACACATTGCTTATCATATAGCAGGAAGGCTGCTTCTAACAAACACAATTTAATCCACAAATAGAAAAGGACAGATGATTACTTGTTTAGTCACTCTTTTTGTTCATCTCCAACACGGAGTTTCTTTTTATGACTTGTAGTCATGAAAGACAGCATTTAGATTTCATAAGGGTTAAAGAGTTCATGTAGTATCTGAAAAGAACTCACATGGACTTAATATGAGGATGGTCTACTTTCCTGTGCCTAGATTTGTACATGTAGCTATCTGAAAAGAACTCACATGCAAAATTGTTTATGGAGTACATCTTTTGTTTTTTTTGAGAAATTATGTGCAGAAACTATGAGCTCATCCAACAGACATGATAGGACTGGAGCATGCACACAAAATATTCTACTTGAGCATATATATAACATGATTCATATGTTCTTACTTGAGCTTCATATATTCTACTTGTTTTAGACATGTTGTGACATTCCCTGTCTAATTATCTCTATTTTTTTTATCGCAGTCGTCCAGCGAGGATGAGGATTGGGAGCATATGGCTAATGATGATCAACCATCTGACGTGGAGGGGGAACAAGGACATGTCTCGATGGATTCTTCAAGTTCAAATGATGATGAACAAGGAGCCGTGGAATTGATAGAAGATGGTACTACTGTGTCTCAAGGAAGATCAAAGAGGGAGGCAAAAAGACGGAAGGGATCTCCGAAGGTAACTGGGAGACAAAAACAAAGACCAGATTGTTGGAAGATCTTCAAGGTGGTGACTGTTCCATCGAAGACAAAGAAGGGGGAGATCGATACAAGGGTAAAGTGTAGGTTTTGCTACAAACTCATGTCTTACAAGTAAGGGGGAGCTACTTCACATCTGATGAGGCACATACCAAAGTGCATGCCATATCAGAACACAGTGGCTAAGATGAAGGCTCAAGCTAATCTGAACTTTAGTCCCACCATGGCAGGTGACACTGGTTTACCTCTTATTGCCACTCCTGGGGAATATGATCAAGATGAAACTCGTCGAATCATTGCTAAGATGATAATTGTCCATGAGCATCCTTTTAGGATGGTCGAGCACACTTGGTTTAATGTTTTGATGTGTTACTTAAATTCATCATATCAACCCATCGGTAGAAATACAATAAGAAGTGAATGCATCAAGATTTATGACTCAGAGAGGGAAGTCCTTAGGAAGAGTCTCAGAAGTGTCTCCTATATAAGTTTAACTTGTGATTTGTGGACCTCTAACCAAAACCTTTACTATATGAGTTTGGTAGCACATTATATAGATAAAAATTGGGTTATGCAATGTCGTGTGCTGAACTTTATTGAGTTGGATCCTCCACACAGCGGGGTTGTCATAGCTCCGGCTGTCTTTGATTGCATTGCTAAATGGAAGATAGAGGATAAGATTATCACACTTACTCTTGATAATGCTTCCTCAAATACTGCTAATATACGTAGTTTAATGGCCAAGTTTGCTACTAGAGGATCAGCTCGTTTCATTGCCAAGTATTTTCATGTTCGATGTGGTTGTCATATAGTGAACTTGGTCGTAAATGATGGCCTGCTACCATTAGCACCTTTGATAAACAAGCTCAGGGAAACAGTTAAGTATATAAAGAAGTCTCTATCTCGTATACACAAATTCTTACAAATTTGTTCATCACTTGCTTTGCAAATTGGTCCTAGGTTGAGCCTTGATGTGTCCACACGATGGAGTTCCACATACAAGATGTTGTCAGTCTGCCTTGCTTATAAGAACGCTTTAGTGTGTTATGCCGACACAGATGCAAACTACCAATGGTAGCCATCGGGTGCAGATTGGGCATTGTATGAGAAAATTGCACCAATATTGAAGTCCTTGGCTAGAGTGACTAGTGCATTTTCTGGATCAACTTATCCAACATCAAATTTTTTTTATCCTTACATAGTTAATGTGAAGATTGCATTAAGAGCTACAATTGCTTCTGGAGATGATCTTTTGAAGCTCATGGCTGCTGCAATGTTGGACAAGTTTGATAAGTATTGGGAAGAAAAGAACAATATCATAGTCCTTACTACTATTCTTGATCCTAGGTTTAAGATGAGATTCATTGGTTGGTGCTTCAACCAAATGTATGAGCCCTCAAAGGCTGCATATGAGCTTGATGATGTGAAGGTCGAGTTGGAAGATTTGTATTCACAGTTCGAGATGGATCATCGGCACAACAAGGTGGCTAGTACAGGTGATGTAACCTCCTCTTCGGCTATGGGTACAAGTAGCTCTTTATCCTCAGTCTCATCTCAGTTTCAGTCATTCTTGCGTTCCACTTCTACCAAGCCTTCAAAGTCAGAGTTGCTTATCTATCTAGATGAAGCGAATGATAGTTTAGATAACAAGGTCTTCAAATTGCTTGAGTGGTGGAATTTGAATGCACATAGATTCCCGGTAGTGTCAAAGATGGCTAAGAATTTCTTGACTATACCAACTAGCGTGTATCTTCGAATCAATTTTCGATCTTTGGAGGTAGAGTACTAGATGACTATCGGAGTTCTCTACGTCCGGCTATGGTTCAGTATTTGGTGTGTGCCTCTAGCTGGATTAGAGGTGCAGTTGATGACATGAAACCTCCTATATTTGTAGTAGGTTCTTGCATACTTTAATATGTCTTTTCTAATATTTTTTGTTCATGGCTAACTCGATTATTATTGCTGTTTTAAGGAAAAAGATGATGAGGATGATGTCGAGACCATTCTATTTCCTCAAAGCATCGTGGAGAGTAACTAGTGAGTGCTACTACTTCTAAGTGCTCTTTTACTTCATAACAAATGTACAATGTTTTAGATATATCAAGTGCTCTAAATAAAAATGAGAAGTCTTGCTTGTGCAACTGTGAGAAGTGAGCACTGAGCAATTATGATTTTGTTGTTGTCCCAAAGATTCACCGATATACCGTGGTCTCAGAGACTTTTTTTTTCGGTGTGGTCGTAATGTGACACATTCTAGTTTGAAGTGTTGCTTTCACTACAGTCTATGCATGAAGCATGGAAAATTGAAACTAAACCGAATCCTGACCTTGAAAATTAAGTAACAAGGTTATATGAACAACTATACCTGTAAGTAGTTATTGAGTTATTTTGATGCTTTCTCATGAAACCAGTAAACACACTACATATTTGTCCAATCAAAATGTTACCTGTTGTATATTCCGATAACAAGTGTATTTCCAGAAGATGCTTTGTACAATGATAGTCATTTGACAGTTTCAAGCTTATGGATTATTTTGATGACTCTGAACTGTTAGGCCTTTGTATAGACCTCCTTTTGCCTTTTGCTAACTAGTATGGTGTTACAGCTCCAGGCTCCTCAAATTGTTTCATTTATGTAATGCATACGACTAAATCCTGTACTCCTTACATTTTCTAGAACCAACTCAGCCAAGTCTAGGTTGTTGCATAATGATTAGGCTTTAGTCTTATACTCGTATTCTTAGTTGTTTTTTGTGTGGCATGGTTTAGGTTTACTGGTAATGGCCATGTGAATTTTGGAATTTGGGAACTGCTCACCCATATGGTGCTCTTAAGCTACTTCCTTATTTGACCATTTCTTTCCATGTAAACTACTATCAGGTGTTGTAGGGATGAGATGCATTGATTTTGTAGGATCATTGGATGCTTCGGATGACAAGATGACACCAATACGCCATGACATCGGGCCAAGAGGACCTTTTATTTTGGAGTTTAGACTTCAGATTGTTATTTTGAACTCTTGTACATTAAGTGCTTACTACTTACCATAGATCCATGGCCTGTTATATGGATCAATGGATGGACTATTATGGACTGTTATGTTATATCATGTATGGATTATGGACTGTTATATGGATCAATGGATGGACTATTATGTGGTTGTATCATGTATGGATTATGGACTGTTATGATGAATGCTTGTGGCTGTATCATGTATGGATTATGGACTGTTATGATGAATGTTTGTGGCTGTATCATGTATGGATTATGGACTGTTATGATGAATGGCTTTGTTTATGATGAATGGATTAGGAATTTATGATGAATGGCTTTGTTTATGATGAATGGATTATGAATTTATGAATGCCTGTGGCTGTATCATACTATCATGTATGGATTATGGATTGGGATGTTGAATGGCTCACATTCAACTGAATTGGAACCCTGGCTCGAATGAGCCTTCGAGCTGGCTCGAGCCTTGTTTCGAGCCGAGCCGAAGTTCAGACCGAGCCTGGGCGAGCTTGGCTCGAGCTGGCTCGACTCAGCTCGTTTCCAACCCTAAGTGGGAGGTGTGAGAGAGAGGAGTGGGAGGGAGGGGCAGCGCAGCGCAGGCGCTAGGGTTGCTAGCTTGCTATTGCCCAAAGCGATCTGGTCTCTCGGTGTTGGCCCACCTGTTGGCGCAAAGAGGATTAGAGGTGGGAGAACAAGAATAGATTACTAATCATCACTAGAATCTTTTTAAGTAGTAAAGATAAACCGACGAGAACCGATAGGAAAAATATCTGTGATGCATTACTCTGACGGTTCCACGTCAGCAACTATGACTCCAAGAACCCCACACCGACCATTTTTTCTCGTTGACGGCCGTCAGAGTCTCCGCTAGGAAAAAATTCTTCAAATTTCCACATGCGCTTTACTCCTGTCACATATTATCTAGTGGTTACCGTCAGAAAATAGTTTCTGACAGTTTTCACCCATTACGGGTGGTTCTAGGGACGGAGCTTCGGCTGGACCAACGTGGGCCGTCGCCCCCCTAGCAATTTAGGGAAAAAATCAACACCATGTATGCATACTACACTAGGGGCTGTCCGTCTCCTCGTCCTGTTTATCCTTGTGGCTGTCCATGTCGGCCTGCTCCTTCCCTTCCTTGGGGCTCTCCAGCCGTCCAGCGCCTTCTTCTCCTCCTCTTCTTCCTCATTGTCGCCGGCCTCTTTCCTCACCGCTCTCCCGCCGCCGCTTCTCTGCACGCGCCTTCAGCACCTCCAGCAGCTCCTCCATCGTCCCTTTCTTCCCGTTCCGACGGTTCTTGATCACCACCTCGCTCACACCCGCTGACATGATCTCCGCCGCATCGATCCACTCCTCCAGGCCCCTCATGACCGCGGTGCCGTCGTCTGAGTTGCCCTGGAAGCTAAGGTAGTTTTTTGATTCTTGATTCAGTTCTTTCGAAGGACCGACCAAGTTCTTGGTGGCCCCCCCTTAGAAATTTTCTCAAGCTCCGTCACTGGGTGGTTCATTCTCTAGTAGTGTTTACATGTCATTGTCCATCTAAAAACATCCATGCAGCAATGTCAGTATGCCACGTTGGTTGTCGTTAGACCAATCTAGTAGTAATAGACAGGATTTAAACAGGCCTAGAAGTAGGGCTGCATAAACAAAGTCAAAGCATCTGGAAACATGACTCAGCAGTCACTGTTTTGTTCGACTATTTTGCATAGTTCACTTACGGGTGTCTCCTACATCTTTGCCAAGGAAAACATGCTACATATTTATATTGGGACAGAAACTTTTTATCACAATTCCTTTTTAGAATTGCTAAAATGTACGACAGCCGTCCAATCCTCCTCAGATTGCACCTTGGCCATCAATGCGTCAAGTCACAATTCCCCGCGTTCGCTAGTTTCTAACCCAGGCGTACGTGGGGTAGGATCAGCGGTGAGTAGCGGACGAGGGCGACGATGATGATTATACCGATCGAGTTAGGTTTCAGTAGACAACGACTGATAGACCGAGTTCGATTTTGGGCGACGGCGGAGGCAGGATCAGGGTAGTGATGGCCAATGGGTGTCACAGGAGAGGAAAAGGGGTGGAAGGTGAAGATGTCCGTCGTGAACAAATGTGGTGGATGTTCGTCTTCAGAAAACTAAATTGCACAAAGCAACGTTGTTAGTAATAGTCTAATAGAATAGTTAGTGGTTGCAAATCAGACCTTCAATGTGAAGTAAAATTTGTGTGTGCATGTGTGTGTTTTTGGCTTTTGAGGAGAGCATTGAAGTATTATTTTAGCGAAAGAAACATGCCAAAATTGGGCATCCTGTTATTGTAATTTTTGGCAGCTCTGGCTAGGTTTTAAAAGGTACATAACTGTTCCAGGTCGGTCACTTTCAGCAATTACCAAGTTCGGCGATGCCGCATGGGTAATTATTATACTACTAAACTAGCACTACAAGAAGGGCTTAAAGGGCTAAAAGTAGGGCTAAATAAAAGAAATTATCGAAGCTTTTGAAAGCATGAGTCAACAACATTTGAATTGTTGATAATTTGTATTCAACTTTTAGTTATGGGAAAAGTTCCTACATGCCACTGAGAACTGTCACGATCTCGGATTTGCCACTAGAAAAAGTCTCATTCCTTGTATGCCACTGAGTTTCTTCTTTGTACTTCTCTGTGCCACTTCCGTCAACACGCTGTAAGAGCACTGTTAAGTGGGCTGTGAAATGACACTTTTACTCTTCTTCTCCTTCCTCTCTTCTTCAACTTCTTCCTCTATCATAGCCACCGCATTCCCACCTCCTATCGGCCTCCTCCCTTCGTCCCGTCAGTGCCACTGCATCCCCACTTCCCCCGTTAGAGTGCTCCCCCTCCTCTTGTTGTCCCTCGCCCTCGACCGCCTCCACTCTTCTCCCCCTAACCGCTGGCCACATCGCTCTTGCGCTGGAGCCACAGCCGATCGACAGGGCCATAGAATCGTCCTCTCTCTCTCTCTCTCTCTCTCTCTCTCTCTCTCTCCATTGTTGGTGGAGCTCAAGTGCGAGCTTGAGCAGGCGCACCTTGTGGAGGAGGTGGGAAGGAAGGGATCAATGGCGGTGATGGCTTGATCTAGATCAAATCTGGGCATGTGCAATAGTGGCGAGGAGGAGACGGGTGTGGAGGTCGATGGCGGCGGCGAGGTGGAGTTTGCGGCATGGCCTCCCTCCGCTACCTTGTGCTCAATCGCGTCAGGAGGAGGCCGAGCCGCTGGTTCTTGCAGGTCAGCGGAGAGGGAGAGGAATGGGCACGACGATTGGGTGCGATGGGGCCAAGGCGAGGAGGTAATGGAATGGCGATCGGTGTGGTCGCCATGGTTGAGCTCAAGGTGTCTCGGTACTAGGGAGAAGAGAGGGGGGGAGAGGAGTAAGAAGTGTAATGTGTTTGACACATGGGGCCAAGGGTATTTTGGGCATATCGATAAAAATATGACAACATTTTGGGGGTTAATGGCAATGAGACCTAACGGAAGTGACGGTAGTGGCATGAAGGGGCACAAAGAAGAAACTTAGTGGTATACAGGGAATCAGACTTTTTTCTAGTGGCAAATCTAAGGTTAGGACAACTCAGTGACATATAGGGAGTTTTCCCTTTAGTTATTTCAATGTCTAGACATCAAGTTCTTAACATCAGAACAACAAGAGTGGTTCGGGTTTTTGAACGGTTTCTGAAAGAAAAAGCAACATTGGAGTCACATTTTGAAATTGTACTTTTTTAAAATTTTAAAGTTTGGAACATACATTAGAAACACTAGTTTGCGGATGAACCGGCCATGGTTTGGAAAATGGAACCAGACTTGTTCGGATTTACCGGCTGGCTACCGACTGTTTTGCAAATCCTGATCCTTGTTATACAGTAATTTCTGACAGCACCGGCTACACTTTAACCGAGGCAATGTCTTGTCAAGTCTTGAAGGTATATACCGGTTCCAGGTCGATTGGTCACTGTCAGCAATTAGGACCACTACCGACAGTTCCAGCTTAACAGAACGGAAATTAAGTTGGACCTGCCCTTAATGGAAGGTCACATACATGGCTAGCACTTGGCAGTTGGCACCAAGATACACGGGCAGACGAACCTTTTCCGTAGTGAAAAGGGAAATTATGACAGTAGCATCAAGCCATCCTGTAGATAGACATCTTCTCACCATCAAGGGGAACTCAACATGTAACTAAAAAAGAATCATGCTTTGCTTCTCAAAATGCATTTAACTAGCACTTCATTGATAAAATTGCAAGATATGTAGGGTTAGCATGCACTTGCTAAACAAGCAAATGCAGCGCAGAAAAACCGAGGTCAAAATGCGCAAACATGCATGTGAACTTAGACATTTTTATAACATAGCATAGGATACAAAACCCAAGGCAAGTCCACTGTCCAATGACAACTCCATGGACAGTTACAGGATAACAACGCTTGCAAACGAGCATGTACACTTCACATGATTTGCCACTCAGAAGAAAGCAACAGCAACAGAGCATTCAGTTCCAAAACCAGTCCACTGTCCACTGATATAGCTCCATGGATGGACAGTGACAGGATAACAATGCACGCCGACCTGGACGACGGGAAAGGCCAAAACCGTCGGTCTTAACACACCCACAGGACCAGCCAGATGTTAGCATGTCAGCATCATGGACACTCCACCCACTCGCTGCTGAAAACTACGTCGCCGCGATTAACTAACTAAACCGTCAAACCAGGAGCCCATAAAATGTAGAACCACCGAGATTAAAAAGTGAGAAGGAAGAGCTTAATTACTTTCATTGAACCAATTTGGCTATGTGTAATAACAAAGATTATATATGATTCATGTACAAATTGAATACAAGTTTTAAACTGCTACAAGGGCTTACAATTGCAGATATAGGTTTGAGGAAACCACAAAGTATCAATGGTGTAAGACAATGTAGACCTAAGAACTTTCTTCTTACATATACGAGTTTAATGAACTACAATGCGATATGTACCTTCCTATCCGTATCTGTTGCGTCATAAACATGGGAATAAATTTACGCCCATTCTACGCAAGAATGGGGAGATGATATTTCTGTTATAAAGGAATTGTGCAAGCACATACATAATAAATAGAAAGAATAGCAACAAATGGAGAGGGCTCGAGGGTATCACGAACAGAATTATCTGGGATGGAAAAGATGGGGGAATCTGCACTTCACTCGCGTGATCTTCATGCTTGACTTCACTAAGATGAACAACCTTGCCTTCTTTGCTCTGGCTAGCCTGCGTTGATTCTCAGGATGTTGGAGGCTCAAATAAATATTAAATCATTGATCCCATGGTCTAAATCTCATAATGCCTCAAAGAGGACTCCAGCAGCTGATGGCTGGGGCAGATCATCTCCTCCACTCTTGTGCCATCCTTGTAAATTCTGAATGTTGGAACTGTCTTCACGTTTTCTAATCGTGCAACAGCGGGGCTCTCAGTTATATCCACCTATGTCAACCACAGCACCACGTCAACAGAGGTCAGTCATGTTGGGAAAGTAGAAGCACAGAAATCATGACCAGCTGCTAGTTACCTTGAGGAAATTAACAGATGGATATCTGGTACACAATGTATCCACAAATGGGGAGATCTTGCAACATTGCTGGTTCAAAGGTGCCATGAAATGAACTACAGAAACACCTGCAGATGTGCAATCATCTATCAATTAAAGGTCGAGAGAGTAGCGTTTCGAGTTGAATCTTGAATGTCAGTCTTTGTATTATTCCAGGACAGCACTACATAAATAAACTAAATCTTGTGATTTTCAATAGCAATGTTATGAAACAAAAGATATGACTGATGAGAAGATGCATGTACCTGGCAAAGTTGTAGCCATCTGGAATTGTTCCATTCCTACAAGTGTTTCAACCTCTCCTCCAAATTTCATATTGGATACATCCTCACCTCGAGATGACCTGAGAGCAACCAGAGCATGGAAATGTGCCTCTGCCACCTCAGTGTCACCAGGAAGTTCCTTCCTAAGAACCTCATAATCTTTCACAGAGTCTGCCCATCGTTCAATCTAATCACCACAGGAGCAAAAGTGCAAAACATCTGAGTCGTCCAGACAAAATCGAGACGTGCGTGAAAAAATCTAGAATGTCCAATGTGTTACCTTGCCATAGGAAGCTGCACGCCTTAGGAGAGCCTTCGTATAGCTGGGTTGAATCTTAAGGGCTTGATTGCAGTCCTCAATAGACTTCACCCACTGCCCTAGCTTGAACCTGCAAGCAGCCCTATTGCAGTAGAGGACAGGATTTACAGGGTGATGCTTGAGGCCTTCATCGTATGCTAGGCAAGCTTCTGTAAATTTTCCGGAATGAAAGAGCTCATTCCCTAAGGACCGTGCTTGGACCACAGCTCTCACACTGTTGAGCATTGCTGTTACTTCAATGCTTCCGGAATCTAATCTCCTGGCTTTCTCTACTGAAGAGAGCGCACTGTCAAACCTACAAAATGTTTACTGGAGTCAAGTACTCACAGACGTTGACTAGCAAACTAGACCAGGCCAACTTGTAGGTTAGTAATTAATTCAAATATACTAAATAAGTTTGTTGAGTCAGTTTTCTCCCAATGATTCCACAATCTAGTTTATCACGCAATTGCATTTGTTATGGCAACCAAAACAAAAGTAATGTATAGACATCACAATATACTCTATACCAAAACAGGAACATCGAAAGAGATGATGAGCAAACTTATATGTTTGTTTACTTTGTTATGCTTTAAAAAAAATCGCAAAATTACCTTCCCAATGCCATGTCGACTTGGGCATGCACATAGTAGAGATACGAATTGGCCTGGAACCCACAGAACTTCATGTCCTGGGTGCATGACAATGAAAAATCGAGCTTGGATGCTCTGGAGATTTCCAAATCAGCTTCATCAAGCTGATTGATCTGGAGAAGAGCTTCTGCTCTAGAAGCAAATAGCTGCAATTGGTACATTGTATCAAAACATTCTTCAATAAGGACATGGCGAGCTGATAGCAATTAAAATAAAGGACAACACTTGACCAGAGCACAGGAGTCTGCTCCTGCCGCAATTGAGGCGTTGCATTCCCTCAATGCGCTCTTCCAGTTGCCAATCTTCCGAGCATCAAGACATCTCCCCATGTGTTTCTCCACTGTTTCTAATTTGTGTAACTCAAGAGTATCAGGCTGCAAGCCAGCCATGGAGATATGCTTCCGAGCATCCACAATGCGTCCAAACCTGTAATTAGTAAGATCGTATTAAATATTGTACACAGATGAAGAAGAAAATACCGCTAAATGTAGCCACCCAATTGCTGAAAATGATCGTGATTCATGACATCCACCATGCCAAGTGCAAAATAGCTTACTGAACCCCCACCCCCACCCCCACCATCCCCACAAAAATAAAACAGAAATGAACGGCAGCAGCAAATACAAGCACAACAAATAAGCCACATGGTTACCTTTTATAGTTACTACCCAATACCGGTATTTTCCCTTTCTGCTCATTCTTCACAATCTCAAACTACGTTCCGTAAAATGATCAACTACTAGGACGCCAAACGTTCTAAATAAGCTAAGAAGCATCTATGCCACTGCGCAAATCACCTCGCCAAGAACAACCAAGAATTTAGCAACACAATCTCCATGCGGTTCTATTACCTTGAACTACCAAACAAAATACAGATTTAACAGGGACACTGCCATAACAATATACCACTTTAGGCCGTTAGGCGTGTGCACGGAAGAAAACTATTTCCACCGACAATGCAACACAAGAATCGCATGCACGCAACACCCAAGGATCCAAGAATCGATCTTTACGCCACACTGATCACCTTATTTGCAGCGATGCGAGGCGCTGGCGCGCGCGGCCGTACGACGGATCGAGCCGGACGGCCTCCTCGCACTCCATGATGGCCTCGCCAAGGCGGTTGAGCCCGATAAGCGCGGCAGCACGGTTGGCTCGGCACGCGGCGTTGTCCGGGCAGATGACGAGCGCGTGGTCGTACAGCCGCAGCGCCTCCTCAAAGCACCCGTTCTTGTACTGCTCGTTCCCAGCACGCCTCACCTCGTCCGCGTCCGCGCCCGCCATGGCCCTCCTGACCGACGGCAAACCGTTCTCGGCGGCTGGAGCAGCACCGGCGCCGGCAACGCCACATCGCGCGCGCACGACGCTGCCGTCCCCGTAGCTGCCGGTTCCGGAGCCGAGCACGTCGCGGCGGGCGGCACGGGGCGGGGTTGCGGGCGGCGTCGTGGCCGCGGCGGCGAGGCGGCCGGAGGGGCAGATGTTTCCTGCGGGAGCGCGTTGGTGAGCGGCGACGTGGCCATGCTCGAGCCGGCACCGGCGCTTGAGCAGGACGTGTAGATGAGCGGGCCGGAGCCCGAGCACCGGTACCCGTAGGCTGGCGCGTCGGTCGGGAGGGAGGCCTCGCCGGAGTGGCCACGACGCGCGGCGACGCCGGGCGAGGAAACCGCCGGCGTTCTCGGCACGGACCCCGACGACCCGGACGACGAGCTGGGGGTGGGGATCTTGGAGTGGGTGAGGGGCGACACAGGGGAGAGCCGACCCGGCGGCATCGAGTCGGGCTTGTCCCGGAGCGCCGCGGCGGCTAGGGTGTCGGAGAGGGAGGAGCCCGGCATTGGGACCGGCGCTCGGTGGGACATTTCGCCGAGCACCTGGCGGGCGAGTGGGCTGAGCTAACGGAGGTGGAAGGGCATGGAGTGGGGCGGTGGTGGTTAAGGCGAGGAGAGATGGGGATCTCGTGAGGCCAAGGAGTGGAAGAAGCAAGGAATCCTTACACTTGGATTTGGGCGCTCCTACTAATAGTTGAAGTGTTGAGCTAGTACGTCACTGGTGTTTGCTAGTGCAGTAGTAACAATAGTGTAGTACTCACAATAATACTATCCTTATCTTAGTATGTTTTTTGCGGAGACTCTTGAGCCTTGACTATTGACTGATGGTTTCAGTTTGCAGTAGAGCGAGTGAATCTCAATTTGTACAATGTGATAGCCAGGCTGTATACGCTCAGATGCATGCAACCGGGTTAGTGGAGAGACAGACTGCACTGACGTTGTCGTAATAGACCATGATAGCCTGCTAAAGTGGATTGTGTAGCTCCAAAAGCAACTGTCGCAACCAACAAGCCTCAGCAACACCATTAGCCACAGCACGGTACTCTGCTTCTGCACTGGACCAAGAGACTGTATGCTGACGCTTCGAGAATCAGGAGACAAGATTATCACCAAGAAAAACTCCGTAGCCCGAAGTTGATTTGCGAGTGTCGGGGCAACCAGCCCAATCAGCATCAGTGTAGACAAATAGCTTGGTCAGGGAGGTGCGATAAAGGTATAAGCCATGATCGAGTGTGCCCTGAAGATACCAGGGTATGCGCTTGATCAAAGCAAAATGTGTCTCACGGTGATCATGCATGTAAAGTTACACCTGCTGAACATCATAGGCAATATCCGGTCGAGTGAAGGTCATGGACTGAAGAGCACCAGCCAAACTGCGATAGTGCGTCAGATCATCAACCAGAGGACCCTCACCAGAAAGCTTGGAGTGAGTATCAATGGGTGTACAACAGGGCTTGCAATCAGACATACCAGCATGCTGTAGAATATCCAAGATATACTGGCGTTGAGAGAGAAAGAGAGTGCCATCTCGCCGGCTGACCGTCATGCCCAGAAAATGATGAAGCTGACTGTTGACGTCAAAAAATCAACACACGAGGTCGCAAATAACCAGATTGCTTCACTTTCGAAGAAGCGTACGACTAGTTTTCGAGCAAACTAGTAAAGAGAATAATTCTTCAATTACGGCGAAGAACCGGCTGTTTTACTAGTAAGAACAGTAAAGGATAGCTACTCCAATCTCGCAGGAGCATGCGGCTGGTTTATAGGCAAACTAGCAAAGCATAGCTACTTTACTCTAGACCTAGATGCAAAAAGTAGATGAAAAAGAAAAGAACGATTTTATAGATTGATTTGTCTCTGTTGTGAATCGGCCTTGACCCTCTCTATTTAAATGGCAGCAGGTCTTAGCCGTAAGAGAACAGGACTCCTAAAACCGAACAAGATTCACAAATATGATTCGGTTATGCCATCCGATCTCCAAACCTCCTATAACTGATAAATCTTTCCTATTCGAACGCGTAAGTTTCCTTGAAGAAGTCTTCGTGGAAGGTCTTGAGGCCTTCGCGGAAAGTCCTGATGAAGCCACGCGGGATCTCTGGAAGAAGTCTTGAAGCCCTGTCGAGGATTTCGAACCAGTTCTTTTCCCATGATGACCACGAAGATTTCGAGTACATTGGTATGTACTCATTAGTCTTTCCATCGTGAAGGCGTAGCGTGTATTCTCCAGGACAAGCCGTGGATCTCCCTAACATTGCCATCCACTAAAAGTACCTGAAGAGCTTCAAATTCGATCACACTCCCAAGTATGCCTCACATAGATAGGCAAAAATGCTGATGTTGGTGATGGAGCTCGGAGACAAATTCACTAACTCTACCCCGTAGTACTCCAGAACCCGAGAGAGGAATTTGTGCGTCGACGGCCTTAGCCCGCACTCGATGTAAGCGAGGTAAATAGGGATTTCCCCTTCCTCACGGGGCGGAAAGTGTTCTCCGGCCACTGACATCCATTTGATCAAGTTCTTGTCCGGGAGCATTCCGATTCTTTCCAGCGCCTCGAGCTTCCTCTCACTCAGACCTAAAACAATCCACTTGGTGATCGAGTCCAACATGGTGAGATCTCACGAGGAGATGAATAGAGGTCGGAGGAAGCTTTAGGTAGAAAAGAAAGCGGAGGTTGGAAAGGATTCTTGGCAAGAAACTGAAGAGAATTGAGGGAAGATCTGGAAGCGTGAAAGCTCCAAAACCCAGCAATGGGGATTTTATACTTCAGATCTTTAACTACAATTGGGAGTTATTTAGAGTCCAACAGACAGAAAAACTCTTTGATTCCTAAGGCAGGTTCTCAACTTTAAAGTGAATACAGACCACCTCGTATGTCACGACATTAAATGAGGGTCTGCCCAATACAACTTCGTCGGAAAAAGGTGTTCACACAACCTATTCATTTAAAGTTCGGGGCCTAGCTTACAAGGATTAAAATCTCTATGTATTACTTTAATACATAATAAAAGATCATACGTCTTCGTGGTTGTAACCCCTAAGGCTAATAACCTCACTGGTCGTAAGGATTCTAGAGGTTACATAATGGGTACCCTGGTCGCACAAGGTCCTATACCTAGTCTCTGACTAGGTAGCTGCTCGTAGGAGCTATGAACTGGTATCTGGATCTGATTCCAAGTATATTCTTTACCGTGTGATGAATGGAACACATGTTGTATACTCCATACCACGTGACGTTACATACGGTTGAGTGTCTCACAGGCGCTCAACTGCAAAGCGGTTGATACTTTATCAACCATCACCTCGCTCTGACCAGTCGCAACGCTTCACAACAGACGTCATCTCCAAGAGCAACTACCACCTCTTCGGAAGTTTTTTAAGGATGGAGCGCAGGTGAAAGGAGATCATCTGGCATCAGATTAGGGAATCACCTTGCATCAGATCAAAGCAATGTAATCAATATTAGATTCACGCTGGTTAAATAGTATAGTAAGCATCATACTCAGTGTAATTAGGATTAGTCCACCGCTTGGTTGTAGGCACCCCCTGTAATAGCCAGTTCATATCAATAAAGAGCAATCCCATTCTCTCTCAAGAAATATGTGCCATTTTTCTCTATTTTATTTCGTAAGATCGGCGACTCGATCGTCGACAGGTCTTACATTCGGTAATGGACAATTGGCATCATTGTCAAAAAGAGTTTGGGGAGTTAGCTCTTTGTTTTGCAATAAACGCCTCGCTATCATGAAATAGGCATCTGACCGAGCGATCTTGGGCTTGGGGTAAATGGACACCGAATACTTGTTTGGGAGTATTTGGGGATGTGTTTGCACCATGTACCATTGAAAATAGAAACTCAACGTGAAACTAGATAGAGATTAACTGAAAAGCCCAGAGAGGGGTGTTTTTTGGTTTTAGGAAGAGGTCTGACCGGCCACACCATGGCGGTCAGACCGCTAGTGGTCAGTCCGGTGTCCTGTTACCGGTGGGCGCAGTTAGATCGACCAGTGGTTTGAGGTCAGATCGGTCTGGTGGTGGTGGTCAGACCACCCATGGCGGTTCAGTGCATAGTGAGCTGTGCTGAATTTTGAGAATTGACCTAGGGTCATGGATTTGTTGCACATGTATTGCATGATGCATGTTTTGGATAACGTGGGTCAAGTTGCGAAGCATTTGTGCCTGGAATTGATTTGTTGGTGTATTGTTGAGCAGGGATGCTTGAAGTCAGCTATGATCAACGGCAAGGATGATCGAGACTTAGTTTGGTGAAATCAAGGTCCATAACAATCAAGGATGCCAGGTGATGTGGTTGGTCTCAAGTAAGGCACAAGATGAACAAGAACAGGAAGTTTGGTGCCATGGGTTGCATGAAGTGGCTTGAACCGGTTCCTGTGTTGAGGCAGTTCGGTAGGAGCCAGATGGGAGAGACTTGCCGGTATGAGAAAAACCATTGATGAATCGACGTGTGGCGAAGCATGTGATTGCTTTACAAGATTAGACTCGGTCAAAGATGGAATAATTGAAAAGGGGTATTTTGATATCTTCACCAAAATACCGGGTTAATGACCTTGGAGAAACCGTAGTGCATGACAGCACAAATGAGAAGCGATTTAGGTCATGAGGAAGACAAGATCACGAAGAGCCGAATTCGGGAACGTCGGATTGTCATATATTTTTAGAAACATGCGTGAGTGAGAGACCTATTTGTGTGTGGGCTTAACGGATGCATATTAGGGTTTCTCTCTAGTCCTAGCCTCTACTATATAAGAGTTGGTGCAGAATTGCAACAACAAAGCCTAGGAACCCTAATATGAGATTTGGGGGAAAAGTGGAGAGAGGAGAGGAGGCTAGGGTTTGAGAGATGTGTTGAGAGAGATAAGAGCACTTGTGTGTGTGCTTTTTCTAATGGCTTTGTCCTCCCAAGCAAGTAGCTCTAAACATTCATCTCTAAGTAGAAATCAAATCTCCAAATTCGTCCAAGTTTTCCTCTCATATACTCAAGTGTTGATTTCTTGATTTGGCTTAGTTTTTTTGTATTTCTTCCTCCCCTCTTGATCTTGCTTGGTACTTAGGACATGTAAGTGATGGAGATATCTCGAAGACCAGATCTCATCCATCTAGGCATTTTCTATTGCTAGTTGTTGAGTTTGTCCGGTTTTGGTGGAAAAAAGAGTGATTTGTGGGGTTTTGCTCTTGATGGTTTTTGGCTTGATTCTTGCTGTGATTGAGGGTGCTAGGACGTGTGAGAAATCATCCTTAGCCATCTTTGATTAATTCTGCCTACGAGCTCCTCTCAATCATCGTTTTCATATTTGGGCCAGTTTTAGTGCAACTTGTCTTCGGATCAAAAAATACCAAAGCTATGGAAAGATTTGCTTCGATCTCTTCATAGATTAGGTTGACAATATATTAAGCAAGGTGTATACGAAGTTTCAAGTAATTTAGAGTTGTGGATTGAAAGTTACATCGATTCTTGGATTTGAAATCGTGTTGATTTTCAACTCTGTCTTGAGGATAGGTCAGACTGCCCAAGAGAGGTCAAATCGCCCACTAGTTGGAGGTCAGGCCGTCCGAGCAAGTTGTGGTTCATTTTGTTCAGGTTTTCTTGGAGATTTCATTATGAAGGTTTAGGCTCTGATATTCATAATTCCGCATAGCTATTAGAGTGAAAAAAAACGTTGAACTCCTTAAATCAAAAGATTTTAAAAAATTCATTGCTTGTGTGGCACCTATTCAACTCCTTCTAGTCGCGTCGGTCCAACAAATGGCAAATCGAGTAAGTGAGCTTATATTACATGACGGTGATGGATGGGATGTGGCGGCTCTTGAAGAACAATTTGCTTTAGCCGGACATCACTGTGGTTCAACATATTCCGTCGGGTAGGTTAGATCATGATTTATGGGCGTGGGCTCCTAAAAAACATGGGATGTACACTGTTAAATTTGCATATCGTTTATTGTCATGTACGGCACGGGAGAGAGAGAATGCTATGACTGGAGCTTCATCAACTTCCTTTGGTGAAGAACACTGAACACCCCATCTGGAAGAAGGTATGGAGCTTAAAAGGCCCACCCAGAGTTCGTGTGTTTTGGTGGAGGGTTATAAATGATTTTATGCTAGTTCAAGATAATCTCTGAAAACACACTTTGAAAGAATTGGTTATTGTGAAGTGCAGCCATCCAGATGAAACTGCGTACCATCACCATGTGCTGGTGGAGTTCACATATGCACGGTCTTTTTAGGCGGCCGTGAAGGATTTTGTGCAGGTTAAGTTACCAACGCTGCATCCAAGCTCCTGGGCGGTGGATTTGCTTGATTCTAGTGTATGGCGGACTGAGGAGACAAGTATAATCTTATGTGGAATGTGGTCGGTCTGGAATTCAAGGAACACGCGCAGGCGTGCAAATGGGCGAGGGACACAGCTCTCTATCGGTAACCAGAAATGCTTCTGGCCTAGGTGCGGTGAACCGGGAAATCAAATGGCATCCACCACTTCTTGGAAAGATCAAAGTGAATGTAGATGGGGCTTCTGACGTGAACCAAATGCTAGGGGCTACAGGAGCTGTGGTTCCTGATGATGGAGGGCGTTTTTGACGGCAAGAACAAGGAGGTATGCTTCGTTGTTGGATGCATTGACAGCGCGCGGAGGCGTATGCATGTAGAGATGGAGTGCAATTGATCTCAAATTAGGGTGCCACACACGTTATTGTAGACTTGGTTGGCCTTTGGAATACGAGGCACAACCATCAGGCGGATATTCTGCCAATTTTGACGGAGATCCAAGAGCTAAGTGGGGTTTTTTATTTTGTTTTCTCTTGTGTGTTGGTAGGAGGGATGCTAATTTAGCTACTCATATATGTGCTAAGCAAGCATCTGCCTCTTTTTCAAATTGTCCTTGGCTTAATCAGGTTCCAGATTTTAATGTAGCGTGCATTCAGCATGACTGTAATCCTACTGAGTAATGAAAGTAATGTTCTTGGTCTCCGAAAAAAACACTATTGTCACATCTTAAACTCAATTGATACTCTTCTGAACTAATGGCTTGTTTAGAAGGAAGAAATTTCACAAGAACTTTGTAGCAAATAAAACAAACCCTTCATGCAGAATCTCCCACAAATGCAAACATGAATACATTATTGAATTCAACTCACAAGTTATTGTCCTTTTGCATTTTTCTCTACAGATTGACACATGCAGCTGCGATCATGCGAGCATGGATCGAGCTGGCGTGTGTCAGAGATTTTGCTCAACTCAATTCTCACACAAGCGCTACTGCAGGCCAAAGCCCAAAGCCAAATTTGGCGCGTGTACCTCGAAAGGACGAAAATGCCCCGCTTATTGCTTACTACTCTTCCTGGCTCATATATTTAGTTTTTGATGAATTGTTTTAGTATGAAAAAAACATGAGTAATGCTACCCATCATTGATCAATTCAATCTAGGTGTCGACATATATGAAACCAACTTTTGTATTTTCTCAATTTGTTTCAGCCTTAGGTTTGATACAATTCTACCTAAGATCACATGATCTAATTGAAGTTCATATGATATTAAGATGTGATAGGATCATTCGTCCATTTCAATAATTCTCCTGCCCTATGGCAATGCGTTTGCAATGTGTAGTTGGCAACATTCAGAAATCGTAAGAGCTCGAAATGGCAAATCTTCTTGCCTTATCATTCCAAGTAAGTTACTGTAGAAATGTGAAATTAGTTGTAAACATCTTTTGTATAGATTTCTTTTCTTCAAGGATTTGGATAGAATATGTAATAACCTAAATACCAAAGGATTGGCACAAAATTGCAGCTTGCATTTAATTACTGAAATTAGTATTGGTGATAGAGGGAGCATATCATGTGCATATTTCCTCGGCTTGTTTGGATGTCATGGATTGTGCTAGAATTTTATTAAGATTTAAACCAAATCGTGCATGTCCCAATCTATTCGATCCAAATTTGCCTTCAAAGTGCAATCTTGCACAAACCGTTGTAAAACCCTTCAAAGTAATCTTGTCCACCTAATATGCTCCTTACTTCTTTAGGATATAGTACTGATTTTTTTTACTAACTAAATGCTGGTAATCAACGTGTCGATAATAATAATAATAAAACAAAGGAGCTCTTGTATACTCAGCGAAAAGCCTAAACATATTTATTTCTGAAGGGAAACCACTATCTATAGATCTGCTTTTCAGGGCCTATTTGATAGTTTAAATCCAAATCTAATCTTCCTCGCCCAAACGTTTGCTTAAGGAACATAGAAGTCCATCATTTTGATCTAGAAGCTGTCTTCATCGCTGAAATTAATTCTCACTGCGACAGTAAACAGTAGACAATAAGGCAATTTACTGAAATGACTAGTCGGGTGAAAATTATGTTTCTCCTCATTAGAATAAATAGACGAAAGGTAGGGGCAAAATGGTGATAAAGACTAAGGAATGATCAGCAATTTAGCAGTGAGAGGTGCTAGAGATTTGACATGATGGGGGCAAGCAAGCAAGCAAGGTGGCCATGTGTCAGCTGTCGACCTTTTAGCAAATTCAGGTCCGTCGGAGATGAGACATCGTCCATCAGAGAATTGGAGACCACAACAGCCCCACCATCCACAGCTCAATCGCACCGTCCAATTGAATAGTGAAGCTGTTTGCTATTCGGAGTGAAACAAAGGGATGATCCGTAAGAGCCAAGTGAGAAAAAGAAAAAAGAAACTATGTCAGGATGGATAACATCGGCGTTCCATGATCTCCAGTCATGGATTCCATCCAAAATTTACGGACAGAAGCGTTGGCGATTGGCCTGTTTGGAACGTCAAAGTGAATCTACCATTAGAACAGAAGATGCATCAACAAAAGGATTCATTGCTTAGAACAAGAGTTTATTGATTTTCGTTCTGCGATGTCGAGTGAATGAGTCTATTCTCTTAGGCCTTAGCAGATAGATAGTTTGATACACAACTTCAAATTCGAGAACCAACTACAAGCAACAAAACTTCACCAACGACCAGAAGATGCGAGAGTGAATCGAGGAGCTTCCCGACGGCCGTGCCGTCGACAATGCCGCTGATCTCCCAACGGCAGACAAGGAGGAGGGGAGAAGCAGCAGGAGTAGAAGAAGCAGTGATTACATCACGTGGAAGGAGGTCACGGTGCTCACGCGGTCCGCCCCAGAGGCGCTCGCCGCCGACCCCGACAAGGAATGCCGCCACTACGAGCTCAAGGCTGCATGGTGATTTTGTTCCATGTTTCCAAACAGCAAACAGCTGCATCGCTCAAAGATATGCTGTTACTTAGGCCCGGATGGTGGGGCCAATGTAATCTCCTTTTGTGGACGTTGTTTATGAGATGGACGCTATCGATGGGCTAAGGCAAACTTTGTCATTCCATCTAGAAAGGCAGACAATATGCTTCCCCTCCTAGCTTTTCCAGGCCACCACCATCCCACACACCGGGGAAAAAAATCCTAGGGGAGGGCCTGGAGGAGCCCTCCTCCCTCTCCACATATCAACCCTCCTGAATCCAATAGTTCCGAAGGAGGACCATCCACCGTTCATCCCTCCATTGAATCCAATGGCCCCCAAGGGAGGGCCTCCCCTAGAGAATTTCCTTCCCCACACACCTTCGTGTTTTCCCTAACCATTGTACGTACTAATTTACTACCCTCCATTTGCCTTCCGTCGCTGGTCTCCTAGCTTGCCGATGCCATCTGTCTCCCTCGACCTGACGGCCACTGACGCCCTCTGTCTCCCCCGACAGCCATCGGCCGCCGACGCCCTCTCACCATTATCGCCCCCTCTCCCTTGACCTTCCTCGCCACCACCTCCCATGTTAGCCCAGCTCCCGGAAAGAACTTGCACGTTGTTTCCTCTCTAGAACGCACGCACACAAGAAGATGAACATAGATGAGTTTTGCGACGACTAACCACTTTGTGTCTTTTCTCTCTTCTGTTATTCCATTGCTAATCAACTTTACAAACTGGTTACAATGTTTTTTATAACTACAATATGACATGTAACCTCCCCACTAACACGTTCAAGTAGACCACTACCTCCACTACAATATGACATGCAACATCCCCACACACACATGTACTATGATGAGGACATCCCTATGTCTACTACTTCAAGTATACGTGAGACATCCCCATGTTCGTCATAGCCGGGCCAGGAGAAATGCGCTCGTCTGTCATGTCTGGACGCCGGCTGCCATAGAGATGAGGTGAGCGGGTGGCGTTGGCGATTGATTTGGCTTCAATGGTGGTTTGGATTGCCGTGGAAATTGTTGGTTTGTGGGGATTTTGTTTTCGTGGTTCGCATTTCATAGTTTTTTTTACTTCATACGAACCGGAGCTCTAGCGAGCCGGCGGCGGCTGGAGATCGCCTCCTCCTCCTCCCTCCACTTCGTCCATACGCCTCTCTCTCCCCCTCCTCCCTATCCCCCGCTCCTCCTCCCTCCTCCTTCATTCAGGTGAGGTTGTTGCAGATGCTTTGGAAATTTGTTGCACCATGTCTTCTTATTTGTTTATTTGATGTCATAGATCTTCTTATTTGTTGTAGTAGCATTTTTCAATTATTCCATGGAGTGTTTCATTTTGCTGCAATGTGTCTTCTAAAATGGTGCGTCAACTTTTCCAAATTGTGCCTGTGATTCTCAATTTTATTACGAACATTTAATTATTTTGTTGTGCGAGTAATTTTTAAATATTGGCACTATTGTTTTTAAATGTTGTAGTGCTGTAAGGTCAATTTTTGTTTTAGCACTTAGCTAAGTATATACTCATGGTATTCATTCTTCTTTCGGTGAGAAGATGATATCTTTTTTTTCCTAATTTTCTCGACATATTTTTCTCTGTTATTCTGCATTTTGTTTTATGCATTGATTACAATTATTGCACAAGCTATTCACCGATGTTGCATCGGCGCTAGTTGTACCCAAAAGAATATCGTATTTTGAAGATCATATCCAAACGGAAGACATCTACTTAAGATTAGGGTAGTGATCACTTACTAATATAACTTGTTAGAAGAATAATTGAACAATTTTGTTTGTTTTGTTCGGGTGTGCCAGGCCAAGACTATAGTGCAACGTCTAAACGACACCACACACACGAGAGCCCTGGTAGCGAACTACTGTGATGGTCTCTCCCTTACAAAACATAAATTTAATACCAAAATGGACACATAGTCTTATTAAACTGATAAGAATACGTTTGATCTCAGACAGAAGGCTGAGAAAGTTGTTGTGGAAGTGCTAGCTCGGCCTAGGACTTGGGCTCCTGTGTAAAAGAAAGTCTTTTCCCCTGTAAAAATTTGATAAGAACCACTGAACTGGGGCGTACACTTCGGAGCTGCATGCACTGCAGATATGGATGTGGGCAGACTTGCAGAGAGTCTAGTCTATCCATGTACAATTCAGAACCAGGAGTGCTTGGATCAATGCTTTCTCAGCTCTGACGATACCATATAATCAACTCTGAAGATCACAGGTGTTCACTCCAATCTGGAGGTAACACAGTTGGTTCCATCTTAATACATCCTATGGGAGACGTGCCACAGCGCCCAACACAAATAAGATACCATCATACCACTATATAGGCAAAATTTGATATATACCATTAAGAATGTTGCCACTTCGAGATTTACCACTCAGTTTCTTGAAATTGGAAATTTGCCACCCCAGTTTCTTTGTCTTTTGAAATCTACCATTATCACTCAATTTTTCCTATTTTATTTTCTATTCTATGATTTTCTATATATTCCAATTGTAACCGGTTTTGCCCCTCTATATTCAGGCTGAATCCATCCCTTCCATCTTCTCTGCCCGTGAGTCAGTTCATTAGTGAACAACGAACTGAGCCATGAACTAGCTAGGGCACAGCCGCCGGTCCTGCCCCACCGAGCGAGTTCACCCCGCCGGCACCGCCGCCCCCCCTGTTGGTCGCCGAATCTTCATAAGCTATGTGAGTTGCTATTTTAGCTAATTCAAGTCCGAGTCTTAGCATATTGAACCTGTCAAGCAATGGTTAATTCAGCAGTGCATATACAAATTGTTGGTTTCACCATTAGCGCTTGTACTCACTGTTACCTGTAGCTGATCTATAATAATTTTTGCATGTTGCGGTTGCAGTTCTACTTGCCTGACTATGAACGTTATTTGTACGTTATCTAACACAGCACTGGAATTTTTCAAGTAGCACTGCATGTAGATGTTGGTACCACCACACCATCTGATGTCGGATAGCCCACTTTGCTGTTCTTGACATGTTACATTAGGCACCATTATAAAGCACTAGTAGTTGCCCTCATCCAAATTAAACAAAAAAAAAGGATCTAAATACCAGTTAGTATTAACTATCTATTTTCCTATTTAAGACAGCTAAACCTGATCCTCTAAAAGCCTCTAATTGCTATTTGTCATGACCATTGCAGTTCCAACTGCATAGAGCTTGGCAGGCCCTAATGGGACCTGAAAATCGATATGGCATCACAAGGCATACACTATAAGTATAGTGACACTTGCACTGTGTTGTAGAACCATGTCATTGGATATAGCATAGAAGTAATATAACGGTTGCATTTTGCAAGATATGTTCATAAGTTACTCTCCATTGACAAAGTTTTTACTCTCGTAGTACCAGATCAATGGAGTTCCAAGAAACTTTGCACACTCCAGATTATTCTTGTACAATGGACATCACAATTCACAATATTGTCTGATTCACAATATACAATGTACAAATGAGATTCTTGTACAATGGGGACATCACAATTCACAATATGGATATCACAATTCACAATGTACAAATGAGATTTTACAATATTGTCAAGAAATACACAAGAACTTGGAATATGCTCTGCTTTTGTGTGGGTGAACTGGTGGCGGTGCTCAGGGCCGAAGGGGAACTCAGGGCGGCCAAGCCTGCCTGCTAGGGTCGACCTCGAAGGAGGCGGGGGCTCGGGAAGGCGGCGTCGGCGAGCGGGGTGGGGGAGGCGCTCAGACTCAGACTCGGCTCGGCAGCAAGGCGTCGTGGCGGGGGCTCGGGAAGGCGGCGCCAGTGGTGAACTTCGCTTTCGTTAGGCAGGATCGGCGGCTGTGCCCTAGCTAGTTCATGGCTCAGTTCGTTGTTCACGAATCACGAATGAACTGACTCACGAACAGAGAAGATAGAGGGGATGGATTTAGTCTGAATATAGAGGGGCAAAACCAGAAGTTTACAATTGGAATATATGGAAAATCATAGAATATAAAATAAAATAGGAGAAAATGAGTGATAATGGCATATTTCAAAAGACAAAGAAACTGAAGTGGCAACTTTCAAATTTCAAGAAATTGAGTGGCAAATCTCGAAATGACAACATTCTCAGTGGCATATATCAAATTTTGTCCACTATATTTCGAACAGATAGTGTAGAATTATAGCCGCAAGCTACGCCATCTATCTCCATTTGCATGGTTTTCCAAGGGTGGTAGAATGATAGCGGCAGCGCCCTAGCTAAGGGGTGGGCAGCACTGCATATGTTCTCCATTGCCGACGACCGTGTGCTATGCTATGGTCCATCGATACCATCTTAGAGCTGAGACTAATGAGCACCTACACTTACGCCTCAAGGATCAGCCTCCGTTTCTGCCATGCATATCTAGATCATCGTTGTGACAACAACAAAAAAATCGCCTGCTATTGCGCCAAGCTGAGAATGGGCGGGTAGGCGTAAACGCCGTTCAGCCAGCCGTCGGCGATGTACTTGTAGGCGGCCTCGGTGAAGTGGATGCCGTCCCAGTTCACGTAGGTAGATGGGTCGCTGCAAGCGGTTGCGCCAGGCAAACCGCATCCTGCTCCAGCTGGGTTGTAGTTGTACGGCCCGCCTCCGCCGCAGCACGCTCTGAGAGGCTCCTTGGTGAACCCTGAAAACCAAGCCAAAAGTTGCGTACTACTGTCAATATTTTTCATTAAAAAAAATCCACTGCAGAATATATGTGCGCAATCAAAATTTTCTAACTTTGAAGCGAACGCACACAAGATCTCCTTTTTTATGCTTATTATATAGAGTTGACCTAGCTAGGTGTAAATTAGTCTGTTGTACCCAACAAAATTGCAGCAAGCCCAAAGAATCTTGTTGAGCCGAATTCCATAGTAGTCCACTATAGCTAGTAGCCTAGTACTACTAGAGATGCTGCCTTAATTCATTTCCTCCCCGACACACATGGGTTAACGTAGCTGAAGATTCCAAATTTTCGAAGACCGCAAAACTCTAGGAAGTGCACAAGGGTACTAATTGTGTCTCTGCTATAGATTTCATCAACCAGCTGTTTGACGTCGTTAATCTAGCGATGTACTCTTAGGACATATATAACAGTTTTTCTTTTAGAGGTTATTTTTAAAGGCTTTAACTCGTCTATAGACAATCTTAGAGGCAACATCTCTAATAATTTATCTATAAAATCATTTATTTTCAACACAATTTCTCTTCTTACACACTCACCATTTGCGATGGTTTGCGTGCCTAACTTGTCTCTTATATAAAAGATGATACATTCTCTCTCCTCTAACTAGATTTTTGAGTGACATGGCAGCTAAAAGACGGCTGAGGTGACCACTATTGAAGATGTCCTTATCTGCGTGTGAGCATGGTGACATCGCATTTATGAACTAGTAGTCCGAAATCGATCACATGCTTCACTACAATTCTCCAGCTAACATGATCTCGATCAACGCACAGACGATAAGAAATCTGAAGTAATTCTTTCAAACGAAGCATCTAATCATGATCAAGAATCCTTAAAAAATCAAGATCAAGAAAATGGAATTTTTGGAGAAAAAACAACCGAGCTTTCCCGGCCGCCGGATGAGCCGCGCAATCGGCTTGTAGTAGTCGGCGTACACGAGCTTCGTCCTCGGGTACTTCCCGCGGATGCGCCCGACGGCCTCCCGCAGCATCCAGTTGTGGTACTGCGCCAGGCCGTTGAGCCGCCGCAGGCACCCCGTCCGGCGGTCATACTCCGTCGCGTTCGCCGTACCGTACTTGGTCAGCGCCATTGGCATGCACCCCGCCGGCGGCGTCCCCGTCACCACCACGTACCTTGCTCCTTCCTCCACCAGCCTCTGCACACACATGAACAGAGCTATATCAAGCGAGAACTCGATCCGTCGATCGTCTTTCTCGGTGACACCGTGCGAACTCTCACGACGCGAGGCGAGGAATATGTGTACCTCGACGCCTCTGCAGATGGCTTGCACGACTTCCGGCACGAAGGACTTGGCCTCCTGGAGGCTCTTCCCGCCGGAGAGGATGTAGCTGTAGTCGTTGCCGCCGAACTCGCCGACGACGAACAGCGACCTCGCCAGGTACTCCCTGCATTCCGCGGTGGTGTTGCAGAGCGACGACTGTTTCAGGAGCTTGCGGAACCACCCGATCTGCACGCGCAGGGAGCTCCGGAACGGCGGCACGCTCGCGGCGTTGTACCGGAGGAAGAACCCGACGTCCAGCGCCGTGCCGCCGACGATGGCGAAGTTGGCCCCCCGGGTGAAGTTCTCCGCCTTGGACAGGAACGGCGGCAGGAGAGGGAGCCCTAGCGCCTCCGCTGCGCATGCAAAGAACAATCAAGAACGCGCACTCGACATGTACAAAGGCTTCATTTAATTTGTTGTGTGCGTGTGCGTGATCGATGTATTTACCGATGAAGTCGACGATGAGGCGGCCGTTGGAGGGGCGGCCAGTGGGGCGGCGGAAGAAGGTCTCGCCGTAGGGGGAGTGGTTGAAGGGGATGGCGGGGAGGCCGGCGGACTGGAGGACGAAGTTGCCGGTGTCGGAGTAGGAGCTGCCGAAGCTGAAGAAGGAGTGGAACTGTGGAGGTTCTGGGTCGATAGAGGCGCCCGTGCCACGGAGGAGGCACGAAAAGAAGACGACGGCCAGCGAGAACAGCAGCGGCTTCATGAGCTGATCAGGAGGCGGCCAGGTAAGTGGAGGAAAAGACGAGCGGTTAATTTGCTCGCGGCGTAGCGTGCGGTTTAGGACGAGGTAGTAGACGAAGCTGCAAGCATATATATGGTCAGCCGTGGCGTTAGAACCTGATTGATTACTAAGGTTCACTTAGTTAAGGTCCCATCTGGATATTAATTAATATAGGAATTATACTATTTTATGTGAAATTTCTACAAGTTACTTCAGGAAAAATAGTTCAGTTGTAGGCCCTCTTTGTTTAGGCTTTTTGTCTGGCTTAAAAGCCAAAAAGCCTAAGCCTAAACAAAGGGGTGGCTTTTTTGTTCAGCTTAAAATAAGTTTAAGCCAATTTAAGTCTAAAAGCCATAAGCCAAGGGAGATATGCTTTTTTGGCTTTTGCGGAACAGAATATCTATTTGCCACTGAAGTTCACTGAAATTACCCACGAAATGCCATTGTATATAAGTGAAATCGTTTCGTTTTTCTTAGTTCTTTCCTCCTCTCCACCCCGTTTCCCCTTCGGTTCCCGTGGACACCACCTCCCGTCCCCTCCCTCCCTACCCTTGCCTTGCCGCTCATGCCCTCCCCGGCGTGGCCGCCTCCCCCCCCCTTCCCAGCGCCGCCCTCCTCCCTCCACACGCGCCTCTCCGCTCACCCAATGCCGCCTCCCTCCCTCCCCCCAGCTGCCTCCTCCTCCACCCCCAACTCCTCGCCTCCGCCCCCTCCCTCCCCAACCTCCGTCTGGGGTACAGTACATGGGCAAGCTCATCCCGTGCCGACCCCTGTGTGTCCACGATTCATGCCCGCCGCCATCGGGTTTGCTGTCGAGCTCATCTTGTGGCGTGGACTTTCAAGATCCCAGAGCTCATCTCATTGTTCGGTGTGAGATGCAAATGCTTCTCTTGGCTTGTTAGGACTCCGAATCGAAATTGTGTACAAAATGTTTTATTCTAATCTCGGTGCTCCATAGCTTTAGACTAGAAAATTTTCGATTCATGATTTTAGTTTTCTCTATTTTGCGTATTTGATGGTACACAATGTTTGCAATCTATACTTCATGCTCCTTGGACTATTAGCTTTAGTATAACTTGGTTATTTTGGCTAATATAATGCAATGTTTGTGCATCCACTGCTCGGAGCTGACTCAAGTGCTCAAAAATGTGTTCAAAGGATTGCAAGATCAGATCTTGACAATATATCTTTAGATAAGGAACTTCCTCCAGAAGTTGCCGATGAGATCAAAAAGATTTGCCGAAATCCGAGCAAATGATGGTGACACGGTCATTTCGGATCTGTACATGAGAAAAGAGTGAGAAGAATACACGAGCAATTTGGATTCGATGATGTTGAGCTTGTGAAGTTGCTTTAACGTGTCCGAAATCACCTTAGATGATGCCAATGCATTGCACTATCTTTCTTGCTTCTCGTGATTCCAAAGTTGTTTCAGAGTTGTTAGGCTTGGGATTGGCCAACTTGAATTTGAAGAATAGCCGTGGATACACAAACTGGATCAATGGAGAATATTTTAAAACTTTTATTAGGTTGTATCTGGTATAATTGACTAATTGTACATCATGCAAGTAAGGTGTTCTTCAATGGCTCACTTCATGGATTTACGGTCTTTCATCCTGTGTGCACGTGTCTTGAAGCTTTATAGGCAAGCACTGCGCATTACTCGCCAAGCCCCTGAACATGCTCGTGGTCAGGCATTTTTTATCCTTGCTCTCTTATCTCTGGTTTTACTGTTATCTTTGAAGCACACTAATTATTCATGTACATTCTTTATCCGGATGAGTTGAGGCAAAGAGTAAGAATGAGATTGACAAAAATCGCCATTGTGACGATAAGCGAAGATTAGGTTTTTAATTAGTGAAGGGCGCAGAGATTGAAAGGTCTTGATGAGATGCTTAACATGGCGAGAAGCAGTTAATTTGAGTTATGTCATGGGCTCTGCTCTAGTATTCAATTCTCCCCTCGAATTCACGAAGTCAATTGTTTTACACAATCCACTTTTCACAAAGAGTAAAACAAGGTGTGTTGGTTTACATGCAAAATATGTGCAACATTTGATTTGAGAATGCGAAAAGGGTTAGATGGGTGCAGATCAAGGATAGTATCTAGTGCGAGGAGTTATAAGGGTCGAGATCACCTCTTTGTAAAACATTTGTAAAAGTCTCTTTGGTATGGGAAGTGTTTCCATACTGAGAAATATTGTAATGGGTTGTGAAATATGCATATCGAGAGATGTGATGCTCAGAAACAATAATCTTTTGATATTCTGATAGTTGGTTCAGTTGTTCTTTCAACCATTAATTTCTTCCGTTGCGCGATGTCCAAAATAAATACATGCATGCACTACGAGCGATATCCATTTTGTTTCATATGTACAAATGTATGTATCGTCATATTTTCAGATCCCATGAAAAAAATCAGTTTAAATACATGCTTAACAAGGTCCTTTAAACCTTTAAGGGTATTTCAGACCTTTCATCCTTCTCACACAACTCAATAAGCCAACATCCTACAAAAAGCCTGACTACCAAACAACAAAGTTTGGCTTAAAAGCTTAGAGGCTTATAAGCTGATTAAGCCAAAAAGCTGGCTTTAAACTATAAGCTAAAAAGCTTAAGCCTAAACAAAGAGGGCCGTAGTCTAGCTAATACAAGGCGCTAGAACTAATTGGATCATTGGATGTGTATCCTCCGATGTAGAGAGAGCTACCGTTGCTATATTAATTTTTTAGTACGATTGTTTTAGTAACATGATTTTTCTTATTTAAGTTTCCTTGATTAATGGGCTTAGAAGTAAATTACATAGTGCGGCAGGGGATATGATTAATTTGTTTATTGATATGGCAAGGGCAATCATGCCGGCAAGTGGGCAATATGAAGTTCTGAACTTCCATATAAGCTTTTTGTTTAGAGCCTGAATATCTGTGCACAGGGATTTTAGAGCTAGAATTTTATACGAGGGGATCAATTGAACAAAAAGACACTGTGTTTCATTTGGTTTCAAGCGAAAGTTCTAAACACCCAATATATATAACAATATATTGCTTGACATTCATCTACCTAATGATCTACAAAAAAAGCTAGCTCCATATTATTTTGATGTCAACGATTGCATGAGAGTGAGACACATAAAACGCCAAGTAAAAAAGACAATAGAAACTAATATGTTTAATGTTTAACCCGTGTTCACTGACATTTCATTGCACTGAAATTATCATAAGTGCACAGCCCACTCTTCAAAAATTCAATCCATCTCTAGTTTTGAGTGTTTTTAGGGAGAAGAAATGCAAAATAAAAAAAAAGGAAAAGAGGGAATAAGAGGAAGTTGTACTCTTGTACAGTTTACTCTGCCCCATGGTTCTCCTTTTCTCATGACTTGAGTATTTGGGATTGTGAGAGATAAACAAAAGTTTAAAAGACTGTAGCTACTAGCTACTACTTTGGAATACATGATGAACTCATCTTTTGTACATAAGTATATGTTAATATTAATTAGATAACTAATGCATAGCCTTTAAGATTTTAATATTTAAGCGATTGAAGGGACCATACATGTATTTCTAGAGTTTTGTTCCACACAAGACCAAGGTGGTCTAAAAATGTTTTGAAGCAAGGAGGAGGCAGGGAGCCATGGCTCCCACTAGCCCCATGTTGTCTACGTCCCTCTCAAGTGTCTATACATGCCTTGATTATTTGGTTTCATGAGTGCTTGTTCAACTCAAGTGGTTAGTTAGGACAAGGGCCAACCATCCTAGTTCTCGTCTGTTAATGAGAATAGCTCTTGAATGTTGATGGCAATTATGCTAGGTTTTTTTAGAGAGAAGTCAACTTGTTCTAGTTTTTCTTTTTTGGTCTGCTATTTGTATGTTACTTGATTATTCTTCAACTCTAAAAGGTCGATTTTATTGACCTTTGGATTAGCTTTGATACGTGTAAGTCTGATTCTAGATTGATCTATTGGTTCGAAAAACATGGCATACTTTCTTGCGAATGATGTGGCTTATACTTAAGAAAGCTAAAGTTACCTTAGAAATATAGTTTTTGTTTCTAGAGAGACGGCAATTTATGCCAATTCTAAATGGCTTTAGCCTAAAAAACATTTTTAGCCTATGGAAGCACACTTGTGAAGCATTGCAAAACATTACCTCAATCCAAACGCGCGTGCGCGCGTTTTGAAACTCAATCCAAACGGGTGTTGATTTTGTGTCGGATCCGGATTTCCTAATCCCGAATCCTCTGTGAAAAAATACTGTGTTATTCCCTGGATCAGTAGATAGCACTCAAAGATACATCACCGAATCATTTCATACATGACGTAAACTAAACCATTCATTAATTAAACAACATCAGAGTTTACATAGGCCACATCGGGCCAAGTTTTACAATAAAGGCCGAACAAACCAAATAATTACATTACAAAAGCGGAAGCGACAGCGGAACCAAAAGGGGTGGAGCACATCTCTCCACAGGCAAGCGATTAGGGTAGCCCGTGTGCGTTCGATACTAACCAAAGACTTGGATAGCGTTGGATGCACGCAAGTACTAGCGGAGTCATCCAGACGGAGGCGAGACCTAGATGACTAAGACTATCTAAGCTCCTCCATATTCTTGACCATCCACGTCTGGGTCCTCGTAGTACGCGTAACATCCTTCATCCACGGCTTCTGAGGGTTTGGGGGAAAGAGCGAGAATGAGCACAACTTCCGTGCTCGCGAGCCAACACACAAGATGCAGTAATAATACATGCAAGGCTTAACAAGGATGGCTCGGGTTCTTTTATTTGCCATAGTAATGTTTTCAATTATCATAATTACAAATTCCTATCACTTAGCATTTTAACCAAAATTTATTTTATTAAAGAGAGTAATTGTGCAACATTTATAACAGTAGAGGTTCCCTCCAACTTACGCTTACTTTTGATTTGGGCTATCCCCACTTATTAACACCGCTGAGTTTGACGACTCAGGAAAAATCCAATCTCAGGGCTAGATGAGCCCAACCTGATTTTCATCCCACCCACAAAGTTTTTGAAATAGAACTAACTCTAATGAGTCCTCATGTCCGCCTTTGACCGTAGGCAAGGCTGTTTAAACAGTTTAGACTTTGCAGAGGTTGTACACTATACCCACAAGAGACAATCATACTCGTTGCCCCACATGATTCCTTAGTCATGTAGTTGAGAGATTATCACAGTAACCTTTCAAATTACCTCGCCCCTTCCACCATCTCACACATATGGGCTTCTCCCACTTGCGGTGGGTCCCATGAGTTGTGCGGGATGTTCACCACCACGACTAGCGTAGCTGGCAACTTTACCCTCCCTTGGTGTCCCACTCAAGCTCAACCGTAACCAACGCTTGCACTACCTCATTCTGCCTCCAGTGAGATGATTTCCAAGGTCCAATAAATTTACTAAGCCAAGTTGTACTTTGCAGATTTGCGGTTGTACATGTTTTACAATGGGAGGTTGTGACAAGATTAAATGCTTAATCCATCCGGACGGTTCATATCACATACCAACCACTCTCATGCTCCGACGGCACCCACCACCATATCATCCGCCCAGATGTGGTAATAACAATTTAATAGGGTTTTTGGGGAAGCAAAAATACATTATCTCAACACTCCAGTCATTTACCCACAATGACTGCCCAAAACCACTTTCATGTTTAAAATATAATGATTAGGACATTTTTAATGCCCCGGTACTTAAGCAAGACTAGCATGTCGTTTAAGTACAACCTATAGCTAGTAATTACCACATAGTTACAAGGGTGACAAGGAATTAAGGGATTTAATTTTCAAAGGATGGCATATTAATATTTAATTACCAAGTTGGTATTTAGCTACGTTAAGATTTAACATACATTTGCATAAAGAAATAAAGCATGCAGTTTTGTGTTTTAAAGGAATATAATTTGCATAAAATGTAGGTTTAATATGATCAAAGTATTGACTCGCCTAGGTCAATTTACCGCGGCTTTGATCTTACTCAAAGCCTTCTCAGTCAGTGGTCTTGAATTCTTGGTCCACGTCTTTATCCGAATCTTGATCCCGCTTGAGTCGTTGTTTCTTCGGGACTCCAGCTTCTAATTACACGATAATCGGTCGAAAACTAAATAAATCCAAATAACTTCAAAAGACCAATTAAATTCAATTGAGCTTGATTAAGTTTTGTGATGATCGAGATTATGAGGGAAGATTTAGCGAATTAGGGATGTTTGACAAAGTCAAATGACAATTTGAGCGAAAGAGGAAATGGCGGAGAAACTCTGCCAGGAAGAAAAACAAGGAAGGATCAAAGTTGAAGGAACATTTATAGGGATATTCCACTTCAGTTTGGAAGATGGCAAGATATCGTCGATCAGGGAATCTCATGGCTTGATCTTAGACTCGAAAAGCTTCTTTTAATTATTGGATAATTATTAAGGAAGTCCCATGAGTTGGGTTAGACTTGATGGATATGAGTCTAAAAGAACACTAGGCATTATTTATTGAGCGTTAGACATTAGAGATTTGGGATGAAACATGTGAAGAGCACAATTTTACTTCGTCGATTTAATCTTGGAGTCAAATTTTACCGGAGTTCTTTCTTAAGGTGGTGCTTCGAACTGTCGATACATTAATTATTCTTAAGTACCATTGGTGATTTAAATCTAGAGATAAAGATAGGATGACTGATATTTGGGCAAGATTATATCCTTAGCAAGACTTCTAATTTAAATTTGCATTTTAAATTAGATGGCAAAGGCATATTGGTTAATTATCTTATCTTTTAACTTATTTGCCGCTTACATAAGAATGTATATATCCATATATCAAATTTATGTTTGAGATAAAGATTAGGGACTTAAGATTTAAATAATTCTTTTTCCTTAATTATTAACTCACATTTTAAATGTCTTCATGATTTTTGGGATATGGAGATGTTACTGGATATCTTGGCTGGGCTTTATTTTTATACTGATTATTAACATTGATAACTTTATATCGGGGGATAAAGATGCAATGGTTATTATTTAGACCATAGAATATTTGATAGGATTTGTAATTAGGATTCAAGTTTCTAGAGCCAGATATTGCGATCAGCATAATTATGCTCGAATAGCCTTAAATTTTATTTCTAGAAATTTGTAATTTAATTTCTTACACCTCTTAGTTTTGAAATATTAGTGGAAAATTTATTTAAATTAATTTCATCAATTGAATAGTTATTATTTAAAAAGGGTTATCAAGATATTTGAAAGTCATCAAATGATCTTCCAATTGAGAGATGAACTAATTAGATTGAAGTGCTTTCATTAGTTTATAAAGGGGCAAGGGTCCACTGGCCATTGAGGGAAAGAGGGACACATCACAACACACATGAGAAACAAAGGGGCTTAGCTGACGTGGAAGCTGGGGCAAGACTGCTGTGGCCTGCCGGCAGAGCGACTGACAGAGAGGCTGCAAAGGCCGAAAAATGTGGTGGGGAGAGAAAGAGGCCCAAGGCAGTGGCATTGCAGCCGAGGCGGCGTCGAGGAGGAGCTGGCGACGGCGAAAGTGGACAGACGTGGTGGCCGAACATAGGCGATAGCGGCCGGAGGAAGGGGAGAGGAAGGGGAGGAGAGCACGGGCACGAGGGAGGTACAAGGGATCTCACCGAGTGGCCCGTGGAGGCGGAGGAGATCCGGAGCGAGTCGGTGGCGTGAAGCTGGGGCGGCACGAGAAGGCTCACGGCGGCGGCGGCCTAGGGCGGCAGGGGGTCTTGGCCGATGGTTGGGGGCCTAAGGGGCACTGTGGAGGAGCTCCTGGAGGGAGGAATCGTCCCGAGGGGCGCCGAGGAGGGGATGGCGGCGGTGGGAGCTCCAATTGGTCGGAAGGAAGAAGGAGCAACTAGGAGGGGAAGGGCGAGGGAGGCAAGGTGTGCCTGGCTTTATAGCTGCGAGAGGGAGGAGGAGATGGCCGTTGGGGGCGCGACATGAGCGTGGCGCCGGGTCGGTGGCGTGAGCAGAGTAGGTGAAACTGGCGCATGGGATGGCGTGCTCTGCGCATGGGATGGGCGAGCATGCGTGCGCGGGTGTCATGGCATGTGCGTAGAGCGGCATGGGCTGCAACGGGAGCATGCGGTCGTGCAGGGGCGAGGATGAGGCAGGTGAGTTGATAGGGCGCCCTGAGCGCACGTGCAGTATGGGCGACGGCTCCAGCGGTGACGGGACAGAGCGACGACTTGCGCGGCTGTGGCAAGCGATGGATGGTGTGGCGCATGTCTTTGGCAGGTCAGCCAGTGCACACAGCGATGCATCTGTGAGCGAAACGAGGCATCGAGGTGGCAGGTGGAGTAGGTGGTGTGGTGACGCGAGCGGCATGGGCAGGGTGACACGCACGATGCAACGGGAGCGGGCACGCCGGGCGTGCGCAGCGTGGCCAGAGCATGTACGGTGTGGGGGCGTGCTCCAGAGCAAGCTCTCGACCAGGAGGTGGCAGGGGGTGGCTTGGGCCAGGAAGGCTAAAGGAGAGGACTCAAAATAAAAAATTTGATTTTGAGCTGAGCTTTGAAGATGAACTTTGAATGTTGAGAGAAAATGAGGATTTGGAAACCTTTATTGCTTTGATTTGCAAATTGATTTCAAGCAAAAGCTCTAGCAATTGAAGATATTGTTTTAAAAACTGAAAATGGGTTGTTACAAATCCTACCCTCCTTAAACAGAATCTCGACCCCGATATTCGAACTACTCAGGTTAAACAAAGAACATACCTTTTAGCACTCTGGTGGCTTGTCTTGCCTCTTCTGCAGTGACATGGTTCACACGGCCCTAGTTTGGTGTTGAAGCGGCTCGTGTGGCTCCTGAGTTGAGCTTCGTAGGGGTGACTTGGTGTTGAGGGCACTTTTTGGCAAAGTGCCCCTTTTCTCTGCAGTTGAAGTAGTGAAGATGTGCTATCAGGTTATGCACTGTAGGTTTTACGGCGGGGCGGGGAGCGCGGAGATCATTCTCACTTCTTCCCATTTCCACTGAGGTATTCTGACACTTCCGTGTAGCCTAGATACTCCCCCTTAAAATGAAGGGTGTTTGATACTGGTTGTCTTTGCCAACTTCATTCACGACGAGTCTCACAACATCTTGAAAACTTGTCCTTTGTAACTCAACTGCCTTGGTCAGCAACGGGCGCAGGAAGTAGTCTTTGGGGTCAGTGGTCTTATCCTTCGCAGAGGAAGCACATAACTTTAAGCATCGGGCATTCACCTGGCTGGTGGTCCTTATCGTAGTCGGGGCAGTTTACGTAGCATTGGTCTGCCTGATGTCCTTTTTATCCACAACGTGTGCATGCTATCTGGTTCGTAGGGCAGTTGTCTGATTGATGGTGTTTCTCACAGCAGGGATAGTAGGGAATTGGGCATGTGTAGCAATAATGTCTAGTTTGCCCACATGTGAAGCATGTTCCTCTTGCATCCTGTCGTATTGGAGGACATAATTGGGCGACATGTCCTATATTGTCACATTAAGAGCATATGGTATTTGGTGGAGCTTCTAGATCTGGTAGTAGAACTTCGGCAGGCACAACTTGCTCCTTGCTGGGGCTCTTGATAAGTTGTTCTTTCCCGAAGCGGAGGTTAGTGGCGATGGCATTCCTTGCCGGTTCTTTAAGATCTCGTTGGGGACATCTGGGCACATGGTGTCCTAGGTTGCCGCAATAGAAACATTTAATTTCTTCGCCTTGCTTCCACTGGGGGCATCTGTTGGCGAAGTGTCCGGTAATTCTGCAATAGAAGCAAGTGATAGCCGTTTTGGGTCCACCGGATGTAGTGTCATGGTTATCTTTAATGTTACAGCTTCTCCCAGACAATCCTTTAAGTTGATGGGTGCCAAGGTCTACTTTGCCATCTTCTACACAACGTGCAAGACGAAGCTTCTTCTGGGGGCATCTGTTGGCGAAGTGCTCTTTTTCTCTACAGTTGTAGCAATGAAGGTTAGCTGCTGGGTTGGATGCTGTAGATCGTCTAGCGGAGCGAAGAGTGTGGAGACCATTCCCACTGGAATGCAGAGTTGGAGGTGGAGCTCTTGGTGGTTGGGCTGCTGACTGTCTGAATGACTAGCTGCCAAGAAATGCTGACTGCTGGGGGTAGCTATCTTGTGGCCTCTGCGCTGTCATCTTCCTTTTGCGACTAGCACCACTTCCTTAGGTTGCTGCTCTCTTTGGCGCCATCTGAGGGAACAACTCAGCTTAGAACTAAAGGAGATATATGAGGGTTTACTGGCCCTTTAGAGCACAACAGAAGAACTT
Organism: Phyllostachys edulis; assembly: GCA_036346405.1. Lineage (NCBI taxonomy): Eukaryota > Viridiplantae > Streptophyta > Magnoliopsida > Poales > Poaceae > Phyllostachys > Phyllostachys edulis. The sequence goes on from CM070561.1 coordinate 72,193,434, forward strand.
CAAACCAACGAGGAGAAAAAATCAAGTATAATACAAAGCCTAGAATGGCTGCATTATATTAATGGGTTAGTTGTTACATGACTCCTGAAGCACAACATATAGACCATGCTAAGCCACGACACAAGATACAAACACATCGTTTACAAAAGAAAGAAACAGAAAATGCTTGCAACCAAAAGTTCGCTTAGCATGCACTTTTGGCTAACCTAGACTAAGCCTGACTACTCCAATGGGGGCTGACCACTACAAGCAGTGCAGTTGCCCAGGGAGCGGGAGCGGGAACGACTCTGACTGAAGCTCGGCGAGCGGGAAAAGGAGCGAAAACAGCTGAGACTGCGTCCATAGCTGGACTCTCCAATGTCGAAGTCGGGCGATGGACTGGGGCGCCGCACGCTCTTGCGCACAGTCATCCTGGTGCGGGCTCCTCGGGGTTGGAGTGGTCGATCAAGTGTCCAGTCACTGGAAGAGATGGCTAGCGGGGGATGATTTGGGGCATACATCGCAGCGGCTGCTGTGGTGCGTGCTAACTCTGCAACGACAGCATCCCTCTCTCGCCTCACCTTAGAGAGGGCTGCATCCCATCTGATCAGCCGGTTGCAGACGGTGTCAAAGCGGTCGTAGTTACTGGTGAGGAGCATCTGAAGCTGTCCAATCTCGTCCACGACGCTAGTGAGGGAAGCTGTCATGGCATGCGTGAGCTGCACCTGGTGGGTCAGGCGGGGGTCGTCGTCTCTGATATCGAAGATCTCCGGGTAGCGCAATCCTTCTTGAAGAGATGAGTAGAAGCAAAACGGAGATCTCAGCAGGTCGCCCTTGTGCATCTGGCACAGACGAGCGAAGGCGAAATGAGCTGCATCCTGAATTGAATCAGAACCGCGACTCCTGGGGTGCTCAGTCCTGAAGGTGTGGGAGATGAACTCACCTTCCCTCGGGTGAAGGTACACCTCCATAGACCAAGATTCTCGGTCCAGGATCTGAGCCTTCTAGCTTCTAAAGATAGGCTGGTGGCGGTAGTCTAGGTACTGCATGAGTTTGCGGAGGATATCCACGAACTCTCCAAAGTCCTCTCCGTGGGTGAAGAAGTCCCACGGGGCATCGGATGAAGCACCGACCATCTACAATTTTGAAATACGAGGAAGAGTCAGCCAAAGAGTAAAAACTCAAGTGAACTAGAGACAAGCAGAGAACTAAGAGAGATGAGTAAGAGCAGTAAGTATGCTATATTTTGCCAAAGGCTTTCTTAGTTTTTGAAAATAGGACTCAAGTCCTTAGGCACGCCCAATCTAACTAAGGCTCCTACAGTCAAATGCTCTGATACCAAGCTCTGCCGGACCCAGATTTCCTAATCCCGAATCCTCTATGAAAAACAATGTGCTATTCAATTCACTGGATCAGTAGATAGCACTCACAGATACATCACTGAATCATTTCATGCATGATGTAACTAAACCATTCATTGATTAAACAACATCAGAGTTTACATAGGCCACACTGGGCCAAGTTTTATAATAAGGGCCGAACAGGCCAAATGATTACATTACAAAAGCGGAAGCGACAACAGAACCAAAAGGGGTCGAGCAGATCTCTCCACGGGCAAGCGACTGGGGCAGCCCGTGTGCGTCCGATACTAACAAAAGACTTGGATAGTGCTAGATGCACGCAAGTACCAGCGGAGTCGGCCAGACGGAGGCGAGACCTAGACGACTAAGACTATCTAAACTCCTCCATCTTCTTGACCATCCACGTCTGGGTCCTCGTAGTACGTGTAACATCCTTCATCCTCGGCTTCTGAGGGTTTGGGGGAAAGAGCGAGAATGAGCACAACTTCCATGCTCGCGAGCCAACACACAAGATGCAGTAATAATACATGCAAAGCTTAACAAGGATGGCTCGGGTTCTTTTATTTGCCAAAGCAATGTTTTCAATTATCATAATTACAAATTCCTATCACTTAGCATTTTAACCAAATTTTATTTTATTAAAGAGAGTAATTGTGCAATATTTATAACAGAAGAGGTTCCCTCCACCTTATGCTCACTTTTGATTGAGGCTATCCCCACTTATTAACACCACCGAGTTCGACGACCCAGGAAAAATCCAATCTCAGGGCTAGGTGAGCCTAGCCTGATTTTTATCCCACCCACAAAGTTTTTGAAATAGGACTAACTCTAGTGAGTTTCCATGTCCGCCTTTGACCGTAGGCACGGCTGTTTAAACAGTTTAGACTCTACAGAGGTTGTACACTGTACCCATAAGAGACAAACATACTTATTGCCCCACATGATTCCTTAGTCATGTAGTTGAGAGATTATCATAGTAACCTTTCAAATTACCTGGCCCCCTTCCACCATCTCACCCATATGGTCTTCTCCCACTTGCGGTGGGTCCCATAAGTTGTGCGGGATGTTCACCACCACGACTAGCGTAGCTGGCAACTTCACCCTCCCTTAGTGTCCCATTCAAGCTCAACTGTAACCAACGCTTGCACTACCTCACTCTACCACCAATGAGATGATTTCCAAGGTCAAATAAATTTACTAAGCCAAGTTGCACTTTGCAGATTTGCGGCTGTACATGTTTTACAATGGGAGGTCATGACAAGATTAAGTCCTCAATCCATCTAGGTGGTTCATACCACATACCAACCATTCTCATGCTCCGATGGCACCCGCCACCATACCATCCGTCCAGATGTGGTAACAACAATTTAATAGGGTTTTGGGGGAAGCAAAAATACATTATCTCAACACTTCAGTCATTTACCCACAATGACTGTTCAAAACCACTTTCATGTTTAAAAGATAATTATTAGGACAGTTTAATGCCCCGGTATTTAAGCAAGACTAGCATGTCGTTTAAGTACAACCTATAGCTAGTAATTACCACATAGTTACAAGGGTGACAAGGAATTAAGGGATGCAATTGTCAAAGGATGTCTTATTAATATTTAATTACCAAGTTGGTATTTAAGTACCTTAAGATTTAACATACATTTGAGTAAAGAAATAAAGCATGCAGTTTGGTATTTTAAAGGAATACAATTTGCATAAAATGTAGGTTCAATATGATCAAAGTATTGACTCGCTTGGGTCAATTTACCGCGGCCTTGATCTTACTCAAATCCTTCTCAGTCAGTGATCTTGAATTCTTGGTCTGCGTCTTTATCCGAATCTCGATCCCGCTCGAGTCGTTTCTTCGGGACTCTAGCTTCTAATTACACGATAATCGGTCGAAAACCAACTAAATCCAAAGAACTTCAAAAGACCAATTAAATTAAATTGAGCTTGATTAAGTTTTGCGATGATCAGGATTATGAGATAAGATTTAGCGAATTGGGGATGTTTGACAAAATCAAATGACAATTTGAGCGAAAGAGGAAATGGCGGAGAAACTCTACCGGGAAGGAAAACAAGGAAGGATCAAAGTCGAAGGAACATTTACAGGGATATTCCACTTCGGTTTGGAAGATGGCAAGATATCGCCGATCGGGGAATCTCATGGCTTGATCTTAGACTCAAAAAGCTTCTTTTAATTATTAGATAATTATTAAGAAAGTCCCATGAGTTGGGTTAGACTTATGATGGATATGAGTCTAAAAGAACACTGGGCATTATTTACTGAGCGTTAGATATTAGAGATTTGGGATGTGAGTTTAACATGTGAAGAACACTAGCCAGGGTGCGCACGGTGCGGGGGCGTGCTCCCGAGCAAGCTCTAGGCCAGGAGGTGGCAAGGGGCGGCTTGGGCCGGGAATGCTAGAGGAGAGGACTCAAAATCAAAAATTTTATTTTGAGCTGAGCTTTGAAGATGAACTTTGAATGTTGAGAGAAAATTAGGATTTGGAAACCTTGATTGCTTTGATTTGCAAATTGATTTCAAGCAAAAGTTCTGGCAATTGAAGATACTATTCAAAAACTGAAAATGGGCCGTTACATTTTGCATGGCCCAGGATGTTCACGTCTTCAACGAGAACGCAAGCAGCATGTGAACCAAGCCGGAAGTAACGATTTGTCCTATCTTCTGGGCTCGATGCAAAAGCCTATTACCAGAAGATGTTACTGAATGGGGTCTAATAGGAAGCAGGGTGATTTTGTGGACTCAGTTGACCCAACAATAAATTAGCCCAGTAGCTGATTACCCATGACCTTCTAAACCAAAAAAAAAAAAAGAAGAAGAAGAAGAAGAAGAAAGAAAGAAGCTGACTAATCATGATGAAAAAGGATGACGATATACTACGGCTGTGACCAAGAGAGAAGGAAAAAGGTGCCAAATATTTTGCCAAAAGGAAAAGGGAGTATCTTGTGACACAAATGTAACTTTTGGTCCTGCTACGTATCATCAGCAATCCTTCATAGATAGACACTCTAGTTAACTCGTGTAGCAAAGCAACTGCATAAAGACATTATCTACAATCCATACATTCGGTCTGGCCCTTTTCCCACTTTTTTTTTTTAAAAAAAAAACCGGCAGGAGGATTGCCTATTATATCAATAGAGAAGGAGCGGTGTGAAACCGCACAGAGTCAGAGTTAAAAACAGAAAGCCTTACTTACAGAGAACTAAAAAACTCCAAAGATTTAGCCCCCGCTAGGAACCAGGCTCTCCCCTCCTCTTTGATCTTATCTAGAATGTCTAGAGGTGATGTTGCTCTATTGTTGAAGATTCTCGCGTTTCGCTCCTTCCAAAGCTCCCATGAGATTAAGATCAAGGTCGTCGTCCTGGTCTTCCTAAGGGAACCTGACACCTTTGCCACGTTTATCCACCAATCTTGGATGTTCATGCAAGGGGGTCAGGCGGAGGGTTGAAGGCTTTTCAACCCTGACCAGTCTGCCATAAGCCTCCAAATGCGTCCAGAGAAACGGCATTGTGCGAGGAGGTGTAAGGCTGTTTCTGGAGTATGTCTGCAGAGGGGACAGAAGCGTTGGTTTGGTCATCCCCTTGCTTCAAGCCTGTCTGAGGTCTAGAGTTTGTTTTGAATTGCTAACCAGGTGAAAAGTTTCCCCTTTGGAGGGGTTTGGGATTGCCAGATTAACTGTTTGAAGTTGGTCGCTATGGAACCCAAAAAAAGTAAAGCGTAGGCTGATCTTGAAGAGTAGGTTCCGTTCTGACTTAGTTTCCAGACAATCTCATTAGGGATGTCTCAAGTCAGATAGATTTGGTTGATTTTGGTCCATAGAATTACGAATTATTTAATGTGAAGTACTGTAAAACCTGTCCTGAGATGGATGCCCTTTTCTCACTTCAGGGCCCAAGGACAACCTGACGGCCGATGCAGCAGTAGCAGTACTCCATGGAATCGCACGTAAGCTTGGAAGCCGTCCATCCGATCCGCTGCACGCGACGCACAATAACTCAACCGCGAAGCGGCCAGACACGTCCGTCCAGCCGCACCACACACGAGATCTGCCCCGAGACGCGAGCGCGAGCGCACATGCGTCGCACTAGCCTTCTTCGGCGCAAGAGGCTAGGCACGCCTCCGACCAACACGCCTCTTCATTGCTACCACCGGCGCGCGCGACGACAGCGACGTCCGCCCGGCCGAAATAACCACCGGTGGTGAATCGTGACGGGAGATGTCTCGCTGGGAAGAGAAAAGAGTGATGGTGATATGGTGCGTCTAGTCTAGCTAGGGATGGGGAATTGGGGATTGGTCGCCACAATTAAGCGTTTTGGTGGCCGAAAGTGACGATGATGGCTTGCAGTGGAAGAAATACTTGTTACTCTTTCAGTCTTTCCCCAAAAGTGCTTTTGCCGGCCAGCTTGGTTCTGTACGACCCCTGCTCCTCCAGCATATATGGGTTGCTTCTTCGTTGCAAAAACATTGTTCTTCTATATATGTATTTTTTGTTTGAACTTGACATAATTTTGAGCAAGTCCGGAGGGTAAGTTAACACATCCCTTAACCCCGAACCAAACGTACTAGGTGTCTCGTGCCAATCTTTCATTCGGGTTTAGCAGTTTCGTTAAAAATAAGTGGTACACCCCAGTTTCTCTTGTCCTTTTCTCAACCGCTTTATATCTAATTGCACAGTTATAGACAAGCGAAATGTGCATACTGTTTTTTTAGCTAAAGGCTCTACTTTGGATATTACTATGACTACACCAAAAGAACCTCTTTTCCTTATATCAACAGCCCGATATTTGCGAGTTGAACACCAAACAGTTTGTTCATCATTAATTTATGACAAAATAGCACCAACACCAAAAACGCTCCATTTGACAAACTACAGCCCCAGAGAAAGAAAAGAAAAAACCTAATCGATTTACTTGCCAATATACATCAACAAATGGAATGCACGTTAGCTCCCACTCAACTCAACTCAAAACACCTCGCCACACTCTTTACAATCTCGGCGACAAAAGATTTGAGGTCTACTCGCCGTGACACGGCCTATGTAGACGTCTACTACCAAACAAGCACACATGCGCATGCGCGCGCGTACGTACGTGCGATGTGCATGCGATGGTATACACGGAGTCATGGAGCCACGGATGGGTGGTGCGGTTAATAGACCATGTCGTCGCGGACGACGCTGGCGATGGGCGGGTGCGCGTAGGGGCCCTTGAGCCAGGTGTTGGCGATGAAGCGGTAGGGCGCCTCGGTGAGGTGGATGCCGTCCCAGCTGACGTGCGCGTCGGGGTCGTCGCACACCGTCGCGCCGGGTAGGCCGCACGACGAGCTCATGTTGTAGTTGTACGGCCCGCCGCCGCCGCAGCACGCCCTCAGGGCTCCCCTCTTGTACCCTGCAACATGCACGCAAAAAACACACACGCATCCCTCGTTAGATTAGACACTCTAGTTAGCTGATACTGGCATCACCCGACATGGGCATACTCTGTTCTGCTCTGCTCTGCTCTGCTGTTGACTTCTTGTACTTGCAAGTTCTCAAGTCCTCTACCCCTGTCCAATCAACCTGCTCTTTGCACTAGTACCTGATTAAGATACCCACCAAACCACAGCTAACCACACATGGTATTTGCTACCATTTGCTTCCTTGTGTAATCAATGAGGGTGTGATGACGCCGTGTTAATTAGAGTGCATGCATAATTCGGCTAAAACAGATGACAATTTGTACCTAATAATGGATGGAACCGGTACAGTGCCAAGTTGGCCTGGCCATGCCAAAACCCAAGATCCTAAGCCAATGTAGCAGAGCCAGAGACAGAGCTAGCAGATACGTACGAAACAGCTGTGCCTGTATGTGCTGGTAGGTAAGCTCACAACGATATTGCTCTGGCCTCTGACACCGGCGTATCTAGAACACAAACACTCCCCCCTGTCCTACGAGCACCACCACCACCACCTCTGCCTGCCCTGGTCAGAGATCCTCGCGCGGTGGCGATCACCATCCACAAAAAAACAACAAAAAGACAGTGCGCTAAAAGACATCGGCATGTTTGGCTCATTACCACATGTAAACAAGGAAAAAAAAAGGTGTGGCGAGTTGCACCGCCTATGAGGCTAACAAGCGACGCAAGAAAGCGCGCCGCGCGGCGCTTAGGCACCAGCCGGACTTGCCCCTGTGAGATGACTGGTACATTTGTGAGATGTAACTGGAATTTGGAAAAGTCACTGGCTATTCTGAACATTTGGACTGCATATACAGTACCAGTGTTCCTACCTACACTGCACTACGTGACCAAGTGGCCAACCCTGAAAGTCTGAAACTTCTCAAAACTAACCTCCATAAAGGCGGTCAGTGCTCGTGACAGTACTTCCATTTCTCGTTAGAAGAGAGCAGAACAGAAACAGAGGCATATATTCCCGTAGTAAGAACTGAAGAAGACGATGAGGGGAAAGATGGAGGAGGAGGAGGGGACTGACCGTAGAGGTGAGGGGTGCGGGCGAACTGGATGTAGGGGGTGTAGTAGTCGGCGTAGATGATGCGGGACTCGGGGCGGCGGCGCTGGAGCTGGTCGAGGGCGATGCGGAGCATGGCGTTGTGGTAGAGGGCGACGCTGTTGTACTTCTTGAGGCAGCCGGTGCGGGGGTCGTACTCGCCGCGGTCGTCGGAGGGGTACATGGTCAACGTGATGGGGATGCACCCGGCCGGGAGGTTGCCGGGCACCACCACGTGCCGCGCGCCCTCGTCCAGCAGCCGCTCTATGCCGCCGATCATGGAGGCCACCACCTTGGGCACCATCGTCTTCACCTTCTCGAGGCCCCACTCCGCCTTCCACGCGAAGCTGTAGTCGTTGCCGCCGAACTCGCCGAACACGAACAGCGCCTTCCCGAAGAAGTCCCGGCACTCTGCATTTAATTTACAAGAAACAGGGGAGAACTCAGAACAGACGTGACACCGGCGGCAGAGGCGGCGGAGGACGAGAACGGACGGACGGCCTTACCTTGCGGGGAGGAGCAGACGGTCTGCTTGACCTCATCGAACCACTGGAGCTGGACGCTCATGGAGGTGTTGAACGGCGGGATGCTCCACACGTTGTTGTCCTTGAAGTACTTGAGGTCCAGCGCGGTGGCGCCCATCACCGCGAAGTTGGCGCCCTGGCTGAAGTCGGTGCCCTTGTTCGCCGACGGCGGCAGCAGCGGCAGATCGAACGCCTCAGCTGCAGCACGCTCGCGCACAAACCGAATAAAATCAATCGATCAATCATCCATTCGAGACGACGTGATTGGATTCAAGAATTCACAGGCATATATATATTCGACGGCCTGACGCTCGCACGTACCGAGGAAGTCGATGACGAGGCGGCCGTTGGAGCAGCGGGCGTACGGCGGCGGGAACTTGGGCATGTTGGGCAGCTTGCCGGAGTTGATGATGACGAAGTTGCCCGTGTCGGAGAAGGAGTCGCCGAAGCTGAATATGGCGTTATAGTACCGCGGCAACGGCTCCGCCGTCACCACCGCCACCACCGCGGCGGCGGTCAACCACAGGAGGACGCACGACGGCGGCAACCCCAAGAACACCCTCCTCCTCTCCATGGTCACAAAAGTTGGCAGCTCCACTCCACACCTCACAAGACAGTGAGTGAAAAAAAAAGAGGGGGAGGAGAAGAAGAAATGGGAAACCTAAAGGCAGGGGGTGCTTAGGGGATTGTTATATAGTAGGGCACATGGATTACTACGTACAATGGTGGTGGTAATTATGTTTGCTTGTTTGTTTATGGGACCCTTTAAAAAATAAAAATAAATCCTCTCTCTCTCTCTTCTTCTTCTTTGTTTATGGGTGGCCTATGCCATGATGGGGGCTATCAGCTATGGAGGATGGATGGGTGAATGGAGATTGGAGGCGAGGAAGACTCTTTAGGTGACTTTGATAGGAAGGTAGCAAGACATGGCACACATGCCTTGCTTGCTTGGTGGGTTTTTCAGGGCCTGTCACCTTGGGACAGCTATGACTGACAGGGGAGGGAATATATTATCTTGTAAATGATACTAATCTACTAGCCGTTGAAGGGACAAAAACACTATATCATGACTGTTGGAAAAGCAGATATCTACATTTTCATGTGCCAAGTTCGGGCTGAAACCGTGGACGAGAAGATGATATTAGCGACGGCAATGCCACGGGTTTGTACAGATGGTGCCCACAGGCAACCCCGCCCTAACCGGCAATGCCTCGTCGGAGGAATCCACATGCGTTTCGCTTGTACGCGTAGCGAATAGCAGCCGCACTATTGAAAAAAGATTGGAAACGAGGCTTCCTCCTGGTATTGTTATCTCTCTCTCACTGTTCAACTGGGCAGGATAGAGTCGAAGGGAAGAAGGCATCATACGACGTGCTACTGGAAGAAGAAGGAGAGCAGGAGAGGGGCAGCACTAAGGCTAACATGTGCCCCAGATAGGCGCGAGACATTATTGAGATTTGGTCATCTTCGTTTCCATCTCCATCCCCATCCCCATCCACGATGATTCGTGGCCACAACGCATCTCCGATCGTGTAATCGAGTAGTATCAGCTCTGCCATTGACGCCTACCTGCCTGTGCAAGGAGAGATATCTGAGCTCATTTTTTTTGGAGCTTCTTTGTGCGTAGTCTTTATTTGGGTAGGAGTATTTTTCGTAGTAGTAGTACTGGTTGATTGTTATAGTTTACTGGAAGAAGGTCGTGAGGTACGGTGGCTAGGAATGGGAGCGGGGGGCAAAGTGGGCGCGTGCGTGCACTGGCTGCGAGATTCCGGTTGGTAGAAACGGACAAGGGAGCTGTACAACGCAAAGTTAACCGCATCTTATTCCTCAACGGCTCACTAACCGCAACTTGTAATTGTTTGTGTGTGACTGGCTGCGAGATTCCGGTTGGTAGAAACGGACGACGGAGCTGTGCAACGCAAAGTTAACCGCATCTTATTCCTCAACGGCTCACTAGCCGCAACTTGTAATTGTTTGTGTGTGAGAGATGTTATGAATAGCGTTTTATTAGACCAATAAGCTAATACACACACACATATATATATATATATATATATATATATATATATATATATATATATATATATATATATATATATGTGTGTGTGTGTGTGTGTGTGTGTGATATATATGTAGGTAACCCTTTATACAATGAAAAAATATACGACCAATAATATACATCTAGCACTCCCCTTAAACTTATGGTGGATCAACAACATTAAGTTTGGAGAGATATAAACTGTGTTGAGCTCTGGTCTGCGCTTTGGTGAAGAAGTCTGCCAACTGAAGTTCTGAAGGCACATATTAAAGAGCAACAACCTGGTCCTGCACCTATGTCGACATGTAGGAAGCATCAACACCAATATGCTTAGTAAGCTCATGCTTCACCGGATTGGTAGCAATGCTAATAGCCCATGTACTGTCAGACAAAAGAGGAGTGAGTGCTGAAACTGAAACACCAAAATCCTCAAGTAACCTCCACTATCAACAAAGCCATAGCTCGCAACTCAGTCTCAACACTCGAACGAGAAACTCTTGTCTGCTTCTTAGTCTTCCAAGCAATGAGAAAACCATCAAGATAAACACAATAAGCAAAGAGAGATCGGCGATCAAAGTGATCACTAACCCAGGTGACATTAGAATATGTCTGGAGCTGTAAAGAGCTGGAGCGAGGGAAAAATAGACAATGAGTGATGGTTCCACGAAGATATCGTAGAACACGGAGAAGATGACTATAGTGGAGCTGAGTAGGAGCAGAAACAAACTAACTCAATATATGCACATGGTATGAAATGTCAGGACAAGTGACACTCAGATAAACAAGACTCCCAACAAGGTAACGATAGCGAGTGGAATCAGCAAGAGGCTCACCATTAGTGGGTCGAAGATGAACATTAAGCTCCATAGGAATCTCAACGGTGTGCTGATTAGTAAGAGAAGCACGATCAAGAAGATCCTAAATATACTTTTCTTGGGACAGATAGAAGCCCTCAAGAGTAGAAATAACCTCAACTCTAAGAAAGTAACGAAGATGACCCAGATCAGACATGAGAAATTGCTCATTAAGATGCTCCTTCACAAAGGCGATGTACTGAGAATCATCTCCAGTATCCGACCACGAGGCGAAGTATGAATAAAGAGAGCAGGATCATAAGCACTAGCAGAGAAACCAGCTGCAATGACAACAGAAGAGAAATGATCAAACCAGGCATGAGGAGCTTGCTTGAGACCGTAAAGAGATCGGCGAAGGCGACAAACCATACCATCAGGAACAGAATACCCCAATGGTAGCTGCATATAAACATCTTCACGCAGCTCACCATTGAGAAAGGTATTCTTGACATCAAGCTGAGAGATGGACCATGCCCGAACAGACGCCATAGCAAGAAGAGTGCGAACGGTGGTCATGTGAGCCACAGGAGAAAATGTCTCGTCATAAACATGACCATGGTCCTGCTGAAAATCATGTGCCACAAGCCGAGTCTTGTAGCGCTCAAGAGAACCATCAGAGCGGGTCTTAATCTTGTAGACCCACTTGCACGTGATAGGAGTAACACGCGTGGGAAGAGGAACAAGATCCTACGTGCTAGTACGCTCAAGGGCAGCAATCTCCTCTGCCATCGCATTCTGCCACTCCTGATGAACAGCAGCATCACGATAAGAAGTCGGTTCGGCAAGAGCTGCTAAACAAAAGCGCGCAGGAGGCCGAATAGACTGACGATCACGAAGAACATATCGAGGAGAGGCTGAAGAAGATGAACCATCAGAAGAAAATGGCGCATCAGAAGAATCATCAAGTCGCGGACGACGAGTGTAGTAGAGAGGATAAGAAGGACGAAGGCCGGAAGGAGCCTCTGAAGAGGGTGGCGGTGGCGAAGGAGACGGTGAAGGAGGAACCGAATAGGCCAAAGGCTGTGATGGAGGTGTGGTAACTATGGGGGTGGTAGGAAAAGTCAGGAAAGAAAGTGGCTCGACAAGAGATGCTAGAGTAGTGGAAGGAGAAGGACAAGGGTAGAAAGGATGAAAATCATTAAAAGTGACATACCGAGAAACCCGCATCCGTCTGCCAACAGGATCCCAACAACGATATCCCTTATGCTCGGCGCTATAGCCCAGAAAAAGCACTCCACGGACTGAGCGGCCAGCTTGGTACGCTCACGAGGGGCAAGAAGAACATAGCACACACGCCCAAAGAGGCGAAGACTAGAATAGTCAGGAGTCTTGCCACAGAGACGCTCAACTGGGATCCCACCCAAAAGAGCAGAAGAAGGCTGAATATTAATCAGGAAAGTGGCGAGAAACAACCTCGGCCGTAAGTGTGATGGGACAAGGAAGCAAGCATAAAAGCGCGAGTGCTCTCAAGAAGATGACGATGCTTCTGCTCACCCACACCGCTTACGGGCATGAGCACCGTGGCAAGAAAATCGAGAGAGCGCCAAGAAGAAAACCACGAAGGACTCCTGACAAGTATTCCCCAGCAGAGTCAGCACGTAAGACACGAATAGGAGAATCAAACTGAGTACAGATTATGACGACAAAAGTCTTGTAGATGGATAAAACCTCACTACGAGATGACATAAAGTATATCCATGTGTGACGAGAAAAATCATCAATAAAATTTATATAATATTGATGACCTCCTTTCGAAACGAAATGAGCCGGACCCCATACATCAGAATAAACAAGATCAAAAGGACGCTTTGACACTGACTCACTGGAAGGATAAAGAACTTGAAACTGTTTACCAAGCTTATAACCCTGACAATTTAGAGAAACATCACTAGACATGGACCCTAAAAGAACACGACGAAGTAAAGAAGATAGACGCGACCCACAAAATCATCCCAAACGATGATGCCACTAAGCAAAAGATGTAGTGGAGGATGCAGCAGAAGTGGCGGCAACGGTGAAGGCAACAAGACTGGCAGGGGCAGCGAAATGAAGATGAAGCCAGTTAAGATCCCAGAGACGCTGTGAGTCACGGCGGCGAGGACTAGTACCAACCAGAGTCCCTGTGCGTCGATCCTGAACACAACAAGAATCAGAATCGAGAATAACATGACAACCTTGATCAGTGAGCTGACTGACAGATATGAGTTGCATGGTTAGTTTGGGAACATGAGAAATAGCAGTAATAAGAAAAGAGGAATTGGAAAGAATGTCTCATCCTGTGACAGAAAGAGAGGTACCATCTGCTGTCCGAACAGTGATAAGAGCAGCTAAAGGACGTATGGAAGTGAGACTGGTGGAATCAGGTGTCATATGAAAGGAAGCACTAGAGTCAAGAATCCAAGGTGATATACCTAACGAAGAAGTAGAAGGTGGTCTCTCACTAGAAGAATGTACAGCAGAACCAACAGAACCAGACGGTGCAAAAGTAGCCATACGATGCAGCAGTATGAGAAATTTTTAAGAATCAGAAGCACCAGAGCTCCTCTGAGAAGATGAACCAGTGCCCTTTGGAGGATGACCACCACGACGTAAATCATTCTTCTTCTTGTAGCAGAACTGTGCCTGATGTCCATCCTTGTTGCAATAGGTACAGCGTACTCTACCAACAGCAGCTGTCACTGGTGAAGGTATTACTGATGAAGGAGGAGCTGGAGACGTAGCGGCTGTAGAAACCGGAGGAGCTACCAGAATCGAAAGAAACGACTATGGCGGCAGCAGACCCGCAACACGAAGGCAAATCTTCTAAGCACGAACAGCGGCAAGGGCCTTCAACAAGGTCACATGAGGGTGGTGTGATAGCAACTGAGCACGAGTCTGCTCATACTCAGCCCAGAGACGGGTCAAGAAGTCGTAAATACGACGAAGCTCCAAGTGATACTACTAACGTTGACAGTACTAATATGTGTGACAAACATCCGGTCCTAAAGAGTTAATCTGACGCCATACCGCAGACAATTGGGCATAGAACTCATCCACAGTTGCATCTCTCTGCTGCAGCGACTACTCCTGACGCACAATAGAAAGATACAACGAATCATTAGACGACTCGTAGCAATTGCGCAAATGTATCCACATCAACTGTGCTGAAGCCAGACCAACTACATCCCCAACGAGTTACACCTCCATACTAGCAACCAGAATAGCAGAGGCACGAGCATCCTCATCAATCCATATCTTGTAGGCAGCATACTGAGTCTAAAAAGTCTCCATGCCATCCTCAAAATACTCAGATGCCTTTGTACGAGCGTCTTCGGAAGCATCTTTCGGGAGTACAAGCTCAGCAGGCGGAGCAGCGCGAGGCAGACAAGGCAACTAGCCAGTAAAAAACTCCCAAAGGCGTTGACCACGCATGTGGAGGCGTATATGCTGATACCAGTCCCGATAATTGAGACCATCGAAGATCACCGGACAGCGAGGAACAGAAACAGTGCCCATTGATAGGCAGTGCTGGACGGCGAGACGACCAAGGCAACGAAATCTAACAGGTGGCGCTGGACGACACAGCAGTTAGAACGACGTACTTATATATATATATCTATATATATATATATATATATATATATATATTCTTTTCTTTCCCTTTCGTCGAGTGGCTAAAAAGGCCCTTAATTTGAAGCCTTCGGTCCGCTAACCGTAATCAAACACGACGTAGCGCTAGGGTTTCCGGCCTTGGCGGTCGGGCGTGATGATGCGGCGGTGGTGCAGCAGCTTCCCAGCAAAGAATGAGGCGGCGGCGACTGGCGCGATCTTGGCGGCGATCGCTCCTGGCGCGATGAGGCGGCAATGAGCTGATCGCCGTTGCTAGAGCCTCCGCTCGAGCAACGATAGTGGCTCACCAGAGGCGGCCCCGAGGCGGCGTTGGGCTCGGGCGACAGGCGACGAGCAGCACCCGGCTGTGACGAGGATGAAGACAAGGTGACACGCGAGATCGGCTAACGGCAGGCGTGAAGCGGCGGTTGAGGAGGCCGACGTCGATCACGTGAGAAAACCCTAACCCTAACCTTGCTCTAATACCATGTTATGAATAGCGCTTGTATTCATCATGAGGCCAATGGGCCAATATATATACAAGTACATGTGTGGCATATATGCATATAACCCCTTATACAATAGGGAAAATACACAGCCAATAATATACATTTAACAAGAGAGACAGAGACTCATTGGGATGTGGACAATGAAAAGCGTTTCGGTTATTCTGTTTGCAAATGTGTTGACTAGTTGATTGAGGAGATGTGAAAAATAGAACAGAGGGGTTTGGCCAAACATTTTTGCTATGTAGTTCTAGTAACATTTCTGTTGAGGAACCGTCGCTGGCGAGTCCAGTCCGAGCGATCACCTCGTAGACGGAAGTCGAATCACACAAAACAATACAAGAACAAATAGTAGATTGAACACAGAGATATATGAGACTTCTTTCTTCTCTTTATTTCTCTTCTCAAAAGCATGTACAATGGTTGGAGGTCCCCTCCTATATATAGTCTACAGATGGATGAGGAATCCATCATGGGCCAGGCCTGCAAGGTCTAGGCCTAGGTTTCTTAATACTCCCCCTTGGGAACTCATCCAACATGTTCATGTCTCTTCAAAACTCCATAAAAACCCAGTGGGAAAAATTTGGTGAAAAAATATATATGAATCAGGTTCTGCTGCGCTGCATGAATTGCCTCATTAAAAACCTTAGCCGGGAAACTTCAAGAAAATTCGTTAAGGGAAAAAGAGTACAATCCACCTAATTTCATTTAATCTCTAGGATTTATTCTTTGGGTACTCGATCTTTGTGATCAAGTTTCAATAATGAGTTCATGAAGATTTCCCCCCTGAATTCTGCACTAATCTAAGTCTCATCATTCCGATTCCACGTATGTACCTTTCAAAGCAAGATGCTGGAAGTGACTTAGTGAATAAATTTGCAAGATTTTCACCTCACCTAGTATGCAATACTTTATGTTGTCCATCTTTTGCAATTCATGAGCATAGAAGAACTTGGGGTTGATATGCTTTGTGAGTTGACTCTTCGCATAACTCATTTGCACTTGTGCAACACAAGCTGTATTATCTTCAAATATAATAGTGGGAGTTTGTGTGGTATTCAATTCACACGACTGTTGGATGTGGTGAATCATCCGTCGAAGCCAAGAACATTCTCGTGAGGCCTCATACAGTGCTATGATTTCTGAGTGGTTCATCGAAGTTAATACAAGACTTTGCTTAGACGATTTCTTTGAAATTGTAGTTCCACCACATATGAATACATAGCCTATTTGCGACTTGGTTGTATGCGGGTCCAACAGGTACCCGGCATCTGCATAGCCAGTCATGGTTAGGTCTTAGTTCTTTCTTTAGAACAGACCAAGGTCCTTGCTTCCTTGGAGGTATCGGAAGATGTCCTTTATTCCCTGCCAATGCCTTTTGGTAGGTTCTGCACTATACCTTGCTAATAGATTCACGACAAATGTAATGTCCGATCTAGTACAGTTTGTTAAATACATGAGTGCTCCTACTGCACTCAAGTATGGGAACTCTGGTCTCAGGACTTCCTCCACCTCTTCTCTAGATTTGTACGAATCCTTGTCTTGCTGCAAGGATCTTCCGACCATCGGCACTTTCGAAGGATATGCCTTTTCAAAGCCGAACATTTCTAACACATTTTGAGTGTAGGTTGACTAATGCACTAATATCCCTTCAGGGGCATGCTCAAGCTGCAAGCCTAAGCAATATTTGGTTTTACCCAAGTCTTACATTTCGAACTCCAACTCTAGGTAAGAGCTCGCTTTCTTAATATCTTTCGGGGTCCCGATGATATTCAGATCATCTACATATATTGATATTATACAAAATCCATCCTGGATCGTCGTATAAACACATAGGGACAATCCTCATTGTTTGTGTAGCCTTTCTTGCATAGAAAGTCACTTAAGCGATTATACCACATTCTACCTGATTGCTTAAGTCCATACAGTGACTTTCTGAGTTGTACATTGTACATATTTCTATTTGCTCCGTCTTGGTTCAGGACAGGGATACCTTTAGGTACCTTTATATAAATGTCTGAGTCCAAGTTTTCATAAAGGTATGCAGTTACTACATCCATCAATTTCATTTTCAAATTCAAGTTTACTATCATTGAGATTAAATATCTAAAGGTAGTTTTGCCCATGACTGGGGAATAGGTTTCTTCATAATCAACTCCTGGACGTTGAGTGAAACCTTGTGCAACAAGTCTTGATTTATATATTACAACTTTATTATTTTTATTTCTCTTATGAACAAATACCCACTTATGCCCTACGGGGTGCACGTGGGTAGGGGTGAAAACGGATTGGATACGGACGGATAATGGCTCTGTCATATTTGTTATTACTTTTTTTTCTGGATCCAGATACGAATATGAATACCCCGGATACGAATACGGATACGAATCATATCTAATACGAATATAGAGAGAATATGA
Organism: Phyllostachys edulis; assembly: GCA_036346405.1. Taxonomy (NCBI): domain Eukaryota; kingdom Viridiplantae; phylum Streptophyta; class Magnoliopsida; order Poales; family Poaceae; genus Phyllostachys; species Phyllostachys edulis. The sequence goes on from CM070561.1 coordinate 72,211,204, forward strand.
ATCGAAATGAATACAGTCGCGGATATTTTTTGGAATATGAAAACCCCTTAAATTATATGCCAGAAATTAATGAAAACATATAACTAGTTTATTTGACGCAAACATTCATGAATTGTTCATATTTTCAGCAACCACACAAAACATTGGCACTAGCAAGCTGCATTAACTAGTTCATCACAAGCATAACACTTAGTTTACCATATTTAACTCATAAGTCATAACTCACAAAGTCACAAGTCATCACGCATTCACACTTAGTTCATCACATACATAAAACTTAGTTCACACTAACATCGATTAGACTTGATGGTTAATCTATACATAAATGACTATAACATCCTAAAGTATGTTATAAAAATAATATTAATAAAATTATTATTTTATTGGATTTTCAAGATTTAAAAGAGTTTTCTTGGTTAAAAAGAAATAAAATAAAATAAAGTTAATTATTTAATTTCTTAGTTTTTAATGTCAAAAATAAAATTTATTGAGTTTTCGGGATTTTATTGAATTTAAAGTGAAAAATAAACTTTTAATTAATTTCTTGAATTTTCTCGATTTTAAAAGGTTTTTCCTATTTTTGAGAAATTAAAAATAATTTATATGCAAAAATAAAACCAACATTAAGTTGGAATTAATTTTATTAAGTTAAAAAATAATTCAAGGAATTTCGTGGTTTTTTCTAGAATTTTTGAACTCTATTTGCTATTTTGTAAAAGGCTATTTGATTTGTTGCATTTTAAAATCGAAAGTCAATTAAAATCTCCTTTTCTCTTTTGGTCTAAAATCCTCTTTTGGGTCGAAATTCAGATATCTGGCTTTCGTATTATCCGGATAATCTGTATTCGACGGATAAGAGGGCTACTATATTTGTATTCGTTTCCGACAAAAAAATCTGTATTCGTTTCCGATCCGAGAATTATCCGAGAAAAATCTGATCCGAGACAATCCGAATCCATTTCCGTCCGGATCGGTCAAAAATTATCCGATCTGTTTTCACCCCTACACGTGGGGAGGCGTGCAGTTTAAAGGGCCAAACACCTCTATTTTATTTAAAGATAATAATTCTGCTTCTATTGCCTTCTTCCAATCTTCCCAATTTGATCCTTTCTTACATTCAGTGAGCGATGTAGGCTCTGGATCAAGATCGATGATTGTGACAATGTTCTTTGCAAAATAAATGTCGACATTGGTTGTTGTCCTATTCATATATTCTCCCGTGGTCATATAGTTTATAGCTATTTCTTCATAGGGCGATTCTTCTAATGCTTCTACTTGCTCACCGCTGCTTCCAATTGCAGGGGCAAGTCTCTTTAATTTTTCAGCTCCGATGTGTGCACACACATCCATGCTGATGTCTCCCTACGTGGGGATGTTCAAATCCGGTATACCTTTTACTGAAGGTTCCACACTGGTGCCAGGTCTCAATTGGCTCCCCTTTTGGTTCTGGGGAACTTCAGCAATCAGCTGTGTTAAGTCCTTCTTATCTTTTTTCGCTAGGCATCCCCGGTTACGTGGGATTCAAGGGGCCAGAGTTCTCGTCCTTTTATTCTGAGGCCTATGGACGGGATTAAGGGTACCTTCCATTTTCTTTGGTATGTTCAACCCTCTCCGGTGCATTGCGTGCAGGCACATGCGACTTGATCACGCTCTTCAAATCACTAAAGTGGCCAGGCAGTTGATTCACTAATGTTTGCAAATCAATTATCTTCTGGACTTCTATATTCGCTTCACTTGTGCGCAGGTCATGTGCATGGATTCCCGTGGCTTGCCACGTTATTTTCCAATATTTTTCATCAAGGGGTTGATTTCCTCCCCCTAATGACGGGAAACTATCCTCATCAAATATGCTATCAGCGAAGCAGGCTGTATGCAAATCTCCAGTCATGGGTCCAAATACCTGATTATGGATGTTGTCTCATAACCAACGTATATCCCAGACTTTTAGAGATGGTCCATTGCAGTTCGCTGCGGTGGTGATATAAGTACATAAACCTTGCAACTAAATCTTCGAAGATGAGAAATTTTCGGTGCTAACCCTTACACTAGTTGCATAGGTCAATGGATATTATATTCCGACGGTCTAAAATTGATGAGAATTGCTGCGTGCAGAACTGCGTGTCCCCAACACGTAGTTGGTAAATTACAATTATGCAAAAGCGGTCGGGCAATAAATTTAATTCTTTTAATTAATACATTTGCTAGTCCATTCTAGGTGTAGACATGTGGTACAGAATGCTCAAAGGTAATTTCCATTGCCATGCAATAATCATCAAATACCTTTGAAGTAAATTCTTTAGCATTGTCCATTCTGATGGACTTCACATAATGATCAGGGAAATTATTCTTAATTTTAATTATCTACGAGATCAGCTTTGCAAAAGTATGGTTTCTCGTAGACAATAAACATACGTGCGACCATTTCGAGGAAGCATCGATGAGCACCATAAAGTACCTAAATAGCCCTGACAGGGGCTGTATAGAACCGCAAATATCTCCCTGGATTAGGTCCAGTAATGCAGAGATTTCATCCTTCACTTTCATAGCAGAAGGTCTCGTAATTAATTTTCCTGTGGCACATACGGGGCACGCAAAATCTTCCTGATTTGGGGAATTCTTTATATTGATATTATATCCCTGAGAATTGTTAATTATATTTCTCATCATCCTAGGACCAGGGTGGCCTAATCTATCATGCCAAAGACAAAAAAGTTCAAAGCTTCCAAATGTGGTTTTCAGGATAGTATAGGCCACAGGTGCCTTAATATTAGTGTAATATAGCCTAGTTTCATACGAAGAAAGTCGTTCTAATACCCTTTTTCTACTTTCTTCACGCTTTGTAATGAGCAGGTATTCCTTACCGTACTCTTCTTCAGCCTCTACGTGGAAACCGTTAGCGCAAATATCCTTAAAACTTAAGAGAGTTCTAGTCGACTCTAGGTACAACAAGGCTTCTTCAATGACCAAAGATGTGCCCATCGGGAGTATAGTTGTGGCTCTTCCTGAGCCTATTATACAAGTATCGATGCTTGCGATTGTCGTAAGACTACCAGCATTCTTTCTGATCGACTGAAAAAATTCCATCTCTCTCAATATGGTATTCGTTGTGCCGCTATCTACTGAGCACACTTCCTCCATAGGGCACCACACGCATTTTGATATAAAGTATTTATTAATATGGGGTAGGAAGCAATCCACACATAAATAAAATACTCCAAAAAACAGAGCATAACTTGCTATTATTAATATGGGAAAATAAACCTTGCAGGACTCATCATAAGAATTTAATGTTTTGCTCTCCTAGAGCTTACAACCATTATTCAATAATTCAATGTTCCATCACAACCATAAACTGCACATGACTAAAAAAAATCTAAGTGCAATGTGTGCACTAGATCGAATGAGCGAAGTACGAAGAAACTTCTGCCTGAATCTGTTCTATGTCCATCTTCTCCTGTTCGGCAACTACGGCTGTGGTCACTACAATGTCCAAAGAAGAGGTGATGGGGGATGCTACTGGGCTGTCCACATCCATGAGTACAACAAATGGCTGTGGATCCTCCGTGCCTATAATGGCGAAGTGTGCCGCATGCTGTCCTTTGCCCTTCTTCTTAGACTGGAATGCATCAATGATGTACTGCGGCTCATAGCAAACCCATGACCAATGCCTCCATGTGCCACATTTGTAGCATCCTTGGTCCTGCTGGCCATAAGGCTTGTCATCGCGCTTCTTTTGTCCACCCTTCTTGGTTTGAGCATTTGGCTTGGTCTTGTGACCCATGACCTTACATTTCCTACCTCTTTCCTTTGAGTGAGGCTTCCTCACCTAGTAGCTGCTAGCATTGGCTTTATAGCCAACACTGCTACTAGGCGGCTGTGAGATGCAGTTCTTCCTTAGAACATTATCTTGAGCTTCCGCAACTTGCATGATGTCAATCAGTTCGGCAATCTCCTTATAGCCGTCTTGATGATAGTTGCGTACAGATTGCATTACCTTTGGGTGAAAGGTAGAGAGAGTTTTCTCGATCTTCTGCTCATCCATGGTTACCTTACCACAGAGTTGAAGACCGGTATAAATTCTGTACAATGCAGAATTGTACTCCTCCACGGTCTTGTAGTCAGCAAAACGTAGTCGATTCCATTCATGCTCTGCCCGAGAAAGAATGGTGTACTTTAGCTTCTCAAACCGCTTCTTCAGTGCGGTCCACAAAGCTAGTGTGTTCTTCTCCTCCATATACTCATTCTTGAGCGTTAGGCGGAGGTGGTGTCTGAGGAAGTGAAGCGCCTAATCATTTTCCTCAGCAGTTGGAGTGGTATCTTTCAAGGTGCCAAATCTGATGGTAGCACAGAGCTTCTTAGCCCCAAGTACGATCTCGACATCTGATGCCCAAGTCAAGTAAATCTGGCCATGCTGGACCAGCTCTTCGAACTCCCGGTTCGTGATGCCAGTCATCTGCATATTTATGCAAAGTGTTCATAAGATTACTGCTGGTAATTTGCATAAAATGGTTGTAAAAATTCTCATAATGTTCCCGTATTTTTCTATGCATTTTTCATGATTTACAGCTATTTTTAGTGATTAAAAGCAATATAAACAATTACAGATAATCAAAATAGTAAATACAATATATACATTGCATATAAATAATAAAAGCAGAGTTAAACATGCTTCAAAAGTTCAAAATGATTCAAAAATTGAATTCCCAAGGCCCTTTTCTGCTGGAATATGAATTTTCAGTGAATTCTGCAATTTCCAGGGGCTAAACAGCTAAATTTCAATTCTGAGAAATTTTCCGTGCAATTTTCAGAGTGGCCTTCAGAGTGGCCGAGGGCCTTCTTGCTAAATTTACTTTACTTTTTTCTCTTTTTTTTTTTGCCGAAAAGGAACATGGGCCGGGCCTTTGGCCATTCGGGCCCATTATGGCCCCATAGCCGGCCGATCAAAACGAGAGGGGATAGGGTTTCCCCCTACCCAGCTCCTCAATGGCGGTGGTCAGACATGCGTGGCGGCGGCGGAGCACGCGAACGAGTTCGTGTGGGCGATCGCCGACAGAGCGGCTAGTCGGCGGCGAGGCATGGCGTGGTGGCTATGTGACACCGGTGTGGCTTTGGTGCACGTGCAAATGGCGTGCGGCGAGCCTGGTATGCGCGGCGCGTCGACGCAAAGCATCGGCGGCGGCATGACTTCAAGCGTGATTTAGCGCGAGGCGGCTTGCCGGTCGTGAGGGCAACCGACGGCGTGTCTTGGTATGGCGCTGGTGGGCGGCACCGACCGGGCGTCTTGACGATGCGGCGGCTTTATGCAGAGGCCGATAACAGATCGGGCGGCGCGCAGCCTTGTACGAGACCGTGTCGGCGGGGGTTTTTTTACTGTTCATCCACGAAGAACAATCTACAAACCCTCTTTTCAATTAATCATCTGATCGGCATTGTGCCGACGACTACAAGTCGGCTCACGGAGATTAGAGAAAAAATATGCAATCTACACACTACAACGCAATCATCATCTACTCTTTCATGCAACCCACCGATCGGCATTGTGCCGGTGACTTCAAGTCGGCTCGCGGTAGATTAGAGCAGATTTGCACTGTAAGATATAATCTAGAGAGCCAAATTTGTGGAATTGAAAGCGATCTAGAAAAGCGATTCGATCTACAAACGTCGTGCTCCGATAGTTACCTTTCGATCAAAGTAGAGTAGGCCTAGAGGTAGGCCGGAGTCGATCGTGCATAATGTGTTGAGGAACCATCGCTTGCGAGTCCAGTCCGAACGATCACCTTGTAGACAAAAGTCGAATTACACAGAACATTGCAAGAACAAATAGTAGATTGAACACAGAGATATGGGGGACTTCTTTCTTCTCTTTATTTCTCTTCTCAAAAGCACGTATAATGGTTGGAGGTCCCCTCCTATATATAGTATATAGATGGATGAGGAACCCGCATGGGTCAGGCCTGCAAGGTCTAGGCCTAAGTTTCTTAACAATTTCAATGCTTTGTGAGCAAGGGTCAAAAGGCTAGTATAAGATGGAGTAAAGAAAATTAAGGTGCATACTAGAGGTGGCCAAATGGATGGCACGATATGGGCCCATGCCGGCACAGGCTCATTTAGGCATTGCCTGGCTAACTAAATGGGTCGTGACGTGCTGGCCCTTGGGCTCAACTGCCAACTCAAGCACGGCATGCCGAGCTCACAGGTCGTGCCGTGCCAATCGGGCACAATTAGCCTGACGGACCAACAGGGCTGTGTAGCCCATCATGTGGTGCCACCATGCTCCTCCTCCTCCTCCTCCTCCGTGCACCCCCGGTGCTAGTGGCGCCTTGCGTGGGGAGGCGTGCCAGTCTTGATGGCGAAGGGGAGGAGGCGGTGTCGATCTTGATGGCGAAGGGGAGGAGGCGGTGCCGAACTTGATGGCGATGGGGAGGAGGTGTGCCGTGCCGCCCCGCGCTGTGTGTGTCGTGCTGGGCTGACCCAAGCACGGCGCACCTTTGTCGGGCCGAGGTGCTAACCCAAGCACGACGTGCCTTTGTGGGGCTGTGCTGGCCTAGCCCATCTACAATTCCGTGCCGTGACAAGACCGGGCCAACAGTCCCGTGCCGTGGGTCAGCCCGACCCATTTTTCCACCTTAGTGCATACTAGTACATAAGCTAAAAGAAGTAACAGTGATGATGATTAATCGTTCAATTATCTCTCTTAACTTTCAAAGTAAGGATAAAATTGGGGAAATGGGAGAAAATTAGCTCTGCAGCACTAAAGAATTGTATAAGTTAGAAAATAAGATCCACTAAGGCTGAAAAGTGGGTCCTAGAGCTGCTTATCGATGACGCACCAATATTATTTTCCTACTTGCATATGCATAATTTTCGTAGATTATTGACGAAATTACAAAAAAAATGGCATACACATTGTGAAACAACACAATCCAATAAAATGCTCGTACTTTAAAATTGCAGCCCATATTATCTCTAGTTTCACCACCAACAAAATCGCGCAATCCCAAAAATTGTTGGTTTGTTGTCGTAGTAACACATTTGAATGCTTTGTGGGCACGGATTAAAAAGCTAGTATAAGATAGAGTAAAGAAAAATCAAGGTTCATAATAGTACATCAGCTAAAAGAAGTAATAGTAATGATGATTAATCACTCAATTATCTCTCTTAACTTTCAAAGTAAGGATAAAATCAGGAAAATCAGCTCGGCAGCAGCAAAAAATGTGTAAGTTAGAAAATAAGCTCCACTGAGGCTGTAAAAGTGGGTCTTGGAGCCACTTATCAATAACACACCGATATGATTTTGCATAATTTTCATAGCGTCATTGACCAAATTACCAAAACAAATGTCATTTGTGGAATATACACATTGCAAAACACCACAATCCAATAAAATGCTCATAATTTAAAATTGCAGTCCATCTTAACTCTGGTTTCACCGCAAAAAAAGAAGCAAAATCTCAAATTAATCAAACACAGATACAAACTGATCTAATCAGTCAAATGGATTAATTGGACAGATCCACACTCACAGACACTGATCTCAAACCAATAGAAAATCGGTAGCGACAATTCCACACCGACATATTTGGCTTGGCCTTCCCCGTTGGGTTTACTTACCCTCATCTCCAGACGAGACGCCCATCATTTCTTAATCAGTTTCTGCATCTCCCAAGCAGCAGGCGCATGGACTTTCCTGAGAATCCCCATCTGATTTCGAGCCCCCCGTTCTAGATTTCCACGGCCCATTGATCATTTCGCGCATTCCGTGGCGCATTAATTACTATTGCACTCCGCATCGATCAAACAAATCGCAAGCTAAGAGCATCTACAATAGTTTGTTTCTTAACTTGTTACTAAGAGAAAAGAGAGTACTCAATCTGGTTGTTAGAAACAACCATTCCAATGGATTGTTTCTTAAGCTTATATCTAAGATTTTAATTGCTACAAGTTTGTTGGTAGACAGTGGGACCCACAAAATAAGTGCTTAGGTAACAACTAAGCCTTCAATAGAGTTTTTTGTTGTTTCTTATGTCTTAGTATTAACAATCTGATAGTTTCTTTATGTAGAAACAGCTTCACCTTCTCTTCTCATCTTCTCTCCTCTACATCATTTCGCGCATTCCGTAGCGCATTAATTACTATTGCACTCCGCATCGATCAAACAAATCGCGAGCTAATTGAGCCTAGTGTTTGATTAATCACAATCGCTGACAGATTGCTCTTTTTGGGTGGCAGGGCGGTTTATAAGAGTCAGCAATTGTTTTGGACCAATCTAAAGAAAGATACTGTACTAAGTACTCCGATTAGCTTTCTGGATCAGAGTTTCTGCGTGCAGGAATACATTAAACATGTGAAAAAATTGCATAGCTTGTTGACCTGCAAAAGGCTAAGGTGTATAATTTCTGTATGTGGGCAAATATACCATGTGGCTCAATGGTAAGGAGCAGTATTGTAATCGTAATTCATTGATTTTGGGCATTTTTTGAAATATAGAACTGTTTTTAAGAAAAGATTAGGAAACATAACACCTCCAAAATTCCTGTGACATTCGTGCATTCCGGACGATGCTTCATTTTTGTTTCATATCGCACTAATTCTTATGATTTCTTGTAAAAGGTAGCAGCAAGTGTTAGTGGTTTGTGCGTCTACTGGACCACTAACAAACCGACATTTTGAGTGACAATACACATGTTAGGTGTAATGACAGCGCTTTGGAATGTTTCTCCGAGTTAATGATAATTTTAACTACTTTATCTTCGCTACTTCCTAGTACAATATTTACAACAGTTTCCTTTTGGATGCATGCACTTGTGTTCACTGAACCACACGCGCCGTGGGTGTACGTAGCTCCGTTGGCGATCAAGCTTGGCCGTCTCGGTTCGTCTCTCACGTTCCTCGTCGCTCGTCCCCACTCCCCATACACGGCTGGAGTGGGCTGCTGCATGCAAGTTGGTTTCAATCGTTTTGTGCGCGATATAGCGATTGCTATCGCTCTAAATACAGCAACCGCATCTTAAATATTCATCATTCAACTTCATGGAAATTTCATTTGTGGAAAACATGAACTCCTCTTCATCTATTCAATTTGGTAAATTTACAATAGGATCAATTAGACTTTCCGACGGTAATGGCGAAGATGAAGACTGGTACGAGGAGTAGCCAACCGTTAGCTAGTCTAACCAGTGTGGCAATGAAACAACTACACGCTAGAATTTGATTCGATGGGTTATTAGTGTGTGTGTTTTTTTTTTTTTTGCATTTGCACACACTAGGATTGTGTTTCAGTCTTAAGATAGCCATGCTAACCAACTATTCCTGCCCCTGGAAGATTGATGTCCAAAGTTATCGATGAGAAGATGTAAAATAAAGTACTATTGAAATAAAAACCATGAAAGATCTAAGACTGCTCCCAGTGCTTCACCCTGGTTGGTATCTTAAACCTGCCATGTAGATAAATTGATGATGTGGCACCATAGTTAATGAAGAAAGAGGGTACTCTAGTATCTAATCTGGATACCGGTTCGGTCTTGAAATCCAACGCATAAAATTTATTGTGATCGATCCCGTGCGATGCATAAAATACGTTTGTGTGTGTCAACAAACATGTATTGCTTTAGTACATGCCACAAATAGGCCACAATGCTTAAATACTAGTAAAGATCATGTATGTAATTAAATGAAAAAGCCCATTTTAAATGAAACATTAAGATACTACACCATAAGAAACAATGTATTGAGAAGATAGTATCCTAACACTTCTCATACACTAAAAAACTACATTAAGATATCGCCCATCGAGAGCAGCAGCCTAATAAGTGATCGTCCATTATCCCAAGACACTGGTGGGGACTACCATTTCCACAAGAATGATAAATGGAACCCAGCGTTACACATCAGCACTTCATGAGTCTCCCAGTGTCGCGTCAAGCTTTTTGTGATAGGATGATTCCTTGGTCCTAGCCAACTAATATATTTGATAAGTGAAGTAGAGGCGTAAGCAAAAGAAGACAGTGGGCAGTGGTTCAATTGGGATGAAATGGCATCAACTACTGCAGTCTCCATCCAGAGCCTGAGTTGTCAACATGATCTCCCAACGTGGACGCAGCTTTCATTTTAAGATTTTACGAGAGGTTACCCTTTTCAATTTTCTCCAAATTTTATTGATCTGATAACCGCAAATTCACTTCACATAAGTTTCTTTGTAATTCGCGAACTAGAATGAAAAAAAAGCGTCTCAAGTTTCTATTAAGATGATTCAATTAAGAGACTGGAAAGTGTACAGATCCAAAATGTGACAGCGTCGTGGGCGTTGCCTCGACCGATTCAATGTAATTCTCAAGATCTCCAGATTTCCCGGTCAACCATTTTACCCTATTTTCCCTCCCTCTGCTCATAGCCATTAGTCATCATGATCAGGGAGCAAAGTGGGTGTTGATGCTCTCACAGTGGTGGATTTTATCCATTGATGAAAGTGCAGCCCATTGGCCATTCCTAAAGCAGACAACCTTAGAAGCCAGGTAACCCATGGTTCCTTCTGGTGAAGCGACTGAGCTATTACCACACTTGTAGAGTTGTACTAGTACAACTATATATACGAACTTTTCTGGTACAAGGATTTGGCAAGGACGGGAAACACCAGTCCAAACGACTTTTTTTTGCACCAACTGATCGATTCTTGGAAGGGGCGTGTGTAGAAGAAAGTTCCAAAGACGAAATCATCAGATGATTCTCATCACAATCCCCACAGAACCATTCAGTTCATCGGCGTAAAAGGCCCCATCAACATTCACCTTTTGCCCGCCTACCGGAGGCCTCTTCCATTGCGCCACAGATCTACTGCAAGTTTGAACTTGTCTCGAAGACGGTGCAAACTACAATTATGCACAGAAGATCTTTGCGCGTAAACGCAAACTTCGGCACCAAAAGGCCCCGTACAGCAAAATTGCAATTTGCGTTGTCCATCACTCCATTGTACTACTAGGAGTAGTGTTCTGAACTTCTGATTCACAAATGAAGTCTCGTTAAAAAAAACACAAAGCCGCTCTCAAGGGCGACTCAAGAGGTGAGCCCCTCCGCCAAGATCCCTAATCAGCGGTAGGCCCTGTCTAACATGGATCAAATTGCGAAGAATTTGTTTCCGAAATCGATTTCTTGGTCTATTGTTGTGCAGAAAACTTGTAGGTTAACGACGGTCATCGGTGAGGATGATCGGGACTAGGCTTGGAGAGCTGAGGTTCAGAACGATCAAAGATACTGGGTGGAGTCAGTGAACTCAAGCATGGTGCAAAATGGATAAGGATGACCGAACGGAAAGTTTAGTACGGCATGTTACATGTAGCAGTACGGGGTCGATACAAGTGCCATAGTGGTTTCAGTGGGTGTCGGATGGGAGAGACTTGCTGACATGAAGAGAGCCGTTGATCAACCTACACGTGGCGAAGTATGTGATTGTTTCATGAAGATTGGACCCGGTCTTTGGAGAAGGATCAAGAGGGGGTATTTTGGTAATTTCACCAAAATATCGCTTTGATGACCTTTAGCTAAACCGCGGTGCAAGATGGTGCAAGGATAGGTGTTTAGGTTAAATGAAGTTAAAGATCACGAATAAACGGATTCGAGAAGTTCGGTTCGTCATCCGCTTTGAGAAACGTGCGTTGGTGTAGACCTATTTATGTGTGGGCTTAACGGGTGCCCATTAGAGTTTCCTCTCATAGCTAGCCTCCACTATAAAAGGGGGGTGCTGGTTGTGCACCTCCCAACTCTTGTAGCCTAAAAACTTTAATTTGTGTTTTTACGGATTTTGGAGTAGTTGAGACTAGGATTTGTGATAGATAGATTGATTGTGTGCTCAAGTGTTGAGCTTTTGTCCTCTATGGTGGAGTAATCAGAAACCAACTTCAATCTCAAATCAATCCAAACAAGATTCTTCAAAATGAGTCTCTTCATGTTCGTACTCTCTCTTTGGTGATTTTTTGGTTTTTATAATTCTTTTGGTTTTCCTTTGATTTCTTGCAATGATATGTGAGAATGTAGCTAGGATCATCTTGATCATCAATTACCCACGAGCAAGTTCTAAGATCAAAATTTGATCTTTCAAGGCTCTTTCCCTCATCTATGAAATTCATCGAACATTGGCTTCGATCTTCTCGATCATCGATTGGAATAGGTTCTGACCTTCTTGATCCTAGCTATTAATATCAAAAATAATATTAATAAAGTTATTATTTTATTGGATTTTCGGAGATTTAAAAGAGTTTTCTTGGTTAAAAAGAAATAAAATAAAATAAAGTTAATTATTTAATTTCTTAGTTTTAATATCAAAAATAAATTTTATTGAGTTTTCGGGATTTTATTGAATTTAAAGTGAAAAATAAACTTTTAATTAATTTCTTGAATTTTCTCGATTTTAAAAAGGTTTTTCCAATTTTTAGAAATTAAAAATAATTTATATGCAAAAATAAAAACCAACATTAAGTTGGAATTAATTTTATTAAGTTAAAAAATAATTCAAGGAATTTCGTGGTTTTTTCTAGAATTTTTGAACTCTATTTGCTATTTTGTAAAAGGCTATTTGATTTGTTGCATTTTCTGAAATTTGAAAATCAATTAAAATCTCCTTTTCTCTTTTGGGCCGAAATCCTCTTTTGGGTCGAAATTCAGATATATGGCTTTCGTATTATCCGGATAATCTGTATTCGATGGATAAGAGACTCTTTGATTCGTGATTCGCTTCCGACAAAAAAAATCAGATTCGTTTCCGATCCAAGAATTATCCGAGAAAAATCTGATCCGAGACAATCCGAATCCATTTCCGTCCGGATCGGTCAAAAATTATCCGATCCGTTTTCACCCTCACACGTGGGGAGGCGTGCGGCTTAAAGGCCCAAACACCTCTATTTTATTCAAAGATAATAATTCTGCTTCTATTGCCTTCTTCTAATGTTCCCAATCTGATCCTTTCTTACATTCAGTGAGCGATGTAGGCTCTAGATCAAGATCGATGATTGTGACAATGTTCTTTGCGAAATAAATGTCGACATTGGTTGTTGTCCTATTTATAGATTCTCCCGTGGTCATATAGTTTATAGCTATTTCTTCATAGGACGATTCTTCTAATACTTCTACTTGCTCACCACTGCTTCCAATTGCAGGGGCAAGTCCCTTTAATTTTTCAGCTCCGATGTGTGCACACACATCCATGCTGATGTCTCCCTATGTAGGGATGTTCAAATCCGGTATACCTTTTACTGAAAGTTCCATACTGGTGCCAGGTCTCAACTGGCTCCCCTTTTGGTTCTGGGAAACTTCAGCGATCAGCTGTGTCAAGTCCTTTTTATCTTTTTTCGCTAGGCATCCCCGGTTACGTGGGATTCGAGGGGCCGGAGTTCTCGTCCTTTTATTCTGAGGCCTCTAGACGGGATTAAGGGTACCTTCCATTTTCTTTGGTATGTTCAACCCTCTCCGGTGCATTGCGTGTAGGCACATGCGACTTGATCACGCTCTTCAAATCACTAAAGTGGCCAGGCAGTTGATTCACTAATGCTTGCAAATCAATTATCTTCTGGACTTCTATATTCGCTTCACTTGTGCGCAGGTCATATGCATGGATTCTCGTGGCTTGCCACGTTATTTTCCAACATTTTTCATCAAGGGGTTGATTTCCCACCCCTCCCTTAATGACGGAAACTATCATCATCAAATATGCTATCAAGCGGTCAGATGCAAATCTCCATCATGGGTCCAAATACCTGATTGTGGATGATGTCTCATAACCAACGTATATCCCAGACTTTTAGAGAGGGTCCATTGCAGTTCGCTGCGGTGGTGGTATAGGTATATAAACCTTGCAACCAAATCTTCGAAGATGAGAAATTTTCAGTGCTGACCCTTGTGCTAGTTGCATAAGTCAATGGATATTATATTCCGACGGTCTAAAATTGATGAGAGTTCTTTGCGTCTTGAATGCGTGTCCCTAACGCGTAGTTGGTAAATTAAAATTATGCAAAAGCGGTCGGGCAATAAATTTAATTCTTTTAATTAATACATTTGCTAGTCCATTCTAGGTGTGGACATGTGGTACAGAATGCTCAAAGGTAATTTCCATTGCCATGCAATAATCACCAAATGCCTTTGAAGTAAATTCTTTGGCATTGTCCATTCTGATGGACTTCACATGATGATTAGGGAAATTATTCTTAATTTTAATTATCTGCGAGATCAGCTTTGCAAAAGTATGGTTCCTCGTAGATAATAAACATACGTGCAACCATTTCGAGGAAGCATCGATGAGCACCATAAAGTACCTAAATAGCCCTGACAGGGGCTGTATAGGACCGCAAATGTCTCCCTGGATAAGGTCCAGTAATACAGGGATTTCATCCTTCACTTTCATAGCAGAAGGTCTCGTAATTAATTTTCCTATGGCACATACGGGGCACACAAAATCTTCCTAATTCGGGGAATTCTTTATATTGATATTGTATCCCTGAGAATTGTTAATTATATTTCTCATCATCCTAGGACCGGGGTGGCCTAATCTATCATGCCAAAGACAGAAAAGTTCAAAGCTTCCAAATGTGGTTTTCAGGATAGTATAGGCCACAGGTGCCTTAATACTAGTGTAATATAGCTTAGTTTCATATGAAGAAAGTCGTTCTAATACCATTTTTCTACTTTCTTCACGCTTTGTAGTGAGCAGGTATTCCTTACCGTACTCTTCTTCGCCTCTCGTGGAAACCGTTAGCGCAAATATCCTTAAAACTTAGGAGAGTTCTAGTCGATTCTAGGTACAACAAGGCTTCTTCAATGACTAAAGTCGTGCCCATCGGGAGTATAGTTATGGCTCTTCCTGAGCCTATTATACAAGTATCGCTGCTTGTGATTGTCGTAAGACTACCAGCATTCTTGCTGATCGACTGAAAAAATTTCGTCTCTCTCAAGATGGTATTCGTTGTGCCGCTATCTACTGAGCACACTTCCTCCATAGGGCACCACACGTATTTTGATATAAAGTATTTATTAATATGGGGTAGGAAGCAATCCACACATAAATAAAATACTCCAAAAACAGACCATAACTTGCTATTATTAATACGGGAAAATAAACCTTGTAGGACTCATCATAAGAATTTAATGTTTTGCTCTCCTAGAGCTTACAACCATTATTCAATAATTCAATGTTCCATCACAACCATAAACTGCACATGACTAAAAAAAATCTAAGTGCAATGTGTGCACTAGATCGAATGAGCGAAGTATGAAGAAACTTCTGCCTGAATCTGTTCCATGTCCATCTTCTCCTGTTCGGCAACTACGGCTGTGGTCGCTGTAATGTCCAAAGAAGAGGTGATGGGGGATGCTACTGGGCTGTCCACATCCATGAGTACAACAAATGGTTGTGGATCCTCTGTGCCTGTAATGGCGAGGTGTGCCGTATGCTGTCCTTTGCCCTTCTTCTTAGACTGGAATGCATCAATGACGTACTGTGGCTCACAGCAAACCCATGACCAATGCCCCCATGTGCCACATTTGTAGCATCCTTGGTCCTACTGGCCATAAGGCTTGTCATCGCGCTTCTTTTGTCCACCCTTCTTGGTTTGAGCATTTGGCTTGGCCTTGTGACCCATGACCTTACTTCCTGCCTCTTTCCTTTGAGTGAGGCTTCCTCACCTAGTAGCTGCTAGCATTGGCTTCATAGCCAACACTGCTATTAGGCGGATGTGAGATGCAGTTCTTCCTTAGAACATTATCTTGAGCTTCCGCAACTTGCATGATGTCAATCAGTTCGGCATACTCCTTATAGCCGTCTTGATGATAGTTGCGTGCAGATTGCACCGCCTTTGGGTGAAAGGTAGAGAGAGTTTTCTCGATCTTCTACTCATCCATGGCTACCTTACCACAGAGTTGAAGACTGGTATAAATTCTGTACAATGCAGAATTGTACTCCTCCACAGTCTTGTAGTCAGCAAAACGTAGTCAATTCCATTCATGCTCTGCCCGAGAAAGAATGGTGTACTTTAGCTTCTCAAATCGCTTCTTCAGTGCGGTCCACAAAGCTAGTGTCTTCTTCGCCTCCATATACTCATTCTTGAGCGTTAGGCGGAGGTGGTGTCTGAGGAAGTGAAGTGCCTAATCATTTTCCTCAGCAGTTGGAGTGGTATCCTTCGAGGTGCCAAATCTAATGGCAGCACAGAGCTTCTTAGCCCCAAGTACGATCTCGACATCTGATGCCCAAGTCAAGTAACTGCCATGCTTTGACCACTCTTGAACTCCCAACAGGATGCTATCATCTGCATATTTATGCAAAGTGTTCATAAGATTACTGCTGGTAATTTGCATAAAATGGTTGTAAAAATTCTCATAATGTTCCCGTATTTTTCTATGCATTTTTCACGATTTACAGCTATTTTTAGTGATTAAAAGCAATATAAACAATCACAGATAATCAAAATAGTAAATACAATATATACATTACATATAAATAATAAAAGCAGAGTTAAACATGCTTCAAAAGTTCAAAATTATTCAAAAATGGAATTCCCAAGGCCCTTTTCTGCTGGAATATGAATTTTCAGTGAATTCTGCAATTTCCAAGGGCTAAATCGCTAAATTTCAATTCTGAGAAATTTTCCGTGCAATTTTCAGAGTGGCCGAGGGCCTTCTTGCTAAATTTACTTTACTTTACTTTTTCTTCTTTTTTTTTTTATGAAAAGAAACATGGTAGACCTTTGGCCATTCGGACTGTTATATTCCCCATAGCCTACCGATCAAAACAAGAGGGATAGGGTTTCCCCTACCCGCCTCAATGGCGGGTGGTCACGAATGCGTGGCGGCGGCATCGCTGCATGTAGCATGTAGCCCGTGTGGCGGTGGCCGTCTTGAAGCGGCTAGTCGGGCGGCGAGGTTGGCGTGGTAACCATCTATGCGACGGTGGTGTAACCGGTGCGTGTCACAGGTAAATGGCCGGCATGGCGAAGGCACGGGCACGGCGCGTCTGGCGGCCGTCGCCGGCGAAGCGCATGGTCAGAACGATCGTTGAGAAGCTTTACTTACCTCCTGTGCCTTCTTCTCTCTCTCTCCTCCTTGCGCCGACGCCGCCGGCCACCGCTCCGCGTGCTTTCGCCTTGTCACATCGCCAAGACCAACCTGTCCTCTCCTCGACGTCGCTATAATGGTCGTGCGTTCGCGGCGGCAAGAGCTACCAACTCCCGGCAGCTGGTCTTGTCGCCGCCTCAGGTCGCTGCGACGCCACACAAGACGTCGCCCACGCGACGCGACGCCACAAGCAGCCGCTCGGTAGACCCCCCCTCCTCCTCCCCGCCATGGCCCCTATAAAGCTCCTCCTCCCTGCGTGAGCTCCCACGTCGCCCGAACCCGTGCACCATCAACCGAAGCAGCCGCCTCGTCTCGTTGCCGTCGTGGTGAGTCCCGAACCACTCCACCTGTCCGCCGGCCTCCTCCACGCCTTCCCTCGCCGGCCCAGCCGCCTGCCTCCTCCGCCGCTTGCGCCCCCCTCGAAGCCGCTCCACCACGGCCACCCGTCTGCCGCCGCCATCCACGCCGCTTACCCGCCCCTTTCCCCGAGCCGCCACCTCCTCCGTCCATGCCGCCCCTCAGCTTCTTGCCGCCACCGCCGACCGCCTTGCCCACTACTCACGCCGCCCTTCCATCTTTGCCCAAGCACTCCTCTGCCTCCTTGCTCATTCTCAAAGAAGAACAAAGAAGCTTAGAATAGGAATTTGGTGTTGAATTGAGCCGATTTGGGGATTTTAGTGGGAGTGGTGGGCCCCACCGTCATTGCTTGAAATCCCCTCACTTTGGCTGCCTTGTGGGCCCCACCGCCAGCCCATTTCTCCTTTTTTTTTTTTTTTCGGTTTTTCTTTTTGGGGTTTAACTCAAAAGAGAACTTCTAAAATTCATATCTTCTCCATTTTGACTCCAAAATTATGAAGTAAATTTCTAAAATTTGTTAAATCAAGATCTTGCTAATGGCATAGGACTTGATTAATTTGGAGTTTATTTTCTGTTCCTTATTTATTTATTTGCTCTCCTTGCCGTTATGTCTTTTCCCAGATTGACGCCGATTAGGATTTGAAGACGCCACGACCATAAGTCGATCAAGATCAAGATCCCTAGCCTTTAACCAAGGCGAGTCAATACTTTGATCATTTTGCCCCTACATTTTATGCAAATTATGTTTTTTAAATTAGCAAAATGCATGCTTTAATTCTTAATCAAATGTATGTTAAAGCTTAAGGTAGTTAAATGCCCACTTGATGTTTAAATAATTATTATGCCATCCTTGATAATTTGAATCCATTATTCTTTGTCACCCTAGTAACTATATGGTAATACTAGTTATAGGTTGTACTTTGCGACATGCTAGTCTTGTTAAGCTTCGGGATATTAAAATATCCCGATCATCATTTCCTTAAACATAAAATGTTTTGGGTAGTCACCGGTGGTCCATTGGCTAAAGGATTGTGAAAATAAATTGGTTTCCTCCTCAAAACCCTAATGCTAGCTTTGTGCTCGCGGATGGTGAGGTGGTGGGTGCTCAGGGAGCACATGGTTGGTTGGCTTGTGGAATGAACCGTCCAGATAACCCTAAGGACTTAATCTTGTCACGACCTCTGTGTTAAACAAGTACAACCACAAGTCTCGCAAAGTGCAACTTGGCTTAGTAAAGTTATTAAACCTTGATGTCATCTCACCGAGGGGAACGAAGAACGTATAAGTCTTGGAGATACTCCGCTTGGAAGGACACCAAAAGGTGAAGTTACAACAAGCGCTAGACGTTAGGTTTGGGCACCAAGGCTTAGTCGTTGTGGTGAACATCCCGCACAACATATGGGCGAAACTCAGATGGGTGGATTGACTGGAAAGGGCGAGATAGCTAGAAAGGTTATCGTGATTTGCCGCCCAACTACATGACTACGGAATCATGTGGGGTAACGGGTAGACTATCTCTTGTGGGTAAAGTGTGCAACCTCTGCAGAGTCTAAAAGCTGTTTAAACACCGTGCCTACTGGTCAAAGGCGACATGGGAATCATAACTTGAGTTAGTTCTATTTCAAAACAACTTTGTGGGTGGTATGGAAAATGGTGGAAGGGCTCACCTAGCCCTGCTTTTGGATTTTGCCCGAGTCGCCGAGCTCGATGGTTGTGGTTATTGGAGGCCGCTCCAATTAAAAGGATGCATTGGTAGAGTTTCACGGGATGGATTCTCTACTAAAATAATTATTGCACATGCTCTCTTTATTAAAATGCAATTTGTTCAAAATGCTAAGTGATAGGACTTTGTGATTATGTTATTTGAAAAGTTGCTTTCGCAAATAAAAGAACCCGAGCCATCCTTGTTAAGCCTTGCATGTATATAATTGCATTGTGTGTTGGCTCATGAGCACGGTAGTAGTGCTCATTCTCGCTTCTCCCCAACCCTTCGATAATGAAGACGATGGAGACTACGCCTTCTACGACGGCCCGAAGATGATGGACAAGGCTATGACGAGGAGTAGTATAGTTCAGTAGTCTAGGTCTCGCCAGCCTAAGTAGACTTCATAGATTCAAGCATAACCGATATTATCCAACCCATGGTTAATATCCGTCAGACACGGGTTACCCCGCCGCTTTCTGCTTTGAGATGAGCCCTACCTCGCCTTTTGCTTCCGCTTATAGTTCACGCACTCTTTTGTGATGTAATCCATTTGGCCTGCTTTCGGCCCTTTGCAAAACTCCGACCCGACGTGGTCTATGTTACGCAGCTTGGTTGTAATATTTTAATATTTCAGATTTACGCCAGTATGAATGATTCAAAGAATGCGTCTTCGTGAAGTGCTAGCTATTGATCCAGGAATAGCACGATAATTTCACAGAGGATTTGGATTCACGAAATCCGGTCCCATGAGCCGGTATCGAGCATACTCAGAGAGCCTTAGTTAGATTGGTCGATTGCCTTAAGGACTTGGATTTTATTTTCAAAACCTAAGAAAATTTTTATCAAAATATAGAGTACTTATTGCTTCTACTCATCATTCCTAGTTCCTTACTCATCTCTATTCTCATTAAGTGTTACTAACCCCTTCTCTTGTTTCAAAATCAGAGATGGCTTCCTCTCCATTGCCGCCCATGGAACCATAGCTCACATGGAGAGCATGACGGGATTCGCCGAGCTCCTTCGCCAACTAATGGTGGAACTTGGTTTCATCCACCCTCCGATCTACAGAGGTCAAGGATCGAGGGTCATGGCTCACGAGTCCTCGGGAGATGGAGGTCTTCCTCTATCCTAGGACCGGCGAGTTCAGAGCTCACACCTTCCAGCCGAGGCCCTCGTCGCAAAGATCCCCGACGCCATCCAGATGCAGCCGTGTCGCCATCACCCGCCTATGCCGGATACACGAGGACCTCTGCCCGCGGATCACCGCTTCTCCTTCTTCCGTACCTCCCGACGGACAGCCGCTTTCGAGTCCTTCGTCGCCATCGACAACGAGCCCCGCTCGACCCACCAGTGCGGTGACCCAGCGATGGTTTACAAGATCCACCTTTCACGACGAGGTCCGCCACTCGGGCGCTTCTCGCCGGCGGCGCTTCCACTCCGACACCTCCGCGCTAACCGGACCGTGTGATGAAGCCTCTTTGTCGCCAGATGGGAGAGACACCACACTACGGAGAGATGTCAGACTGCGAGGTTGCACGCCTCCGCCGCCCTTGCGAGCGCCACTGCTCCAACCCCGGCTCCGCCCCACTGACTCGGCTCGGTTCCTCCCGGCCTTCCTTCCAAAGAATGGACGCTGTAACCTCTTCGCCCCGTGGAGCTCGCAGACCGGATGATCACAGAAGAGCGTCACGACGCCTGATCCGCCGCCTTCGACGACCTTCTCATGCTCAGCGGACGCAGCCTCACCGTTCTCCGCCGTCGGCCTCGAGTCATTCTGCTCGCCGAAGCCAGCCGAGCCGCCTCCGCCTCCGAGTCCCGTTGGAGTAGTTAGGATGGTCTAGGTTAGCCAAAGTGCTTGCTAGGCAAGATTTTGGGTTGCAAGCACTTTTGCTTTTTTCTTTTGTAGACGAGATGCATGTATCCTGTGTCATGACTTAGCTTAGCATATAAGCTTTGTTTGTTAGTCATGTAACACCTAACCCCATAATATAATGCAGCCATTCTAGGCTTTGTATTGTACTTATTCGATCTTCTCGCTTGGTTTATGTTCTTCAGTGTGCCTTAGAGGGCTAGTGAACCCTCATATACCCCTCCCCGGTTCTCTCTAGTTCTAAATCGCAGCTTTTTCCTCAGATGCCGCCAAGAAGAGCCTCCGCCCACCCGTGGAGCCTTTGCAATCGGTCGAGGCCGTGGTCGTGGCCGTGGTCGTGGACAAGGACAAGAGCTACCTCCCCACCACCAACTCACCCGACCATGGCACAAGTAATGCCGCAATGACTCAGATTCTCCGTGCCTTGCTCAACAATCAAGATTCAGACTGCCGCCGCCACTCCAAACTCGCTGACTTCCTAAGAACAAGACCTCTCACTTTTGAAGCAGCTAATGAACCTCTTGAAGCCGAAGATTGGCTCAGGGATACTGAAAAGAAGCTTAGACTTGCCCGTTGCTCCGATGCGGATAAGGTGGACTTTGCTACCCACCAGCTGAAAGGTGCCGCCGCTGCATGGTGGGAGAATTACCTTGCCGCTAGAAGTGATGAAGGACCAGAAGATGAAGAAGAAGATGCAAAGAACAGTAACTGTAAGTAGTAGGATCCACGAATGGAGAACCAGCAGC
Source organism: Phyllostachys edulis (assembly GCA_036346405.1). Taxonomy (NCBI): domain Eukaryota; kingdom Viridiplantae; phylum Streptophyta; class Magnoliopsida; order Poales; family Poaceae; genus Phyllostachys; species Phyllostachys edulis. The sequence continues at coordinate 72,232,970 of CM070561.1, forward strand.
CTCCGCCGCTGAAGCCGTGGAAGAGGAAGTTGTTGAAACACCTCTTGTTGAAAATGAACCAGCTTGGCATCCAATTCCTTGGTTAGAATTCAAAACCGCTTTCGTAACCAATTTTGTGCTGCCGGTACTATGAGATCAAGAAGAACGAAGTTCGTAACTCTTAAACAAGGACATATGACGGTCAACGAGTATGTCACTAAGTTTACCGGCTTTTGCCCGCCACGCCCCCAATGACGAGTCGATGAGGAAGAAAAGATAGACCGCTTTGTGGAAGGTATGCGTAGTGACATGCGTGGAAAGCTTATCCTCCATGACTATGCCAACTTCCATCGCTTGATCAACAAGGCCCTCTCACTGGAAAATGAGAATAAGTTAGCGTAAACTAGCCGCAAGAGGAAGATGCCTTCCGTAAATCACAAGGCAACTTTTCCTGAAGTCAACCTTCAGGCGCTTCTTCCTTTAAATCTTCTCGCCACACCTCGTAAAAGTTCATCCCCAAGGCCCCAAGGAAGTGGATTCCGACTCTCCGCCTCATCGACACCTCGCCACACCAACCCAAAGCAGCCTAACCTCCACTGCTTTTGTTTATGGAGAAAAAGGACACTTTGCCAATCAAGGTTCCCTCATCGCAAAGAACCCCGCCCCAAAGAACAACCCAGAGCCGCCGCAATTCAAGGTCGGACCTCGGCCAAGTAAGAGCCACCAGACTTCTCAAGCTTCAAGGTCTACCCCATCGCAAAGTCGTGGCCGTGTGAATCATGTCATCACGAGGAGGCACAAGATGCCGCAGAGTGCTAATGGGCACGTTCTCTGTTAATTCAAGACCACTTTACAAGTTTTGTTTGATTCTCGAGCTTCGCACTCTTTTGTTTCAAGAAAGTTTGTTGAAAGGCTTAAGTTGCCAACCTATAAGTTAAAGAAACCCGTGGTACTTAGTTCACCCGGGACCCCTATATGCTACCTCGCTTAGTCCCGTGAGTAGAGATTGCTTTGAAGACTCGATTCCTAGCCTCCTTCTAGTGCTAGAATCTCAGACTTTGGATATCATCCTAGGATGGATTGGTTGGCCGTAGATCATGGACTAATAGATTGCGCCAACAGAAAGTGGTACTTGCCAAAGATCCCGAAACCACCATAGGATTAGTGTGGATCGCTCCTCTCCGTTGGTTCAACAATCCACCATCTTGGAGAGATGTCCCTAGAGACAACGCCAGAGTCCAAGCTACCTCAAGTCTTCCTGTAAGAATTGCGTGCATGCCCCGACAGAGATATCGAAGTTTGTGATCAACTTGAAGCTGGGACGCCCCAATTGCCAAGAGACCGTCTGTGATGGCCGATTTAACTTGAAGAGTTGAAGACACAACTTGAAGATTTACAAGAAAAAGGATTCATTAGACCTAGTTCTTCTCCCCGGGTTCGCCAGTTCTTTTGTGAAGAAGAAAGATGGTTCCGCCAGATTGTGTGTGGATTACAGAGCCCTCAACGAAGTGACCATCAAGAACAAGTATCCCTTGCCCCGCATTGATGACCTGCTCGATCGGTTGACAGAGCTTCAGCTTTTCTCCAAGATAGACTGCGGTCGAGATACCACCAACTCAAGATCGTGAATGAGGATATTCCTAAGACGACCTTTACCACTCGGTATGGCTTGTTTGAGTTCACAAATATGTCGCTTGGCTTAACCAATGCACCACCTACTTCATGAATCTGATGAACAAGGTATTTATGGAATACCTGGACAAGTTTGTTGTCGTGTTCATAGACGACATTTTGATCTATTCCAAGACCAAGGAAGAGCATGCTGAACACCTACAATTGGTCCTGGAAAGGCTTAAAGAGCATGAGCTCTATGCCAAGTACAGTAAATGTGAATTTTGGCTTCAGGAAATCAGTTTCCTCGGACATATTGTATCCGCAGGAGGAATAGCAGCTTGATCCGCCAAGGTAGAAGCCGTGATGGATTGGAAACAAATTTACATCAAGAATGAAGTTCGTAGTTTTCTCGCTTAGCCGGATACTATAGACGCTTCATAGAAGGATTCTCAAAGCTCTCTAAACCAATGACCCATTTGCTTAAAAAGGAAAAGAAGTATGAATGGACCGAGGCTTGTGAGAAAAGTTTCGAGAATTGAAGAAGAAATTAACTTCGCACCAGCTTTTGACCCCCGCCAGATATTCATCAAGACTTTGAAGTCTATTATGATGCATCACGCCAAGGTTTAGGATGTGTGCTTATGCAAGGAGGAAAAGTTGTAGCTTATGCATCCGCATAACTTCGCCCTCATGAAGACAACTATCCAACTCATGACCGAGTTAGCGGCAGAGTGCACGCCTCAAGATTTGGCGGCACTATTTGATTGGAAATCATTGTAATATCTACACGGACCACAAGAGTCTCAAGTACATCTTTACCCAATCGATCTCAACCTTCGCAAAGAAGATGGTTAGAGTTAATAAAGGATTACCATTTGGATGTCCATTATCATCCCTAAAGGCTAATGTAGTCGCCGATGCATTAAGCCGCAAGTCATACCGCAATAATGTTATGATTCAAGAACACCAACCCGAGCTCTATAAGGAATTCAAGCCCTCAACCTCTCGCTTGATAGAGCAAGGTAACCCGACGCCATGGAAGCACATCCAACTTTGGAAGAGCAAATCAAGATCGCTCAAAAGGAACATCCGGAGTCCAAAGATTCAAGCGCCTCATGGCTAAAGGAAAAGCCCCAAGATGATCAAGACCAAAGAAGGATTCTATGGTATGGGACACGCCTCTTTGTTCCCACCAAAAGGAACTCAAGGATTTAATTACGAAGAAGCCCACAACAAAGATATACCCTACATCCAGCAAAGACAAAGATGTATCAAGACATGAAGATTTTGTACCGTGGCCACGCATGAAAAGAGATATCGCCGAGTATGTAGCCTGTTGTGATGTATGTCAACGAATCAAGGCCGAACATCGGCCGCCAGGATTGCTTCAACCCTCGCAAATTCCCGATGGAAATGGGAAGAAATTGAATGGATTTCATTATCGGTCTACCCCCAACCAAGTCCGGATGTGACTCAAGATGGGTTATAGTTGATAGACCCACCAAAGTAGCCCATTTTATCCCAAAAGACAACCTACAAGGGAGACAAGTTAGCCGAGCTATACATGGCTCAGATTGTGTTTACATGGAGTACCCAAGAGGATAGTCTCCGATCGAGGATCCCAATTCACCTCACATTTTTGGGCTAGTTTGCATGATGCCCTTGGGACACACCTTGATTTCAAAGACAAGATACCATCCGCAGATCGATGGTCGATGAAAGGACAAATCGATTCTAGAAGACATGCTTGAGCTTGTGCTTTGGAATTTACAAGAGATCGAGAAATGTCTGTATGCCGAAGTTTGCATACAATAACAATTATCAATCAAGTCTAAAATGTCCCCATTTGAAGCACTTTATGGTAGAAAATGCGTAACCCTCTCGCATTGGTCAATCGTGAAGGATATATATTTGGACCGATACCCTCAAGCAAGTCAAGAGAAAGTTCGACTAATCGAGATCGCCTTCAAGCCGCTACCAAGACAAAGAGTTATGCCGACAACCGTCGAAGGAAATTGACTTTTGAAGTTGGAGACGCTGTATACCTCAAGGTATCACCACTTCGTGGAACTCGAAGATTTAAAGTAAAGGGCAAGCTCGCCCCAAGATATATAGGACCGTTTCCGATTACCGCCAAGCGTGGGGAAGTGGCCTATCAGCTAGAGCTACCGGAACATCTGTCAGAGGTTCACAACGTGTTTCACGTTTCCCAGCTCAAGAAGTGTCTCAGAGTACCTGAAGAGCAGACGCCCGTTGAAGCCATCGCCTTCAAAGAAGATCTAACCTACCGAGCACCGATCAAGATCCTCGACGCCATCGAGAAGCTTAACAAGACGCCAAGTCTTCCGCTTTGCAAGGTCCAAAGGAGTCACCACTCACCAAGGAAGCCACCGGGAACGTGAAGATCAATCAAACAAGACTACCTGCTCTGTTGGCGGGCGGCCCAATCTCGAGGTCGAGATTCCGCTTAAAATGGGTAGGATTTGTAACGATTGCTTTGAGAAGCTTTACTTACCTCCTGTGCCTTCTTCTCTCTCTCTCTCTCCCGCAAGCCGTCGCCGGCCACTGCTCCCCGTGCTCGCCTTTGTCACATCGCCAAGCACCAACCCGTCCTCTCCTCGACGTCGCTATAATGGTCGCTGCAGGAAGAAGAAGCAGCCTACCAACTCCGCGGCGCTGGTCTTGTCGCCGCCTCAGGCCGCCTTGCTCACAAGACGCCGCCTCGCCCTGCGCTGCGTCGCTGCAAGCTCCGCCTCCAGCCGGGCCCCCTCCTCCTCGCGCCATGGCCCCTATAAAGCTCCTCCTCCCTCGTGAGCTCCCACGCCGCCAGAGCTCCGTGAAGCACCACCGAACCGGCCGCCAGCCTCCTCGTCTCGTTCTTGCCGTGGTGAGTCCCGAGCCACTCCACCCGCCGCCGGCCTCCTCCACGCCTTCCCTCGCCGTGGCCGCCTGCCCTCCTCGCGGCGCGCGCCTCCTCGAAAGCCGCTCCACCACGGCCACCTGCTGCGCCGCCATCCACGCCCACACGCTGCCCGCTTTTCCCGAGCCGCCACCTCCGTCCACGCCGCTTCTCAATGCCACCACACACCCGCCCGCCCCCGCCACTACTGGCCGTGCCGCCTCTTCGATCTTGCCCCAAGCACTCCTCTGCCTCCCTTGCTCATTCTCAAAGAAGAACAGCAAGCTTAGAATGGGGAATTTGGTGTTGAATTGAGCTGATTTGGGGATTTTAGTGGGAGTGGTGGGCCCCACCTGTCATTGCTTGAAATCCCCTCACTTTGGCTGCCTTGTGGGCCCCACCTGCCAGCCCATTTCTCCTTTTTCTTTTTTTTTCGGTTTTTCTTTTTGGGGTTTAACTCAAAGAGAACTTCTAAAATTCATATCTTCTCCATTTTGACTCCAAAATTATGAAGTAAATTTCTAAAATTTGTTAAATCAAGATCTTGCTAATGGCATAGGACTTGATTAATTTGGAGTTTATTTTCTGTTCCTTATTTATTTATTTGCTCTCCTTGCCGTTGTGTCTTTTCCTAGATTGACGCCGATTAGGATTTGAAGACGCCACGACCATAAGCTGATCAAGATCAAGATCCCTAGCCTTTAACCAAGGCGAGTCAATACTTTGATCATTTTGCCCCTACATTTTATGCAAATTATGTTTTTTAAATTAGCAAAATGCATGCTTTAATTCTTAATCAAATGTATGTTAAAGCTTAAGGTAGTTAAATGCCCACTTGATGTTTAAATAATTATTATGCCATCCTTGATAATTTGAATCCATTATTCTTTGTCACCCTAGTAACTATATGGTAATACTAGTTATAGGTTGTACTTAAGCGACATGCTAGTCTTGTTTAAGTCTTGGGATATTAAAATATCCCGATCATCATTTCCTTAAACATAAAATGTTTTGGGTAGTCACCGTGGTCCATTGGCTAAAGGATTGTGAAAATAAATTGGTTTCCTCCTCAAAACCCTAATGCTAGCTTTGTCTCAGGCGGATGGTGAGGTGGTGGGTGCTCGAGGAGCACATGGTTGGTTGGCTTGTGGAATGAACCGTCCCAGATAACCCTAAGGACTTAATCTTGTCACGACCTCTGTGTTAAACAAGTACAACCACAAGTCCGCAAAGTGCAACTTGGCTTAGTAAAGTTATTAAACCTTGGATGTCATCTCACCGAGGGGAACGAAGAACGTACAAGTGCGAGATACTCGGCTTGGAAGGACACCAAAAAGGTGAAGTTACCAATGCGCTAGACGTTGTGGTTGGGCACCAAGCGCTAGTCGTTGTGGTGAACATCCCGCACAACATATGGGCGAACCCGTATGGGTGGATTGACTGGAAAGGGCGAGATAGCTAGAAAGGTTATCGTGATTTGCCGCCCAACCACATGACTACTAATCATGTGGGTAACTGTAGACTATCTCTTGTGGGTAAAGTGTGCAACCTCTGCAGAGTCTAAAAGCTGTTTAAACAAGTTGCTACGGTCAAAAAGCGGACATGGGAATCATAACTTGAGTTAGTTCTATTTCAAAACAACTTTGTGGGTGGTATGGAAAATGGTGGAAGGGCTCACCTAGCCCTGTTTTGGATTTTGCCTGAGTCGTCGAGCTCAGTGGTTGTGGTTATTGGAGGCCGCTCCAATTAAAAGGATGCATTGGTAGAGTTTCCGCCGGATGGATTCTCTACTAAAATAATTATTGCACATGCTCTCTTTATTAAAATGCAATTTGTTCAAAATGCTAAGTGATAGGACTTTGTGATTATGTTATTTGAAAAGTTGCTTTCATAAATAAAAGAACCCGAGCCATCCTTGTTAAGCCTTGCATGTATATAATTGCATTGTGTGTTGGCTCATGAGCACGGTAGTAGTGCTCATTCTCGCTTCTCCCCAACCCTTCAGATAATGAAGACGATGGAGACTACGCCTTCTCGACGGCCCGAAGATGATGGACAAGGCTATGACGAGGAGTAGTATAGTTCAGTAGTCTAGGTCTCGCCCGATCTAAGTAGACTTCGTATATTCGCATAACCGATATTATCCAACCCATGGTTAATATCCGTCAGTACACGGGTTACCCCGCCGCTTTCGTTTGAGATGAGCCCTACCTCGCCTTTTTGCTTCCGCTATAGTTCACGCGCTCTTTTGTGATGTAATCCATTTGGCCTGCTTCGCCCCTTTGCAAAACTCGACCCGACGTGGTCTATGTTACGCAGCTTGGTTGTAATATTTTAATATTTCAGTTTACGCCAGGCGAATGATTCAATGCGTGCGCATCGTGAAGTGCTAGCTCTCGATCCAGGAATAGCACAGAATTTCACGAGGGATTTGGATTCACGAAATCCGGGTCCGACAATGGCTTCAGCGACGAGCGCGAGGCGGTAATCTGCTGGCGTCGTGGGGCAACCGACGGCGGTGGTGCTAAGATGGGGCGGCGCCGACTTGGTCTTGTGACATCTTGCGCGGCTTAGGTGGAGGCGGCCATGCAAGACTATACGAGGCCATGTCGGCGGGGTTTTTTATGCTCATCCACGAAGAACAATCTACAAACCCTCTTTTCAATTAATCATCGATCGACATTGTGCCGACGACTACAAGTCGGCTTATGGAGATTAGAGAAAAAAAAATGCAATCGACACACTACAGCGCAATCGTCATCTACTCTTTCATGCAACCCACCGATCGGTATTGTGCCGGTGACTTCAAGTCGGCTCGTGGTAGATTAGAGCAGATTTGCAATCGTAAGGTATAATCTAGAGAGCCAAATTTGCGAAATTGAAAGCGATCTAGAAAAGCAATTCGATCTACAAGCGTCGTGCTCCGATAGTTACCTTTCGATCAAAGTAGAGTAGGCCTAGAGGTAGGCCGGAGTCGATCGTGCAGATAATGTGTTGAGGAACCATCGCTTGCGAGTCCAATTCGAGCGATCACCTTGTAGACAGAAGTCGAATTACACAGAACATTGCAAGAACAAATAGTAGATTGAACACAGAGATATGGGGGACTTCTTTCTTTTGTTTATTTCTCTTCTCAAAAGCACGTATAATGGTTGGAGGTCCCCTCCTATATATAGTCTATAGATGGATGAGGAACCAACATGGGTTAGGCCTGCAAGGTCTAGGTCTAGGTTTCTTAACAATTTCAATGCTTTGTGAGCAAGGGTCAAAAAGCTAGTATAAGATGGAGTAAAGAAAATTAAGGTGCATACTAGAGGTGGCCAAATGGGTGGCACGATATGAGCCCATGCCGGCCCATGCTCATTTAGGCATGCCCTGGCTAACTAAATGGGTCGTGATGTGCTGGCCCTTGGGCTCAGCTGCCAACCCAAGCACGGCATGCCAAGCTCACAGATCGTGCCGTGCCAATCGGGCACAATTAGCCTGACGGACCAACAGGGCTGTGTAGCCCATCGTGTGGCGCCGCCATGCTCCTCCTCCTCCTCCTCCTCGCACCCCCGGTGCCAGTGGCGCCTTGCGTGGGGAGGCGTGCCAGTCTTGATGGCGAAGGGGAGGAGGCGGCGTCGATCTTGATGGCGAAGGGGAGGAGGTGGTGCCGAACTTGATGGCGATGGGGAGGAGGTGTGTCGTGCTGTGCCAGGCCCCGCGTTGTGTGTGTTGTGTCGGGCTGACCCAAGCACGGCGCACCTTTGTCGGGCCGAGGTGCTGACCCAAGCACGGCGTGCCTTTGTCGGGCTGTGCTGGCCTAGCCCATGTACAATTCTATGCCGTGACAAGACCGGGCCAATAGCCTGTCTTGTGGGTCACCAACCCATTTTTCCACCTTAGTGCATACTAGTACATAAGCTAAAAGAAGTAATGATGATGATGATTAATCGCTCAATTATCTCTCTTAACTTTCAAAGTAAGGATAAAATTGGGGAAATGGGAGAAAATTAGCTCTTCAGCACTAAAGAATTGTATAAGTTAGAAAATAAGATCCACTAAGGCTGAAAAGTGGGTCCTAGAGCTGCTTATCGATGACGCACCAATATTATTTTCCTACTTGCATATGCATAATTTTCGTAGATTATTGACGAAATTACAAAAAAAATGTCATACACATTGTGAAACAACACAATCCAATAAAATGCTCGTACTTTAAAATTGCAGCCCATATTATCTCTAGTTTCACCACCAACAAAATCGCGCAATCCCAAAAATTGTTGGTTTGTTGTCGTAGTAACACATTTGAATGCTTTGTGGGCAAGGATTAAAAAAGCTAGTACAAGATAGAGTAAAGAAAAATCAAGGTTCATAATAGTACATCAGCTAAAAGAAGTAATAGTAATGATGATTAATCACTCAATTATCTCTCTTAACTTTCAAAGTAAGGATAAAATCAGGAAAATTAGCTCGGCAGCAGCAAAAAATGTGTAAGTTAGAAAATAAGCTCCACTGAGGCTGTAAAAGTGGGTCTTGGAGCCACTTATCAATAACACACCGATATGATTTTGCATAATTTTCATAGCGTCATTGACCAAATTACCAAAACAAATGTCAAGTGTGGAATATACACATCGTAAAACACCACAATCCAATAAAATGCTCATAATTTAAAATTGCAGTCCATCTTAACTCTGGTTTCACCGCAAAAAAAAGAGCAAAATCTCAAATTAATCAAACACAGATACAAACTGATCTAATCAGTCAAATGGATTAATTAGACTGTTCCACACTCACAGACACTGATCTCAAAGCAATAGAAAATCGGTAGCGACAATTCCACACCGACATATTTGGCTTGGCCTTCCCCGTTGGGTTTACTTACCCTCATCTCCAGACGAGACGCCCATCATTTCTTAATCAGTTTCTGCATCTCCCAAGCAGCAGGCGCATGGACTTTCCTGAGAATCCCCATCTGATTTCGAGCCCCCCGTTCTTGATTTCCACGGCCCATTGATCATTTCGCGCATTCCGTGGCGCATTAATTACTATTGCACTCCGCATTATCAAACAAATCGCAAGCTAAGAACATCTACAACAGTCCACGTCATCTATTAGTAAGTGGTTGACACATCAACATTTAGATGATGTGGAGGAGAGAAGATGAAGTTATTTCTAGATTAAGAAAACTAGCAAATTGTTAATACCAAGACACAAGAAACAACCAAATACTCTATTGGAGACTTATTTGTTACCTAAAACGCGCGTTACGTGGGTCTCACTGCCTTAAAGCAAAATATCCACCAGATCATTTGTGCAGCCTGACTTCATTATTGATATGATAAATGAGCTAAAACATGTAGGCCACAAAGTTGTACTTCATTATTGATTATCAAGAATCATGCATACTTGTAGCAATTAAAGTTTTAGACACAAGCTCAAGAAACAATCCATTGGAAAGTTTGTTTCTTTTTATTAGATTAAGTACTCTCTCTTTTTTTAGTAACAAGGTAAGAAAAAAACTATTACCTTAGTGTTTGATTAATCACCATCCCTGACAGATTGCTCTTTTTGGGGTGGCAGGGCGGTTTGTAAGAGTCAGCAATTGTTTTGGACCAATCTAAAGAAATATACTGTACTAAGTACTCCCATTAGCTTTCTGGATCAGAGTTTCTGCGTGCAGGAATACATTAAACATGTGAAAACATTGCATAGCTTGTTGACCTGCAAAAGGTTAAGGTGTATAATTTCTGTATGTGGGCAAATATACCATGTGGCTCAATGGTAAGGAGAAGTATCGTAATCGTAATTCATTGATTTTGGGCATTTTTTGAAATATAGAACTGTTTTTAAGAAAAGATTAGGAAACATAACAACTCCAAAATTCCTGTGACATTCGTGCATTCCGGACGATGCTTCATTTTTGTTTCATATCGCACTAATTCTTATGATTTCTTGTAGAAGGTAGCAGCAAGTGTTGGTGGTTTGTGCGTCTACTGGACCATTAAACAAACCAACATTTTGAGTGACAATACACATGTTAGGTGTAATGACAGCGCTTTGGAATGTTTCTCCGAATTAATGATAATTTTTACTACTTTATCTTCGCTACTTCCTAGTACAATATTTACAACAGTTTCCTTTTGGATGCATGCACTTGTGTTCACTGAACCACACGCGCCGTGGGTGTACGTAGCTCCGTTGGCGATCAAGCTTGGCCGTCTCGGTTCGTCTCTCACGTTCCTCGTCGCTCGTCCCCACTCCCCATACACGGCTGGAGTGGCCTGCTGCATGCAAGTTGGTTTCAATCGTTTTGTGCGCGATATAGCGATTGCTATCGCTCTAAATACAGCAACCGCATCTTAAATATTCATCATTCAACTTCATGGAAATTTCATTTGTGGAAAACATGAACTCCTCTTCATCTATTCAATTTGGTAAATTTACAATAGGATCAATTAGACTTTCCGACGGTAATGGCGAAGATCAAGACTGGTACGAGGAGTAGCCAACCGTTAGCTAGTCTAACCAGTGTGGCAATGAAACAACTACACGCTAGAATTTGATTCGATGGGTTATTAGTGTGTGTGTTTTTTTTTTTTGCATTTGCACACACTAGGATTGTGTTTCAGTCTTAAGATAGCCATGCTAACCAACTATTCCTGCCCCTGGAAGATTGATGTCCAAAGTTATCGATGAGAAGATGTAAAATAAAGTACTATTGAAATAAAAACCATGAAAGATCTAAGATCGCTCCCAAGAGCTTCACCCCTACCAGTATCTTAAACCCGCCATGTAGATAAAATGATGATGTGGCACCATAGTTAATGAAGAGAGAGGGTACTCTAGTATCTAATCTGGATACCGGTTCGGTCTTGAAATCCAACGCATAAAATTTATTGTGATCGATCCCGTGCGATGCATAAAATACGCTTTGTGTGTCAACAAACATGTATTGCTTTAGTACATGCCACAAATAGGCCACAATGCTTAAATACTAGTAAAGATCATGTATGTAATTAAATGAAACAGCCTAAGATACTACACCATAAGAAACAATGCATTGGGAAGATAGTATCCTAACACTTCTCATACACTAAAAAAACTACATTAAGATACCGTCCATTGAGAGCAGCCTAATAAGTGACCGTCCATTATCCCGCACACTGGTGGGGACTACCATTTCCACAAGAATGATAAATGGAACCCAGCGTTACACATCAGCACTTCATGAGTCTCCCAGTGTCGCGTCAAGCTTTTTTGTGATAGGATGATTCCTTGGTCCTAGCCAACTAATATATTTGATAAGTGAAGTAGAGGCGTAAGCAAAAAGAAGACAGTGGGCAGTGGTTCAATTGGGATGAAATGGCATCAACTACTGCAGTCTCCATCCAGAGCCTGAGTTGTCAACATGATCTCCCAACGTGGACGCAGCTTTCATTTTAAGATTTTACGAGAGGTTACCCTTTTCAATTTTCTCCAAATTTTATTGATCTGATAACCGCAAATTCACTTCACATAAGTTTCTTTGTAATACCACATGAAATTCGAGAACTAGAATGGAAAAAAAAGCGTCTCAAGTTTCTATTAAGATGATTCAATTAAGAGACAGGAAAGTGTACAGATCCAAAATGTGAGCGTCGTGGGCGTTGCCTCGACCGATTCATTGTAGTTCTCAAGATCTCCAGATTTCCCGGTCAACCATTTTACCCTATTTTCCCTCCCTCTGCTCATAGCCATTAGTCATCATGATCAGGGAGCAAAGTGGGTGTTGATGCTCTCACAGTGGTGGATTTTATCCATTGATGAAAGTGCAGCCCATTGGCCATTCCTAAAGCAGACAACCTTAGAAGCCAGGTAACCCATGGTTCCTTCTGGTGAAGCGACTGGGCTATTACCACACTTGTAGAGTTGTACTAGTACAACTATACGAACTTTTCTGGTACAAGGATTTGGCAAGGACGGGAAACACCAGTCCAAACGACTTTTTTTTTGCACCAACTGATCGATTCTTGGAAGGGGCGTGTGTAGAAGAAAGTTCCAAAGACGAAATCATCAGATGATTCTCATCACAATCCCCACAGAACCATTCAGTTCATCGGCGTAAAAGGCCCCATCAACATTCACCTTTTGCCCGCCTACCGGAGGCCTCTTCCATTGCGCCACAGATCTACTGCAAGTTTGAACTTGTCTCGAAGACGGTGCAAACTACAATTATGCACAGAAGATCTTTGCGCGTAAACGCAAACTTCGGCACCAAAAGGCCCCGTACAGCAAAATTGCAATTTGCGTTGTCCATCACTCCATTGTACTACTAGGAGTAGTGTTCTGAACTTCTGATTCACAAATGAAGTCTCGTTAAAAAACACACAAAGCCGCTCTCAAGGGCGACTCAAGAGGTGAGCCCCCCTCCGCCGCATCCCCTAATCAGCGGTAGGCCCTGTCTAACGTGGATCAAATTGCGAAGAATTTGTTTCCGAAATCGATTTCTTGGTCTATTGTTGTGCAGAAAGCTTGTAGGTTAACGACGGTCATCGGTGAGGATGATCGGGACTAGGCTTGGAGAGCTGAGGTTCAGAACGATCAAAGATACTAGGTGGAGTCAGTGGACTCAAGCATAGTGCAAAATAGACAAGGTTGACCGAACGGAAAGTTCGGTACGACATGTTACATGTAGCGGTACGGGGGTCGGTACAAGTGCCATGGTGGTTTCGGTGAGTGTCGGATGGGAGAGACTTGCCGACATGAAGAGAGCCGTTGATCAACCTACACGTGGCGAAGCATGTGATTGTTTTATGAAGATTGGACTCGGTCTTTGGAGAAGGATCGAGAAGGGGTATTTTGGTAATTTCACCAAAATACCGTCTTGATGACCTTTGGCTAAACCGCGGTGCAAGATGGTGCAAGGATAGGTGTTTAGGTTAAATGAAGTTAAAGATCACGAATAAACGGATTCGAGAAGCTCGGTTCGTCATCCGCTTTGAGAAACGTGCGTTGGTGTAGACCTATTTGTGTGTGGGCTTAACGGGTGCCCATTAGAGTTTCCTCTCATAGCTAGCCTCCACTATAAAAGGGGGGTGCTGGTTGTGCACCTCCCAACTCTTGTAGCCTAAAAACTTTAATTTGTGTTTTTACGGATTTTGGAGTAGTTGAGACTAGGATTTGTGATAGATAGATTGATTGTGTGCTCAAGTGTTGAGCTTTTGTCCTCTATGGTGGAGTAACTGTAAACCAACTTCAATCTCAAATCAATCCAAACAAGATTCTTCAAAATGAGTCTCTTCATGTTCGTACTCTCTCTTTGGTGATTTTTTTGGTTTTTTATAATTCTTTTGGTTTTCCTTTGATTTCTTGCAATGATATGTGAGAATGTAGCTAGGATCATTTTGATCATCAATTACCCACGAGCAAGTTCTAAGATCAAAATTTGATCTTTCAAGGCTCTTTCCCTCATCTATGAAATTCATCGAACATTGACTTCGATCTTCTCGATCATCGATTGGAATAGGTTCCTGACCTTCTTGATGGGCCATGATCGAAATTTGGGGGGATTGGAATCACCAGATCAAAAGTTACGTCGATTTTGGATTTTGGTTTTAGGCTGATTTCATTGTTCCTCGTGCTGTTTTTTGCTATTCACCCAGTAGTACCGCTACTATTCACAGGTAGGACCGAACTGTTCATGGGTATTTGTGTCAGACCTTCGGACATTTTTATTTGTGTCAGACCTTCGGACAAGAATGTACTATACATTTTTATTTGTGTCAGACCTTCGGACAAGAATGTACTATACATTTTTATTTGTGTCAGACCTTCGGACAAGAATGTACTACACTAGCACAGAAGCCACGCCAAGATGTAATCTTGCTGGTACCTGTTGGTTCCAAATTGCGCTTGGTGTGGGGTAACAAACCATATTTCGAAAAGGAGTTTGCTAAAGCGGTCAGTAAAACTTTGCTCCTTTGGATTGTACATCATGCATGCTCCAGTTAGGTTTTTGGAGTTTATAAGACCCCTACCTTAGATTTTGCTGCTAGTGGCAACAAGAGAGGGCGGCATTTGTCACCGATGGTGGCGCCAAACTTCCGTGGTGGGGCTGGGGATGCAGTAGAAGTGCCGTGGCTGAACCTGACACTGGTAGCCACGAGCAAGGTGGCGGCGCGACGAGGAAGATGTTGGAGGCGGTGGCGGCGGTCAAAGTTGAAGGCCGTGGATGACTCCGCTGGCAGCAACTCTACTCTATAGAGGTGATCACGGTTGGGAGTTGTATGTGACACGAAGCCAATGGGGTGGGGACGTAGATGGGATGGGAGGAGGTGGGGTAGTTAGGGTTTACATACCACGAATCTTAAAGTTGTGTAAGGGTCCAAAATGTGAAGAAAATCAGGGGTACGTAGCTGTTTACCTGAGAATTACGAGGACCATGCAACTCGAGGAAAGCCGCAGAAGGCACGTTATGAATTAGAGTCATAGTGCTGCACCACAGCACAAGGATTCCATTTCCATCAATGTGCACCAGCCAAGCTAAGCTATCTTCGTGCGGTCCCTCGTCTTTGCAGAATAAGTTAGATTTGGCCAGATTCTTGAGTCTGGAGTTTTTTTCACAAAAAAAAGAAGAAGAAAAATTATTGAGCCTGTAGCATTCCTGGGCTATAAACAAAAGGTAGGTCCATCCGGAGCTGTACTATTATTGTCCGTCATCCAATTATGAATTTTTTTTATTAAATAACCTTTTTTTGAATTTTATTTTAAAGTTAACCCCGCGCACTTTATTTCCAATTCTGACCCCTTTGATCACGTCATAGGTGGTGGCGTGACAAAATAACACTGTCACGCCAGCCCATTTCTAATCAAACTCTTGTCACGCCACTGGAAGTAGCGTGACAGTGTTATTTGGTCACACCACAACCAGTGGCGTGACAAAATATGCTATTTTGGGAACTTATCCTGGCGCGTGACAGTATTATTTTGTCACGCCACCACCCATGACGTGACCAAAAGGGTCAGAATTGGAAATAAAGTGCGTCGGGGTTAACTTTAAAATAAAATTCAAAAAAAGGTTAATTAATAAAAAAAAGTTCTCCAATTATATATTCTCTCCATGGCTAGCTCTAACTTAGAGAGTTGTTGGCTTTAATTAGGCTCTCATATAGAGTTGGATCAGATCAGCTGCATCCATGCATGCCTCCAGCTTCTCGGTGACAGGAACATTAATATGCTAAACAGGGTCCATCACATGTTGCCATAGCCCACATAGGAGCTGAGAGTCAATCGATTTCTACTGCCGTTTCTGCTGACGCATCAACTATATATGAATATCAACACGAGTACAGGACATGCATTGCACAGCAAAGCGTAAAGCAGCAACCTCTCGCGACACTCCAGATTAATTCTCTCCTCTCCCAATGAATCAATTTCCCAACTCGATCGTTTCCTTTCCTTTTCTTCCCCCCAACAAATTTCTTCGAGGATGGATGGAGGGGCTGGGAGAGGGATCCTCGGCAATAAAGCACAAAAACGCAGAGTGCTACAGTAACATGCATTAAGGCAATGTGTCTACCATTTGATCAAAATCCAATGCTTCACTCAATGCCGCAATAACACCGATACAGTATGAGCTACAGTGCTAAACCGATATTGATACGTGCTAGACCGTCCATGTCATTCGATATCTGGAGTTTTTTTTTTCTATTTTGGCCCTCTGGCGCACGTGAATTGCAAAAATAACGGCTATGCCGCTGTATTTGCAAATTTGGCCTCCTTCCGAGCACGAAATGCACTGAGCACGACACGTGTCCATTTCTGCGCTTGAGGACCACGGAAGCTTGGTGGCCAGCGCGGCGATTCTTCCGGTGTAGGAACTAGCGACGACAGCGGGAGGTGGTGGGCTCATACACTTTTCACGCTCGGGGACCACGGCAAGCCCCCTTCCCACGCTTCGCCACCTCCTACGCTCCCCTCACTTTCTGCGCTCCCCGACTACAGAAAGAGGCACGTGTCACTGTCCCGTGCTCCCGCGCTTGGGAGAGGGCTACATTTGTAAATACAGCGGTATGAACACTATTTTTGTAATTCACGTGGCGTCATGGCCAAAATTTAAAAAAATCCGATTTCTGATCCAAAGCTCCACTTTGTACTGCATGTCACTGTGGCATGTGGAATTTTCTTCTCTACTGCAGAGGACCCGTTTCCGAGGGGCTGACCTGGCTAGCTCAATCGGCCGGGCAGCGCGGGCACGTAGCACGGTAGCACTACGTTCATAGGCGGCACCTGCACCGCACGTACGTAAGTACTGGTCCAGCGCGCAGGCCGGGCACCTTACGCACGTTCGCATCGCGATCGCACGCGGCGTAACATGGCTAGCTAGCTGGAGGCGCGGCGCCCTTCACGTCGATCGGCCGAGATCCCCCAGACGTGCGGCGCCAAAAAAAAGCTAGCCCTATCCGGTTCACCCGACGCGGGCTAGCTGGGTGGCGGGGCAGAAGTGCCAGAAAATCACGTCTCCGCGCGCGCGCGGTCCCCGTGGGTGGGCTGGCCGGTCGGCCACGACGTCGCGCGGCAGGGGAGGGGACGAGAGGGAGGGCGTGTCCGGCTGTCCGCCTATATATGCCGTTGTCGCGCGCGTCTAGCGCGTACGTGACCGTGTGCTGCGCGCACAAAGAAGCACACATGGACTTGGACAAACCTTTTTTTCCAGACGAAGAACCAACCGGGATTCGGCACGTCACACTGTCCGTCCCCTCTGCTTTTCAACCAGTGAATTGCGCGTGTATATGTTGCTGCATCGAGGATTCAAGATGGATCGCAGAATCTGTGTAGCACAGCCGCTCTGTACGACTGTACCACCCCCGGCAGGTCGGCCTACGAAAGCAGTGCGTGTGTACTGTGTGCACCAGCACTGTGCAGCATCGATCGGATCATGGATGCCCTGAATACGCACGCTGTTGAATGAACTTACAGTTCCAGTTAGGAAAGGACAGAACCACAACAATGTGGGCAGAGCAGTGTATCGACAGCGTACAGTACGAGATTCGCAAAAGTGCTGGTGTGGTGTCTGCGTGTCTGTTCTCTCACGCTGCTTCGACAATGCAAAACAGTGTCTCCTAGCCAGCTCAAACTATTTGGAACACTGCCATCTCTAATTGAATTTTTTACTGTTTTAGCCTCAGAAGCGGATTAATTTCGAAATTAACCCCATTTGTCATAATTTATAAGAGTGACCTCGAGCAGTGGTCATCTGCATGGCTACAGGCGGCAGAGGACTCCGCTTCACCGGGGCGAGGACTCCCCGGCCCCGGCCAAGAAGTCACTCGCCTGGCGAGGGCGCAGTGCCCCCTCGCCGCCAAGCATTTCTTCATTTTTTTCTCCTCGTTGAAATATTATTTCATTATATTTTGTAAAAAACGAAATTTCATTATATTTGATTGAAAATGAATACCAAGACCGAGATTTATAAAAAATTTCATTAAGAAATAAGGGAAGGAGTAGGGTTTTTTAATCCGAAATCGGGGTTTAAATCCGAAAGATATATATAAAAAGGTATGAGGACTATTGGAGTGTCTCCACGATGAAATCGTCTCGAGCGTATACACGTATATAGACAGGCAGTCGATGAGGTACTTTATGAAGCTTATACACAATGTGATTGGAGGGTTGGGAAAGGTCGTTGTGATGATGAAGATGTCCGAAAATACGGAGTCTCTCCTCGATGAAGACATACTTGCAATATAAGCTTAGCGGAGACACGGAACAAGAACTACATTAGATTATGCGGACAGAAGCACGCTACACGTAGTGACATGGCATGATGGTCCGGCTAATTGCTTTAGTCATCCTCGCTACTACTACGATACACTGCGACACAAGCATCCAGACCATATAAGTACACATGCCTTTAGGGGATAGTAAAATACATGGGGGTACGACGGGAGACTACTACGTAATGACCTGACCTACTGCGTGCACCGGGCCATTTTCCTTTCTTTGCAAGCTCGGCATTGAACTCCTCGTGGCCTTCCCTTCCCTTCCCTTGTCGGGAGTGTCCACGTCGGCCGGTATGTCGGTCGTCCATGTCTGCGATTTCACGATGTAAGTTCATCGTATAGTGGAAATCGGAAGAATGATGTAAATTCTTCATAACTCACGCTGTCGACTGATTCGCCGGACGACCGGATACCTTGTCTTGGCCGGGCTCGGTGCATGAGCCTTTCCTTGCCCTTGTCGCGGATCGCCCACATCGTCCGGTATGTCGAAGTCGTCCATGTCCCGCGATTCCATGATGTTAGTGCGCCAGTATAGTGAAAATCGTAAGAATGATGTAAATTCTTCAGAACTCACGTCGTGGATACTGAGTACGCCCGGCGATCGGAACGCTGCGGGCGGCGGGCCGAGCAAGATGAGCCTTTCCTTGCCCTTGTCGCGGGATTGTCCACGGGGTTTGGTATGTCAAGTCGTCCATGTCCCGTGATTGTGCGATGTAAGTGAAAACGTAAAAGGATGTAAATTCTTCATAACTCACGCCGTCGACATGGATTACGCCAGCGACTCTTCGGGCTCCTTGGTGCGTCCTCAGCAGGTCCCATGCGTAAGGTTTCCACCGCGACGAAGTTCTCGCCCGCACCGAGTAGTTCAAATATATATCTGGCGGATGAATGCCTGTCGTACATCTCCGCCGCCGATCCATCGGAAGAAGTGGCAACACATCTCTGGCTGCCATTTCGTGGGGATGAAGTTAAAACTTTACGAAGTCAACGCGATTTAAAATCAATCTTGCGAAAAGAAATGCTTACGAGTGGTGCCCGCGACGTAGTACGCCCGAGCCGCGGTGGTGGGTGTGTGGATCAATGATCTCTCTTGGTTCGCCACACACACATTGCGGATCGAAAACGTGGTGGCTTGAAGCATCTTTCATTGATTTATCTCGGTATTGTAGTTTGTTTCCTCTTACGCTTAAGCCAATTTTGCTTCTTCAATGACCTCGCGAGAAGTTTGTCAAGAGTCCATAGCTGGGTATGTATTGTGTAGTGTTGTGTAGTGTTGGGTTTGGTTCAACCCCTTTTATAAGCCCCATGGTTGGCATGGTATGGTTAATTTCTTATCATTTGCAAAGTCGGCCCGTGTGGTCTTGTCACTTTGCGCAAAGTCGTCTCCTTTGGTCTTATCACCGCGAAAGTCGCTCCTTTTGGTCTTATCATCGCGCAAAGTCGCTCGTGTGGTCTTGTCATCGCCAAAAGTGTCTCCTTTGGTCTTATCACCGCGAAAGTCGTCTCCTTTGGTCTTATCATCGCGCAAAGTCGCCCGGTGGTCTTGTCACTTTGCGCAAAGTCGCCCCCTTTGGTCTTATCATCGCGCAAAAGTCGCCCGTGTGGTCTTGTCACTTTGTGAAAGCTGCCCGTGTGGTCTTGTCATCGCACAAAGCTGCCTCCTTTGGTCTTATGACTGATGCGGACTCGCCCCCCTCCGCCAGCGCAGTATGGACCCCCCCACGCCACGCTTGCGCCTCCGTGTTTCGGCTATTTAAACGCTGCCCACACACTCACTCGATCATTCCTCTCGGGAATCTCTCCCTCTTTGTGAGGTGCCTCCCTCTCCGCACCTAACATTTTTCTTTGTCCTTTGTCCAGAATTCGTTAGTCGTTACTAATGCGATGCATGTTTGAATTTGCGATCTTAAGTGTCGGAGGTTAAGAGTTGGTAACGTCGTAACGGTAAGTTCATTTCAAAGAACGCACGATGGTTCTTATGTTGTGTGTTGGTTGAAATATTTTCTTACTTTTTGTCGAAATGGAGACACCGACGTGTTCCATGGTAACGTCGTGTTGCGGTCCGCATCGAGTTGATTTGTCCATTTGCCGGTAGCGCTTTGGTAAACGCTCCCAACCCGCACGCGTCGATTTGGTAGAGCTACGATGACGGTGCATTCGGCGCTTGTTTGATAGCCACGTCGCTAGGAACAAGATAGTAATAGAGCGGTCACCGCCACCATGGTCCCACCACACGGGCGGATGTTGTGGGGCCTGATGAAGGTGACGAGCAGTGGCATGTGGGCAGAGTACATGGAGATCGTTAGCAATCCTCACGCTCTGATCTATGGACGACCCATGGTGTACGTCCATTTTGTTTATCCCGCTCAATCCTCCGGGGCGCCGTTCAAGGAGCCAGCCGACGCTCTTGTCCCCTCTTTGGTTTAATGACGATGGGAGAGGTCTCGAGAGCGCCGGGCGTCGTTACGCAGATGCTCCGGCTTGATGGAGATTCGGCACTTTCCAACCCAATGAAGGTGTGGATAGATGGCGGGATGCTCGTGTTGATTGTCACGAGATTATCGATGGCATGGCCGAGGGCACCGCCACCGAAGATGAGGACGACTTTGACTCGCAATCCAATGAGGACGGCCGACGATGAGGCGGGATCGTCGGTGGCATTGTTTCGATCGACACGACTATGTTCCAAGTCGGTTGGATTGCTGCGGCCTCTTCCCTTGTTCTCGCTCGAGAGCACGAGTCGTCAGGGCCTTCGACGCGACACCCCGCTTGTGGGGCAACATTTCCCACACAAGGTCGCCGCCAGCAAGCTATCGTGAGTTTCGCGGTGAAGACCTCGCGGACTTACCGAGTGTATGGTGAGTTTGAACTTTGTTTGATGTATCTTCAACCATCTACAAGACGTTGTACTAACTAATATATGTCGCCCGTTATGTGCGTGTCTAATCCTCGACACTTACATAGTTAAGTGCGTTTTACCTCTTGCCCCGCAAAGTCCGTCTTGCGCAGAGATTCCTCAAGGGAACGGCTTTCCGTATCACAGATCGTGACGAATCACACATGTGAACTTCAGAGCCATTGCGACGATAAGAATGTAACCTCGGCCTACATCGCGAGCATTGTAAGCCATGCAGTTGTCGCCGATTTGACCATTTCGCCAAAGGTTCTGATGGCTAACGTAGCGAATACAATAGGGTATGCCGTTAGCTACAGTAAGGTCTGGCGAGCGAAGCGGAAGGTCCTTGAAGGGTTGTACGGTACCTACAAGGAGGCGTACGACCTAGTCCCCAGAATGCTGAAGCAAATTGCGGATGCTAATCCGGGGACATGCGTCAATAGGGACGATAGGCGACAGTCCAACAACCCAAATTCCCTAATCCTTGATCGAGTCTTCTGGGCTTTTGGCCCGGCAGTCCAGGGCTTCCACCACTGTCGTCCCGTCCTGAGTATGTACGGTACTTTCCTTTGCGGGAAATACAAGGGCACCATTCTCACCGCTATTGCCGCTGATGGCAACGACCAATTGCTCCCGCTTGTTTTGCAATTGTGGAGAATGAGAACACCGCCGATTGGCTATGGTTTCTAGCCAACATAAAGCAACATGTTGTAAGGATCGATCAAATGTGTGTGTCATAATCGATCCATTCATCTTGGGTTGTTGTCGCGTTCGCGCACATGCGCATCGGTATTAGGGCACCGCTCAATGGAACGACATGCGCTGCGCTGGTGCATGCGGCATCTAGCCGCCAATTTCCACACACGCTTAGGAGCAAAGACCTCATGAAGAAGTTCAAGAAGCTCGCCTCTGAGAACCCGTAAGCGCAAGTTCGATGCGGTGTGGCGGAACTTGAGGTCGAAACCAGCGTGCAAGTGGAGGTTACGCCGGCGCGCGCAAAGTGAGTTCACCGAGTGGATGAGCGAGCATGCCCCGACTATGAGAAATGGTCCTTCTTCACGACACCTATGGTGCTCGATGCGGCATCATGACAACCAACATGTCCGAGGTCTACAACGGTGTGTTGAAAGGGGTCCGTGCCCTCCCATCACCGCCAAGTAGACGAGACATGGAACCGTGCGATCGGTTACTTAAATCGGGGCAATGATGGCCAAGCGACATTTGGACGAAGAGCGATACTCGGAGGTTACCCTTGCATATGGAGAAGAAAATTACGAGTCCGATCCCATGTAGCTATCACAATGGATGGCGTGAGAAGGAAGTTCGAGATCCGCTTGCGGGACAAGTACGTTCACGGCCACATGAGAGGTGACCGGAAGCATGTTTGTACCATAGGCGATGTGGTAGTTTGCACCTGCAACAAGCCTCAACTGCTGCACAAGCCTTGCTCCCACGTATATCTTTGCATGTCTTTGTATTTCACCAATCTTCTAGCATGTACATGTCGGAGTACTACGACATCGACACCTATATGATACTTGGACGAGGAGTTCAACTCCTCGGTGGAAAGCCACTCTGAGGACCTATGGCCGGGAGCAGTGAAGTGGTCACCGAATGAAGCACTACGGCATCCAGGCCGTGGGAGGCGTCAGTCAAGGCACATCCGCAACGACATGGATGCGAGCCAACGTGGAGATCGGCCAACACCAATAAGGTGTAGGCTATGTAAGACTCGTGGGCACTCATTCAGGAACTGCCCGAGTAGACCTTCTTCCTCCGGCGCCACTTAGTATCTGTAAGCTATCCGGTGTATTTGAGTCATGTTAGTGTTGTAGTGATGTGAGTGTTGTAATGATTTGCGTTGTAACCTGTACCGCTTTGAGTTACTATTACCGCTTCGTTTGGGTTACGTCGTGCTTTGCAGAAAGTAGTCGCGTCCTGCTTTCCAGAGAGTTGTCACTTCCTGCTTTCCAGAGAGTGGTCACGTCCAGCTTTCGAGATAGTGCTCACTTCTGCTTTCCCACCTCTTGGCAGTCACGGCCTCCTTTCCGCAGAGTGGCCCTTCGTGCTCTAACGCTATATATGGATGCTTTGGTGCCATTGACCTGACTCTTCTCTTCCTCTTCTCCTTTCTGCCTTTGTAAAACAAGATGTCTTCGCCTCGCCGAATATTCGAGTGAGCAGAGAATTACAATCACTACGGCGGTTGCTTTGCCCTCGTTCTGAGGATCCCGCTAATGTGTTTACCTCTCATACGCCAACGAATCCGTCCCCGAGTTTTCATGAAGTGTTCAAATCTTTCGGTAACCGCAAACTCAAAGACGAATGAATTGCGTTGTACATATCGGGTTTTCTTACTTTCATTTGAAACTTCAATTCTTTTGTAAAACACAACATGTCGATTTTGGCAATGGGTCGACGAAGCGCCCGGTGCTTCAAGATATTGCAATGCAAATTGTCAGCCTTGCAAGAAGACTCCGTGGTGTTGCTTGCAATTAAATGCGCTGCCTCGGCGTCCGATGAACCAATGCAAGACTCCCATGATGTTACTACAATTAGTGCAATACCTCGAAGCGTTCGATCAACCCATGCAAAGTGAAGAGAAAAGGCTTCAAACACCGCATGACAGATGGAAAAGAGTTGAGAAGTCGCTTCAAGTTACTTAAGTTAGTTACTTTTGCGGTCTTTCTTCTTTTGTATCTTGTTCTTGCCAAGTAGAACGTAAGTGTGTAATGAGATTGTAATGTTCACTCGTTATCTATGCATCGCAGCCTTGATGAATGAGAATAAAATTGTTCTCTTGACATAGATAACGGTACAAGAGTCCAATTACATTCCAATTAGCACACTCTGCTTGGATTACAAATCACTTAATGAAGCACAACTTACAACATACAATAGACTACTAATGCTACTATCGCTACTCTCGCTCACGCCGCTCCTCACTTGCATCGGGCATAGTACCTGTCTTGGCCTTCCGCGCTGTTCCTCCCAAAGGTCTCAGACAAATCATTCTCGTGGAAACGTCAACCTATCGGTGACCGTGGGTTCTCGCCAGCAGTCATACCGAGGCTCCTCAACCGCCGTGTCGGCGTATACGGGGGGCATCACATGTAGAACTGGCGTTGACAACAAGTCTGTGACCCAAGCCGTAGTAGGATCCGTGGAGGGGAACCAACTCGGCTCTGGTTGCGGAATGAACTGGGTGAATTGCTCGTGCTGCGGGATGGACTGGGCGAACTGCTCGTGGTACGGTTCGCCTTGCGGGGTGAACGCCGCAGGGTACATTGTGTGCCCGACTCATACCATGGCGCCAGACGCCCATTGGAAATTGTCCAACAGTGTGGGCTCGCAAGGGAGAATGCAGGATAACATCCGCCGCGGTTCGGGTTGCACGTCCGTGCTCTCCAAATGTTCTTCGTGCCTCGGACGCGGCGCGACGGCGTAGGGTCCCTCCGAGACGCAGGACGGCATCGGCGTGGGTCCCTCCGAGACGAGGGCGGCATCGGCGTAGAGGGTCCCTCCGAGATGACGACGGCAGCGGCGTAGAGTCCTCGCGTGGCAACCGCGCGGACGATCCGCCGCCCATCTTCTTCTGCGCCACCGGTCGACTTCGCTCGGACGGGAAGATGGAGGGGCGAGGGTGCGACGATGCTCCGTCCGATGCCTCGAGTCGACATCGCCGGCCCTTCCGTAGCTCATGTTCTGAACGACCGCTTGACATCATCAATAACCGTCTTCAAGGCCGTAAAAAGGCGCTCCATCGTTGTTCAGCATACCCGCCGAGTTCGGCGGCGCGCGCTCGATGGCGATATTCAAACGGTCGACTGCATGGTTCTGAGAACAAACAAAATTTTGTTAGTTAACCCTATTTGGAGGGTGGTTAATCTACTACATGCTCAACGCATCTTAGAATCGCCCCGGCGTCTTTGCAGTGCGGATCCATCCCTAAGTCCAAGCGTTCGGCGTGGCTAGGATCTCATGTCGAGGTGGGGGGGCTGTCAATCTCGTCGCGTGTTCGTCGCATTCACTCCAAATGCGTGTCGTAAGTCCTCATCGTAAGGTCAGGCTCTCCCGCAAAATAGAATCGATGGCCGTCGCCATGCATCTACCCACGGCTGCTGCGTCTGAAGCCGATCATCGCTCTTGCGACCCTTCTTCGTCTGCCTGCAGGTGGAACAAAATAAATAACTTATGATACCGGCATAACGTATGTCTAAAGGATCTACAACATTATTAAGTAATGCAATGTACTTACAAATGACTACGCCTGCAAGCGGTCGCCCTAGAGCAGGGGATCTCTCTGCAGTGCGGCTCGCCTCATCACCCGTTGTGGGTTATGCGGCTCAACCATGTGGGAGAACACCAAATGACAAGTTGTCCTCCAAGACGCGCATCTGGTGGCATAGCAAGCTCAGTTGTCGGGCCGTGCCACGCACGCTTGCATCCGTCCCAAGGAGCCCATACTATGTCGCGTTAGGCGGTCTCGAATTCATTGTGGAACTCGGGGTATATACGACGACTCTCTCCCTAGACCACCCTAGTATCGCCCACGATCCATCCGGGATCCCATGGTCGGGCCTTCCACGTGATCCTCCTCCTCCGCCTCCACCTCACCATAGAAATGTTGTGTGTGCGGGTAAGGGTGGGCTCAGGCGCGGAACAACGGCCGTCCGACCGCTGGCGCTCCCGACCACACCGTATAAACGGCGTGTGGCAGAGAGCACAGGCTCCGTTCGCGTGCACGCTGCGAAGCGTCGCCACGAGTCATGATGCGTCGCGCCAAGATCTGGTGAACCCCAAATCATCTTGCGGCACGTCCTCATCGCCGGCGTCCACGATAGACTCCGCAAGGTGAATATAACTTCGGGTACACCATGTCCTCGCGTGCTAGGGAACATGATCCACCGAATATAAACAACAAATATGCAATAAGGTGGCATCGAACCACCTCCTCCGTTCGGCCAATTGGGCAATGCATGAATTGTCGCAGACCAACCGTGTGGAATGCCCTTTGACCTCTCGGGATAGGCTGGCGAAACGATGATGGAGACGCGCCTTCGGTCCGGCGACCTCGGAGGAACAAGCTGACGGCCTGCGAATCGGAAGGCGGTAATGAAGTTGACATCTTGCAATGTCACCGCATCTCCCCACCGGAAGTGGAGCGATGTGGGTCTCCGTACGCCAACGATCAACCAAGGCGGAAGAAGAGAGGCATCAATTAAGAAGTTTTGCCCGTGTTCAAAGATGCGGGCGAACATAATCGACCCGCATTATTGAAGTCTCGGACCATATCGCTCGTCCGGTGCCAGGTCTCCCTCGGTCCCGTGTCACCAGACTTGGCGGCCCATCGCCATCGATCCAAGCGTGGCAAATGATGCTTGCCGTCCCATGCCGCTTCAAGTAGGGGTGGTATAGTACGTGCCATTGCTGCAAATAGACAAAAACTAACAGTTAGCAAAATCTAAGTACGTACTTAACGGTAAAAAATGCAATAAGTAAAAAATTAAACACGAACTTACCTCACTAATCAAAATGCGCGCTGCGCTTCGAAGTTCTCGATCGGCCGTTGGTTTTATCGCCTCACTAATCGAGGCAACGAAAAGACGGCGATGTAAAGAAAAGTAAACAAGAAAACGATCCTTCCAACACTCTTCGTGCAAAGCGGCGTGGCGGCGAGGAGGAAAAAAAATGTGCGCTACCATGAGAGGAAAGAAAAATTGCGCGCTTGTGGGCACTGCGCGCGCCACACCGGCGGTGACTCACGCCGGCAGGTCGCGGCGAGTCCTGCCATACCCGATGAAGCGGAGTCCTACGCGCCAGATAGCCGTGATATGACCACTGCTCAGGGGCCACTCTTAAAATTATGACAAATGGGGCTAATTTCAAATTAATCCGCGCTACAGGGCTAAAAGAGTAAAAAATTCTCTCTAATTCCCCAACGACACGTGCCAGTCTCTCCCCGCGTACGTGAAGATTCGAGTTTTTTTTTACGTAATAAGGTCCATTGTATTCAAATGGTAATCAATCGAGAGTTACAGGAGAGAAAAAAGAGCTGTCACCACAGTACGAGATTCGTATTATTATTGTGAATTTTTTTATTTAATCTTTTTTTATTTATATTTTAAAGTTAATCCTTCGCGAACTTTATTTTCAATTCTAACTCATTTGGCCATGCCACTACCCATGGCGTGGTCAAAACGTTCTGTCAGGACATTGTCTTCCGCGTGACAAAACATGTCATACAAGCCCTTGTCCGTCCGCCGGACCAGCGTGAAGGGCTAGCGGGGCATCTGTCACACCATAACGTCTGGCTTGACAAGCCTCCTTGTCACATTATGATAGTTGGCATGATAGGGTCTCACCTTATTCACTTTCGCATGCGTTTAAGATTGCTAAATTATGAATCGAGCTTAAGGTTGAATGTAATTTGGACTTGATTTATGGAATTACAATTCTCGATGAATTCTTCCGATCGAAATTAATTTCATTTCATTATAACTCATATTTTGCTTGTATAGAGACAAGATTCGAAATTGAATTTATTCGGATCATGAAAACCTATTACAATGATAGGTGGTGCTCGTCGTCACTTTGTGGTCGTAGACCATTTCGTGCCTATTTCCAGAACACATTTTTTATGTTGATGGATGCCTTGCTACGCAAAGAATTGAATGCGAAAAGACGACGAGATTTGAAGTTGCGATTTAAAATAGATTTTATAATAAAGCTGGGAATTACACGACGCACAGGGTTTGGTTACGTGCATAAGAAACAACATTATAAACGATGCAACAAGCCGAAGTACTCCTATGATACATATGCGCCTTTTTGGAATGGAAATAAATCCGACCTTTGGGGAACTAGTACGGAATGGCCCGACCTACTGCGTGGACCGGGACCATTTTCCTTCCTTGTGAGCTCGGTGTTGAACTCCTCATTGACCTCCTTGGCCTTGGCCACCATTTTTCTCTTTTTCTCACGCTCCCTCTCGCGAGCCTCGTGCTCACTGCGTTTGC
This sequence comes from Phyllostachys edulis, assembly GCA_036346405.1. NCBI lineage: Eukaryota > Viridiplantae > Streptophyta > Magnoliopsida > Poales > Poaceae > Phyllostachys > Phyllostachys edulis. Next base: position 72,261,125 of record CM070561.1, read on the forward strand.
ACGCCTCGAGATGAGCTTTCATCTTCCGACGTATACGCTCGTTGTTGCGGTGCTCCTCGTGGATCTCGCGGGCCCTTTTGATATCCCACTCCTCGTAGTCGAGAGTCCATTGGTCGTGTGTGTGAATCTCTAGGTCAATACACTTGCGGTAGCCACTTAGTGTATCCGGGGACTAAGGGTAGACGGGAAAGGTTGTTAGTGCGTGCTTTGAAAGAGAAATGGTAGAAGGACACAATGTAACTGGTCCTTACCGGCTGCCGATAGTTGCTCGTGTCCCAATGGCGGTCAAGATAGTCACAGGAGTAGTTCGCGCAACCCCAGTAACACATGCTCAGACTAAGCCGCTGCTTGGACTTGAAGAACTTGATGGGTCCTACACCAACAGAGGGGCGGCGTCTTCCCCTCGGGTGGGTGTTGCGGTGAACGCTTAGTTGGAATGTTCAGGATGGGGTTGCTACTACTAGGGGTGTCATTGCGAGGTGACATCCTAGCATGCTCCGCTTGTTCGTCCCGGGCTGCAGCAGCCCTTGCGAGTTCGCGGGTCTCATCCCATTGCTTCTTCATCTTATCAGATTGCTTCTTCTGCATCTTGTCCATCCTGGCGTGGTGAAGCAAGCTCTAGTGTAGGGTTTGGTTGTGTAGTGTTTTCTCCTAGATCTCTTTCACCTCATTTTATAAGCCACAAGGTTGGCATGGAGTGGTTAAATTTGTATGAGTAGCCTGTGAGGCAGAGTGTTGTCTTGTCTTTCTGAAAAATTGCTGACGAGGCAAAGTGTTGTCATGTCGATTTAAAAAGCTGGTGAGGCAGAGTGTTGTCACGTCTTACTTTGCAGAGAGTGGTCACGCTGCGTTGCAGAGAGAAGTCATATCCTGCTTTGTAGAGTCCTGTCTTTTCGGTCTGAAAAGTTGAGGAGGTATAGTGTTGTCATGTTAATTTGAAAAGCTGGCGAGGCAGAGTGTTGTCATGTCTTACTTTGCATAGAGTGGTCACGTCCTGCTTTGCAGAGAGAAGTCGTGTCCTGCTTTGCAGAGTCCTGTCTTTTCGGTCTGAAAAGCTGAGGAGGTTGAGTGTTGTTAAATGCATGTGAGTAAACTACGCCTTAGAGAATGATCGCCTAAACCCTAAACCTATTCCTATAAACCCTAAACCCCAAACCCTAAAACCCTAAACCCTAACACCCTTTTGTCACGTCATTTATCACGGCGTGACAGTATTGTCCTGTCACACCAATTGTACCGGCGTGACAGTACTTCTTTGTCACGCCACGATTCACGGTATGGCCAAACCGTACTGTCACACCAAATTACTTCCCGTTCCAGAGGGGTTGCAATTAAAAATCGAGCGCTCTAGGGCTAAGTCCTGTCACGCCTTTTTTTACCGACGTGATAGGGCGGCTTTGTCATGCCATGATACATGGCGTGACAAAACCATATTGCCGCACCAAATTAGTTCCCGTTCTAGAGGAGTTGCCAAAAAGGGCTAGGGCTCTGGTGCCAAGTCCCGTCACGCTATTTATCCCGGTGTGACAGTAGCAACACATACTTAGTGCAATCATCGTCCGAAGGGACGTGTTGGACGCTGTTGCAAGTGGACGGAGCCCATGGACATGCACCGCTGACCACGTATCCCAATATGTATTTTTTCTTAAGTTTTTGTTTCAGTGTCCAAACATCGTATCATGCACAACTTGATAGAGCATGAAGACAATTAGATATCAAGTATTGCAATCGAAATAAGACATTAATAACACACATTTTATTACATTGAGTTCATTCAAACAACACTTCAAGTAATAAGAATCATCCATCAGTCATCTCATTTCATTCAACATTCAGAATCCATCAACTCAGGAATTTCATTTCATGCAAAAAAAAAATTCATTCAAACAGAGTCATTGAAAGTTTCATTCCAGCAAAGTCATCTGATTTCATTTAATATGAAATTTAGATACATGCATACACCTATTCATCTCATCACTTACACTTCGGCATGCACCCGACCCTGGTGTGAACCTCGCTGCTGGGTGTTGGCCTCGCGTGCCCTCGACGATATTTGGGAACTAATGTCGGTAGCGATCACACCGTTCTGGCGTGGATGTGTGCTTTGAGTTGGTCACGTGGGGGACGATGCACCAACAAGGTCCTCGAGAACCATCTCATCGGAAAACCTAACATCGACATCCTCCTCGTCCTCATCGCCGTCCTCGTCCGCACCACCCTCCTCCTCGTCCTCGCCGCTATCCTCGTCCTTGCCGCCCTCCTCGTCGTCCTCCAGGTCCTCGTCGCGTGCGGCCGAAGCGAATGTTATCATTCCTGATGTTGTAGCACACGAGAAGCCACTCCGAGCAGGGGCAGGTTGCAAGATGGGGGCCGCCGCCGCCACGTAGTTCATTTTTGCGGCCAATCGCTAGCATCGGCATCGAACCATCTACAAGGTTTACCAAAAAAAGATATTGAAGTTTAATACAACAAAAGAAATAACATGGGTACTAAAACGTTAAGTGATGTAAATTGCAGTACAAAAATGAAGAACAACACAAACATAAAGAAATTGAAGTGTGTGTGTGTGTGTGTGTGTTAATTCAAAACAATGAAGGTTGCCTCAGCAAAATCCCTCAAGCGCTGAAAGCTCCCCTTCGAACCCTCGGGTAGCATGAGGGCCTCACCGGCGTTGTTGCTTATGCGTCGTCGCTGCTCACTGAAAGGGTTCGACAAAGTAAATTAGTTTGCTCACCCTGACTTCGCATAATAGTAGCGGGATTAAATGTACTCACATTATAGGCATTGATGGTGGCCCTCTCCGCCACGTGCCTGTCCATGTGAACTCATCATAATCATCCATGATATCCTTCTCGGACGAGTGCCCCTCCCATATGTCCGCATCGGTCATGGCTGGTCTAAGCCGGAGGCGCGCGACGCCCTGGAGCCACTGGAGTTAGAGAACGAACTGAGCCTTCTGATGGATCGACGGCGCGTCCCTGGACCGATTCGTCGGGTTTTCCCACCCGAGAAAGTAGACACGGTGATAGGCGGCTCAATTGGTGTGGCGGTACCTCGGCGTTCGGTTCATCCTGTCACATCCAAAATCTAATTGTTAGCATTAAAATCTCTACAGAAGCTGCAAAGGAATGACGATAGGTACCCTTACCAATGAAGATTCAGATCATCGAGAACACCATTAGCGTCGTGGCCTGAAGCTTCCCAAACTGCCGCATCACCCGATGGGGCAAGTGGTACTTCACCGCATGGAAGAAGATCAGCGGTGAGAGCGTCATCCACAAGGCGTTGTCCCGCTCGCACATCGGATTTAGTTCCATTTCGACGACCTCATCGTGGGTGTATGGCAACCACGTGACCTACACCAGATGTATAAGACAGTAAGCGATGTAATCATAGTTCGAAGACAATAGCAAGCAAAGTAACTTATGAGGTATGTACCAGGTCTTGCGTGATGACGTCGAGCTCGTTTGTATACGCGATGTACCATGACCTCGGATGCCCAATAGGTGCAACGATGGAGTTCCAAAGGTAGGCTATCGTCGGTCCAAACGCAGGGTCATCAAGGGGCCATGCCTGCAAGGAGACATATTTCAGTTGTATTTTTGGTGGAAGGTGATATCTATGACGAATGGAATAAATGGTTACATACAAAGGAGCACGAGTGTAACATCCCAAATGTATAATTAGGGTTAATCAAGTATAATTATATGTGTAGAAATTAAAACTTTTTCTCACATCTTGAAAAACCCTAAAATCTCATGTAATTATTGTCCAAGAGTTGTGTAATTCAAAAACACAAAGCTCTTGTTGACCAAAAATCAAACTCATTCTCCAATTATCTTAAATCTTGTGTCAAACATTTGGAATATATTTTCCGTGGTCCCAAAACTGATATGGGACCCCTCCGAAAAATATCACAAGTTGTAAAACTAGTTTGATAAATTTTGGAGGTAAAACAATCCTTTAAACAACCTTAATGAATTTCCTGAGAAAATGCATTGCATAATAACCTCTGGAAATTTTATGCAAGGTTGATCTCATTGTCAACAAGCTCCAGTTAAAATTTCATCAAATTTGGAGTTCATTTGCTATCTCAAATAATTCTGTAAGTTTCAATCGTTAAAAACTAAATTTAAAAGCCTACACTTGTTCCTTGGGCTAGCCATATTCAAAGTTGGTCCAGCCCAACCATGTCCGCACCTCGGAGACCTCATCTCCACCTTGATCGGTCGCAACTGCTGGATTTACATCCAACCGCCACGACCTCCTCCGATCAACACCGCAAGGACCTCCCCACCTCATGAGGTCATTGCCGCTTGGATCCGTGATCCACTGGCCATGACCTCCCCTGTCTTAAACCTCAAAGACCTCCTCGATTTGTTAAACCATCGCAATGAGGTCACCCTCATTTGTTGAGGTCGTGGCCGTTGGATCAAATCCAATGCCCACGACCTCCTCCTCAACATACTCGGTCGGGTCATCCCATTTCGTGAGGTCATAGCCCTTGGATCCAAGATCCATGGCCCCGACCTCCTCCTCTCAACCTAAACTAAACAAACCTCCCACTACCCAAGGTCGTAGCCATTGGATCAAATCCAACGACTCACGACCTCCCGCTGCTATCAAGCACTCACAACCTCCCCCATCTTTTGTTGTGCACCGTTAGATTAAAATCTACGTCCACGACCTCCTTTGTCTCTTCTTTGCACCTCCCAACGCCACGTGAGATCGTAGCCCTTAGATCTAAATCTAAAGGCCATGACTTCCCTTGTGCGTTATGCAAGCTCAGGGACCTCCACCTCTTTTGATCGGAACCCTTAGATCTAAATCTAACTGGTCTGACCTCCCTTGCTCGCTGCGCATCATATCGCAGACCTCCCGTCGTGTCAAGTGCCCTTGGATTTAAATCCAAGGCCATGACCTCCCCTCATGTCTTTTGATCGCGTGCATTAAGTCCTCACTGGAGGTCCGCGACCGCTGGATGGAGATCCAACGCTTTGGACCTCCCCCTTTTCCTCACGTATGCTTCGCGATTATGAAATCGGAGGACCACGACCTCCCCACCTTGATCGTGTGGTGGGACCTCCTCCCACCACTTAAAACATAACGGTTCAAAATGAGATCCGATGGTTAGGACCTCCCGAGTCTTATCCAACGGTCATAAGGACCTCCTCGTTCTTCTCCTTCCTCTGGCGCATCGTGCTTCTGGCGGTGGAGTTAATCGCGCGCCAGTCTCTCTCGCACCTTTAATGACTCTTTCTTGACCGCATTTAATCTGGTCGACTTCATTCTATCAGTCAAGACACCGCCTCTTGTCAACTTTATGTCATGTCCACCCCATGGACCAACCCGTGGGCTAAGCTCACCATGGAGCTTAGCCCCACTCATAACCTTCACTCGGGCTATAAGTCACCATTGGGTTCCTCCCTTAGCTTCTTTGGCACACTTCTAAGCTCTAAGCTTGCACCGTGTCATTTGAGCTTTCCTCTCCTCCCTCTTGCCCGCCATTGTTGAGAAGCTTGAAGCTCCTCGGTGGACAAGGGTCCCTCGGAGTTTTCCTCTCCTTTTCTCCTTGCTTCCATTTGTGCTCTACCCTCCGGGACCAAGGCCTAACTTGATATTGTTGGGCATTTGCGAGAGGGACAAAGTGGAGCTTGAAGTTGAAGCTTTGGCAGTGGAGCACCCTTCCTCCCGACAGACTGTCCTCCTTCCTCGACCTCCTCAAAGACCTTAGGACCTCCAGTACTCCTGATAGTCCTTTAGCACTGGCACCCGTGATGTATGAGGTCGCGAGCTTTTAAATTGGGCACACGCTTGTTTGGGTGCATGTGAGCTTCCTTTTGCATTTTGGATTTTGCCGCAGTGCTTGTCTTCGTTGTCCTCTCGGCTCGCTGGCGTTCAAAAGGTCGCCGCCGTTGAGAGGAGGTCCTTTGGGTGCGCATGGTTATTGCGACCCAACGGTACTTATGGTCTCATGGCACGAGGTCTACATCATGGCGATGACCACATCTTTTGCGCCGATTTTGTCGGACGTCCCGAGCGTGTCATTGTCGTTTTAGGGCGTAAATCCTCCATTTTAATGCGCTAATCATGTGTTCCAATCATTGTAATCATTGGATGTCTTAACGCCTTTAATCCACCCTTTATGGTGCGCATTTAAGACCTCCAGCGGACCTCCTTGATGTCCAGCCAGCGCATTTATTCATGTCCAAGTGCGTCTTGAGAGTTAAGGCGCTGGTTGCAGGGCGTCCTGACCTCCTCCGAGGAGATCTGGGCGCCCAAGACCTCCCTTGCGCATCGTGGCCCTGTCGAGACCTCCTGAGGTGCTGCAACGCTAGGACCTCCCTTAGACCTCCCTAGGTTGTCTCGGTAGTTCATGACCTCCCCGGGTAGATCTTGACCGTCAAGGTCCTCCTCGGACGATCTCGAACCATCGAGGACCTCCTTGGAACATCTGGACCGTCCCAGACCTCCCTGTGAGGTCCTGACGATGTAGATTTTCCTCGGGGAGATCTTGATAGTTTAGATCTTCCTTTGGAAGATCTCACCGCTGAGGACCTCCCTTTAGATCAGTCCGTTCAGGACCTCTTTTCCATGTTGTGGTCCGTTGGATTTCCCATCTACTGACCACGACCTCCCCTCACCTCGCGCATGTGAGTTGCTAAGAGGTCCAGACCTCTGGACCTTCATGTGCGCATGTGTGATGTTCTCTGGTAGATCTTGAGCCGTTGGATTTAAGATCTCGTGGCTCACGCCCTCCCATGCCCTTGTGAGTTTTAGAAATTCCAGTGAGGTCTTAGTTAAACTGAAATAAGGTATAGACTTTAGAATTTCATATCTTTTTCATTTTAATTCCAAATGAGGTCATTCAAATTGTGTTAGCTCTGTATTGAACTTGACTTTAATCCAAAAATGATTGTAAGTTGAGTTCAGCTCCAGAGCACAGTTTGCCATTAGATTTTAAAACCAACTTTAAAATGTGCACTTAAATCAATGCTTAACTTGTAAAATACATAACTAATGCTCTATAGACTATTTTTGGGTGAGACCAACTTTGTTGGTTTCCTCTCTTAGTGAACTCACTGTGAAAATTAGTTTTGAGCATGTTGCTGTTAGGAAAATGAGGACTTGTGCATTATAATTTTGTTCAAGTTCTTATTTTTGAAAGATTATAGAAAGTGCAATATAGCTCCAAATGAGATGAACTCAATTGTGTTATTCATCTCATGAGGTGCTGGTTTTACAGTAAAAATTTCAGCTTCACTTCTATTCTAGAAAATTTTGCGATGAACAGTAACATATTTCTAATTAATAGGCTGAGCAGAATTGTTTTGCTCATATCTTTTGCATTAAGAATACAAATCAATTGGTTCTTGTTGCAATATTCCCTAAAAATCACCCTCTTGCTGCTGTAGAAAATTCAGAGAATTTGGAGTTCGTTTGTTGTGCTGTCTTTGTTGTGTTTCGTCGTTCTTATCGGTTCTTTCTCGCTTTTCCGTTAGGCTTCGACATTTGTGGTGATCCCGAGAGCGACCCTCCGCAACAAAGTGACCACCAGCAACAAGGCAAGCAGTTTGACCATTTCCCACCATGTCCCATTACTTTAAAGCTTAATACTTTGTTTTACTTCTATGTATGCATGCTACTTTGTGTTAAATGTCGCTAGCAAGCCTATAGTTGCATAATATGTAGGAATTGTTCATCCTCTACTACCATGAGCCTAGGTTATTTGCTGTGGTGGGAGCTCGTTGGATGAGCTCTTATCACTTAGTAGTTTCGATTTAAATTGCTTAGACATGCTTAGTTTTCGGTAGAATGGGCGATCATCGACTTAGTCGATGGTCTTGATCACTCAAAACTGATTATTACTCTTATATGTCCAGCACTTGTGCTTTGATTAATTTGTAAAATCAAAAACTGAAAATAAAAGATTGATTTAGACTTAGGCATATTGGATGGATGTCGTGGTTTTGGATGTGGTGGTATGCCCGGTCCCTAAGGACCCGAGTACTTGGGTCACTAAGCTGCGATTTTATGACTAACCACACGAGGGGCATATGGAACCCTTCTTGACTAAGTACTTTGGGCGGTGTTAATTGGGGTCGCTTTCGGTTGGTGTGTTTTTAAAGATAAAATGTGTGTGTGATGTGGGAGGGAGCATTAGCTTCCGGGAAGGTTGTGTGATGTCTCCTTCTCCCGTGGGTTGTGCGACTCGTAATTAGCATTGTCCATTGGAAATGTCTCGTAGGACTTAGCCGTGTCGGCATACCAAAGGTAGTGTGCCTAAGGGAAAGGCGGTCGGCGTGTGGTATGCAGTGGTACACCTGCGAGGATAAAACTATTGAATAGCCTCGTCCCAGGTTATGGACATGCTTGGTAAGGTCGTTCAAGACTAGACTACAACCTTTAATTAAAACTTGACATGGTTGGTATGAGCGGGAGTTCATGCTATTGTTGTGGTGACTTGGGTTAGTCACTTCCGAGATTGTTCTTGTTGTTGTTATTATGTTATTATCGCGTTGTTATTTCAACCATTAAAAATGCTTTGTCAAATTGCTTTCAATCTATTATGTTATTGCAAATAAATGTTGCTTTATGCTAAAATGAGTCCAAAGCCTCATCCACTTAAATAAAGCTTGCATGTAGCTAAATTATAGTTACTGTTATCTTACATCGTCGGTCTTATGCGAGTACAATAAACAATTTATTGTACTCATTTGCTTTGCTTAACAACTTTGTTGCAGAGGAGGTAGAGCCCAAAGGGCTTTACTTTTCTTGAAGTTGTCTTGATGGTTGGGAGAGCGACTAGCTTGGCGGTCGGTCGATTGCCTTGTGGGCTAAAGGCACACCGGTTGGCTCTTATTTTGGGCTATCTTTATGGCACTTTTGCTTCATTGTTATCTTTTTGTAACTTTTGTTATTTGGCCTAAGGGCCTCTCTTTTGTAATATCTATTCCATATTAATGTTAACTTCGGTTTGTTGCTTATGTACTATGTGTTGTATGGAATTGATACATCCTTTGTTGTGAGGTATGTATCTTGCGTTCAGGAAGTATACATCTCTCGAGAGCTGGTTTATTTGGTTGATAATACTAGGTCAATTGGATGACTAAGTATTATGAGCCTAATAAACGTCGGGTCTCACAATGAGTGGGCTGACCCACGGGCAAACGCTCCCACATCCATACCCGTAGGAGGTACACGCATCCACCCAAGTTTCTGTCCGCACTCCTTGATCGACACACGTCACACAAATGCTGCTAGAGATACACCAGTGTGGCAGAACCCCAACTGTAGGTCCCTGCCGTCACTAAATCTGCCAAAATTGGCAAGTAAATGCAGGAGACAGCATAGCCAGTACCGTCTGGGAATAGGAAGGAGCCGAGAAGATGCCAAATCTATGCCCGTGCAAAGCGCCGCACTATGTCCACATCTGTGTTTGACGGGCACACGTTGAAGTGCATGCGCAGTCAGGACGCAAGCACCGCGGATGGCCGATTGTCCCTCGAGTCGGCAGGCAGGTCCTTCGGTTGAACTCCAAGGCACTTTCCCACCCGGTCTCACCAATCCACGCCGCTGATGTCCCCAGTCACTGGAAGGCCGTCTATGGGGAGGCCGAGAATCATGCCGACGTCTTGGAGCGTGATGGATATCTCGCCTGACGGTAGGTGGAAGGTGTGGGTCTCCGGGCGCCACCGGTTCACTAGTGCGGTAAGCGTAGCACCGTCCATATGGGAGAGCCCGTTGATGACTGTCCACGCCAAAGCAAGTAGACCGGCCTGGCGGACGTGTGGCTTGTACTGCTGATCCCAATGTAGAGGGGTGTGGGTGTGAGGGCGAAGCGACTAGAGTACCTGCAGGAGAGAGACGCAAATGAATAAGTGAAACAAGCACATGGTCAACAAGTTGGAAGCATGACCGAATAATATATCAGCAAGTCTCACCACACCCTTGTAGGCTATGCGGTGCGCGTGGTGGTCGTCATCGTACTTCGAGAGGAGCAACGAGTACTATGGGTGTTGCGACATCCTGCATTACAAGAAAAGATTTTCATTATACACATGACATACAAAACAATCTGTGAAATGCAAATAAAAGTACTGTATACGTAAACAACAAACATTTTCGCGGAACAACAACATTGGACACCTCAAGCAGGGAGGTGACACGTGAGTGCCGCCGCCTTACCCTGCGCAGCTAGGAATCCCTACTCACGTGCTTTGACCTGGTGTGTTCATGCTCGTGACACTCCAAGCACCTGTTGGTGCTGCCGGCGTTGTTGAAGTCCCCAAGAGAGTACATATCCTTACTGCCTTGTTGTGAGAGGTCCATGTCATTACGAAGCCTCTTCCTCTACCTTCGACCGCGTCACTAGTTCATCATTACTATGTCAGGACTGTATTCCTCTCCCACGTACGGTGGCTAATGAGAGGGATCAAGGTAAGGCTCAAATATCTTCTCCCAAGTCCGCATCGTGGCTAGCTTCGAGAATTCTTGTGCAATGAAGGTGTCAGAAAGGCGACTGACCCTGCACACGCGATAAGCGGTGACGACGTGAGAGCATGGGACATGTAGCAACGTCGGGACCATGTAAGTATAGTCTCCCGCAGTCAGGTTCACTCTATGGCTTCAACCAACATAACGCTTGCCCCCTATCGATGTGCCCCCGGCTGTCCTAACGGCGTATATATGCAAAGTGGGATTGTATTCCTCAGTCTCCTGATTGCATGACTCTGCTTTCGTGATAGCAAGGTGCTTGGCAGCAACCATGCCCCAACGTTGGACGGTGTTGTATGTATCCCTTGCTTGGGTCCACCGATTCACAAAGTACGAGTTGGTCTTTCGAAATGAGTACTCCAAGATAGCTGATACTGGTATTGCACGGATGCCCTTAATAACGTTGTTGAACACCTCCAAGATGTTCGTTGTCATCATATTATACCGACAACCACTTTCATTGTATGCCTACGCCCACTTCGTCTTCTGCTGCAAGACCTCGTCCAACCACAAGTTACCCCATTCGTTGGTCAGTCCCCTCAGCTCCATCAACTTGACCTCGAATTCCCTCTTCTCTAAACATCCGCATAACAACTTGAACTTTTTTGTGAGATCTTCCCTACTGTATTGCTTAAAGAAATTAGCCGCTAAATGACGCATGCACCACCTATGCAGCACATCTGGGTGTTCGTCAAGTCAGCTCTTGACAGCGTTCACAATGTCGCGGTGCTTGTCCCAGACAATGCAAACCTGTTGTCCAAGCCCAATGAGGCGTAGACGAATTATATCCAGGAACCATTCCAAGCTTGCATTGATCTCACCCTATGTCAATGCGAATACTAATGGAATCAACTGGTCCTCCGCATCAATACCCACGGTGAGCATCAATGCACCATAGTATTTCTCGGTCAGGAATGTGACGTCAATTGATAAGACATGCCTGCAATGTTTGAAGGTCTCTATGCATTGCCCAAAGGACCAGTACACCCTCCCAAGGACATGTTTCATAACCCCTTCATCGGGTTCCATTTGGTTGCCGTGCCAAAGATAAAACGCCATGATCAGATTCTTGGCCTGCATAGTAGTTAGGATTCGAGAAAGCAAGCCGTAAGCCTTCTTCCAATCACCCCACAATAACTACATCGCTCTCTGCTTTTCCCTCCATGCTTTCCCGTACTTCACACGGTACTTAATGAACCCGAAGATAACCTCGATGAGGGTGGCGACGGTCACATCAGGATTGACAGCCACAACCGCGGTAATACACCTTGCAATAAAATTAGCGGTCATCTGAAGGTGCTCCCCGGACATTTGTGCGGTCCTACAAGAGTAAGGGTGCTTCACATTCACTATTTTCCATTACTTGTTCCTTGTGTTGCGCCCCTATACCTTCCATCTGCAACCCCTTTTGCACCTCACGGTATACCTCTTGTTCACATCGGAGTGTTGCACTATGAACAGATGATGGTGACGCAAAGAGTATTCTTGCAGCCAAACATTCATATCATCCATGCTTGGAAACAACATGTTCTTCCGTATTATGTCATTCTCCGAGTCCGCAATATCATTTCTGCTCTTTAACCCGTTAACACAAATAGCCTTATCAGCCATTCTGATATCATTGAATGCATGCACCGACGGGACCTCACCCATTACACCGTGAAGAACCCGGCCTTCCTCTGAGGATAAAAGCCATGCGAGAGCCTCATTTTCGGTCGAGCTCCATCCCTTGTCGCCTCGTCGAAGTCCACTTCACGAGTTGTTCCACCACGAACAACTCCTCCTTAAGCTCGTTGTTCAGTACAACACCATTGAAATCAGTCACGAGGTCACTAACATATTGCGGGGAAGAAACATGCACATATGACAGATCCAACAAGAGGGGGGCATCGTTGGTAAGACTGACACTAACAAACTATTGGGAAGGTTGCTCCTCCACCAGAGGGGAGGGCTCGTGAAAGATGGAGAGCGGGGTTTAGTTCCTCCGTGTTGCCATTCACAATATCCAAATTGTTGTTAAATCTTCAACAACGATTGTCCTCTCCACCGCCACCTCCAACAACCAGACCTGAGATACGAGCACAATATCCTTGTACATGTCCCAATCATCGGTGGATAAGATTGACACCAACAAGGCGTGCACCTTAGAACCCAGCCCTGCGTCATATCGCCCCTGCATTCCGACAATGACCCCTAGCTCATCCCATCCAAAGGTCGACTTAATCCTAGTCACAAGAGTTTGAAAGTCTGGTGATTCACGAAACAAAAGAACAGTCGCTTCCATACCACCAAAGTTGACAGAACTATCTGTTTGGATAATCGGCCCACTAGTAAATATACATACAACTTTGTCCATCTACATCCAACAAAATATTGCAAACTCAGTGTTGCATGCCATATGTACGAAATACCACAATCAACATTGTACATAATAAAAGTTGCGTTTCAGTTGACACATGCTAGAAGTTAGAAGGTACAAACGTATGGTTAATTACAGCTTGTTTCCTCTATGTTTTGTCTTTGTGTGATGCTTTATTGTAATTCTGATGGATGAGCATAATGGTTTCTGATAATCATGGAACAGTATGTCTTGTTAAATAAAGTTTTCGGGTTGTTTGACAATGAATGAGAAAGAGAAACTCCATAGTAGTCTGGTTTATGTCAATTTTGAATGGGGAACAATTGTGATCTGTAACTGTCATATTTCTCTGGCAAAGACTAACCCTTTATTGAGGTGTGTTAGGCCATACATAGTGAGCTAATAACACTAAGAAACAATGAGAGGCAAAAAGATCTAAATCCTACATTATCTAAGTCTCTTGTGCTCAGTCACGCTCGAGATCCTGTTCTTGAGACCGCCCAATCCATTTATTTGGGACCGCTCAGAACTTATCTCTGAGTGCGAATCTACACTACCCTGGATCCATGTGCACAGGTATACTCGAGATCCCGTTCTCGAGACCGCCCAAACCACGTGTTTGGGACCGCTCAGATTCATTCCTGAGTACGCACATGACTTCGCTCCGGGTACGCTCGAGCTACATGCTCGGAGTGCCATGAACCACTCGTTCGGGAAAATTGGTATTAAGAAATGAGGTAAGTCACCTTTTTACGCTTTCAACCTTTATTTGATTTCTATAGAGGTCCTTTCATAATTTATTTTGGGTAAACTATTTCTGTAGGACATGAGGTGAGAGCTTGAGCACAATGCGGATTACTTCTTTTTAGTGCCATTGTCTAGTGGTCATGAGGCATGCATGCCACATGTTCCATACTCCATACTATAGCTTTGTGTTCATGCTTAGATTCACAATCAACAATCAACATTGCACTTCCTACTCAACATTCAATGGACAACAATCTTTATTTATGTTATTTCTATTGAATCATAGTGATATGTGGTAGTTGTGCTCTTTCTTTCTATGGATGATCCAGCTTGTGTCACAGATAAAGGCAATGCTACTACCACTACTACGAAAAGGCCTTCTGAGCGGTTCAAAACGCCATCACAGAGCGGTTCCGTGAGCGTCTGAGTTTATGGGTCGAAGAATGCTAATGGTCATCACAGAGCGGTTCTCGAACGTCAGTAATACATACTATCACAGGCGGTGCAGAGATGCAACCGTGCGTGATAGTCGACTACCATGCATTTCAGCAGATAAAACCGTCGTGATAGGACTACCACCGACGATGCGTAGATAAAACCGCTGCAGTGATGATTCGACTACCACGCACGGTCGGAGATAAAACCGTGCGTGATGATCGATCACCCCGCAGCGGTCCGTAGATAAAACCGCGTGCGTGATATTCGACTACCACGCACGGTCCGTAGATAAAACCGTGCGTGATGATAGAACTATTGAGGCGATGCGTATAGATATGAAATGCGTGATAGTCGACTATCACGAGCGGTTTCATCTACTGCATCGCTCGTGTGAAGTCACTCATCGAGACGGTTTCATCTACTGCACCGTCTGTGGTAATCTTTGCATTGCTTAATCTATTTACGTTTATTGGCTAGCCTCAGAAATGCTAGCCATGCCCTCTGAAACAAGCACATCCAATTCTCATTCATTTCGAAGCACATCAAAATTGCATTCATTTTGAAACAAGCACACATCCAATTCACAAATCAATTAACTAAAATTAACCATTAATGTACATTAATTTACACACATGTACCATTATGTTCAATCTATCTCAATCAAGTTCAATCGCTACACTGTGGAAACTCCCATTTGGATTTATGACACGTCTGCTTAGGGAATGCCGCAAGGTGTGATCGAATTTTTATGAGCTCGCTCTGTTCCAACGAGCTTCAGCGATGTTTGCAACTTTCGATATGAAGGTTAAATTCGGCTTATATAAATTGGTAAGTATATATGAAATAATTGTTGAAAGATTGACAAACCCGAGGATCATTGGTGATCGCGGGCAACCGATGAGTAGTTGCATGTTGTGGCAAACATAGTATCCACAAACGTTATGCCCTGTTGGCCCGGTGGCACCGCAAAAATAGAATTGGTTAGTTCAAGAGGCATTGCTACGAAGTGTTATATAGGATTAATGTGTACTAGCTAGCAAGTACCGGAATGTTTGATCATGTTGCGGCGTTCTTCCCTTGATATTCCATCCTCTAGCATGTAACACGCCAACACCCTCGTGACTCCAAGAAGTTAGCCTTAGCCATTGCAAAGGAAGGAAAGACTACAATAGAGTTTCTATGGAGGAAATGTGTTTACCTGATGATTAAACTCCTGATAGTCGTGAAGTTGTGACCGCCCTCTGTAGGGAATCTAGGTATATTACGTATTTCGTTTTGGTATAATTACAATTAGAATCCAATGGAACCTACGGGTATGTCGGCATGGTCATTAAACCTAAGTTAAGTGTTGCTTATAAAGTACAAATCAACATTAAGTATAGCCAGAGTGCAACACTACTTACTTACGGTTGTAGGGCAAAAGTATGAATTCCTTGTTGCGGTGAGCCATGAAAAAATCTATAACGTAATTCTCGGCGAATGTTGCATTCGCCGTGATGCTTTGCTCGGAGACAACGCGTGTGGGTCGAGAAACCTACCGTGATTTCCTTCTTTCGCTTCACAGATCATGTATCTATTATACAAAAGCTAGGAGTTATATATAACATTTATCGATATTACACCTAACATTGACCGTGATTGTACACACTTACGATGTCGAAAGATCGTATGATTGAGACGTCGAGCTCGCCGAGGTTGAAGAGACAGTAACAAGTCGTCGAAGGTCACCGTGAAGACAGCGTCTTGATACGTGGTTAAAATGATGCTCCTTGAACTTGACGGTGACACCGAGCATCGTTGATCAACCGCTTGTTGGGTATTCCATGTACCATGCATGCAATTCCGTGCAATCCAAATCCTAGGGTAGGGCATCTAACTTCTCGAGCAACGGCTCGCTGGCTTGTATTTCCGCCAACGGCAAGAAGGGGATATCGAGAAGACTCGATCGTCTTCGATTTGCCCTTGCCCTTCTTTGCCTCGCTTTGTATAGGTCGACTTCACAAGAGTCGATCGAGCACGAGGTGTAGATGCATGTGATGCAATGGGCCCTTGCCATGTCGGTCAGAAGCTAACCGGTGCAGTCAAGTCCGTGGA
The DNA here is from genome assembly GCA_036346405.1 of Phyllostachys edulis. Lineage (NCBI taxonomy): Eukaryota > Viridiplantae > Streptophyta > Magnoliopsida > Poales > Poaceae > Phyllostachys > Phyllostachys edulis. The sequence continues at coordinate 72,277,260 of CM070561.1, forward strand.
CTTGATGCCGCTGAGACATTCCGTGAAGTTGACACCGAGCGGTAGCTCGTGCGAGATGTCCTCCTTGGGCCATCGGATGAATGTTCCAACGGCTTGCCCTAGAGTCATGACCTCATCGTTTGGGGAATTTTCAGCGGGGCGGCCTCGAAATTGGCACAAACACCGTCCACATTCACTTTTGCGAAACCCGGAGCTAGATTTGCACTGCACCAAAGCTCCGACATCGGATGGATACACCGACCCCAAGCGAAGATCTAGGGCAACAGAGACATATCTCACTTGGAGCTTGCACCGTAGCCACCTCGTACATAACGGTACAAAATTAGCTACTCCAACAGGCTTATGAATGGATTAAGCATTCCAGAGATAATAATTATTACCGGATGTCATCGACGAAAATCTGTCATCACCTATTGTGGTAGGGTTAGGGTTGGACGCTTGACTACTCGGATGTTTGGGGGGCTAGCTAGCGGTATAGTAAGGCGAGGGCTTCCAAGCCGACTTGGCATTTGCAATCCCTAATCCTTTCCTCAAAAGTCTCTTCTTGCTTTTGCTCGAACGCATACGAATCCTTTCCTCAAAGGATTGGTGACTTTTTCACCGACATCCGCTCTGATTTTTTCAAGAGCTCATCTCTGAGGATGCACGAAGATCCTCTCGTAGCTTTGCATCGTGCTCGGCTTTGGCTCTCCTCCTACTCGAAGACGATCCTCGTCGCTTGGAACCATTGTTCCCATGTAACAAAAACACCGGCGCCTCTCGTGCGACCGGATGCTCATTTGTTTCCTAGGGCCGCAGAGAGTATATCTTTCTCCCTATCTGCTGGAATGAGCCTTGGGAAGATTGTGCACTCGGCGTTATCGCAATATAGCCCGACATGTCATTTCACTTCCTATGAAGTTATGGAGTAATTACAAACTAGGTAGTTCGATATCTTACCAGCGTTGGGACACTTCACGGTCTTGAGGGTTTGGAAAGTACACTTCCCGTGGTCGAATAGCTAACCTCGCAAATAACCACCGTCGAGCGCAAGACATCGGTGATCTCGGAAATAGCGAGGAGAGATTCAAACCGCTTTTCTTTGTTCTGATCCCTCCATATCGGGGCTTTACCCGCATACCCGCCGTGCCGAGTCCGTGGGGGTGCTTGTTTTTGCCCGAGGGCCGTGTGCGCCGTGACTTTCACTCTTAAATTCATCTGTCGTCTTCTTCGCCACAAACTTCGGCCAGACTCTTCCAACAATAGATACTTGTGGAAGGCGGCAGATCCTTCTCCACGTAGTTCTTGACAAGCGTGCTCTTGAAGTTCTTCCACGCTTTGCACGCTTGTAGCAACGCTGCGTGTCGCGCCGCGAGTCCAGAGTTCTACCGGATCTCGAGCGATGCAAGAATTTCCGTCGGACAGTTAGCTTCAATGGTCCGGCACCACCTTCCATGAATCGTAGGTGATCTTGACCCGTTCCGTGCAACTATTCCACCATTCTCCGGAATCGGCGCTTGCTCGGCGAGGATTGATAGGGTTCCAGATCGACGACTCCGTGATGGTAAATCGGCCCGTGGGCCTTTTCGATATTCCTCTTCTTCTACCGCGGTTGGATATTGTTCGAGGATGGTGCATCATCGGACACATGAGGCGGGCGACTCGTAATGAGCGGAAGACATCTTCACAAGAAATAGAACATCATGTGAACAAATGAAATCAACATAAAGCTAAGATTTAACATTTTGATATTGCTATCGATGTAGAGTAAGCATTCCATTTAGAGCTCAAGTACAAACCCGATTATCAAAACAATTTCAAGACAAGACTATTATCATCACAGAGCATTCATCTCAAGCCCAACACACCACATTGCAATGTATTCCAAAGATGCGATCAAAACAAATACCATATGAATAACTCGACTAGAACAAATACAAATTCCTAAAACAAGTACAATTATCATGAAGGACCATGACAGATTATTGATAGAAATAGTTAGGAAAGGGCATGGGGGTCGATCGGTAACTTCGGCATTGGTTACCTTTGGGCATCGAGGAGAAGGACAAGCAGGAGCAAGACGAGCAAAGGGCGGGCGAAGAGGAGGCGCGGCTCGGGAGGGAGGAGGCGGCGGGCTCAGGGTCAGGGAGGAGGCTCATGGGGCTCGGGGAGGCGCGCGGCCGAGGAGGAGGCGGCGCGACGGATCGGGAGGAGAATGGCCTGCTCGAGGAGGCGGCGTCGAGGACGGTGGCGACGGGCTCGGGGGAGGAGGGAGCGAGAGGAGTTGAGAAACTTAATCGTTTGAGAGTGGCGGGCGCGGCAAACCCTAGCTAGAGTCCGAATGTAAATAGGGATGGACATCACAGACGGTTCTAAATTAGAACCGTCTGTGATACTCACTATCACAGCCGGTTCTAACTTAGAACCGTCTGTGATATGTGATGTATCCGCAGCGGTTTTAATAAACAACCGTCTGTGATATTGATGAATCCTGAGCGGTTTTAATAAACAACCGCTCGTGATATATGTTATCACGCATTTGTTCTAATTTAGAACCGCTCGTGATAGTATATAACATTTGGTTCTAAGTTAGAACCGCTCGTGATATATGATGTATCACGAGCGGTGTTAATAAACAACCGCTCATGATATATATGTAACATGACGGTTTGATAAACAACCGTCTCGTGATACACATGTGAGACGATACGTAGTTCAAACCGCTCGTGATATTATTTTGTATTGGTTAATATCTAGATCGTTACGTTTATTGGCTAGCCTCGAGAAATGCTAGCCATGCCCTCTGAAACAAGCAGAAAAGACAACAAGTACATGTATATACATCCAATTCACATTCATTTGAGAAACAATCACATCCATTTCACAGTACAAATCAATTAATTAACTCAAATGAACTAAAATTAACCATGATCATCAGAATGTATATAGTACATATACACACATTGTTCAATTAATCTTTAAAAATTAGCCCTTCATGATGATCGACGCATATGTAGCTAGTTTCGTCATGTTCTTCTTCCTCGACCCTTATGCCGTTTCCGAAAGGAGGCAACTCGTCAAATTGATTGTATTCTTCCTCGTCCACTACATTCTCAACTCCGACAATCCTCCTTTTTCCATGAAGAACTACGTGGCGCTTCTTATTTGCCGGGTCGGTAACATAGAAGACTTGAACAACTTGGTTAGCCAGTACGAACGGTTCGTCTTTGTATCCGACATGTTCGAGGTCCACGGTAGTGACGCCGTACTTGTCGACCTTCACCTGTGGGAGATGGACCCAACGGCACCGAAATAGGGGGATCTTGAAAAGCACGTAGTCGAGCTCCCATATCTCCTCTATTTGCCCATAGTAGGAGCTCCTCACCCCATCGGTCTTGAATGCATCTATGCGACACCGCTGATTCGTTAGTGCTTTTTATATCCCGAGCTGCAGATAGAATGTGTACCCATTTATATCGATCCTCGCCATGTTACAAGCAGAATGTTGGCCCTTTTGCCAACCATGTCAAGATATCACTTGACGAGCTCCTAGCAAGTCGCTCCTTCAACTATTGGTTGAACCGTCTCATTGTGTTGTCTCGTGATCCAAACATCCGCCGCAGCGGATTACATTGCGAAGCACGCCCTTGTCTTTCGATATATCTGGGACACTTCACCATGTGTTGCAAGACAGTGAAATGGGCTTGAGCATACGCATCCATATTTGGAGTGATTGCTTTCCTTCCGATGGTCCCGATACCCTCGAGCCTCCCTCATGGCGAGATCGAGGCACACCCATCGGTTCGACTGAGCCATGTAATCGGCGTAACTCAATGACCTCTTCGGTTGCATAACCTTCGACGATCTTGCCCTCCGCCGAGATCGATTTCGTACATATGACTTGAGAATTCCATGAACCTCTCGAACGGGTACATGCTACGAGGAACACGGGCCGCACATCTTTATCTCCTCACAATATGAACAATGAGATGGACCATGATATCGAAAAACGACGGAGGGAAATACATCTCAAGATCACATAGTGTCGCTACCACCTCGTCTGCGCAGAGCATCTAGTCCTTCGAGATCGATGACCTTCTCGAGCAATTGTGTTAAAAAATAACACGACCTCATGATTGTCTCTGACCTTGATCGGCAAAATACTTCTAATTGCAACAGGAGCATTTGTGTCATCAACACATGACAATCATGAGACTTCATGCCAATTAACTTCAAATCTTTTATCGAAACAAGTTTCTTCATGTTGGCGAGTAACCGGACGAACTTTCACGCCATGCAAGCACCGCACAGCTCGGTTCTCTCGGCCTTGGACAGAGTGTAACAAGCGAGGGGAAGGTCGTTCGTCTTTATCGGTCCTTGTTGGTGCTAACTCGGTCGATGTCCATAGAGTGGGCATTGGGCCGTGTTGCGTCTTGCGGCCTCCTAAGCCCACTGCGTGCCGGGTCAAGATCGTCTGCCAAGTTGGCTGCCCGGCCATCATCTCGCCGTGCCGTGCGTCAGGCCCACCTCCGCCTCCGGCCAGCCTGCACGCCCAAAGCCCGTCGTGCTGTGGTCGCATGCATTGCACCAAGCCCACCCAAAATAACTATAGATAGCGAGGCGATGGTGGCGGTAACCGCCATCTTCATTCCTCTCACGCGGAGAGCCGGAGAGGAGGAAGGCGGCGTGGGGAGGAGAGAGCCTAGGAGGGAGAAAAGCGGTGCTTGGGGAGGGGAGGAACTGAGGGTGGAGGGCTGGAGGTGGTGTGTAGGATTGAGGATATGGATTAGTCGGGATGGGGGTTAGGGTTGGGCCAGGCCGTGGGGGGAAGAACAGGATTGGGCCAGGCTACCAGGCCGAGGAGGGATAGGATTGGGCCAGGCCGGAGGAGGGATAGGAGGATTGGGCTTTTTAGGTGCGTGCAAAGCCAAGCACGCCCAAATGGTCGTCTTGCGTCTTGTCGTCTTAATCCGTCAACGCATTCTCGAGCCACCGGCCCGGACGCTGCGTCTTGTCTTGCGTCTGGATTAGACTGCGTCTTGCGTCTTGTGCAGTGCTTCGGGCCAGCCCAGAAAAGCCCGGCCCAAGTCCCAGCTCTAGATGTCCATATCAACCAAGTTAAGCCGTGTGTTGACACCATCTTTTGTTTTGTCACGAATGTTCAGGAAGAGACCAATCAAGTCGTCACATACATTCTTTTCTACATGCATCACGTCGATGCAAAGGGCGAACTTCTAGGTGCTCCCAATAAGGTAAGTCCCAAAATATTGATCTCTTCTTCCACATGTTCTTCTTACTTGTCCTCGATTTACATCCCTTTCCAAGCACAACATCTAAATCCTTAACCATATCATAGACCTCTTTTCCGCTTAAATGCCTTGGAGTGAATTGTCCTTCTTCTCTCCGTCAATTGTTTCTTCATCTGCGGTATGGGTGAGCCCTCCGAAGGAACCTACGATGACGCATGTACACGGTTTTCTTGCGAGTGATTCACCACACACACTGGGTATCATCTAAGCAAAGGTGTATGTGCTTTGGCCCCTTTTGTACTCGCCCGACAGATTAGCAAGGGCGGGATAATCATTTATGGTGCAAAACAACAAGGAACGTAAAGTGAAGTTCTCTCGTTTATACGCATCCCATACCATACCCTTCAATCCACAAGTATTTTTAGATCTTCCATCAATGGTGCTAGGTACACATCAATATCATTCCCGTGTTGCTTCGCCCTTGGATAAGTATCGACAACAAAATATACTTCCGCTTCATACACAACCAAGGAGGAAGGTTGTAGATCTGAGCGTCACGCCAAGTGCTATGTCATTGCTCATATTACGAAAGGATTCATTCCATCTGTACTCAATCCAAACCTTATATTCCTCGGTTCCTTTGAAAGTCTCGCAAACCTCCTATCGATGTTTCTCCACCGGGCGGAATCAGCGAGGTGTCTTAACTTTCCGTCATTCTTACTCCTCTGAGTGCTGTCTGTGATTTTGCATTCTTTGGGTTATAAAACCGCTTCAAGCGGGAATTACAGAAGATACCACGCCACCTTAGCAGAGGTCCTTTCTTCACCTCGATTCCCTCGTCGTCATCGATTGCTTCTACGCTTGTATCGGGATGCGTTGCACCGACATACATGCATGTTTGTATACTCGTTACGGTAGAGGATACTGATCGTTCGGACATGCATGTATTCTTTCTACTTCCATTCCCAATGGACAAAGAACCTTTTGGCTTTGTAGGTGGTTTTGGGCAACTCATTTCCCTCCGGAAACATGTCCGCTAAGAGACCTAATGACTCGTGAAACTCTTGTGCGGACCAACCGTTGCTTGCCTTCAATTTCAGCGGTTTAAGCACGGATGACAACCTTGTGTATTCCGACTTGCGGCAGGGAACAAAGATTTCTCTGAGTCCTCCATCACGCCCGAATTGAACATACTCCCTCTCATCACAGTTCCTTCGCATCATGGCTTGCTCGATCTAGATTGTCATCGTCGCGGCCTATCCGAATCGGAACCACAATCGACATTCGCGGCATATCGTTGACTTCCTGTATAATATGCATATCGTTGACTTCCTGTATAATATGCTCTTCACCGTGGCTGGTCCAACATGTATAACCCTTTTTGAAACCCCTTCGAATCAAGTGTGCTTCGATCTGCGCTCGGTTGTTAAACATCTTGATTCTCGCATCAATGCATGGACCGATACATATATTCCGCCCCCTTATTCAACATATCCTCCTCGGCAGCTCTTGTAAAAGCAGACACGCCATTAATGTACTCTTCACTCACACGGTTCTCAGTGTACATCCAGCTTCGGTCCATCACACGGTTCGTATTGAAAACCCTGAAAATAAATAAAAGGGTGATGACTTTCGGCGTATTTTCCGAGGCTTAATTATGATTTTTTCATTTTTACATTTTTTCGATTTTATTAAGTTACATGTGGGCCCTACTTGTCAGTGACTCATTTTTTATTTCATGATTTTATTTATAAAATCTATGGCGGTCCCACATGTCATAGACTCGTTAGTTTATTAACTAAATGATTAAAAACAGTAGGATTAATTAATTTGAAGCTCAAACTGGGCTTAGGGTGACATCGCATTGCTATATAGTCGTGGCTCTCGGCCCTAAGGTCTCGCTTTGAGGCGAACCGATGACGATGTCCCATGGGGCGCTGAAACTAGCGATTTGGCGTAGCGCTGAAACTACTCAAATTAAAGGATGCTTATGCTTTAGTATCTCACCTCGATCACGAGGAAGGTGTCAATGAAAGTCGGGAAGATCCAAAGCGCGTGGTGGGTCGTCGACGGTGAAACAGAGGCGGCGATGGCAAGCTCCTCGGCGACAATATACAATCTGAAATGGACCAGCCGGCTCGGTGAGGTGAGGCGATGTACTCAAACCGCACGGGCGGCGATGGACCTATCTTAGCGCCTAGAGATATGGAGATCAAGAAGACTATATCTGTTTTGGCGGGAGGCGGAGCTATATATATACGTCTGTGGTGAGTTAATTATCACGGACGGTTTTAATAAAACCGTGCTGTGATATTGGGCAATATCACGACGGTTCATATTTGAACCGTCGTGAAGTATCACAGACGGTTCTAAAACAAACCGTCAGTGATATTGTGTAATATCACAGACGGTTCATATTTGGGAACCGTCAGGAAGTATCACGACGGTTCCAAACATGAACCGCTCGTGATATGACATCTTCACGAGCGGTTTTTAGCGCGAGAATAACATGCGGTGGGTAACAAAAACCGCTCGAGATTGTGTTATCTGAGCGGTTTCTGATGAACCGCTCGTGATCAAAGTCGATAGATAGTATTTACGTAGTAGTGTGCTACCCCATCACCAAATTGCAAAGAGGGAAAAAAATGAGTATGTTTCACACAAATTTCATGCAAACTAGCAGCACATACATATTACCATGAATTAAGTATAGATAGTTTCCTCGAGACCTTAACTATGGCGTGTGCATCCATTGATATGATTATGTGTACATCAAAGTAACATTTAGTTTTGCACATGCTGTGCAAGGATGAAATAGTATCCCATCTCATCCTAACTAATGTGACTTAGGATTAAAAGAACGATTGCACTTTAATTAGCTGAACACGTTTCGACCGACGATTCATATAGGATTGTACAAAAGTGATGCAGTGAGTACAAGCATGTGTGGTTGAATCTCATCGATTTTTACCAACAGTATCTTTTCAAGTACCTTAATTATCCTCGTGAACATTGTATAGTATATATCATTAAAACTTCTTTCGTGGAAATTTATGAATAAATGGTCTGAAAATTTCGAAAGAGATATTGATTAGATGAGTTGAGATGATCAACGGCGTGTGCAAAACTAAATGTTACTTTCATGTACACATAGTCATGCAAACTAGCAGTACATGCGTTGGAATGTACACAAACTATCACAATCAATGGAGACTACACCAAATTGTGCTTGACAATCACAACATATCCACATAATCATAGCAATTGGGGATCTAGGGATAAGGACGGCAACAATGTTACCTTGATGTCGGGGCATTGTTGGGCTCGACGAGAGGACCTAGTCCCGCGTGAGGGAGGACGACGTGGAGGAGGCCGACGTAGGGAGCAGGGCGGCGTAGGGGGCCGGCGGATCGGCGGCAACAGATGGACAAAGGAGGTGGAAGATGGTGGTCGTCTGAGGTCGCCCGGGCCAACGGAGTTGGGGGAGGAGGACAACGGCATCGTGCGGAGGTCGAGGGAGGCCGGCGAAGGTGGAGGGAGGCCGACACAGGGAAGATGCCGCCAGGGGACGAGGGAGGAGGGCGTGGAGGAGGTGGCGAGGGAGGCGAGGCGTGGCGGGCGGTGGAATCGTGAGGGAACCAATGAATCCGGAATCCGAGGCGAGGACGGATTTGGGGAGGAGAGACGCAGCTCGGGAGGAAATGAAGGGTTAGGGAAAAATAAAGAACAGGATCGGCAACTCGCGACTAAATTACCACTGTCACGCCAACACATGTAGTGTGATAAATCAGACCTGTCACGCCATGGGTGAGGGCGTGACAACGGCTACGCAAGCTCTCCACGCTGCGGACGAGGGTTTGCGTGGTATGCTTGGTCACGCCGAGACCTATAGTGTGACAGAACGGTTTGACCGGTGTGGCCAAATAAGTTAAAATTGGAAATAAACTTTGCGGAGGCTTAACTTTAAAAAATATTAAAAAAAGATTAAATAAAAATTTCTATTATTGTACGCGACCATTCCTCATCCCAATTTTTGTTGGAGGGCATTCCTCCTCTCAATTAGTGCTATCGTAATACGTAGCTTTTGGGGCATTAAAATTGCTGTGTGCCTATGCGTTAGGTTAGGTCGACTGAAACACAGTACATACGTACACATACAACATATATCCGAGCATCTGGATGATACTGGAAACCCTACCACACCTAGATGTACGAGAGTTTCCTTCTTGCTCGCTAGATGCCCTCGAAATACATCTTTGATCACTCATTTCTATTATAATATATTTATAAAATACAATAAACTTATAATATTTTAAAATATTTTTCAAACAAACATATACGTATCATTTTCATATGTCAAATCTAAATATTCATTGAGATATCCTAAATTTATAATGTTTAACTGAATGTAACCTAAAAGGACTCTTTTTTATGATGGAAGGCAGTAACGCTACATGTATCAAATCACTGCAGTTTGGATTAAACAAACACTGTAGATTTGAGTTCCGAATCGGAATTCTCAGATCTTTCTGCCCAAGTTAATTTTTGCAACTCGGTAGACTTTTCAAACATGTATGGAACATAGGATTACCACCAAAAAGAACTTAACAGAAGAGGTCGCTGACAAAATTGCAAGGAAGTGGCCAGAATGCCAGATGGGTATGCAAGAAACAGAGTTTCAATCTGTTCTGACATGGACCATCTTGCAGATTCTTTATGTCAGCTTGGAGCGCATCAACTGGAGGCAGCCATGCTGGTTGATGCTACAAAGCAACCGGCTCCAAGTTGCTGTGTGCGACAACTCAGTGCAAGTCCAAATAAAACAGTAATGTATGTTCTGACCACGTTCCAGATTCCATTTGCAACCACATATATACAGCTTTGTCGAACATTATGTACTGGAAATTGCATCTGAAACAATACTAACGAAGCATCGGAGACGAATCTCTTATACTAATATAATGATCAGAAGTTCAGAGAAGCTTACATACTGATGCGACGTGCATCGATGGAATAACAAAACGGTGCTTCTCGTTGAGCGCCCCAAGAAATTCCCCACTGTTTCCGGTGCCCAATCAGCGGTGGAGATCGTGGCGAGGGCCACATGGCAAACGGCTGGATGTGGATGGAACTCCTGGTCCGGCCTGGCCATCAATTATTGCAAGATTCCTGGATGCATGGTGCTGATCATGTCCTTTTCTTTAAGATAACAAGGGAGGAGGAGGAGGAAGAAGAAGAATCTGAGGCAGTGTAACTGATTGACTGCATGTAATGTCGTGCTGTCGTCAGAAGTAGTTTTGGAAAGTGATGGGCAAAATCTGAAAATTTTGAAAACCAGCGTGGGGACTAAACACGAAAAAATGAAGCAAATTTTGAAATATATGAGCCAAATGCATAATATATGGCGCATTTTGATCTAATATAGGACATGTTTGTTTATGCTTAGGTTTTTTTTTAGCTTAAAGTCAGTCTTTTGGCTTAAGCAGCTTATAAGCAGCTAGCTTTTAAGCCAACCGAGGATGTTTGGTAATCTAGCTTCTTATGGACTGGTTGGCTTTTTTTTGATTCAAATATATAAAATGTTCTTGATCATGTCTTGATAATATCAAACATATTTTTGCAACCAATAATACCAAATTATGATATCAAAGTTCGAGGACGTCGATTCAAAGACCAAATTCACACATCATAGTTCGTTGATATGAATGTTTTTGTACCTTTTAAAATCAAATTTGAAAATGGCAACGTATATGTACTTTTGTACTACAAAATTTCAATTATTTTGATCTAGCCGATTGATATGCAACAATTAAAAAGACACAAAACTGCACGATTGTTTTGACTGATTGTTCATGAAGGTACAGAACTACACACAAATTTTGTTCATGAGGCACATAAAGAAATCTACACACAAACCATCTTTCCAAGTTCTTGTCAATCATTCTACAAGGCAAGGTACTGCAATACGGATGGACCTATTATAAAAATTTATAAATCAAATCAGGCAAAATTACACACAACCAAGATTTTAAAACAAGTTGTCTGTATATTTCCAATCAACTCTGCTATTTGCCTTAACTGAATGAAAATCTTTCCACGGATGGGACAACTCTCCAGGCTAAACCCTTGTCAAACAAAGCACTTGAAAAAAAGAATGTACATATACATCACTTAGCATGAACCTAATTCCATCTCTCAAAAATGCAGACAAATTGATGCTAGTTCAGGACTACATGACCATGTTCTAGTTCATAACAAATTCACATCAAGGAATCAAAGGAGCTTAACCAGATTAACAGTCAGGCTACCCTTATTGCCCACCAAGACACATTAGATTAGTGTGTCTTACATATTGGATTTGTTTGAAGTGAACCTTGATTGCAGTGATATTGGACATTGATACTAACATCTATTGAATTTTGATGACTTAAGAGACTTGTCTTGCTGCCTTATAGTTTGTTTACTTGTTATTAGCTCATTGTCAAATAAGTTTTTCGGTAACATCTACATGTTCAATCAGTGGTCACTAATATAGCTTGTTATCTTCCAGATGCAAAACTAACAACAGTCATCATCACAGCGACATATTGAACAGCTAGAAAATCAACCTTACTTGCACCTTCCTGACCAACTAGAGCATGATACCATTCAACAAAATCAACATAGTATTTATTTCCGTCCTTACCTAATTGAACTTACAGAATCAACATGGAGCAAAATAAACATATCAAGGAGCTTGAGGGATTACGGCGGTGTTGGGTGGAGGTTGAGGGAGGCCGACGGAGGACAGCGATTGACGTAGGTGGAGCGAGGATGACGGTGTTTGGAGCGGGGTCGAGGGAGTACGGTAGCGTCGGGCGGAGGTTGAGGGAGGAAGGCAGCGTCGGGCGTGGGGTTGAGGGAGGCCGGTAGAGGTCTACGAAGGATGACGGCGTTGGGCAAAGGTCGATGGAGGACGGCGGAGGTTGAGGAGGCGGCGGCCGACAGAGGTCGAGGAAGGCAGGCAGAGGTCGATGGAGAACGGTGGCGTCGGGCAAAGGTCGATGGAGGCCGGCGGAGGTTGAGGGAGGACGTGTCCGTGAGGGGAGACGACGTCGAGACAAGGGAAGAAGACGGCTGCACTGGGGAGAAGGCATCAAAAGTGGAGCCAAGGGAAAAAAGAAAACGGGGGTGTGGAGGAGGAAAGAGGAGAGAAAAATGAAAGGATCTGGAGTTATATATGAATGACATTTGGTGAATAATTTTAGCGAACTTCAGTAGCAAAGGGATATTTCATTCCGTAAAAAAAAAAAACACCTCTCTTATGGTTTATGACTTTTTGGTTTAAAGCGACTTAAGCTTTTTATAAGCTGGATGAAAAAGTTACTCCTTTGTTTAGGCTTAGACTTTTTTTGCTTTTAAGCCAAAGAAAAATCCTAAACAAATAGGTAAATAGAGACGAAGGATATTCCAAGCTCGAGAAAATCAAGAGACAGTGGCAATTATAGTGATCCTTTCATGAAGTGCTTTAGAAAGATGGTAGATATTGTTTCGGTGGGAGTTGATGCCCTAGGGTTTAGAAGCACTTACCAAGTGAACGCTTTGCTTGCTCTCCCAGATCCCGCCGTCGACCCCGCCGCCTCCGTTCGCGCCCAGCATGAGGCTGGCGCTTTAACTCTTGACGCCCCAGCGTTGCCTAGCGGCCTTTTGGCGCGTAGCCGCATGTGTGATGGGCCGTGGGCGTTTTTAAGTGAAATTGCAACCATCTTGTCAACCCGTTCTTGTTTAAAAACACTGTTTAGCACAAGACAGGTTTAAAAACCGGCCAAACCTTTGTTCACAACCAATAAAAACCTATTTATTATTTCCAAAAATTCCAGAATTTGCCGAGTAATTTCTAATTACTATTCCTAAGCCTAAAATAGTGGTTAATTATTGTTTATGTCTAATTAATAGATATGGACAGTAAAATGGTCACTATTCTTCAAAAACCCTAAAACTAAATTATGTGTCCTTTCAGACCAGTCTTGAACTCTTAAATCCAACCCCTTTACCTCTTTAAGTTGATTTCTTTTCTCTTTTTATATTTTTTTGTTGTAGTTGGATCTTTTATGCAGGCTCAATCCTTGTCGAGCCAGTGTTTTATTGGTTTTTGTGTCTTGCGCTAGGTTTCGGCCAAGCGAACCAACTCGAGGACTTCACGGGGACGGAGACCTGAGGCGTGGCAGAGGCGGTTCGAAGACTTTGAGCCAGGAGGCAAGTTGCATACCTTGAACATATTGAACCTACATTCCATATAATTCATATTATTATCTTCATTAAAATATTTTAGCCAATTATTTCTTCAAAGAAATAATACTTTGGAATGCCATGTTGAATAGATATACATCCTTAAACCCCACATATTAAACCACCCATTCTTGTAAACCATATTCACCTTGACAAACTTGGTTCACATAAAATAATAGTAATTATTCACTAAGTCATACAAAACTCTGTTCTAAATCTTTTGTTAAAGAAGGTTGGCTTTAGGCCAATAGGTTTTGGGTGTAAGTTGAGGGTTGAGACCAAAATGTTGGACAACCCAAGATACTTGGTAAAATGAGTCATCAGTGAGATCTAGAGGTGGGCAACAGCGGGTTGGGCCATCGCCTCCTGGGTGACAAGTAAGGACAAGAACCTTGTGCTAAATAATGCAGAACCGATAAACCGCTCAACCACATGCGTGGTCATTACTCCCTAGCTTACTACTTTGCTCATCCAATTGAATATCTACAATATCAAAGGCGAGGCAGGGGTGGGCCTCTAAGGACACTTCATTTGGTTCTTACAGCAGTATGGGCCCATCAAGCATCGAGTGCAAAGTCCACTATTGACCGGTGGTCTCCCGATGGCTGTATGGATTTAGACCTACCGGGTAGAGACTAAAAAGGATAAGCAGTGAAAATATTATTATCTTCATTAAAATATTTTAGCCAATTATTTCTTCAAAGAAATAATACTTTGGAATGCCATGTTGAATAGATATACATCCTTAAACCCCACATATTAAACCACCCATTCTTGTAAACCATATTCACCTTGACAAACTTGGTTCACATAAAATAATAGTAATTATTCAAATAAGTCATACAAAACTCTGTTCTAAATCTTTCATTAAAGAAGGTTGGCTTTAGGCCAATAGGTTTTGGGTGTAAGTTGAGGTTGAGACCAAAATGTTGGACAACCCAAGATACTTGGTAAAATGAGTCATCGGTGAGATCTAGAGGTGGGCAACCGGGTTGGGCCATCGCCTCCTTGGGTGACAAGTAAGGACAAGAACCTTGTGCTAAATGTGAGACCTGATAAACCGCTCAACCACATGCGTGGTCATTACTCCCTAGCTTACTACACTGCTCATCCAATTGAATATCTACAATATCAAAGGCGAGACAGGGGTGGGCCTCTAAGGACACTCGCTGGTTCTTGCAACGGTATGGGCCCATCAGCATCGGGGTGCAAAGTCCACTATTGACCGGTGGTCTCCCGATGGCTGTATGGATTTAGACCTACCGGGTAGAGACTAAAAAGGATAAGCAGTGAAAAGGCTTTGTTATCCTCACTCAGTTGTATGCTAACATGTTGCGTGGCAATATGAGTTTGTGATATCGTGTGGGTAAAGTTGGGCAACTCTGCAGAGTGAAAATCAATGTTATTCGAATACACCGTGCTTCCGGTTAATAAAGCTGTGTTCATGGGTGATTCCAACATACAAAGCATAAGTAGAATTTTACTGAGATGTTAAGTGGTAAATTCAGTTGTTGTAACCCCTGTGGCTATATTTATTACTGTTTTACTGTCTTTATTTACTATAAAGCTTTTAAATCCAACTATTGCATTCCACATATACCTGTATTGGTAAAACTGTACCATTCAGTTGATATCCCACATATAAGTAAATAGCATTTCCTATGCAATTTCTTTGGTCTGATAGTTGTACTCATTCTTGCTTAAACAATCAATGAAGAGTTTTGGGAAGATCCGGTGTGCTTCGAGCAAGAAGAACCGGTGACTTTGGCGACTCTTGGTCTTAGAAGAGAGAAATAAATTTGTACAAAAGATAATCTTTATTATTATATCTACATGCACGTCTTATATATACTTTATAGATTTTATCATCTGTAAACTCCTGCATTCATGCTGTTTCTGCATTGACTATTTTCTTAAATAATCTGGCATATGCATGGTAAACAAACAGGATCAGATATCCTCCAGCTATTGCATATCTCTTGGAAGTCAAGGCATCCACTTTTGGTGGTAAACATGTCGGTACACCACTGTTATCTTAGTACATACACCATATGCCATGCGATTTGGTTTAGGGATATAAAACCATAGGTGTGCCACTTTATTTAAAATTTAAAACAGAATACTACTATATTCTGAAAATAGAGATATATAGGACACATACCAATAATGCGAAACAAATTTTGTAATGTATAAACACTTGAGTCAAATTCATCTCGTTGGTTCGTACAATTCGGATAAGAGCAACACCTTGCCACCTTTTGTACGTGCATGCATGTCCGTTGGATAAGCACAACACACACTGACATTTCAATGTTTCATGCAGCATGTGCTTTCCACCTTTGTTCCTCTCTGCTGAAGCCAATTTTTTATCACACCATATGAAGAAGAAAATCGCATGATTTAATTTTCTCATGCTTGCTGATCACTTGCTTTTTTTAATCAGTTGCTTGTAAAAGCTGTAACTACCAAAGGTGTCAGGTACTGTACACAGGTTTGGTTCAAACAAGTCCTGTATGTACGTTCAAAGCTATCAGGTACTGTGCACACGTTTGGTACCAACTACCGAAGTTTTTTTTTATACAGCATGCACATAGAGCCTTAGAAGCTTTAGGGCCGTTTGTAACGTGGAAACCAGTTTAATTCTCGTACCCTAGAACAGGGTGCTCGTACGTTGCGATGTGATTCAAAAAAGTAATACATATACATATCAATAGATATATTAATTTTTTTTCATACACATATAAATAGAAATATTAACTCTACCTATTGTATCACCTGCTGCTACTACTACCCAAAATTAAAATTTTGAGCTCATAGATTGTTTACCTTTAGACGTTGAAGTTAATGCCAACTTCCCTCCCTAATGTGCTGTCCATTGCCAACCATTAACGGCTAACAAGAAAGAGGGATGCACATCGATGACCACTTTCTTCCACCCTAAACCCAAGTCACAACTCGGTTCTCACGTCCATTGGCCTCTACAGTTCTCGTCAGGAATATCGCGGTGAGGAGGTGGGAGGTCGGGGGAGGAAGCGGTGGCGGCATCACGGTGGTAAGCGAGGAGGCGGTGATGCTTGCTCGGCCGACACGAAGCAGGAGGTGGCATCGACGCAAGGGAGGATTAGGATGAAGAGGACGCGCTGCGGTGAACTCGAGACGGTGGCACGGTGAGGGAAGGACGTCTTCGTCTTTGCCTCTTCCTCGTGCGCCGTCGTGGCCTCCCCTCCCTTCCCCAGCGCCGCCACTTCGCCTCCAAGGTACCGCCGCCTCTTCTTCTCTCTTCCCTCCCGGTGCCTTCTTCTGTCCCCGACACCAACTCCCCTCCCTCCTCCTCCCGCTACCTCCTCCCGTCATGGCTGCGTTGTGCCCTCATCTTCGTGCACGCCGCCTTGCAACCCGCAGACTGAGTGCTAGAAGGGGTCGGAATCTCTGAGGCACGAAGCGAATGCCAAACGGGCACAGGTGGTGAGTCGCGGTGTGAGACGTGAAGGAATGGGACAACCGTTCGGTGTGTGCATGTGAAGAAAAAGTAGTGCGGCAACGATTTGGGTGGTTGCAGAAGAAGTAGGAGTATGGATGTGTTCACGAGTCACACGGGGATGGCGGGTGAGACCTTGTGCCTGTCAAGTTGGGTTCACATGTTGGTGCATTTCGATGGGGAATTTAGGAGGGGTAGGAGAAGCCAACCGCACGCATAGGATAAATGACATCGTCCCGCTGTGCGGAATAAATTTATTCTTTTATTAATTAAGATACATGCTCTAGGGCTGTTTGTATCGTGAAAACCAGTTTAATTCTGGTAGAAATCGCGGGGGAAGAACACCCGTGTTAGGTTTTTAAAGTTTAACCTACATCAGGTAAGGAAAGTTGAACGCCACCAATGAAACTTATTGCACAGTCTGCGCTACAGTGAGAAGGTTAGGGCAATGAGGACAAGTTCGTTGGTTGATTAGCTTTTGGACTAGAATTCCTAACTTCACTTCAGAATCACAGTCACGGCCCTACTCACCAAGCGATCGACACTTTTTCGAGTTTTTCAGTACCAGACAGCTGCACTTTGTCACTTGCATGCCAGAGAATCCAATTTGCCTTCCCTTCTACGCAATTCCAACAGAATGGTCTTTGATCGTTTCATTTCAAAGGTCTATCCATGTACTAGCTCGGCTGTGGTGCAACATCAATGATGGTTTTCGAGACACATAATAATCGGAAGCTGTACAAATGGGTATCAACCTTATGTAAGGACCAATCCAACACATGCATCTGCCGATTTATCATTTTGGGGTGCTACTGTATTTCTTTGAGCAAATGAGCAGATGATTATTAAAGCGAACGTGCAAATAATATCCTCCGTGAAAAACTTGTTAAGTGACATTACCTGAGGGTTGATATCTGATCGGTTGACCCAGTGTAGCTAGGGGTGGACCAGGGCATCAGGCAACACCCCCTACCACTGGTGAGATACTAGGTACTCCATAGCACTGGCATCCATCGGCTATTAGAGAGGGAGAAAGGTTTGGAGGTAGAAGAAGATTAAAGTTCTATGAGCATCCCCTTCATTTTAATCCTGGGTCCTCCACGGAGTATAGCTGCATAGGTGATACAACCCAAAAATTCAGAAGTTCAAAAGTTTTAAACTTGATTTTGAATTTCTTTCCCAATTCGGAGGTTTTCCTCCAAAATCCGCTTTCCCCTTTCGGCTTTGCACTTTCCTCAGCCTGAAGGCACCTTTCTCCAGGGCGCTACCTCCCCTGCTTTCTTTCCTAGTGCGCCATCTCCCTCACGCCGCCTTCGCCTTCGCTCCCGTCAGCACCGCTAGCTCCCGTGCGCCTCACCATCAATGCAGTATAGACCTCCACCGCCGCGCGCCATCACCATGCTACGCCCCATGGTTCCCCCTTGCACGCGCTTGCCACGCCTAGCCCGCTAGCTCTTGTCCTTGCACCAGTGAGCTAAGCGCACCACCGCGACGCCGCCGTACCACCACCATATTGCCACCTCGCCCGCCCGGCGCCGTTCACGCTCAGGTCGTTCACGTGCCGCGCTGCACCTCGCCTTGCCACTACTCCCACCGCCTCAATCCGGCTATAAAAGCCACTCAATCCCAAGGCAAATGCATCACAACACTCTCACAACTTCACTCCTACCTCCCTTCGTCACCAGAGCCGGCCAATTGTGAGAATCCCCGCCCCGCCACCTTCATCTTCTTCTCCGACGAGCCTGGAGGTAAACTTGCCGCCTCCTTCCCCTTTCCCTTCAACCTCGTCACTAGCACCACCTCACCACCCCATATCTTTTCCCCACCATCTCCCACCCTATCCCCATAGCCACCTCACCGGCATCGAGCTCCACTACCGCACCTCTTTCGGTCGTCGTTGCTAGGACGACTCGGTGCCCCCAAAAAAAACCTCACCACCGCCACCCCTAAACTCTCCTCCGGCCACTATTGCTCAAGCCTTGGCCAATTTGGCCGAGCACCACCTCCGCGCCGCCAACCTCCCCTACTCCGGCCTTGCGCCACCACCATTGCCGCCCTATCCCCGAACCACCACCGTCGGCACAAAACCCAAAAATGGGTTGCACACGATGTGGTGATGCTCACCGCGCCACCCGATGGCGCCATCTCCCACTGGAACCACCGCAAACCTCGTCGGTGCCACTGTCGCCGGCTCAAGCAAGCTGAGGCGTGCTTTGGCTCAAAGCCGAGCGCAGCTCAAAGCTGCTTGGAGTTGGGCCTTTAAGGCCTGGCCTAGTGGGCCGGTACCCAACAAAGGCGTTAGGCTTAGCAACACTATTCTGACCAGTCCAACACTGTTCAGCCCAACACTATTCAGATCGGCCCATTACTATTCAACGTTTATTGTTCATGAACCCTAACCTGACACTATTCATCAAGCCTGACACTGTTCACCCAAACCCATTTTCGACATAATATACCCATTTTGACCGTTCCGAGCTTGTGAATCCCATTTTCAACCCCGTTTGACCTAACCAAGCACCCAATAAATCCCCACCATCCCACACCGTCTTTCTTTTCAATTCTTTCCAAATTTATTTAATTCATGTTATTCCCATCTCACCTCATGTTGAGCCCGAATATTTTATTTTGCGGTAGGTCCCGACTTCAACGACCAAGCCCCGGAAGACACCGAACAAGACGAGTTAATAGAAGACTTTAAGCAAGGAGGTAAGTCATATTTATTTGATCATTTTGAGCCTATATTTCATATACTTATATTATTACTTTCATTACCGTATTTATGTCAATTTCTTCAATATTCAAATAATACTTTTGAATGTCATGATGATTAGATAAATCCTATTGCCCCACATACGAGCCCACCTATTCTTTATAAGCCATATTCACCTTGACAAGTTTAGGTTACATAAGATGATAGCTATATATTTAGCATTGTCACACAAAGTGTTTATAAATCCTGAAAAATAGTATTGGCTAACCGCTAATGGTTTTGGTGGAGAGTTGAGAGTTGAGACCAAGAGGATGGACAACTTAATAGACTTGATAAAAGTGAGTCGAATGTGAGACCTGGAGGTGGATAGCCACGAGTTGGTGTTGGTCTATCGCCTCATTGTAAGACAGGTAAGGGCAAGAACCTTATGCCAAGTAACATACACAAAAATCGCTCAACCACAGGTTTGGTCATTCCAACCTGGCTTAGTACACTACTCCTCTAATTAAATATCTACGAGGTGAACACCTGCTCTTGTGTTATAGAGCAACCATAGTTTTGAGGGTGGGATAGGAGTTGTCCTAAAGGGACACCCGCTGGTCTACACAACGGTAGGCACCATCAGCATCGGGCCACGAGTTCTACTGTTGGCGGTGGTCTCCCGAGGGTTGTATGGTCTAAGGACCTACCGGGTAGAGGCTAAAAAGGTTAAGTAGTGAAATTTTTTTGTTGTCTCAGCTCAGTCGCACGCTAACGTGTTGCGTGTTTATGACCTGACAATATGAGCTTGAGGTATCTTGTGGGTAAAGTTAGGCAACTCTATAGAGTACAATTAATGGTATTCGAATATGTTGAGCTTCGGTTAATGAAGCTATGTTCACGGGTGATTTTTGTGCATGAGGCATAAATAGAGATTTTGAGATGTTGAGATGGTAATTGCAATTGTTGAGTAAATCACTGATGTTATATTTATTATTGTTTTACTGTTTTAAAGATAAACTGCTTTAAATTCAAAATGCATCCACATATGTCTGATATGGTAAACCCTTAATAATCTATTGAACTCCTGGCATGTAGTTAATTAGCTTTTCCATGTGGCTTGTTGAGTACGGTTGTGTACTCAATCTTGCTCAATTTTCATCATAATGTATATCAGAAAATTGAAGGACACTTTGGAGAACGTGTTAGGGTTACGACCACACTCAAGCTTTCATGTGGAAGCCTTTGGTTCTTCTGCATGTAAGTTTGGGCTTAAGATGCCCATTTTGTTGCTGAAAAATAGCCACTAGGCTATAATTTAATCGAATCAATGCTTTTCAACTGTTTGTAAGCATGTTTGATTTCATTTCGGTTCACAACTAAAATCTTAGGCGATTGCACAAATCGAGTACACCCTGTTTGAAAAGTGAGGTCATTACAATAGGAAACTGCAGGTACCATTTCAGTCAAAACTAAGGTTGGCTAGCAATCAACATTGGTCATGTAATGCATATTATTGTGCCTAAACTCTAGAGTTGCATTAATTTGTTTAACATGGGAATTTCTAGGTCTTAAAAAAACGAAAATGAGCCTTTTAATCTCACAAAAAAAATAATATGGCAATCGCTTTGCAGCTAAATAGCACCAACTATCACGGCTAGTCCGTCCTTGCATTTTGACTATTACAAAAGTGACTATTACAAACAAATGGAGGGGTAGAGAAAAAAAAATTCTAAATGTAATTTATGGTGTTTTGTTCCACCCTTTAAAATTTGAGGTATGTTAGAAGATACAAAAAGAGAAATTCTAACGGCAAATGGTCTTTGGAAAAAAAGCAGCATATATGGCTTTGAGTATGCCTTTTGCTTCAACCTTTTCGCCTTTCGTAGTGTGTCTCTCAATGCTTCCTTTTGATCCCCTTTCCTATTACCCAAAACAACAAATTGTCCATGTCTCAAGCAAGGAATTAATAGGACCAACAGGGTGCAATTGCACGCATGAACCCAAGGACAAAAAGTTTTAAGCCTAAGTACGCTAATTAACGAGATACAACTAGTGACAAACCAGCCTGGTTGCATTGCTCCCATCCGTGCGACCTGGCTACTAGTAACGATCCAAAAACAAGAAAGTTACCGGACGGTAACTAGCCGCACATTGAAATTTTCATTAGGGTTACTTACAAGGTGGTATATTCGGAGAAATGTGAATCTGGTGCGGATTCTGTATTCACCTAACTTAAAAGTTTCTGAAAATTCCAATAAATAAATAAATAATGTATAGCAGATGTGGGGACGGTATGTTGAACTCAATCGCTCCGCGAGAAACAAAATAATAATAATAATAAAAAGCTATGCAAGTTTGCCTTTTTGAGGTAGTTGTTTGATTCTTCGCCTCGCATTTTTCCGCCACAAAAAGTGTGGATTGTCGCGGTCCGTAAAAAAGTTTGACAAAACGTGGCTATCTTATCAACTAAGTCCTCAAGTTTTTTTTGTCAGAGATTTTTCTACCAGTCCAAGCCAGCATGACCTGTAAAAGGTATCTTTTTTATACATGGTTAATTGGTTACCATCGACGTGCTCCTACATGTCTTGTAAGAGACGAAATTGCTTCGTTGTCATGTGCTTTCACACAAGGACCACTATTAAATCTTCTCCGTTTTTAAATCATGACGTTTGTTGCGGCGTGCGATCAAACTTATATAAACTTTAACAATTATTTTTCATATGATTTTGTTAGTAAAAATTACAAAATTATTATATTATGAAAATATTTATCATGACAAATCTAATGATACTATTTACTCATGATCAATCTAAATAGTTTTTCATATATTATTAGTCAAAGTTAGATAAATTTGACTGCACGCTTGATCAAACGTCGTGTATTTAAAAACGGAGAGAGTACCAAAACCTAGTCCACACATGTATTGTGCTGTTCCATACATACATACATACATACATACATACATACGGCTAGCTGGCTGGAATGGAGAGAGCATTACTGAATTCAGCTGCTCATAGTCCTATGAGTACAGGCAGCGACCATCATGCGTGCTCCCAACTTTGTGCAATATAATGTGATCCCCAATCCCAAAGATTGGATGGCATGTCGTTTGGACGGCCGGTCTGTCCCGTTCGAGATTGGGCAATGCTTCTCTGGAGACCCTTTTGGTCCTGCACGATACTTTCTACTTGTACTGGGATTCTGCTACCAGAATGCTGCATCAACCGTCATGTATTCCTGAGTGGGGTGAAATGTGGGCATCATCTTCTTCTCCTCCTCCTTACTTTATTTCCCCTTATAAAAGTTAACAAGAGTGAGTTAAACTTGTCTTGTTATCCCAACCTGGGTATTTACATTTTAGTTTTACTTTGGCAGGTCCCGAAATTTTTATTTATTGTGCCATCTGACTATTAAAAAAAGTGATAAGAACATTAAAAATACTACATTTTTTCGTCGCAAGAAAGAACATGCTAGCTAATATATTTTTCTTCTTCTTCAAAAGACTAATGAAAGATTAAAGATGACATAAAGGCCAAAAAGTTGACTTAGAGTTAACACAAAAAAAAAACAGCTTACAATTAGCGAACCCGTAAAAAGATTTAGCATACCCGTAGCAGGCCAAAGGTAAGCACTAAGCACCGGGAGGATGTCAACCTCTGACATCACATGCTTAGTTAAAGAGATCACATGGCTACCTTTATGGCAGCCACTAAGACACTAACCTTCGCATAACATTGCGTTAGCCAACCAGAAAAGGCATCATGTCCATTAGTTCCATCTAATCTCTGCTGAGCCCCAACCTTATCTTATCCAAAACACCATAAATGCAGCTTCTTTTTTTTTGCGAGGGAAAATGCAGCTTTACTCTGACAAAAGGATTGGGAAATTTAACAATCCATGCTTTGTTCCAGTGGTATAGGACTTGAAGCAGCCGCTTCCAGCCTTGCTGGATTCCTAGAAGCAGCGCTACATACAGTTTGGTCCATTCAGACTTTGTTTGGAGAGCTTCTGCTTCGATTCAAAACCGCTGGAAATGTAATCTTCTGATCTTCTCCTTACATGATGCGTCTCCTTTAACTTCTAAAGTAAATTTAAGTATCTAAAAAAGGTATTTAAGTTCTGAGAAGCCAAAACCACTTCCCCTCTGTTTCTCCAAGAAGTCAGCTTACATTTTCCACCGCTTGTGCGGGCCCGTCAATTCCTTTGAGTTTCATTCTTGCGAAAAAGTCAAGCTCGCCAAACTGGCCCTTCGACCTCAATAGGCCAAAGCATAAATAAGCCCCAATCCGAGCGTGATATTTTTTCCAGATTACAGCAGGAATTAAAATATTTCTTATGAATTTTCCGCGAAATATCTTCCTTTGGTATTTAAGATGAGAATATCAAAGAATATTTGGATAGGAGATGTATTTGTATAGATTTTGAGCATACATTACTGGATTGGTAATTCAAATACCCTGATACAAATATGGATACTGTGACGTTCTACTCTTCAACTTTTCTTTTCTTTTTTACAAGTGTACCTGGTTAACACAATTATCTTTAAGCCATAACAATCAAGAGCCCATATGATCAAATGTGGTTAAATCGACAAACAAGCCTACCTAATGTGTAGTTTATAGGATCTGAACAGTGGCCTTTAGCCACGTGACCCGGCTCTACTTCAGTTGGCGCGACGAATCCTTCAACCAACGTTTCGACTTTTTTTGTTGGGAAAAGTAGTATTGTATTTTTGAAATTTGTTTACTGAGGTTTAGCCGAAGAAATGTCAAGGCATCTTTCGATTTGTATACTGTAAGTTCACCGGCAGGTCTATAGAAAACCGGCCGTCCTAAGATCTAACCTTGAACACCGTAGCAGTGCCATAAGCCTCTGTGTCCATATGTGGGC
This sequence comes from Phyllostachys edulis, assembly GCA_036346405.1. Classification (NCBI taxonomy): domain Eukaryota; kingdom Viridiplantae; phylum Streptophyta; class Magnoliopsida; order Poales; family Poaceae; genus Phyllostachys; species Phyllostachys edulis. The sequence goes on from CM070561.1 coordinate 72,301,819, forward strand.
AATCCTAAGTTGTGAGATCCGGGACACTGATCACATGCAGCACTAGGCTCTGAGCTAATCAATGTCCCTGCACGAGCATCGTTTTGTTGTTACGCGCAGAGAGCACGGGCCGAGACAATCCATCAATCACGCAGGCAAATCTCTTTGTTTCGTGCGAGAATCAGGATGTGTGGGTTGTGGAGGGGCAACGAGAGATCGAGTAGGCTTGCAACTGTTCAGTGGACGCTCTCTTGCGCCGGTCTCGTTCTGTAATGATCTTCTCCTCAGATGCGTGACCTGGCGGTTTGTGATGATTAAACGAAGAAGGCAACAAAATTTGCATTGCACACTTGGAGGATTCTAATGGAGTAGTGTTCTCCAGGTCCACTGGGACCCCCAGGATAGTATAGTAGCAGCCTAGGAATAGGATACCTGCCTGTGTCTCCCTCTGGAAGCATATCGTCTGCGATTGAGTTCAGATACATTCGCGGCGCCCTGATTTGCTATGCACTGGTCGATCGAATATCTAGACAGTGAAAATGGAGATATATGAAAACCGAGATGTGTAACGGGAGCTTTGAAATATCTTGTCCTCCTCTAACTTGTGTTCGGTTGGGAAGTTTAAGGAGAATGTTCAGACTTACAATGGCCTTACAATTTCTGGCAGCTAAATGGGGCCATAACAGTCTCAAAAGGCTGGGGAAAAATGTTTTGAGATATTTACAAGAAGCTATCACTACAGTCTCAAAAGGGTTAAATACAACGATCATCAGAATTGACTACCTAAGACTCTTTCCTAATTCTATCTTTTCCGAAACTGGCCATACTGCCGAAGCTATTCCTCCGCCTGGACTCCTGCTGGCGTCTTCCTGGAAACTTGATTGCGGCGTTGGTATGTTTTTCCAGCAAAGGAGTCCATAACAGAGATGCCAAATTCAAAGCCGAACAAGATGTTTTCGAAGGGTTATTATATCCAACACACCACAGAAAATAAAAGTGAATTTTAAAAGGCCACCTCAATGCCAAATTCACCCTCACTCTGTCACTGATGTCTGTTGTTCAAAGGCGTAGCCATTCGTTCAGGGTGGATGGTCCCAAAAAAATTCTACTCAACAATATTCTCAAGCCATGGCATCATAATCATCCAATGCACCATTATACTCCATGACCTTTTTCTTGATCTTTGAGGAATCCACCCAGGTGATGAAGTCCTCCATGTTCCTGGTTACAAGAAAGGCTGGATCGGTGACTGTCTCTGGGCCTACGTGTACATGCCCTTGTTCAATGTATGTCACAGCCTCTTTAAGGTGCTCCGCAAACTTGAGCTTTAACATAACTGTTGCAAGTCTCCGCCTAAATTTAACAAACAATATGGTAAGTGGAACATGATATGTCATGTCGTTTCCTACAACATAGCTACTACGGTTACTAAGTGATTAGCCACGACAACAATCATTTATCTTGGCCAGTGTTAGAATATGAAACAGTTGAATAAATAGCACAGTACACTCTAGAACACCTTGACCTTAAACAAGCAATAATGGCTTAAAATAAAATCAGCTGACAAATAAAATGCACCACCCGACAAAACTTACACTGATTCAAAGGGAAAAGATCGCTACAATTCAGACAGAGAGATAGACCTGCAGAAGGAGCTCACTGAAAGATTCTCGCATTTCAACAAGCTCTTTCCTGTTGGAATTACACCCATATTATACCTGAAATTTAAGAAGCTTCGTCAGGCTACACATATGAGTAGACCAGTAAAAGCCACAGGGAAGAAAAAAACTGAAAATGGCAAACACAGATCGAGCAAGAAATGCATATGATTTGGTCAAACGAAAATAACTTCAGATGTTAGCTAATAAGATGGCGCACTTAACTAACACAATATTTCAACACAATATTACAGCAAGCTTCATGATGCCATACTTGGGAATTTCAATAATGTATTTGAATAAAAGCAATTCATTGCCATGTTCAAGGAACAAGGACTAGCACAGCTAATGGTCTATGTCATAAGTATAGTGCAACCACAAGAAGTTGGGAGTCCAACCACAAGCGGAACTAAATATTAGAGTGCATGCTCTCACTATAATCTCACAGAGGGTTATCCAAGCAAGTCTTTGCCACCACATACATTGTCGAAAAGAAATTCCGAGGAAATAGTCAAGTACTTATAAGATAGATCGAAAATACACTCAATTTGGTAAACCATAACATATAGACAGTATCCCTGTAGCTTTCCTCATATACCTGAAATAGTAAAGAAAACAATAGTCTAGTTCTACTATATTGTTGTCCTTCCCTGAAACACTACATATAGGCAAGAAATCTTACTTATCACTAACTCTACAACAATCCAATCGTCAATTCGCAGATAAAGGGGGGAAATTTTGTAAGATTACGGCACTTCAGGGATACAATTCTAATTGTCCAGGTCAAAATTCACATAAACAATGCATATAGAAGCTTACATCCAAATGGAGAAAAGGGGGGGCCCGTAGTAACTTACAGCTTATCGAGCAGCATGTCTGTCATCTCGATTCTGAAAGGATCCCTTGTATCCATTTGCTTTATAATGTTAACGAGCTTTTACACCATCAGGCATATCCCATTATACCTGTCGGCACACAATCACAAAAATGACAGGGCCGCATTCATGATCAAATGCTTGGACAAGATCAACCATACGAAGCGAGAAGGACAGACTGATATCAAATCCTGGAACCAACCAATATACTGCGAATGCTAGTATTTGATAAGCAAGAGAGAGGGTGGGGGAGAGGAGGGGATTATGAATCGGTACTTCTTGTAGTCGTCCCTCTCGACGAGGCGGTAGCGCTGCGTGACGATGGCCTCGCGGTGGCCGTGCTCCCTCTTGTACTCGAGGAAGTTGGTCTTCTTGAGGAGCTTCTGCTTGTGGAACTTGAGCTTCCTCATCCTTCACACTGCAACCAACCAACACACTGCAAATCAAGGCACATGCCAACTGCTAAGAGCCTAAGACTAGCCACCACTTTGCTTAACATATATAGTTTAACTACCATGTACTGCATCCATTCCTGTACGACAGACAGACAGGCAGCCAAACATCAAAGATCAGTTAATTAGATACCACTAAAAGCTTCTAGCGTGGGCCATACATGGACAAACGAATGATCAGTATTATGTTTGGATAATAAATCAATCATGAGATGTCGGCCAATTCCTTGTTGATGCTGACTAAAAGCTTTCATGTCCAAATTATATGAGGTGAAATGCATGTGTTTATATTGTAGACAGCAGTGCAAAGAGACCATTTCCATCACATAGACCATTAGCAAAAATCAATAGGGAATGAAAATCTGAGATACTCGAAGCACAGTGTGGCGCATACACTGATACACGCGTGAGAGACTATTCCAACTAATGCTGCTTGAAAGACTATTCCAACTAATTAGCAATTAGACACTTGCTAGAGTATATAGCCACTGTCCAGTCCACTGAACATATTGAGTCATTACATATAAGAATAAGATATGATGATTAAAGCACTTGGGTTCCAAAAAACTGAGCAATGAGAACGTTCAGCCTAAACTCCTAAAGCACTTAGGTTCCAAAATAAAAACTTCATACAACAAGGTGCGAATTTTAGGAATGACCAATTGCACTCGTAGAGCCTAAAATTAACAGGCACCTTCCTAAAGATGTCTTCCACTAATTAGTAAGGAGTTATCTATGCACATGTTAGCACTAGCTTCATGAAAACAAGTACCAATCCAAGGGGTTGGCTCAGATCTAGAAATTTGGGGGCTAATTGAACGGGAGGCCGATCCAGAGAACTGGAGATTTTGCACTGGCAGCTAACCTTTGCGTGGGGAGTACGAGGTGAACGCAGGGAGCAGGGTTGCCACTGGCTGTCGAGGACGCCGCCGTGAACGCCGGGTCGCTGCTCGCCGAGTCGCCACCGTGGACGCCTAGTCTCCTGGCCTCTGGTGGCTGGCTTGAGGAGTTGAGGAATGAGGGGCAAATCAGGACAGCTCCAAGTTACACAAGTTAGGGCATTAGGAGAAGTCGGTAGTACCTGACATTTACATAGGGAGCTCAATGACAAATGGCCAGCCGAAATATTAATGCACAACTAAAATGACATGAGCATATGTCAAATAGGAGCTGGCATCAGTTAAATAGGAACCACCGATGCAAAACTCTTATGCATATTGAAAATCTGGCCATTCTTACCAAAAACTAGTCAACTATTGGCTTAAGAGTGAATGAAGCAAAAAAAAAGGCATTCCATGCTGAACTCAAGTTGACTCAATGTGCAATGTCCAATTCGATTTTGTGTCACAATTCACAAGTCTTCAAGTAAATCTTAGGCACAAAAAAGACCAACAGTATGAATGTATGATGCATCTCCACTCCCGGCTTCACAGCCCTCGTGTGTGTGTGACCCAGACATCATAATCATTCACCCTCCCTCTCACATCTCAATCCCAAGCCAGAAAAACTTGAGAACCAAGGACTTTCTACAGAGGAATGCAATGAACTTCATGCACCTGAGTTTGTATGTAGTATGTACAGAAAGATATTGCAGTATACAAGAAATTTATGACCCTACTTACCTCCAAGTCGACGGGAGCACGCCCAATCCAGCAAACGGCGCCCGGGCGGGAGGAGGAAGTCGAGCCGGTGTTGAGGAGGCCGGGCGGGAGGAGGCGACCGGCGTTCAGGAGGAGGCGACAGGGCTGACCGGGCCCCCGGGTGAGAGGAGGACGGGGGCGGCGGATCTGGAGTTCTTGGGGGGCTGGCGTGAGTGACTGCGGCCGGCCGGGCGGGAGGAGGACAGGGGCGCCGGCTGGCCGGGAGGAGGACGGGTGACGTGGGGACGGGGGGCGCGTGAGGAAGAGTGAGGAAGAGCGCGTGGGGATGGGCTTCTGGCGGCTGGGAAGTGGGAGGCTACGAGCTGGGACTGGAGCAAGAGCGACCGAGCGACTAGCTAGGGTTTTAGACAGTGGCCTATTTGTCAGTGTATATTGCGGGTAATCAGACGAAGCGGGTACAGATAAAGTTTATCTATGTCCACACCTGTTTACCTGATGAGTAAGGAATTGTGCTCATTTCTATGTCCGTGGGCAAAAGAAGATGTTTATATCCGCCTCTGTTAGAATATTCGTTCGCGGACACACGGATAATCGGGCATAATTGTCATCCCTAAGTGTGTGCTAGGGTTAGATATGCATCTAGTAGACTGGGTTTCAATTCAAGATGTGTCTTATGGGCTGTATCGAGGTATCGAGAAGTATTGGGTCGTATCAGTTTTTTAAAAATATAAATATTTCCGATACGTATCGGCGTCGTACTCGTATCCGATACGTATCAAGATACTGGTATGCTGGTTGGCAGGAGTATAGTGCATCAGAGGTACTCACAGTTTATTGGCAGTATACAATTGAGCTTCATCTCTTGGCATACTGCACCAAGTAAAAACATTGTAAATCTTGAGTAGCCAATGAACAGCAGAGCATTTCCACTCAAATTCACATGTGATGCGATGCCAGGCACAGATAATCCACCAGAGCTTATGATTCTTCCAATGTTGTTACCAACAACAGCATTTCCCACAGAGCTTGTAGTTCGTGGACCCACATTTCCCCGCATAGGAGAAGCAGACATCCCATGAAGAGAACTGTTACTAACACTTGTACCCTTGAATAACCCATGTATAGAACCGCCAACAGCATCCATGCCACGAGTGAAAGCAGAACCTCCACCAATATTAATACATGTGTCACTATGTCACGTGCTTCAGGAATATATCTAATCGGGTATGAGTGGAAGGTGGAAGGCTTTGACCCGAGAGCCGTAGTGGTGTTGAGGAGCGGCGCACAGCAGGAGAAGAGCCAGCGTGCGCACAGTAGGGATAGGGGTGGATGCACACCGCAGGGAGGAGGCAACGGGGAAGAGAGATTAGATAAACAAATCTTGCTTGTTATATTCTTTCATTCTCTCCCCCTTCAAATAGAGAGATTTACAAAAGTGATCGTAAAAATCTCTATCTAATCTTTAAAGAGATCGAAAGAATCTCAATCTAATCTTTCTAAATAAATCTGATCGTAAAGGTCGAATACAAACTGTCCTAACTTGCAAGCAAGGAAAGGGTACCGGTTGGACCAGACCCACGTGACACCAAGCTGCCTTCGGTTGGGCCGGTCCCTTGTGGCGTCGGCTGTAAACCTAACCCCACATGACACACTAACCCCGGAATGTCCATGTGGAAGCTGCAATAGGAAACGTAAAAAAATAGAAAGCATGAGCCCGCTTATAGTAACAGTACTTTTGCTCCACATGCGTGCACCAGCGCAAACACTTCCCACAGTACAAGGAGAAAAAATACTTTTCATATGGATAAAAATGTATGTTAGGACCTGAGAAATGGCAACAGGAAGGTTATTAGAACCAAATCGCCGACTAGAAATGCTCCCCGTAGGTTGCTGAATCCCTGAGGATGGACCACTCAGTGTAGCATTTCTTGGTGCTAATGATCCATGCATATTTGGAAAACTAAAATTCCCATGTATGTTGTGCAAACCTTGGAAGAAGTCAAAATAGGTTTTATCTTCATAAAATCTGGATATGTTCAACTAAGAGATCTGTAAAATTATATGGTCACCAGAATGGTGGAAACCTGGAGCAGGTACAGATTGACCAGAAAAAGATGATACAAATGGTCCTCCGGTTGAATCTGGAAGATTTGAAGCAGAACAACTATGGTTTGACTGCAAAACAAGTTTGTCAGTCCGCATTGTACTCTGGCAATACCTCAGAGCGAAATTAAATGAAATTAAATAGTTATCGGGAAAGAATAGAGAACAGCTCATAACATGTAAAATCTGCACAAATTGATTTCATGGTATGATGGTGGAAGTAACCGTAATACAACATAAGTAGTTTCTAGGTCAACTGTCAATCATCGAGTTTAGTACTAAATATTTCACATTAAGTAACTCGCAGAGTAATAATATTAGTACATTACAATAAAATAAGGTAATATAGAGCTGGATAAGGGAGTTTTAGAAATAAAAGGAATCAACTCAAAGATTACCCACTGGAAAGAGCGAAAACACTAAAGACATGAGAATGATTATTAATTCAGAATGAATATACTATTTACCCAATGTCCACAGAATCTGTAGTACAAGCATAAGTATGTATGCTAACTTATGGGGGCAACTTGACTCTTGAGCATTGTCATCCCTGCTAGCATGCCATCTTACCAGAACTTAGAATTTAGGATTATTGGTCCTTCTACAAAGTTAAGCAAATAAGAATTGTTTGGTTTGTTGCCCTATTTTGCCTAAGCGTGGCATCACTGGAGTACCAGATCTCCCATGGCCATGGTTTGATTCGCAGTCACATATATGTAAAGTGTGGGAACAGTGGAAAGAGGGCCCAAATGTCAGCCTCATTTTCCCTAAAGAGTATGGCAAATGTTTTGTTTGCCACACTTCTCTACGCCAAACTTTGGCTATCAACCCCACATTTCTCTTAGCCCTTAAATCAATAAATAACTTTACAGTGAACAACAATTCCAGAAACAATGAGATGTACATGTACAAATATAACATGTGACATGTCGAAGATCAGATAAAATCAACATCATATCAGTAACAGATCTACTGCACAGTAAAATAGGAATCTACATTAATAACTACAAAAGCTATTTAGCCCAATTACAGGAATGAGATCGTACATCCAGAAACCCTGACATTTTTGCCGCCACGACATGAGCAACTCAAGAGCAATGAAGACTATCTTCTAAAAGAACATATGTGGGTTGTACAATCGAAAGCTCCTGCAGAAATTTAAGGAGAACCATATTAGACTAGATAAACAATAACTCAAGAACATAAGAGAGAGCAAGCAAACATTTCAACATCTTTCCAAGTCTAACCATTGATTCCTTCTAATCTTTATCTGATTCAGGGGTGGATTGTGCTACTCTCATTTGCACACATGCACGAATGTTGCCATTCATCTGCTCACTAAACTATAAAGTGCCATCCTCTTATGATATCCATAATTTGGATCGTCTTCGCCTATTAATGATGGTGCCAGCCTTTTTTGGGATTTTTATTATTATTTAATCCTTTTTAAAATTAACCCTTGACGAACTTTATTTCTAAATTTGACCCTTTTGGTCACGCCAACTCCCGTGGTATGACCAAATTGAACTGTCACGCAACCAGTGGCGGCGTGGCCAAAGGTGCCGAGTAAGCCCTACGCTGCTTGCAGCTGCGCGGCGTGGAGGGCTTGCGTGGCGGTATCCACGCCTTCTTTCTTGGTGTGACAGAGACCGATTGTCACGCCTTATTTCTTGGCGTGGCGATCAGATTGTCACGCCATGTATCACGGCGTGGCGAGGGCTATTCCAATTTGTTTGGATTCTATTTGTATGAAAAACAGTTGAAGATACGGTGGTACATAATGCCATGTACATATAACATGTCTCTATTCACAACTTGAAAATAGAATATATAGACCTCTCTACATAAGCAAATATAAAATCATCCTTTTTAGCTGAGAGTAAATAGAATATATAGACCTGTAATCTTTTTGTGCTTTGAAAACCTTAGACACTTTACAATATTTTTAGGGCGTGTTCTAGAAGTGATACATAATGCATCCTGGAAAAAAATGAGTTTACATCCTAGTGGAAAGATCGTGAGAGCGCTAGACAAGATGCGATGAAAGATCGTAGACATCCTAGTGGAATGATAGGTGGTGCGCAGACATCCCTTCGGAATCATAGGTTTGTGGTCGTAGACCAAACCGTAAACTTCCGGAACTCGTTTTTGTCATGTTGTTGGATGCCTTACTACGCGAAGAATTGAAAGCGAAAAGACGACGAGATTTAAAGTTGCGAATTAAAATAGACTTCATAACAAAGCTTGAAATAACATGGCGCACAGGGTTTGGTTACATGCATAAGAAACAACATCATGCACGATGCAATAAACCAAGTTCTCCTAGATACATATCGCCTTTTTGAATGGAAATAAATTAGACCTTTCGGGAATTAGTACGGAAAGGTGCCTCGTACAACCCACATGAAGTGTTCTCGGTGGGCGCCTCGGGCGTGGTGGCCGTCGTTAGTGGCACGCACATATGCAACTAGGGTTGGCGCGAAGATGTGGGATCATAGGAACTTCCTATGTTCACGACCTCCTCGTTACCCTCTCATGGCTGCATCATTGGCGGAGGTCATCATTTTGCTCCTTGAGATCTTCAATTTGCGCCTCCAAATCAAAGATTCGATTCCACAATACCTCCACTTACCTCACAACATAGTAAGCGTGGGGAGGATCGATCCAGCGGGTAAAGTTACATTTCGCCATCTGCTGTAAGGGACGGTTAGTATAGAGGATGTATTAGCAGTAAGTAACCTGAACAAAACTATTTACCCCAGAGTATGGGCATCGGAAGAAACGTCGTCCGCCATCGAAAGGGTCGTCTATGACCTGTACGATAGCGTCCTCCCCGTGTCCGCATTTCGGCCACTTAGGTTGGGCACGCTTGTTAGGCACCAACCGGTAGTTAGGGCCGAAGTCCTCCCTCCTTTCCAGGCGAAGGTCTTGCTTCGGCGACCCTGGTTGGACTGGTCCCTGGGCGTCTGCCATGGTATGTTAGTGTATGACGGAGAAGGTTCTTCTTTCTACGGTTTGAAGGATCGAGTGGTCCTTCCAGAGTATGGGGTGCACAATTTATAGCCCGCAGGGGGAGACCAAGACCTGACGGGGTAATGTGTTAGGTTGTAGATGACAAGACCTAACGGGGCTGTCTGCTTTGCACAGAGATAAGACCAAACGGGGCAGCTTTGTGCAGTGACAATACCAAAAGAGACAGCCTTGCGCAGTGACAAGACCGGACGGGGCAGCTTTTGCGTAGTGACAAGACCACACGGTGCAGCATTGCAGTGACAAGGCCAAAGGACACAGCCTTGCAGAGTGACAAAACAAGACGGGACAACTTTGCGCAGTGACAACTCTGATCGCCTCACCAGCTTTTCAGAACGAAAAGACATTACTCTGCAAGGAAAGACGTAGAGTGTTATCACGTCGATCAGAGAAAGGATGATTGTCAGTGCGCAAGGCTGTCTCCTTTGGTCTTATCTCTGCGAAAAGCTGCCCCGTGTGGGCTTGTCACTGCGCAAAGCTGACTCATTTGGTCTTATCACTGCGCATGGTGTGGTTAATTTCATGCAAAGTCTTGTCTTGCTTTGCAGAGTGATGTCTTATCGGTCTGAAAAGTGTAACCCTAAACCTAAACCCTAAACTTAGACCTAAACCTAAGACTTTAACTCTAACCCTAACCCTAAAAACCTAAAGCCCTAACCTGACCTTTGACCTAACCCTGACCCTCAACCTAAAATCCTAACCCTAAAAACCTAAAACCCTAACCCTAACCCTAACCCTAACCCTGAATGAAACCTAAGACTTTAACCCGCCCTAACCCTCAATCTGAAACCCTAACCCTAACCCTTAACCTAAAACCCTAACCCTGACCCTTGACCTATAAACCTGGAACCCTAACCCTAACCCTAACCCTGAACCTAAAAACCTAAAGCCCTAACCCTAACCCTAAAAACCTAAAGCCCTAACGACGACCCTTGACCTAACCACGACCCTCAATCTAAAACCCTAACCACGAATCTCAACCTAAACACCTAGAACCCTAACCCTAAAAACCTAAAACCCTAACCCTAACCCTTGTCACGCCACCATGCACGGCGTGGCCGAAGCATTCTGCCACGCCAAAATGCTTCGTGTGCCAGAGAACTTGCCAAAAAGGGCCATCGCTGCCGGGGCTAAGTCCTGTCACGCCACTTACACTGGCGTGACATGACTGTATTGTCACGCCACCCTTAACGGCGTGTCAAAAACGTTCTACCACGCCAAAATGCTTCATGTGCCAGAGGGCTTGCATTTTGGGCCATCGCTGCCGGGGCTAAGTCCTGCCACGCCACTTACACTGGCGTGACAGGACTGTATTGTCACGCCACCCTTAACGGCGTGGCAACAACGTGCTGCCACGCCAAAATGCTACATGTGCCAGAGGGCTTGCATTTTGGTCCATCGCTGCCGGGGCTAAGTCCTGTCACGCCAGTGTAAGTGGCGTGGCAGGACCGACTTGTCACGCCACCAATAACGGTGTGACAGTATCACTCACCTGCATTGAATCAACAAACACTGATTTCATTCAAACAGCAATAAGAAGCAACCATCATCCATATGAGCAGTAATATTTTTTTCTCATGCAAACAGGAAAAGGTAAGTAATGCTAAATAAGGCCATCCGAAGTTCATTACAATGATTTCATTCAAACAGCAATAAGATGCAACCATCATCCATCTCATTTCATTCAACTTTCAAAATGGCCATAGAAAGTTCCACAAAATATGAACTGTACAAAATGCAAGCACACAGTCATTCATCCCATCAGTTGCGCTTTCGGCACGCACCCGACCCCGGCGTGAACCTCGCTACTGGGTGTTGGCCTCGCGTGCCCTCGACGACGTTTACGGAACTAATGTCCGTGCGATCACACCGTTTACGGCGGCGTGGTGGGGTGTCCTGAGTCGCCTGTGTCGGGGGCGGTGCATCAACCAAGTCCTTGAGGAGCATCTCGTTGGGAATCCTAGCAGCGATGTCCTCCTCGTCCTCCCCGGCCTCCTCCTCGGCCTCCTCGGCCTCGTCTGCGCCACCCTCCTCTTCGTCCTCGCCGGCCTCCTCCTCATCCTCCTCGGCCTCGTCTGAGCCACTCCGAGCCAAGCCAGGTTGCACGACCTCTCCCGATGCCGCCACACAGCTCATCTTTGCGGCCAGTCGCTGGCATTGGCGGCGAACCAACTACAAGGTTGAACAACAAAAAGGTAGTGAAGTTTAATGCCACACAGTTCATCTTTGCGGCGATCGCAAGATTGGCGAGAGGAGCAGCAGCGTATTGCGGCGTCTTTGCGGCATCTGCATTCTGAGGATAGGATTTTTGTAAGATCACATGAGGTACAAAACAATGTATAGAATGCAAAATGAAAGTAAGTACACATGACATTCAAAACAATATGTGAACTGCAAATGAAAGTACTATATACGTAAAGAACAACCATTTTTGCGTTGACAACAGCATTGAATACCTTAAGCAGGTGGGGCGACATGTGAGCGCCGCCGCCTGACCCTGTGCGGCTGGGATTCCCTACTGACGTGCTTTGCCCTTGTGTGTTCGTGCTCGTGGCACTCCGAGCACCTGTTGGTGCTACTGGCGTCGTTGAAGTCCCCTAGAGAGTACATGTCCTTACCGCCTTGCTGTGCAAGGTCCATGTCACTACGAAGCCTCTTCCTCTTCCTTCGGTCGCGTAGCTTGTTCATCATGTTTACGTCGGGAATGTATTCCTCCCCCACGTACGGTGGCCAATGCGAGGGATCTAGGTAAGGCTCGAATCGCTTCTCCCAAGTCTGTATCGTGGCTTGCTTCGAGAATTCTGACGCAATGAAGGTAAGGTGACTTACACCGTGCACGCAACAAGCGGTGATGACGTGAGAGCATGGGACATGCAGCAACGTCGGGACCATGCATGTACAGTCTCCCTCAGTCAGGTTCACTCTATGGTTCCGGCCACCGTAACGTTCGCCCCCTATCGATGTGCCCCCCGCTGCCTTGACGACGTATATATGCTTAATAGGATCGTATTCCTCCGCCTCCTGATTGCATGACTCGACCTCTGCGATAGCAAGGTGCTTGGTAGCAGCCACACCCCAACGCTCGCCGGCATTAAATGCATCCCTTGCTCGGGTCCACCGATCCACAAAGTACTTGTTGGTCTTTCGAAAGGAGTACTCCAAGATAGCAGATACTGGCATCGCACGGATGCCCTTAATAACGTTGTTGAACACCTCCGATATGTTCGTTATCATCATTCCATACCGATGACCATCTTTATCGTATGCATGCCCACTTCTCCTTCTCTTGCAAGATCTCCTCCAACCACGACTTACCCGTTCGTTGGTCACCCCCTCGGCTCAACAACTTGACCTCGAATTCCCTCTTCTCCAAGCATCCGCACAACAGTTTGAACTTTTTGGTGAGATCTTCCCTGCTGCATTGCTTAAAGAAATTAGCCGCTAAATGACGCATGCACCACCTATGCAGCACATCCGGGTGTCCATCAAGTCTGCTCTTCACAGTGTTCATAATGCCGTGGTGCCTGTCCGAGATGATGCAAACCTGTCGTCCAGGCCCAACGAGGCGTAGACGAACTATATCTAGGAACCATTCCCAGCTTGCATTGTTCTCACCCTCTGTCAATGCGAATGCTAATGGAATCAGTTGGTCCTCCGCATCAATACCCACGGCGAGCATCAAGGCACCATAGTACTTCCCCGTCAAGAATGTAGCGTCAACAGATAAGACAGGTCTGCAGTGTTTGAACGCCTCTATGCATTGCCCAAAGGACCAATACACCCACCGAAGGACATGTTTCATAACCCCTCCACGAGGACCGTACGGTTGCCGTGCCAAGGGTGAAACACCATGCCCGGATTCTTGGCCTGCATAGCGGTTAGGATTCGAGGAAGCAAACCGTAAGCCTCCTTCCAATCACCCCACAATAACTGCATCGCTCTCTGCTTTGCCCTCCATGCTTTCCCGTACTTCACACGGTACTTAATGAACCCGTAGATAACCTCGATAAGGGTGGCGATGGACACATCAGGATCGACAGACACAACCGCCATAATACGCCTAGCAATGAAATTTGCGGTCGCCTGGAGGTGCTCCCCGGACATTTGTGCGATCCCACAAGTGTGAGGCTGCTTCACATTTGCTATTTTCCATTGGTTGTCCCTTGTTTTGCGGCCCCATACCTTCCATCCGCTCCCCCTTTCGCACCTCACAGTGTACCTTTTGTTCACATCGGAGTGTTGCACTATGAACGAACGGTGGTGCCGCACTGAGTATTCTTGCAGCCAAACCTTCATGTCCTCCATGGTTGGAAACAACAAGTTCTTCCGTATTATGTCATTCTCCGGGTCCGCAATGCCATCCCTACTCCTCAACCCATTACCACAAACCGCCTTATCAACCATACTGACATCATCGAAAGAATGGACCGATGGGACCTCACCCATTACACTGCGAAGAACCCTGCCTTCCTCTGCGGAGAAAAGAGGTGCTAGAGCCTCATCTTCGATCGAGCTCCATCCTTCGTCAGATTTCTCTTCACGGGTTATTCCATCGCGAAACAACTCCTCCTCAAGCTCGTTGTTCATTACAACACCGTTGAAATCAGTCACAGGGTCAATAACACGTTGCGGGGAAGATACAAGCAGATCCACCGACAAGGGGTCATGGTTGGTACGACTCACGCTAACGAACTCTTCGGAAGGTCGCTCTTCCATTGGGGGGGCTCGCGAATGATGAGCAGCGGGGTCTTGTTCCTCCGTGTTGCCATTCACCACATCCAAATTATCTGGCAAATCCTCAACAATGATTGTCCTTTCCACCGCCACCTCCAACACCCGGACCTGAGATGCGAGCACAATTTCCTTGTACATGTCCCAATCATCGGCGGACACAATTGGCACCAAAAAGGCGTGCATCTTAGAACCCAGCCCTGCGTCATATCATCCTTGCATTCCGACAACAACCCCGGGGTCATCCCATCCAAATGTCGACTTAATCCTAGTCACAAGAGTTGTCAAGTCCGGTGATTCACGAAATAAAAGGATTCGATTAAGCTTCCATGCCGCCGAGTCGACAGAACTTCGGTTGGCTAATGGCCCCACCAAGAAATACACGTACAACCACGACCATCTACATCCAACAAAATATTGCGAGTCGATTATTGCATGCCATATGAGCGAAATACGGCAAGTCTGAAACATCACAATAAACATTGGACATAACAAAAGCTCGGTTTCACGAGGCGTGCTAGCGTTTAACGGCACAAACATATGCATAATTGACGGGTTGTTTCACAGCGACTTGGTGTGTTAGTCCATACACAGTGGACGAATAACACCAAGAAACAAGAAGATGCAAAAAGATCCAAAACCTACACTACCTGAGTCTCTCGTGCTCAGTCACGCTCGAGATCCCGTTCTCGAGACCGCCCAAACCACGTGTTTGGGACCGCTCGAAGCTTGCCTCTGAGTCGACCTACACTACCACGGATCCACGTGCCTGTGCACGCTCGAGATCCGTTCTCGAGACCGCCCAAACCACGTGTTTGGGACCGCTCAGGGCTCATTCCTGAGTACGCCCAGGACTTCGCTCATAGGTACGCCAGAGCTACACGCTCGGAGTGCCATGAACCACTCGTTCGAGAAATCTTATATGCAGAAAGGAGGTAAGTCAACCTTTATTTTCTGATTTGGAAACATATTTCTGGTAGTGCTCAATTAGATTCCAATTATTTTTGCTCTTGATTTCCCAGTTTCATTTTTATTACGAGACTTGATTAGCAAAAGCCGACACAACATTCTTCAATTTTCAACAATTTCCAATTTGGGATGCTACACAATGCCAAATATTTGCCAACTTATCATTGTTACAATCCAGGTTCCAGGAGTACAGGTATTCTCGACGAAACAATCTAGAAATGTAGGCTTTGACTAAATCTCTGTGTTCTCATAAACTAAGCCGGTAAATCAAATAAAAGGAGGTATAAAAATAAGCCATGTAACTCAACGGCCAGGATTAATAGATTCTTACATTTCATATCCAGTGAAATAGTACATTGATTAAAGCTAGATATATACATTGCATTGTGGAGGAACCGTACTCTCTCACTCCAATTAATAAGTAATTGGAAAAGAAAAGGAAAACTGTACTACATATTCTCCACTCCTCTCTCAAATTCTCTTATGATAATAAACAATTAGTTCTCTATCCCTCTCAAATTCTTTTAGGATAATAGATAATACCGCCATGGTCCCCAGTAGCCAGATGCATCTGCCTGCACAACCATACCTTAATACCTCCAAAACAATTCTCTTTTCTTTTTGTCCCAAAGAAAGATACAAAGATCATAATCTTTCGTTATAGTACACTACCAAATATGTATACTACTTCGTTGTTCCATAGTCATGAAACATACATAAAAGTTAGGGAGGAGGGGGCATGTACAGAGATATCTCAATTTCAATTCATCTATGCCACCTTTGTTTAATCCAATCAAGCGGCTTGTAGATAATTTAATTTCATCTCACAAGATATTGGACTAAGCAAAGGTACAAAAGCAAAAAGAAAGAGCAAGCAATTTAATATGACCACATTAATTAACTGTTCATGTTTCTCACCTTATCCCTATGCCACCTTCCCTTTCTTAGCAAGTACAGTAGTGAATACTAAATCAATTACATGGTGCTATCTGTCCATTTGAGAAACAATACAAACAACTAGCAGGTTAACTACCGTATCAACAACAAGATTTTCTGTCTGCTTGCTAGAACACGAGCCATGTGAATGAGTAAGCTTTCCCTAATGGCAAAAGATGAACCTTATCCCAGGGTTACATGATTAACACTTTTGAACACCAAATAATTTATCTTAGCATTAGTGCAAATGGGTCATGTGAGTGCCATAATGATAAAGTAGACTCTCACTTGCTCTATGTAACACATACCGACGAAAAAGGAGTTAGCAAAGGATATGCAACTACAAAGTACAAACTAATCGATAATCACATCATCCACGTAAAATGTACAATTCATCTGCGGTTTTATCTGGGGACCAAACCTTTGATGCCCAACCGAGTAGTGTTATTTCAAAGTCACTACAGGGACACAAGATACATGAATCGTATGACAATGCCATGATGGTGAGGCATTGGAAGTAGCCATCACAAGGTTGAGCGACAGCAAGAGATAAGGATCGTCGGATAAGCAAGCCGATCGCCAAACCCGGCCGGCGTCTGAGCCGATCACTTACCTTAACGGGGAGTAGGCGGCGTCTGAGGCGGCGTCGGCGGCGAGCAGAAGTGGAGGGGACGGCGTGGGCGCTGCGGCGTGGAGGACGCGTGGAGGAGCCCGTGTGGAGGCGTGGAGGACGCGGCGGCGTGGAGGAGGCGCGGCGGCGTTGAAAACCCGGCGGCGTGGAGGAGGACGCGGCGGCGTGGCGGAGGTGTGGAGGAGGGCGGCGCGGAGGAGGACGGCGCGGAAGCGAGCCGATCTGCGAATCGGTGGCGGCGGCGGCGAATCGAGAGGAAGCGGACGGGAGGAAGAAAGGCGTCGGGGAAAGAAGAAATGAATCGGCGACGCAAGCCGCAACTAAGTCTGCCATGCCACGCCATTAGAGTTGGCGTGATAGTAGCGTGTGTCACGCCTCACTCATGGCGTGACATGGGCCACACAAGCCTCCACGCTGGCACGGTGCGCGGACGAGGGCTTACGTGACGCCTTTGGCCACGCCACCAGTGGTGACGTGACAATTTAATTTTGTCACGCCACGGGAGGTGGCGTGAACAAAAGGGTCAGATTTAGAAATGAAGTTCGCCAGGGGTTAATTTTAAAATATAATTAAAAAAGGATTAAATAATAATAAAAAAATTGTGTATAAGCCGTTAGATCTTCATAATGGGCCGATCGGACCAGTGTATAAGCCGTTGGATCTTCAATGCGAATCATTTTTCTTCAATGCGTTGAGTCTGAGATAGTCTTCTGAAGATGGAAGTCTTGATGGATCGACAATGCTCCCCATGAAATCCTTGACCTCAAGGATTAAATTGTGGGAATATTAGGGTGATGAAATCGGCATCCTCCCAAGTTCTTTATACGGGGATAGATTGGCCCATTGTATCTTCCATTGGATTACTGAGTTCATGGTTTACGGGATAACTCTCCTCTCCAACACGCCCGGTAGGTTCGGTTAAAATCTGTCCCTCCTCATTCACCAAGGGCAAGTCTTTTCTGGGAACTGCCTTCGGGCCAATGTGTCCTTTTAGCTGGCTAACATGGAAAACCGGGTGAATTGGGCAGCCATCCGGAAGTAATAATTTGTATGAAGCTCTACCAATCCTCTCCAATATTCTAAAAGGCCCATAAAACTTGGAATGCAACTTCAAGGTTCGGTCTGACCCTAAGGCATTGTGTCGGTATGGTTGCATCTTCAAATATACCATCCTTCCCACCTCAAAACTTCTTTCAGATCTGTGCTGGTCAGCAAAGTGTTTCAACTTGCTTTCTCCAGGTTTGTTTTGATTGCTTCTAGAGCAACCCTCCTGGACTGAATTCTTCCTCCTGCTTCCTCATGTGTAGGATCTGTCAACATTGCCTCAGTAACAAGAGGTGGTTTAGTGCCATATAATGCCTCAAAAGGGGTCATTTTTAGAGCTGTGTGAAAAGTGGTATTGTACCACCATTCCGCTTGAGACAACCAAGAATGCCATTTCCTTGGGCTAGCAAATGTCATGCATCTCAAATAATTCTCAAGACATTGATTTACTCTCTCCGTTTGCCCATCTGTTTGAGGGTGGTAAGCACTACTCAATCTCAGTTTAACCCCCAATGCTTTAAAGAGTTCTTGCCAAAGGGTGCTAGTAAAAATCCTATCT
The DNA here is from genome assembly GCA_036346405.1 of Phyllostachys edulis. Classification (NCBI taxonomy): domain Eukaryota; kingdom Viridiplantae; phylum Streptophyta; class Magnoliopsida; order Poales; family Poaceae; genus Phyllostachys; species Phyllostachys edulis. Next base: position 72,320,387 of record CM070561.1, read on the forward strand.
CTATCCGATATGATCACTGTTGGTAGACCATGTAGCTTGTAAATGTGATCCAGAAGAGATCCACCACATTCTCAGACCAGAAATGGGTGTTTGAGAGACAAGAAATGAGCATATTTAGTGAATTTGTCCACAACTACCATAATGACATCCTTATCCTCTGATCTTGGTAAACCTTCAATGAAATCTAAGGTTATGTGAGCCCAAGCCATATCAGTGCAGCAAAAGGTTGCAAAAGTCCTGGATAGGGAACATTCTCTGATTTACTCTTTTGACACACAGCACATTCTTTCACATATGCAAGAGTTTCATATTTCATTCCCGGCCAATAGAATAGCAATTTTAGTCTCTGATAGGTAGCTCTCCCTCCAGAATGTCCCCCCAAAGCTGATTCATGGAAGGAGCTTAATATTTGCTTCCTCAGATCTGTACTAGCACCAATGAAGATTCTTTCTTTATACCTCAATATCCCATTTTTAAGGTATATGGAGAATCTTTGTTAGCATCAATCCTCAACTTCCTCTCTATTTCTTGATAATTCTCATCATCTTGATAACTTTGAGTGACTTCATTGACCCAAACTGGAATAGCCATAGTAATAGCCATAGTTTGTTCGGCATATGGAATTCGAGATAGAGCATCGTGACTTTGTTCTCTCTCCTCTTCTATATTCTACTTTGTAATCATATCCCATTAACTTGATCATAAGTTTATGTTGAATTCCATCAATTAACCTCTGATCAGAAATATACCTGAGGCTTTGTTGGTCAGTTCTAATAACCAAACTTCCCCCTATGAGGTAATGTTTCCACTTCTTAATAGCTTCTAGTATTGCTAGGGCTTTCTTGTCATAAATAGACATGGCTGTAGATTTTGGCCCAATTGCTTTGCTCATAAATGATATTGGCCTTCCTTTTTGCATCAATACAGCTCCTATCCCATAGCCACTGGCTTCGGCTTTCCAAAACAAGCGGTTGGCGAAATCGGTAGAGCTATCTTTGGAGCACTGACCAAGGCTTCCTTGATGTTCATGAATGATTGCTTCCTTGTCGTCACTCCATTGGAAAGCATTCTTTTTAAGTGCATTAAACATTGGTTTGCATATCACTCCAAAGTTCTTGATAAATCTCCTATAGTAACCTGCCAAACCCAAAAAACCTCTCAGCTGGGTTATGTTTCTTGGTTGTGGCCAATTTTTAACTGCAGTCACTTTCTCGGGGTCTGTTGCCACCCCAAACTGGCTGATCACATGACCCAAGTATTCCACATGTAATTGCCCAAATACACATTTGCTCAACTTGGCAAATAACTGATTGTTCCTCAGTACTTCCAACACTTTCTGCAAATGCTCCTTATGTTCTTCCATATTAGAACTGTACACAAGAATATCATCGAAGAAAACCAGTACAAACTTTCTAAGAAATGGTTGCAATATCTTATTCATAAGTGTTTGAAAGGTGGCTGGGGCATTGGTTAACCCAAATGGCATCACAAGGAATTCAAAATGGCCGGTATGAGTGCTAAATGCAGTTTTGAAGATATCGAGAGGTTCCATCTGATTTGATGGTAGCTGAATCGAGATCTATCTTGGAGAAATATTTAGCTCCATGTAATTCATCTAATAGATCTTCAATTATGGGAATAGGATATTTATTCTTGGTGTATTAGCATTCAATTATGCGTAATCAATACAAAGCCTCCAAGTCCCATCTTTTTCTTAACTAAGATGGCGGGGGATGAATAAGGGCTTACACTACTCGATGATCTGGTTCTTCAATAATTGTTCAATTAATCCTTCCATGGCATCTTTCTTGTAATGAGGTAGCTGTAAGGTCTTGCATTCACCGGTTGAGCTTGAGTATTAAGGGAATGGTGTGGTCACAAGCTCTCCTTTGGAGGTAACTGCTTTGGTTCTTGAAATACATCCAGAAACTTATTCAGAAGGAGTTAGATCTCTGGAGGAGTAATCTGTTCTGTAGTTTCATTTTTCAATACAACATGAGAATAAATGATAGCCCCAATCACTCCCTTGTTCATCATCTTCTCCAATTGTATAGCATTGATGACACATTTTTCCCTTGGACAAGTTTCATCAATAAAACTCACTGTTCTCTTACCATCCTTACAAATGCTAAACTCCCTAGTCCTCAAATTGAGACTTACAGGAGTATGGTTATAAATCCAATCACTTCCAAACACAATGTCATATCCATTCAATTCCAGCAGCCTGAAATCTGCTTGGAACCTTTCACCTTGTATCTCATACAAAAAACACAAGCATTGCAAATCACTATTTAATATGCTACCATTTGCCACTGCTACTCGGATAGGATTGTGATTTGTTATTTCACATTGTGACTTGAGTGCAGCTGTAGGAGTCATGAACGTAGAGGTGCTTCCGCTGTCTACTAGAGCTATGGCATTGAATCTTCCTATTTTTACCTTCAAAGTAAATGTGCTCACACCCGAACTGGTACCTGATATAGCATGTATGGATACCTGCAATTCCTCATTATCATTCTTGTGTTCAGGACTGCTGGGAGGAGTAGCAAAAACCCCTTCTACACCTTCCTCATTAGTTTCATCGTCATCCTCGATGGTGATCAAATGTAATTATACGGAACTTGCACACCTTCTTGTGACCGGCACCCAAGGCTCATTACATTTGAAACATTTATCCCCATTCCATTTACTCCCACTGCTAGCTATGGATTTGTCACTGGATTATGTCTTACCACCTGCAGCCTTCCATTTGTTATGAGCATTCCCTTGAGCAGTTCCCCTCATGTTGACATTTGAATTCCAGTTTACATTTCTTTTGTAGGATGGACTGTTTTCGTAATTCCTTGCATGAGCATAGGCCTCCACCAGTGTTTTAGGATCCAATGACTTCAGAGGTGTTTTGATGTATCCTTTTAAACCTGACACAAAGTATTCCAAGAAATATCCCTCCATGAGTGCAGGATTCACTACTACAAAACAGGCTATAGTAGACGCCCCATCACAGACGGTTCCTTTGGAACCGTCTGTGTTGGGTATTGCCGGACCTGCGGGTGGCGCTGAAGCCTATCACAGAGCGGTATTTTTAGAACCGTGCAGTGATATTACCGACAGTTCTATTCACAAACCGTGCGTGATAATCCCAAATCACGCAGCGGTTCTCTGCGAGAACCGTGCATATCATCGAGCGGTTCTCAATAAGGACCGTGCGTGATTTGAGATTTCACGAGCGGTTCTTCGTGAGAACCGCTGTGATAACAATATCACGCGATTTTTTTATTAAGAATCGCTCGTGATATCCCCATTGGTATAAATTGAGCGCGACACATCCTCTCGCCTTCTTGCTGTGTCCATCGCCTTCTGCATTGCCTCTGCCGTCTTGTGCGGTTGGATAATCAACCGACCCCCTATTTCTGGGCTCCACTTAGATCTGCTAGCTAGCTTCTCCTCTCCCGGTGCGGGCCACTTCCTGCCCTAGCTCCTCCAACTGCGGCTCCTCCCTAATTAAGCAGATGAAGTAATACTGATTATCCTTTATCCACTCTATTGATTAGTGAATTTCCCTGATTTTGCTACTCTGTACATAGACCCTAATGTTTTGTTTTCTTTGTTGTATTCCTCAATCGGAAGCATAGGGTTTAAGTTTCAATTAATACTACTTGATGGGAAAAGGCAAAACGTACGTACATTTAGCTCTCAATTTGATGGACCCTAATTCCAGAAAATGAAAAGCAAAACATGTAGCCTTTAATTAATCTAGTGTAATTCCTTTGTGCAACGATTAGACAAAAGAAGTAAGTACATGCAAAGAAGTGAAAGTCTTAATCGAACTAATTTCATGAGTAGTTTTCTAGAATGATTAAAAATTAGAATTTATGACACACCAAGATAAGTCACATGTGCAATGATCTATTTTATATTTCCTCCATTTATATCCATGAAGAAACGTCATCACAGTGGTTTATTGTTTCAAGTATATCAAAACGGATACCCGCGCAATCGCGCGGACCAACTTGCTAGTTATTAGGATCTTCCTCTTGTCTTTTGTCTCGTATATAATCAACAATCATGCAGATAATCAATAATTATCCGTTGCGCCAGCTTAGAGAGGAGAAGGTTGACCCTTGCCCTAAGCGCCTCCAACACCGCCGCCTCCTCCCCATTCGCCACCTTAGAGAGGAGAAGGAAAGGAGAGCAATCGTATTTTCTTCGTGAGCTCCGAGGGTAACGATCTATAACCCTTTATGTTTGCTATAAATTAATCGCTAATCAATTTTGACACTAATTTGTTACATGCGTAGTGTAGATGGATCGGCCGGATGTACAGATGTGAACCGTGTGAGTCAAGAGTACATTAATGGCGTGGTTGCTTTTAGAAGAGCCGCCGCGGTGATATGTTGAAGAAGGAATAAATTTTATGTCTTGTCCATGCATTGATTATGTAATCAAGATATTTAACAACGCGCGCAAATAGAAGCGCACTTGATTGAAGGGTTTCAAAAAGGGTATACATGTTGGACGATCCACGGTGAAGAGCGATTATTACACATGAAGTTAGTAATGACGGCATCGCCAAGGAAGTCAACGATATGCGGATGTGGATCATCTTGCTTTTGATGAGGATAGGTCACACGATGACAATCTGGATCAGATGCTACGCGATGCAGAAGAGAACTACCGGTGAGAGAGAGTTTTGTAAATTCGAGGGCTTAAGGGAGGACTCGGTGAGACCTTTGTTCGCTGGTTGCAAGCCGGAATATACAAGGTTGTCAACCGTGCTTGAACTGCTGAAATTGAAGGCAAGCAATGGTTGGTCCGATAAGAGTTTCACGGCGTTGTTAGGTCTCCTAGCGGACATCCTTCCGGAGAAGCGTGTTGCCCAAAGACCACCTATCAAGCAAAGAAGGTTATTTGTCCATTGGGAATGGAAGTAGAAAGAATACATGCATGTCCGAACGATTGTATCCTCTACCAGAAAGAGTATCTGAGACATGCATGTATGTCCTGTGTGCCAAGCATCCCGATACAAGCGTCGAGAATCTTGCTAAGGTGAAGCAAGGACCTCTGCTAAGATGTTGTGGTATCTCACTGTGATCCCACGTTTGAAGCGTTTATTCTGAACCCAAAGGAGGCAAGATTGCTGCGTTGGCACTCAGAGGAGGCGTAAGAGATGGAAAGCTAAGACACCTGCGATTACGCGAAAGGAGAAACTTCGATCGGAGCTTCAAGAGTTCGGTCTTGAGCGAGGAACATAAGGTTAAGGTTGAGTACAGATGGAATGAATCCTTTCGGTAACATGAGCGGCCGACATAGCACCCGACCCGTGAATCTATGTATGTACAACCTTCCTCCTTGGTACGTGTATGAAGCGGAAGTACATTTTGATATCACTACTTATCCAAGGGCGAAGCAACACAGGAATGATATTGATGTGTACCTAGCACCATTCTTTGGAAGATCTTGTGACACTGTGGAGCGAAGAGTGCAGGTATGGGATGCGTACAAGCGAGAGAACTTCACTTTACGCGCCATGTTGTTCTCGCACCATCAATGATTTTCCGCCCTTGGTAACTGTCGAACCCGGTACAAAAGGAGCCAAAGCTGTCAAGACCGCTAGATGCTACAGAGAGTGTATGGTGAACAACTCATAAAAAGCGTGTATATCGTCACCGTAGGTTCCTTCCCAAGAGTCACCCATACCGCAAGATGAAAAAACAATTAACGAAATAAGGAGAACGATTCACTCAAGGGCTTTTAGAGGAAAGAGGTCTTTGATATGGTTAAGGATATCGATGTTGTGCTTGGGAAGGGCGTAAATTAAGAACCCGTGAGAAAAACATCTAGAAGAAGCGGTCAATTTTTGGGACTTGCCTTATTGGGAGCACTTAGAAGTTCGCCATTGCATTGACGTCATGCGTGAGAAGAATGTATGTGATAGCTTGATTGGTCTCTTCTTTGAACATTAGTGGCAAAACAAAGGATGGTGTTAGCGCATGCGGCGTGACTTGGTTGATATTAACATAAGGACCGAGTTAGCACCTAAGAGACCGATCTGAGACGACGCGTTTTCCCCAAACTTGCTACACTCTATCCAAGGCCGAGAGAAATGAAGCGTGCGAGCTTGTATGGAGTGAAAGTCCCATCTGGTTACTCCGCTAACATTAAGAACCTTGTTTCTATGCAAGATTTAAAATTAATTGGTATGAAGTCTCATGATTGTCATGTGCTGATGACACAAATGCTTCCTGTTGCAATTAGAAGTATCTTACCGAACAAGGTCCGAGTGGCAATCTTGAGGTCGTGTTATTTTTCAACTCAATTGCTCGGAAGATCATTGATCCCCAAGGACTAGATGCTCTGCAGCCGAGGTGGTGACCACTCTATGTCATCTTGAGATGTATTTCTCTCCGTCATTTTTCGATATCATGGTCCATCTCATTGTTCACCTTGTGAGAGAGATAAAGATATGTGGCCTGTGTTCTTCGTCATATGTACCCGTTCGAGAGGTACATGGGAATTCTCAAGTCCTACGTGCGGAATCGATCTCGACGGAGGGCGAGATCATCGAAGGTTATGCAACCGAAGAGGTCATTGAGTTCTGCGTTGACTACATGGCTCGTGGAACCGATGGGTGTGCCTCTATCTCGCCATGAGGGGAGACTGGATGGTATCGGGACCATCGGAAGGAAATCAATCACTTCGATCTGGATACGTGCGCTCAAGCCCATTTCACGGTCTTGCAACACATGACCCAAGTGTCCCCGTACATCGACGAGCACAAAGACATGGTGCGCCAATGTAATCCGAGACGGTCGGAGGTTTGGATCACGAGAGAGCACAACCGGTTCAACGAATGGTTAAAGGTGCGAATCATCGAGAGGTCATCAAGTGATGATATGTTGCTATGGTTGTACGAGGGCCACAATTTACAATTGTCGCATGGCAAGGATCGACATAAATGGGTACACATTTTATACTGGCAAACTTATGATAGGAAGAGCACATCGAGCAAATGTGTCCGTGATAGATGCATTCGATGACCGATGGGATGAGAAGCTCCTACTATGGGCAAATAGTGGAGATATGGGAGCTCGACTACGTGCTTTTCAAGATCCCCTATTTGGTGCCGTTGGGTCCATCTCCCACAATGAAGGTCGACAAGCACGGTGTCACTACCGTGGACCTCGAACGTGCCGGATACAAAGATGAACCATTCGTACTGGCTAACCAAGTTGTTCAAGTCTTCTATGTAACCGATCCGGCAAATAAGAAGCGCCACGTAGTTCTTCATGGAAAAAGGAGGATTGTCGGAGTTGAGAATGTAGTGGACGAGGAAGAATACAATCAATTTGACAGGTTGCCTCCTTTCGAAAACGGCATTAGGCTCGAGGAAGAACCCAGTGAGAAAGCTAGCTATATGCGCGTCGATCATCACGAAGGCCTATATCTTAATTAAGAATTTACTCCAATGTACTTGTCATATTTGATATTGGTGTCAATGTGTGGACGTACATTGTAATGTGGAGTATCAAAATTGGTTTCACTTGATTTGGAGTTGAGTTGAATTAGATATGGAATTTTGAAGTCAAATGTGTTATATCCGAACTTGTCATCATACTTGTCACCGGTCGAAATTCATATGGACTTGTCATAATTGTCATCATACTTGTCTCACGGAGTTCACTATGTTTTGTCAGGATATTTATGTCTCACCAGGTTCACTATGTTTTGTCAGGATATTCTAGAATAGAACCGTCTGTGATATTTTAATATCACAGACGGTTCTCATTACAAACCGTCTGTGATATTATTATCACAGACGGTTGTATTATAAAACCGTCTGTGATATACTTTTTATAAGGCGGGAAACGCTAGGGTTTTCCTCTCACTTCTCACTTACTCTCCCGCGCCCCTTACGCTCTCGCGCGCTCGTTCGCCTCCTCTAGGGTTTAGGGCTCGCCTTCACCGCCGACCACGACCTCGGGCGGCCGCCCGATTTCTCTGCGCCGCCGCCCGACCTCGGCGCCCGTTCACCTCCCCGTCAGTAAGCCCCGTCGCCGCCTTCGACCTAGGTGCCGCCTCCCAGACATTGGCGCCTCCGACCTCGGCCTTGCCGTCCTCCTCCCGTGTCGGCCTCCTCCTCTCTGACCGGCCTTCTCCCCATGCCCTCCTCCTCCCGTGTCGACCTCCTCCCCCACCTCCCTCCTCCCCATCGGCCTCCTCCCTGCCTTGGCCTCCTTGCACCGTGAGTTCTTGTGCAGCATCCTCTCTGTGAGTATTGCTCCTCTGTGGCGATTCGATTGATCTTTATATATATATATATATATATATATATATATATATATATATATATATATATATATATATATATATATATATATATATATATATATATATATATATATATTTGCAATTGCTAGTTGCAAATTGATCGATGGGCTTTGTTGACATGCTCTGTGATGAACTTTGTCTTATCTTGAGATTGAATGTGATAGTTAGTTCATACTTGAGCTCTATTGTATTACTTACTCTCACAATATGATCTAATGTTAATTGGTTACTTTGGTTGAGCTCATAGTTACATTTGCAAATTGATCAAGGGCTTTGTTGACATGCTCGTGATGAACTCTGCCTTATCTTGAGATTGAATGTGATAGTTAGTTCATACTTGAGCTCTATTGTATTACTTACTCTTTGTCAATATGTAATCGTTAATTGGTTACTTTCGGTTGAGCTCATAGTTACATTTGCAAATTGATCGATGGGCTTTGTTGACATGCTCTGTGATGAACTCTGTCTTATCTTGAGATTGAATGTGATAGTTAGTTCATACTTGAGCTCTATTGTATCACTTGCTCTTGTCAATATGTTGTCCTCGTTAATTGGTTACTTTCGGTTGAGCTCATAGTTCTATTGCAAATTGATCGGTTGTATTGACTAGTTTGTGATTCTTCTAGTAGTCTGTATGAGCTCATTCAACTTTTCATTTGCCATCTTGATCTCTATAGTCAACCTCTGTTTGATGGAAGTTTAATCTGTTTTTAGCTAAGCTTGAGATCATTTGACATTAAGCAAAGTATTGTTTAGAGCTCATAGTTTGAATTTATATTATCATATTCATTTCATGAAGAGTATAGACAATAGGATTGAGATGGCAAAGACTTGTTCTTTAGCTACTCTCCTACGAGAGCACATAATATCATCAATCAATATGTTGGAATAGTGTAATGCGTGCCTTTGTTAATCTCTAGACCTTTTATTGGTGAGAGTTTAATCGAGACGGTTCTTATTAAGAACCGCCTGCGTGATTCCTTCGCATTTCCTTAGAGAAGCTGGTGGATTAAGGAGTGTTAAATTCTTTAGGAATTATGCTTTAATGCTAATTAATTTTGTTGGGATTAATTCTGAAATTTTGCTAAAACTGCATTTTTTACAACAATCCAAAAAGAAAGTTTTACTTGATTTTATTTTGTTTCTATGTTGGGATTAAACCTTTGCTTAGCATTTCCTTTGTCGATCATTTTACTTGATTCTAGTAAGCGAGATGGCAGAGGCACTGTCTTCGCCGCCGTCATCGACGCCGCAGATGGAAGAGGCGCCGACGAGGCCGCCACCACCGACCCCGCAGATGGAAGAGGCGCCGACGAGGCCGCCGTCACCGTCGACGATAATGACATGGAAGCGAGATGGCAGAGGACAATCGAAAATGCCTACGGGCCGACTGGTCATCACGGAGGTCAGTGACTTTGGGGTCCCTCTGAGTCCCAAGAGATCAGCGGCGAGATTCCGGACCATCTGCGGGATACTTGCAAGGGAACGGGTCCTCATCACCACACCAAGGTGGAAGGACCTGACGAAAGAAGCGAAAGACGCTTGTGTGGGACGTAACTTTCGAGAGAAGTTCACTATTCGTAGCACATGTGGCACGTCGCGCGACGGACGGCGATGCTCATGATGGGTAAATCGTGGAGGACCTTCAAGAGCATTCTTGTCATGAAGCACGTGAACACGGGTCGACGCCCTTCAAGCAAAGATAAATTCTTGACGCGGAAGCATGGGACACCTTTGTGGCTATAAAACGTCGGCGAATTTAAGGAGCAAAGTGTGGCGCACAAAGCTCTCGGACACGAAACACTCACCCGCACGGACTTCGGCACCACTGGCATGGGTAAATCTGAGAATGGGCGGCGGAGAAGGAGAACCCGTTTCCTGATGTCATAGACCCGCGTTCCCTAAGATGGTTAAAAGCGAGGGCACAAGTCTCGTCTTCGGGTAGCATCTCCTTCACAAACCCGGCAGACCAGGAAGTGTCCCAACGTGTGGTAAATATGTCGAACTACTAAGTTGTTAATAAGTCCATAACTTCATAGTGCCTATAATAACGTGATGACCTCTTGCGGCGTGACTTGATCGCCCAAGCTTCCCAAGGCTCCTTCCATGCGAGCGGGGAGAAGGATATACTATCTCGGCCTTGGGAAATAAGGAGCACTGGTCGCACGCGAGGCCTTGGGGTTAACGTGCCTTGGAGTCATGGATTCGCGGGCGACTCATCGCACGATAGGACTAGGAAGAGATCCAAGGCGAAGCACGACAACCAGGTTAGTACAGATGATTACTAACCAATTTCAAGTAGAGATGGCGAGATTGCGAGTCAAATGGATATACTCATGAGCCAGCGATGCAAGTCCCCTCGCTAATTGGGAGACAGTCCTCCTCGGCGTCGGAGTGGCGTCGCGTCACGCATAATTGTGAACATGACGACGTCCGATTCCGATAGACGACATCAAGGTAACGTACATCTATGGAATGCACCAAAGATAGACCTATAGGGCGCCTTAGCTAATTGCGTATCATTTTGTAGGAGCCGACGCCAGAAGCTCCAAGTGAGGATGGATGGGTCCTTTGTATTGAGGTCACAGCGGGGATGGTGTATCCATACGAGGAAGGGCAGCGGTCTGACGACGGTGCCACCGGCGCCGCAGTTACGCAAGGGTCAGTGGATATGGTACATGTCAATTTCCGAGCCGTCCGCTAAAGATTTGCCGAACGAAGAGATCACAACACTAGGGATGCCGTCCTCTCTTTTATCCAAAGGCCCAAGAAGAACATCGCCTGGACCCAAAGAAGTCCGCGATCTGGACACGACCATTCCTCTCCAACAGACCTCGATGACTCCACCTCATGTTTAGCCTCGAAGGCCACCTCTTGATTCTGTGGAGAAGACGCCAAGGAACAACAAAAGCGTCTTGACGTGTCGGTTCCCGGTCGTCTCACAAAAAGACGCTGCCAATCACTAAGGCCAAATCGAAATCAACGAACGTTAAGGCGCCTCCCAAGTCCGGGAAGTCCGCGATACCCGGGAAGTCCGCGATACCCGGGAAATACATCATCGGAAAACCGTTGTGCTCCGACGTAGTATTAATGCACGCTGGATATGCTTGTCAGGCTTTGCATGCCTGGTACTTGGACAAAACCAAAAGAAGGGTGCGATCTTCGGAATCACCGTCGAATCACGAGGACAAGCATTTCTTCAACGGGACAAGGTACTTCGTCGTGGGCTTCAATGATTTATTTGAACTATTCAACCTCGTTGGCCTCGACGTCTCGCTTCTACGATGTTGGACACTGTAAGTGCGTACAATCAAGTTCTACATTCATCTAATACCGATAAATATCACAACTCATTACTTATGTATAGATACATGCTGCAAAATGTCCGGGAATGGAAAGAACCGGTGGGTTTCCTCGACCCACACGTGGTATCGTTGCAAACCATCCAAGAAGACTCGTCCTTTGTCGAGAAATACATAACGAGGTCATTGCTTCTACAGAGGAACATGAAGTACATAGTGGTGCCCTACAACCAGGGGTAAGTGTCACTACTTGCTATACAAATTTCATTTGTACTTTATACGGTGGCACGAACTTAGGTTTAATGACTATAGTGACATACATGAGTAGGTACCATTGGATCCTTTTAGTTATTATACCCAAGAGGAACCATGTGATATACCTTGATTCCCTAAACCGCAACAAGCACGACTTCAGCACTCTAAGAGGAATACTCGAGAGGCATGCTCATTTCCTCCTTACATAACTCTATTGTAGTCTTCATTCGCTTGAAATGGCCGAGGATAACTTTTTCAATCATATAGGTCGCTCATCAATTATGTTGCCAACAAAGGAATATACGATGGAAAGAGCGCCAACTAACACACAGGATGGATTTTCGAAAGACGCGCTACAACACAATAATCCTATATCATACTTCATAATAACGCGTCTCGAACCGACTATACCTATATATGTAATTCTATTTTTGCGGTCTGCTTGACAAAAAGATGATGAGTTATGTGCAATCTCGTGCGCTATCATATGCACTAATCCTTAGAGCTAGGAAGAAGGATCCCGAGGTTTGTCAATCTCGAAATAATTATTTCCTAATTATAAATTTAAATATATATATAGCTTACCACTTTACTCTTAATTGGTAGCGGCAGTCTTGGATTTACAATGTGATTCACTCGTTGCGGAAGAGATCAAGGACATTCGAGGAAGCTCGCACCTTTATCAACACGAAATCATTAACGACAATGGAGAGTTTCACTCGCCGCCAACCGAGAGCATCACCCCGCCGACACCTCTCAACGTAAACAATTGTAATCCAGATTGTAACTATAGCGACAATACTTGAACAAATGCGATCTTTTGTAATTTATTTTGAGTAATGATCACTTTGAGTTGTCATGGCTTGAGTCTGCTTTTGTGCATGCTTGAATCTGCTTTTGCGAATGCTTGTTTTGAAGGGCATGGCTAGCAATTCCCGAGGCTAGCCAGAAAACAAAGAAAATTGTGGGCGGGGGTATGAGCTATCACGGGTTTTTCTTAAAACCGCTCAGTGAAGGCAGTATCCTGAGCGGTTTCGATCGAAAACCGCTCGTGATTCGAAATATCACGACGGTTATAAAAACAAACCGTGCGTGATAGGAGAATATGACGAGCGGTTCTACATAAAAGCCGTCGTGATATTCAAAAATCACGACGGTTTTATTTGAACCGTCGTGATATTCTCCTATCGCGAGCGGTTTTATTTAGAACCATCGTGATATTCTCGATCCTGAGCGGTTTTCGCATACAAACCGTCTGTGATATCTCGCCTTCACGACGGTTTTTAATAAAACCGCTCGTGATATTTCGTATCACTGACGGTTTTTACCGTCTGTGATAATATCCTGTTATCACAGACCAACAAACATAGAAGGTTCGGAAACCGTCTGTGATGACGGTTCTGAACCGTCTGTGATGTGGCTTCCTGTAGTAGTGATTGTTTCTCTTTACTAGAGTCATCAGATTTTCAAACTTGTCAATGTAGGTCTCTACTGTTCCATCTTGACTCAGGCTCCTAAAAGCTTCTGTCACTTCATACTTTGTCTCAGCTGCAAATCTTCTCTGGATCATAACACAGAATGATTGCCAATTTAGAAGTCTAGTATTTATCCCATTGCTGCTAATCCACTGATCAGCCTTCCTTGTGAAGTATACTTCGGCTATAGGAACCCTTTGCTCTTCAGGAATTTTGGCCAGCTCAAAATATTTCTCGGCCTTTCTAATCCAAGCTTCAGGTTGCTCTCCATCAAACATGGGAAAGTCTAGCTTAGGACCCCTGCTGAAAGTTTGGTTAAAATGCAACCCATTCCCTCCTGGACTTACTGAAAACTGATATTGATTATGGGATTGTAAGTCAGGAGCTCTTGGCCATGGGTAGTAACCCTGAATTTCAGTTCTGTATGGTAGAATGTTATGTTGTACAGGTAAGTATGGAGGTAAATATGGGGGGTTAGAATTGACATACTGAGGTGCAAAGGACCCATTTGTCATAACCATAGGATATATGCTCACACCAAAAGTTCCACTGGCTGCATTTGATGGATAGCTTCCCAATTGACTGGGCAGATTCAATTCGGACATATTTGCAACAGAAGATTGAGGAAACATCATGGGACTTGCGCCGGGTGTCAATGGTATACTAAAGGGTATAGGGTGCGTACCCTGCATCAAGGAACTTGTGTTTGCCATAGGACAAATGGAATGTCCATGCAGGGGTCACATAGGAGTCTCCAGTTGGATTGGGCATTCTAGCGTCTTGCTGGCCTCTCAATCTACTGTCATCCCCTTCTACAGCAGCTAAATTGCTCGCCACTTCTCCATCTTCCTTCTTGTTCATCAACGATTTCAGCATCCCCATCATTAGATCTAACTTGGATGAGTTTTCTTCAACCCTCTCATGAAATCGCCCCATTTGGTTTTGGATATTCTCAGCTTGTTCATCTATTTGTTGCTGCATCCGGTTCATTTCCTTTTTCATCGCCTCCAGATCGCCCATCACTGCTGAACCGAAATCCTCCTCAACAGATCTACTAGCCTTCGGCATCATCCAGATCTAGTCACTCACCTCTCTAGCCCTTTGGGGATTTTACGAGCAGATGTAAGTATCTGACTCAATCCAGACGGCTACAATCGCCGCTGCAGATTGGAGTTTCCTTGATCCAGTTTAGGAATTTTACCGAAGAAACTCAGTTCTTCAACCCTTACTGTCAAGAACCACTCACAACCCACCAGCTCCGAGAATCAAAACCTAGCTCTGATACCAAAATGTCAGGACCCGATTGGATTGAAGGGAGCCCAACACATTTAGACAAGCAATTTGGGTAGTTTTCAGACTGTATATTGAAAGAAGTCAAAAACATACAGCGGAGGTTCTAAAGAGTAAAGCAAACAATAAACGAGCTAGGGTTTTTATCTGCTGCTTTCCCCTTCATGGCGGCGGCATGAGAAGTGCTTTCACTGGCAAAGCCGACACGCCACCAATTCTGCTTTCATCACGGTAACGATAAATGGAAAAGAGAAAACGAAGAACAGTAAAACAACTGATGCTTCTTCCGCCGTCGGATCTCCATGTGCCGATCGGACCAGTGTAAGAGCCGTTAGATCTTCATAATGGGCCGATCGGACCAGTGTATAAGCCGTTGGATCTTCAATGCGAATCGTTTTTCTTCAATGCGTAGAGTCTGAGATAGTCTTCTGAAGATGGAAGTCTTTAGTAGACTGACAACCAGCTAGCCCCGGCCGCCGAGAGCTGCTTCTCGACGGCGTTGTGGCGGAGGGGGAGGAGACGGCGACGGCTGGAAGAGCGAGGCTGCAGCAGCGCAAGCAGGCAGCAGCGTCCAATTAGCACCCCTAATTTTTAGTTCTGAGTCCACCATTGAGGGGAGGTGATAGTTGAATCCTAGAGGACCAAAGTAAGCACTGAGATATAATCGATATTCCCTTATTCAAGTGGTCAATTTGCATCTCATCCCAAAAGATGGGTCTAAATGCGCCTTTTTCATTTCTTCCCGAGTACCCCCATATGCTTTGCTATCAGTCTCACTCAATAAATTGGCCCCAAAAACAAAGGTTGTTCGTGCATATCCTTCTTGCCTACAAATGCTTTCCAAGTACCTACATATGCTTACTGTCACTACTTTTGGGCTAGCTACCTCCATAATGCATCACTTGGGAACTTGGTATCACCGATTGTTACCGCTAACAATTACTACCTTGGTACCATAGATGTTGATTTGGACATCGATAAAGTCTACAATACACATCTTTTACAATTACATTTTTTAATTACATGTTAATAAAAAATATTTTTAAAAAACATAATAATTCGGGAGTGCTCTACTAATATCATTTCCATGTAGTAAATATAACTGCCTTTTACGATTATTAATGAAAAGATTTTTGAAAGCTTGCTTGCACATAATGTAAGACATCTACTCCCTCTATTTTGCTATATTTGTCCGCAATCCACCATACGCACCGACCAATAAAGCACTAAATCTAATAAATACTTAATGAGAATGACCATACATACCTCTATTAAATGGAATAACACCACCACTTAATCGCTTTCAAAGTATTTAAGTAGGAGTAGAGAGTGAAAATTTTATAATAACTACACTCTAGGTTCCATCAATGAACAAATATATTGAAACAGTTACTCCCGATGCTATGAATAAATATAACGAAACAGAGGGAGCATTCTGGAATAGGAATAGATGTACCATAGTGATTAAGCAAGCCTTCGGCGAGGGTGGACATTACACTATATTCAGTTTAGCCAACCAATCAATTAATTTGATAAATTGGTGTAAATCATGATCATGCATAAGCTGATGAAAGGACGAACTCAAACGGTCAACCAAACAGCGCAAGTTAAATGATCTAACGTGACTCAATTATCCAAATCAGATCGAGTAAAACTTGCAAAAAAAAAGGGAGCTAGAAATGAAAACCTGTTTCAAATTCATTATTCATTTTAAAGTTAATCCCCAATAATACACCAAAGTTTATTCATTCTCCACACACAAGCAACCCTATCAGCATGAATAATCAACAACTGAATAAAAAAAATCATCATTAGCTGTTACATCCACACACATCGATCTCACACGCGTCAACCCTAAACGAACCACGCACATATCATCCATCCATGCACAATTGCCATTGCTAACCTGCTGTTCGCTCATCGTTGCATCTATATCAAGTAATCATCGGTGCAGGATGGGAGGGTTGCAATAGGGCCCGTTGAGCCATCCGTTGGCGATCGAACGGTAGGCCGCCTCGGTGAGGTGGATGCCGTCCCAGATGAGGTAGTTGTTCGGGTCGGAGCAGGCGCTTGACCCAGACATGCCGCACCTCGCCTTGTTGTTGTAGTTGTACTTGCCTTGGCCGCCGGCTCCGCAGCAAACTTTCAGTCCATACTTCAAACCTGCAAAAAGAAGAAGCAGCAATCACAAATTAATCAAGCTGGTTGAAATCAGCCTATTTGAAACGCAGAAATTTCACACAAAAAAAGGTTGATTGATAGAAATTTCGTAGAAAACAACTCAATTTCTACGTGAATCTACGAAAAATCACTCGCCCCAAACACGGAACCCAGTTTGTCATCTTACTAATCTGCTTTGTAATGCGTGCGCACGAGCTCTGTATCACATGAATTGGGCAGTGATGACATTGAGAAAATGATTACAAGTACAGTGATGCATGAGAAGAAAGATCACGCTCGATATGAACATGTGCATTCTAATTTTTTTTCTATGAACTTGTGCTTTTGGAGTATCTTTGTCAATTACACGTGGTTACGTGCAAAGAAGAGCTGTCGTATATACTAATATACTACATGCTTTAGCCGATTATTTCGTACTAATATATAATTGGTTTATGTGATAGATAGCATGGCAAGTTGCCAACTGGATTGCAAGGTATTGGTTCCCAAATTGCATGGACAAAGGTCATGGTCCCCAGAGCATAATTCGAGCACTGACCGGATGAGTCGTTGGTGGGCTAAGAATCCAACAGACCATATAATATAGGTAAGCTTGTTATGCATGCACCTAGCTTTCTGTACATCCATGCACCTAGCTTTGGATATATCTCTGACGTAGAGTATGCCCCATGGGCCCATGGCCCTAGCTACCTACCCTAAACATTTCGTGGCCAGTGAAACTTCAACTCTGTCACGGCAAATCGATTCTAGATTTCTAGGGACACCTTTGCTGAGCTCGTAGAAAGGTGAAGTAGACTGCAGAGAAATGATGCCTTTTGCCTTGCTGCTCTAGACAGGGATGTCCGAGTAGAAGTTTTGCAGCAATATTCTTGCCTCTGAAGAAAGCTTACTGTCGACTCTGTAAATCCAACCCGTTCATCGCCCGTAATTGAATGGTTATTAGTGCGTTAACATCGTATTTTTCATAGGAATCTCCTTATTGAATTTTCGCCGCGTGTTCAAGCATCTCCAATGGTACCGTGCTATCTAGCTAGCAGGAATCCACCTTAAATCGATACACCACAATAGCATGAAGAAGATAGGGTGTTATCATACCGAAGCTCTGGGGAGACCGGGCCATCTGGGTGACCTGGGAGTAGAAATCGGCGTACATAATCCTGGTGTGGGGGTACGTCCTCTGCAGGTTAGACAGGCTTCGCTTCAGCAACGAGTTGTGGTAGGAGGAGAGGCCATTGTAGCTCTTGAGGCAGCCGTCGCCGTCGTAGTCGTCGCCATTGGAGGTTCCGTAGAGGGTCAGGTAGATCGGGAAGCACCCGATCGGCAGTACCCCTGGCACCACGATGTCCACCGCGCCCAATCTGATCATCATCTGCACACGCACGCACAGTGACACACAATGTTTAAGTGTTAAGTAGGCGATGACCAGTGTTTGGTTGGCTGTATGTACGTGTTAGCATTGCATATACGGTAACCGAATGTGTATGTTAGTTGTGGCAGGCAAGTGGCCCCAGGTGAGCCACCTACCTAAGAAGAGTCAGAGTGAGTTCAGGTGGAGTGGAGTACGTTACCTCGAGGCCACGGATGATCTTGCTGACGACCCGCGGCACATAGCCTCTGACCTCGGTCATGGACCGGCCGGAGAAGAGCGGCGCGTTGTAGTCGTTGCCGCCGAACTCGCCGACGACGAAGAGGGACTTGGAAAGATAGTTCCTGCAACCTACATGTACGTACACCAGATCATATCGATGCGCGTGAATACGGTACGAGATTACTACTTGATATTTACAGTGCTTAAATTTGATTTGGTGAAGTGTTTAAATGCACGGTTGATTAATTACTGTACCGTTGCCGCAGATGGACGGTAGGAGCTGTCGGAACCACTGGATCTGGGTGTCGAGGGGCCCGTTGTTCCAAATCTTGTCGCTGAGGCCGATGGACTTGAAGAAGCTGGCGTCCATGCTGGTGGCGCCGATGATCGCCATGTTCGCGCCCTTCTTGAAGTCGCCGCCGGCCTTGGACGCCGGCAGCAGGGGCAGCCCAAAGTGCTCAGCTGCACACATATACACGTACACACGCGCACTTTGTCACGTTAATTACCATCGTATATGTCTTTACACGCGCCATTTTATTCAAGGTGGATGCATATATAAAACGTACGTACGTACCGAGGAAGTCGATGATGACGCGGCCGTCGGAGCAGCGGCCGGTCGGGCGGCCGAAGAAGGTCTCGCCGTAGGGCGGCTGCCCCGTGGTGAGCCAGGACGGGCAGCCGCCGACGCAGAGGTTGCCCGTGTCCGAGATGGAGTCGCCGAAGCTGTAGATCGCGTTGTACCGCTGCGCACGCCCGTGCCGGAGCGCGCACAGGAGCACCACGCCGAGCAGCGCGGCCCTGATCACCATCGCTGTCCTCGTCATCACCTACTACCAAGCTACCAGCAACGTGTCAGGGTCGTCGCACGATCGAGACGGCGTGTGCGCCAAGATTAAAGCTTCTCTTTGCGCGTGCGCGCGGCTCGTGTGTGATATGATCCACTAGTGTCCTTATGGCTGGAGACGACGCGATTTATAGGCTCGCGTCGCGCGGGCGTCGGTTAGGCCGTCGCCTTCCCGGTGGATTGCTGGCGATGCGCTTCCATATTCTTCCTTCACTGACGACGCCCTTCGCATAGCCACCACACATCTTTACCATATATTGTTACCGCGAAATAAAGCTCTTCCGAGTGGTTTTGGCCTCTTTTTTTTTTTGTACTACTGCTTTAATTTGCTGATGACAACACACCTTCTATCGATCGACTAATGCTTGACAGATGAGATTAACATGTCTTGAGATATTTTAGGATCGCTAAGGTTTCTGGACACGTATTATTAGATTAATCATTGGTGTTATTTGTTTAGCAGGGTTTATCATATCGTAAAGGCACAGGTGTAGAGTGTAGCTATTTCATCGCAGATAAAACACTGTTATACTGAAGTCGTTACTGTAGTTGGTAGAATATACGGAGCAATTTAATCAATCTGATCCATCCTTTCTCCAGTCGCAGTGGTGGAGCTTGTCAAAAAATCAAGAGGGGGCGTTTATAAAGATGAAGCATTAACATAGAAAAAAAAGCTTGACACTTAAAAAATGATAGACTAGAGAAGGTAACACCGTAAAACTACTGATTTTTTAATCTAATATGTAGTATAAGCTACTAACTTCTTAACTATGCATATAGATATATCAAAACGAATGGGACTACGACCTATGTTGGCTCGCATGAAGCTCCACCCCTATCCAGTTGGATGGCCTAAGGCCCTAAGAGCACATATGGAGTACTTTTTAATTATTTTTGGAGAACTCATATGCATTTACTAAGAAATGTTTAAAACTATTGACTATGGAGTACTTTTCGTGCTTATTACACAGAAGACATCGACTGCTTGGCTTCACCGGTGCACGGTTTGAACTATTGGAGCCCAAAAAGAATATGACAATTGACTAAGACGGAATCTATCTTCATTAGGAGGATATGTAATGGATTGGTTTCTTGACTAATAGCATACACAGGCTGTCAGACTCGGATCACATGTACGGCCGGCCGGGGTCCACGCTAGTCGTTATTATTTCGAGGATGGAGAAGTAACAAAAGCGTGGATTAGGGGAAAGCTACGTGAAGGTGCCGTGGGAGAAGCCCTACGTTTTGTTTCTGTGCAGGGGTCAACGTCGAGTAGTTGGCGACTTGATGTGTGCCATGTGTGTTGTTTTCTACGCCGGTCTGCCTTACCCTGGCTGGCTGGCTGGATTGTGATACGAAGCCGTATGGGCTGCGTATTTCGGGGATTCCCGTGGCGTAGTACTTCCGCCGTCCGTCCTTTTCAGGCGACATTTTTTTATTATTATTTTCTATGATCTCTGAGATATGACTTTTATCGCTAAATTTTATATACTTACATTAAGATATACTGATAAAATTATAATATTATGAAAAATATGTTTAGCAATAAATCTAATGATATAATTTTTATGTAAATAATCTAGATAGTTTTAAACATAATGGTGATCAAACTTTAGAATATTTGATGGCACGGATTCTAGAACGTCAAGTAAAAAAATGAAGAAAGTATTATTAGTCTGTGCTTAAAAGTTGCATGAGGTGTGTATTAATTTTACTTTTCGAGAACACGTAGAAGAGCTGCGTATAATCACATTAATAAAAAAGGAAAACCAAGTTTGAAGTACATCCCCCAAGAAACGGGCCGGGGGAGATGGTGCTCAAGCACTCAAAATCGAGAACCAGGCTCCTCTTATGAATGTTAAGAGAAATAATTAGGTCAGTAACAATACAAACCTTGTAGATGGGAAAATAACATTCAATAGGAGGCTTACAGGTGGCGCCGGAGGCACTTATGACTTATCAATGTTACTTCCACGTGTTTCTCCAGCTTACATGATCTTTACAGTATCACACCGACCAATTTGCCCCTACATTACCAATTCTATGTACACTTTTGTTTCACACGGTTTCGAATGTCTCACAGGATTTGAAAAAAAAAAAAAACCTCTTACTGAAACATGCTTAATCAATGTGAGCCAGGCATATTGCCAATGTCATGCAGCAAACAAACAATTCCTGCCTATCTTTTCAGTTCACGTCACTGCTTGTACGGAGGTGGGAAAACGATATGAGGAATGTCTTCTGGTGTCAATTTTTTTTGGATAAGGCTAAATTCTTGCTGGTGTGGTAGATGTCATGGTGTCAACGCATTTTCTGCAGAGATGGGGATATGCAGGTTGAAAATAACTCAGGTAACCAATCTTTTGCAGACTTATTATGAAGGCCTATGAGAAATAATTCCCTATGTTCCTTTCATTATTTTAAAAAGTGGAATCCAATGTTGTTTGCAAAAGTGCAGAAATGCATTTCCATGTCCAGAGCTTCTTTTTTTCTTTTTCTTTTTCTTTTTTTAAACAATGTCCAAAGTTACGGAGAGAAAGTACAACCAAAGCTAGCAGGCTTTGTTATTTTGGAACTAAAACAGAGCAGGCTAGAATCCACGCACACCTGGAGTGGGAGACAGAGTACGAGTGCTGGCATTATATCCTACTCCCCCAATTTGTTTACATTTGACACCCTGTAGCACTAAAGGTCACATCACAGCGTCAATCTTTTAAAACCGGAGGTAGTATTTCCTAACTGTTTTTATATTTCAACAATCGCCAGCTCAACAATACTGCAATACACAAACCAAGCATTTTCATTTTCTGCACAAACAGTGCGCAGGAATCAGCACCACAGAACCTTCCTTGCAAGCTCAATCATCCATGGCTCCATGTCGCAGCCACTTGCGACAGCACACTTGATGAGAACCCAAGTCACCTTCACTCGATCGATGCATACATGATACATGCAACCAATTATTTTGACCCAAGGGGCATATTCTGCATACATATCGTGCACACATGGACTGTCCATGGCCGTTGGAGACACACAACAGAATAGAGAGCTGGCTTGGGCGATCTCGATCTCTTTGCCTCTTCCAATGTATTGCCATCTTTACATGCATGCACTTGTGTTAGGCATAGTGGTGTGGTTCACTGGCCTTGGCTGGCTAGCTTTGCGTGCATGCTCTTTGCCTGGACCAAAATTTGTTAGTGAATAGTAGCATGATCGCGTGGGAGACTTTGCATGGAAATGTTGAGAAGCTAATAAGCTTTGGTCTTTGGTCCCCCTCCACCTCCCATACCTTGCCAGAGTAGAGCATGGGAGAACACATTCTTTTCTTTGTTATCTCATCTCCCTTTTTCCTTGAAGATTCTAATCTTATGCATGAATAGCATTTATGAGCTTTCGATTTTTTTTTTGAAATATATATATATATATGGTTAGAGTAGCTAGCTATGGGTGGTAGTGGTATTGCATTGCTTGCATAAGCCTGAATACAAGAAGGTTGGTTGAGGCTTTGTTGTGTTGAAAATTTGTAGATCCTCTGTTCCGGTTGTCTGCTGAAAATTGCTAAAACATGCAATATGTATTTCAATATAACTACAGATGCATTCTCTGTGAACTATAAGTTGTTCTATAAAGATATATTTTAGAGTGGGACAATCAGCTAGTATAGACACTATCTTAAGGTTCACAGCCCACAAGCCACATGTTGAAACCTCACATTGGTGAAAATCAAACTCTGGTCGTCGGTCATAGAAAGAAGAATATGGTTGGCTACAGATGTCTCCCTCAAAATTCTTAAAGACGAGGTGCCGCCAAAATTCTTGGCCCTCCCTAGAAGTATTTCTCCTCTTTTCAATGTCTTTACATGCTGGAGCAACATGTTTGTAAGAATACGATTCCCGTACACTGGCATTTTTGGTTTGTAGTGTAGGAAGAAAGATGAGCTGCTGCTCTACTTTACCTAGCAAACATTTGCTAAAAGGATACCATGTGTCCATTTGAAAATGCTAACATCGCCTATGTAGGGCCATGTAATGTATTGGGGACGTATGTAGGCCGGCGCTTATGAATCAATGTTGAGACAAAAACAAGTATTTGCTTCCATGCATCCATGGATAGCAGACCACTTGCTACCGCTTTTACCGCTTTATTCCACAATTCTTTTCAGTTCCTTTTGATAGCCCATTTGGATTTTATTTTTAATTGCTTGGTTCCCTTGCTGCTTTGGCCATCACTAAATTACGCTATTTGAAGTTTTAGTATAAGAAATTCATCGAAATTTGACGCGCTGCCCATCACAAGTTGAACATCCAGAGACCACCAAAAATGGAACAACGCCAGGAACACGCGTCTGCCAACGAGGCAAGAAGCTACGCCTACGTACAACTATATCTGGTCAACCTCCAGAAGAAACCTTCCTCCGTCATGGCCTCATCCAATCAACCCCATCATGGCAAGATCGTCGATACCATCACGCAACCCATCAATCAAAGGAGCCGGCCGAGAAGCCAAGTTGGACACTGACACCTCTTGAAGCAGAGCATGCATCAGTAGTAAACAGAGCACAAGAGAGTGGATTGTTCTGTGAGCAATTAAAGTGAACGAGCCCGACTGATGCGGCTTTCTCTTCTGCGTCGCGATGGCAGAGTCCAACACGGCAGGCAGCCTCCCTCCCATCCCGATTCCTGCATGCATGAGGAGAACGCGAGCAATTAGCCAGCCGATCGAGAGAATATAATTTGGAGTTGGTACAGCTCGACCCTACAGAACAGAGCAGAACACAACACAGCAGACAAGAGTCTACAGTGTGAGTTGTTGTTTCAGCTCCGAGCCTTCGAGTCTCCATGTTCATGATAACACGTACATGCTGATCTTGCACATGGCACAACAGTGCAATAATGTATTATGTCAAGCAAGGAAATGTGACTTATTTTTGAGCTGATTGCATTCGAGTTTGTGCAGAGATGATGTAAAAATCGTCAAATAAGAAATGGTAACATGGCAATGGCGGTAGCTTTTGGCTTTTGCCGTAGACAACTTAGGCAATGTTCCTTCCAAGCGTTATCTGAGTAAACTAGTCCTCTGCATGCACGCATATCTAGACTAGACTGCGGGGCATCTGCCTTTGGCTAATAAGAAATGCAGCAACAGCCAGCAGGAGTCAAAAAGCATCGAGTAGACAAATCATTTGCATTGCACAGTGCTCCATAAGTACAGCTCATGCAAACTTAACAGAATGATCTGATATAAAATTACAAACAGTTTTATAAGGTGGCGGCTAGTTAGTTCCCCGAGGGATGACGATTAGCCGAGAGCTCGTACAAACAGTTTTATAAGGTGGTGGCTAGTTAGTTCCCGAGGGATGACGATAAGCCGAGAGCTCTTTTACGTACCATTAATTTAATTAGGATCTTCTATTCTTTTATACCCAATGATTCAAATTAGTTAGGATTTAGTTATACTATATTTGATAGTATGAACAGTAGAATCCTGAGAAGGGTAGAATTATAATTATCCATATAGGGATTACATGGCACATGAATAATATTTTCAACTCTAGTTGGAAACGTCCATAATACCTTTGTGGATATCATGGAGATATGCTCACGATCTTAGCATGATGATACAACTAGCAATAGTGTTGAGGGTTTGTCGAAACACACGTTTTTGGCAAAGTTTAGTAAAATCAGTATGACCGCAATTGAGGAGCGGTATTACCGCAGCGCGGTATGACCGCAATTGATAAGCGGTACCACCGCAGCGCGGTACTACTGGATTCTAGTTGGAGGTACTTTTTTTCTAGAGCGCGTGATTTTTGGAGTTTCTTCATCCCTGAGAAACGGTATGACCGCAACTCTTGAGCGGTACTACTCAGTAGTCTTGATAAGACCGAGTTCTTGGCGGTAGATATCGGTTTTGTTCGTTCACGACGGTTTAGGCGGCAATGTTTGCAGGTTATGTCAATTTCATGGGTTTCTTTGCATATGTCTTGCATGATGCATGTTTTGACTTACGTGGGTCAAGTTGCGAAGAACTTGTTCTCGGAATCGATTTCTTTGTATATTGTTCTGCGGGAAGCTTGGAGGTCAACGACGGTCAACGGCGAGGATGATCGGGACTAGACTTGGAGAGCTGAGGTTCAGAATGATCGAGGATGTCAGGTGAAGTCAATGGACTCAAACATGACGCAAAATAGACAAGGATGATGAACAGAAGTTCAGTGCGACGGGTTGCATCAAGAGGCGCGAGGGTCAGTGCAAGTGCCATGGTGGTTTCGGTGAGAGCCGGATGGGAGAGACTTGCCAACATGAAGAGAGTCGTTGATCAACCTACACGTGGCGAAGCATAGGATTGCTTCATGAGGATTGGACTCGGTCTTCGGAGATGGATCGAGAAGGGGTATTTTGGTAATTTCACCAAAATACCGCCTTGATGGCTTTTGGCACTTCTACCATTAACATTGACATTTGTTATCACTTCCTTAGAGACCATGTAGAGAAGGGTGATATTGTGCTAGAATTTATGGAGTTCGAGACTCAGTTAGCTGATATCATCACCAATCCTTTAGACCCAACTAAGTTTTCCACATTAAGAAGTGAGTTAGTGGTAATTTACCTCTATGGGTTAGTTTGAGGGGGAGTTGATTCTTTTCTGAGCTTTTCTTGTTCATCTGATCTTTTCTTGATCTTTCTCTGAACTTGCTGATCTTTTTAAGTTTATATTGCATCTCATTGTAATGCATTCATATGAAAATCACAAAAAAGATGTATTGTGATATAAGCTTTATTGCTTATCTTTTAAAATGATGAAGCTTTTCTTATTACCCTGTTGAGCTTTAGTGTTTCATTTTTGCTCAGTTCCATGTCTAGTTCTTTGACTTGCTAGAATTATCATGCTTTCATATGTGTAGCTTAGTCTTTACTTTATGAGCCAAAACTTTAAGACAGTTTGAACTAAAAATTACAATTTGTGGAATTTTTAGCTAGTTGCACAATTAGTGATCTTTTTGTGACATTGGCCCTATCAAAATTGCCTTGTTAGCTCTTGAATCTGAGATTGAACATCTTTTGAGCTTCTTGTTCCTTTGTGAATCTAAAATTTGCGCTTGTGATAAATAAAAAATCAAATTTCAAGATTCTCATGTGGTTAAATTATGCCAAACTATTCACACGAGACTGCATGTCAAAGACATGAACTTGGAGATAGTTTGATGATCCAGATGATCTCATGGGGACTGCTTGTCAAAATTGACATGAACCTCAAGATTTGTCGCCCTAGTTGAAGCTTAGGAAGAGTATATGGATGACTCCTAGTCCAGAATCTTCTTTACTAAGATAGACATTTAATCAATATTCATTGCAAATGAAAACTGTTGTAAAAAATTGGGTGATTGAGGTATTTTGAGCAAAATGATTCAATTTTGGACTTTTTGTCTCTAGGATGGTCGTTGTTAGCTTCTTGATCTCACATTGACATTCTGACATAGCCATTATCACTTTAGGATCTCTGTTGATGAACTTGCTAATTTTGTAGCTTTACTTAAAATGTTATAATTCATCGCTTTATCTATATATATATATATATATATATATATATATATATATATATATATATATATATATATATATATATATATATACATATATATATATATATATATATATATATATATATATATATATATATATATATATATATATATATATATATATATATATATATATATATATATATATATATATATATATATATATATATATATATATATGTGTGTGTGTGTGTGTGTCTTAACATGATCTTGCTAGCTTTCAGCTTGATGTGTATTGAGTAATATTAGAAATGCTAGTTTGTTCTTTTAGGTAATTTCGAAAGCTTCTTGTACTAGAAATTGAAAATTATTAAAAATGAAGCCACATCATCGCATTTCATGCATGCTCTTTCTTATGCTTCTTCCTCATTTCTGTTTTGACATCTCTGGATGAGTGGAAAGCGTGATTCCTTGATGGCTCCATTGTCAAAGGGGGAAAAGATATAGCAAAAATGTTAAAATAGGAGTTATTTGGAGGAAAAGGGAGAAAATGAGAATTTTTTAAAAATGATGATCATAGTGAGGGGGCATCTAATTTGTATTCTTATGATCTTATTGCCATTTCTGAACTCAAATTGTAATTCTTGGAACCTCACAATGATCAAAGGTCAAATTGAACAATTATTCTTTTATATGGACCTTAAGCGAGATTTTTGACTTTTCTCTGGAAATTGAAGCTTTCTTGCTCTCTTTTGTCTTATCTCACTTGTCTATGCTATTCTGAAGCCAACTTGATCATTTCCATTGCGTTCTTTTGCTTTTGGACCAAGTTATGTCTTTGTGCGAAAACGTCGAGTATTTTCGTTTTCAAACCCCAAACTTATATTTTTGGGAAATTGCCAATGTGTTCATCAAGGGGGAGATTGTGGATATCATGGGAATATACTCACGATCTTAGGATGATGATACAATTGGCAATAGTGTTGAGGGTTTGTCCAAGCACTCGTTTGCAGCAAAGTTCAGTAAAATCGGTATAACCGCAATTGAGGAGCGGTATTACCGCAGCGCGATATGACCATAATTGAGAAGCGATACTACTGCAATGCGGTATGACTGGATTCTAGTTGGCGGTACATTTTTTTTCAGAGCACGTGTTTTTTCGAGTTTCTTCTTCCCTCAAAAACGGCATGAGAGCAACTCTTGAGCGGTACTACCGCAATGCGGTAAGATTGGAGTTTACTTATGGTATTACCGGTTTTGTTCTGTTTGCTGGCCAGTTTGGCGGCGATGTTTACATGTTAGGTCAATTTCATGGGTTTCTTTGCATATGTCTTGCATGATGCATGTTTTGACTGACATGGGTCAAGTTGCGAAGAACTTATTCCCGGAATCGATTTTCTTGTCTATTGTTATGCAGAAATCTTGGAGGCCAACGACGGTCAACGGCGAGGATAATCAGGACTAGGCTTGGAGAGCTGAGGTTCAGAATGATCGAGGATGTCGGGTGAAGTCAATGGACTCAAGCATGACGCAAAATGGACAAGGGTGATGAACGGAAGTTCGGTGCGACGGGTTGCATCAAGCGGCGCGGGGGTCGGTGCAAATGCTATGGTGGTTTCGGTGGGAGCCGGATGGAAGAGACTTGCCAACATGAAGAGAGTCGTTGATCAAACTACACGTGACGAAGCATGGGATTGCTTCATGAAGATTGGACTCGGTCTTCGGAAAAGGATCGAGAAGGAGTATTTTGGTAATTTCACCAAAAAATCGTCTTGATTTCTTTTGGCTAAACCGCGGCGCAAGACGACACAAGGAGAGGTGGTTTAGGTCAAGAGAATATGAAGACAACGCTTTAAGATGTGTGCGTGAGTGAAACCCGTTTGTGTGTGGGCTTAACGGATGCTCGTTTGAGATGTCTCTCTAGAAGCTTGCCTCCACTATAAAAGGGGAGGGTGCTGGTTGTGCATCTGCTAACCCTTGTATCTAGAAACCATAGTTTGTGTTTTAGGGATATGAGAGGAAATTGGAGAGGTTATGGTTCTTGAGAGGTGGATTGATTGAGTGCTCAAGTGTTGAGATTTTGTCCTCCATGGTGGAGTGGCTGTAAACCAACTTCAATCTCCAATCAATCTAAGCAAGATACTTCAAGATGACTCTCTCTCCTTGTTCTTGCTCTCTTTAGTGATTTTGGGTTTTTGATGATTGTTTGGTTTTTCTTTGGTTTCTTGCTAAGATCTTGCTTGCTGTGACATGTGGGAATGCATTTAAGATCATCTTAATCATCTCTTGCCCACGAGCAAGTTGTAGGATCAAAGTTTGATTTTAGCCCGATTTTGGAGCCACCTTCATTCGAATGGAGAAAGGTTGGAACTTTAGCAATGAAATTCACGATCTTTGATTGGAATAGGTTCCTGATATCCTAGAGAAAGTATGCTTCAAGTTTTACGAAGTTTGGATCACCGGATCAAAAGTTGTGTCGATTTTGGTTTTGGTTCTCAATGACTCATTCGATTATAAAAGAGTGATGTTTTGAACATCGACGATCAAGATCATGGTCCCTTATCGAGCTTACCGAGAAAATAATACGAGAACACAATCGAAATAGATAACATTTATTGCCATGGACATAATACGAGTTTGTATAAGAATGCAATGATAACGAGACAAGGGTTACAAGAGATCTTGATTGATCGTAATTGTAATTGGTTCTAGATATTATTGTAATTATGATATAAGGTATACGGGCTACCCTCTTTATGGATATTGAAGAGATGGCAGTTAATGCCATTAAAGACGCCTTTTGTCTTCACACACGTTTCTTCATTGAGTTTTAAACCGTCATGTCTTTTAGCCAACTGTCGTAAGTTGCCAGATACGTCAATAACTACTCTCACGTTAGTCACATGGAAAACTACCATGTCACTTGACTACTTTGCCGGTCGGGGATGACCCAAACTGTATACTGGTCGTGTAGTTGTAGGATCAAGGATAACCGACTAAAGGGAGGTGAATAGGATGTTTTTAAACTTTTTAACAATTTTAGTCAATTAATAACTTAGTCTAAACAAGTTACACTTCTAGCTAAGCAATTCAATCACAATAAACAAGCTAGAAATATAAATGCGGAAATATAAAGACTAGAAATAACCACAATGACACAAGGATGTTTTTCCCGTGGTATCGAAAACTTGCCGATCTTCACTAGTCCACGTTGAGAAAGCTTGACACCTCAAACCGGCTCCACGAATTAAGCCTTCCCTCGATCACTATGGTTGTTTTTCCTCCGCTCCGGAGATGGTGAACACCGAACCACTCACAAACTTGCACCGGGTCTCTTCACAATCTTCTTGAAGAGATCACCGTGCTCCACCGCCACGCCGTCTAGGAGTGCAACAACACTCCAAGAGTAATAAATCAACGGCCCTCACTTGACAGTACTCAAGTGCAAATGGATCAACTACGAGTATGAATGCACTTGAATGTATCTCAACAAACTCACAATGAATGCACAAGAGTGTTTTTGAGTGTTGAGTGAATGCACAAGGCTCTTAAGGCTCTATAGATGTTAAATGTGCTCTAGCAGCCCTTCCTTGAGCAGTTGGGGGGGTATTTATAACCCCCACCAACAATTTTGATCATTGGAGACCAAACCCCAACTCTCAGCGAAAATCGGAACGACCGCAGGCTAAGGAGTGGTACGACCGCACTTAAGTCAATGCACAGTTAACAGCTAGAACAGTTACTAAAAATACACAATATAGCCGTTGGAAATCCCAGTCGGAACGACCGCCAACTAAAGTGCGGTACAACCGCATGGCCCGGTCGTTCCGCATTGACGAGCGGTACAACCGATCGTAGGCTTTCCAAAACTTCGCTGAAAATACAAGCGTTCTGGAATTTTCATACCACCATATAAAAAAAATGGAACAACCGCAGTGCGGTTCAACCGTTTATAAGGCGCGGTACGATCGATTTCCAAAACGAGTTTTTGAGCGGAAATGCACTGGTTCTGTTTTTCTTGAACCGCCTCATAAATTTCGGTACAACCGCACATCGGTACGACCGATTCTCAAGAGCGGTACGACCGATTCTCACGAGAGGTTCTGAGGCAAAATGCATCGTTTCTGGTTTTCTTGAACCGCCAACTAAAAAACGGAATGACCGCAATGCGGTAGTACCGCTCAAAGAGCCGGTCGTTCCGCATTTGCGCCGATTGGTCGTTCTCTTCAAAGTCCCAGATTACCGCCAAGTAAAGTCCGGTCATACCGCACCAAGCGGTACAACCGCAATTATAACTGCGGTACTACCGATTTTGGACAGAAGCAATTAAAGCTTTCAAATTCAATTTTAAGTTCAAGTTCAAATGCATGCATGATCCTAAATTGATCCATGTGGCATAAGAACATGCTATCAAGCTACTAGCCATGATCCCTCTTAATAGTACGGCATTTATCCTATAATCCGGTCTTCCAACCAAATCTCCTAAGACCGGTAAAATACAAAAAGGATCCTAGACTATTGTACCTTGTCTTTGGGCCAAAAGATCTTCATGTAGTCTATTTGCATGCAGCTTTGCGTCAAAGAGTTCGCCAATGGGACTTAACCTTGTAAATACTCAATAAACATGTTAATCCCATATTCACATATTATCATTAATTACCAAAACAATTTTGAGGGGCCTAGATGCTTTCAGTAGTGTCTATGACTGGTTGTCTCATGACTCAAACTAGTCTACGATCAGTTTGGCCGTAATAAAAGAGATTAGACTCTTTTTTAATCCTGGTCGTATGCACATAATCGTTATAAAATGAGTCCTTAATATGTGGGTCTGCTTTCACAGAGACTCTGATTTTGACAGAAAAATGTTATCTGGTCAAAAATCTTCGTCAGCTAGCCACTAAGGCTTAAGAAAAAAAAATACTTGACGCTTTCTTGCCATGAAACATACATCCAGAAGATTTTATCATTTATTATCTTATTAAAACAGAATTAAAAGAAGCCACCATGTTCGTAATAACGGTTTAGATTAAAACAAAGAGTCTATGTTAAGTACAATAAAACTAAAATTCGTAATAAAAAGTAAAATCAAATCAGCAATTTTATTTCCATACGAACTCCTAAGTAAAATCCCTAAATAATTATAATTCAAAATAAAAAATGGCAATTATATTTGTATACGTAATCCACAAAAATGAAATTTGGAATACAAATTAAATTAAATTAGCAATTAATTTCGACAAGAATCCCAATAATTATAATTCGAATAAAAATTAAATAATAATTGAAAATTAGATTTGTATACAAAATTCAACCAAAAATAACTAAAATTTTGAATAAAAATAAAATAAATTTTTCAATTTGATTTCAATACAATTCAAATTCAATCCCTAAATAGTCAGAACTCTAAGAAGAAAATTAAAGAAAAATTAACAATTGCATTCATATACGAATTCCATGGAAAAATAATTGTCCGCTCTCAAGGGCTAGAAATTTCCATGTTATCGGTGGAAAAGAGAAAGATCTACACAGTCGATCGTGGTATGTCCAGATTATAATGGTATAGATTAAAACAAATAGTCCATATCAAGCATAATAAGATGAAATTTGGAATAAAAAATAAAATAAAATCATCGATTTGATTTCAATACGAGTTCCTAAGTAAAAGCGTCCAAATCAAGTATAATTAAACTTAAATTAGGAATTAAAATTAAATAAATTACCAATTTGATTTCCATACTAATTCTTTAGTAAAATACCTAAATAACTATAATTCGTAATAAAAAATAAACAAAAACTCACAAGTAGATTTGTATACTAAGGCAAAAACAAAATGAAATTTGGAATAAAAAATAAAATTAGCAATTTTATTTCAATACTAATTCCAATAATTATAATTCGAATAAAAACTAAACAATAATTTGCAATTACATTTCTATACTAAATAGAACAAATCAATAAATGAAATTAACTAAAAATAAAATAAATTTAGCAATTTAATTTCAATACAATTCCAAATTAAAATCCCTAAATAACTCAGTATTTTGGAATAAAATTAAAGAAAATTATCAATTGGATTCATATATGAAATCCAAGAAAAAAACAAGTGAAATTCAGATAAAAATTAAAGAAAATTTGTAATTTTATTTCTATACGAGTTTAGAAGTGAAATCCCTAAATAACTAAAAATCGGAATAAATTAGATAAATTTAGCAATTTGATTTGTATACGAACTACAATAAAAATAATTGAAATGTTGAATAAAAATAAAAGTTGTAACAAGGATGGTACGAATGGTGTCGGAGGAGACACAAAAGAAGTCACCATGTTCGCTCTCAAGGTTTCGTGTTTATATTGTTGCTTCC
This sequence comes from Phyllostachys edulis, assembly GCA_036346405.1. Lineage (NCBI taxonomy): Eukaryota > Viridiplantae > Streptophyta > Magnoliopsida > Poales > Poaceae > Phyllostachys > Phyllostachys edulis. The sequence continues at coordinate 72,353,537 of CM070561.1, forward strand.
TATGGAATAAAAATAAAAAATGACTAAAATTTTGAATGAAAAACGAGGGTTGCACGAATGATGTCGAAGGAGACCACGAAAGGGTGCAATGGAGTCGATCTGTCCTACAAGAAGATATTGACACATGGGGGAAGCGAAGAGCTGAGGCGGTGACCATGGAGATGAGGACAATATCGTGCTACTCAGCTTAGCTGTTCAACGAGGACATTGTCGTGCTACTCGTTGGAGCCATTGAAGAGAAAATGTAGTGTTGAATGAGCCAAGGCCCACGATGACAAGTGGTGAGCTTCGGCGTTGCTGAAAAAGTTAGTAGCCAAAGAAGCTTGATGATGGGGAAGCCCTGGCAGAAAGGAGCTGAAGCTTTGCACTAAAGACAAGTTATGGACGATATGGGGCCAGCTGGTAGCTAAGAGCATGCCATCACTAGTGGGGGACACGTCGTCGTCGACTATGGCGAAAATATTCCCCATATTGTTAGACAACGACAAAAGCAGACGTGTCGATATTAGTGAAGATGAGAAGTCATCACGATTAGTGAGGAAGCCACAACGTTGAGTTGGCCAATGTTAGAGAAGAGTAGCGACCTGTTGGTGATATGCCCTAGAGGCAATCATAGAGATGATTGTATCACGTCTATGTTTATGAGTTATTGAATAAATGTTATTTTATTCCTTGAATAAATCATTGGTTATGAAGATTAACAAGTATGTGACTTGTTGGTGAAACTCTTTTAGCCTATATGATGTCGTTCTAAATGAATTCCTGGTCAAATGTCACTAGTCGAAACACTAGTGACTCTATCGACCAGCACATGCATTGATTGATTGATGACCATGTTTCACTGGTCATGAATATAGGGATATCGAATCAATAATGTGAACACATGTTAGAGAACATGGGGTTGGATTGACCCATCTTGAGATACTATTGAGATGGTTATGATTTTATGTATCGTCAGTTGGTCTCAAGCAATGATGATGTATAATCCTTAGACATGAGATCAACATGGTTTCCTACATATGTAATCGTATACTTAGGGGTTGCCAAACGCTACTCCGTAACTGGGTAGTTATAAAGGTAGCTTTCGGGTATGCTATGAAATATGCGGAGGAATGTGACTGGTCGGATATGGGATTTGCCCCTCCTAACATAATAGGAGGGATATCTCTGGGCCCCTCGATGTGGTCGGATAAAGAAAGTGCATGGCCATGCTACTAGTGGTCGAAGTGTTCGACCACATGAAGTTATTCGACACTTGATCGAGAAAGTATTGAACAGTCCATGGATGACACAACATCTCACCTAGAGTTCAACCATATATCGTGAGGCAAAGGGAGAATACACGAGAAGGTCTTTCAGTTCGGTAAGAAACGGACTAGTCGTATGGAGATACGAACTAGTCATAGGTTGGTCGAACATGATCACTAAGTGGTCGAAACCTAATCGTAAGGAGTTACGAACTGGTCGAGACCAAATATGAACTCATCGTATAGAGATACGAGCTGGTTATTAGTGATATGGACATGGTCATAGATCATATTGCATTAAGGTTCGTTCGATATAATTCGTGTGTATTCAGGAATCGTTATGTTCTGCTAGGAGCCGCTGACGACTCGTGATCGGAAAGGAGTTTTTCAGTCACAACCGATTACGCACGAACCTAACGGGTCACACACTTAACGGGTTGGAACAAACCAGTACAGATACGATTCGTCAAATGTGTTCGGATAGGATCCATCACGGGCACTATATAAGGAGATGCTTGAGACTATTGAGAAAGAACGAAGAGACACGTGAATTGTTCCATCGAATCCCTAGCCGCCATCTTCTTGAGAGAGCCTTCCCGTGCGACTTGGTGCTAGCATACCGGGGCACGGTGTTCCTTCCCTGGACGTGTGGATACCGTAGAGATGCAATTGTGGTTGCTGTTGCGCTTGAGGACGATCCACGATCTTGGTGAGGAACTCGACTGGTTTCTGGACGAGGACGATCGACTACGCTAGATGATCAACTACGTTGGACGATCAACTACGACCACTATATAGACGCGCTCTTCGTTGGACCAGACTGCACCAACTCTTCTTCCGCTGCACTACGCGTCTAGTGGTAACGATCTATGATCTCTTACTTGTATGGCATCTTGGTTTACGTGGTAGAATTTTTGAATTGTTAGCTAGCGTAGCCTACTCGTAACCCTTCACGACCGACACGAGAGAAGATGATATCGACCATGTATAACATCATGTATGTGTATGTAGATGCATGTATCTGTACGAATAGAAGCACGAGCGTACAGAGACAGATGAGGAAAAAGCTTGGAGCAGATATGGCGTAACTGTAGGGATTATGCTCGGGGTCACCGGAGAGAGTGTGACATGTGTCCCTAGCTAGGATCGACGATGGTTGGATGTGTATGCATATTGATGTCGCAATGGTTAATATTAAGCAATAATTGGGAGAAGTGGAAGATAACTATGTAGTAAAGTAGTGCATTAGAAGGGGTAGCAGCTGAGAGGGATCGATCAAGATAATTATGTTGGAGGTTGAAGGAAAAAAAGTTGTGACGGTGAGAAGAGATAGAAGACACACGGTTTGGTGGGACAACCGACGTCTGAGAGAAGATAAGTTCATGGTAGGCCGGCCATGGTGTATTGATGTATGCGTGAGCAATGTACTCTAATACCATGTAAAATAATAATATAATTTGCCGCACACGTAATCAACGTGTTGCTTGAGATTAAATAGTGGTACATGTGCATGCATATAATTTTGAAAAAAAAACTATTATGGTAATAATAGGGGCATGCAGCTATATGATCTATGCATGATTGAGGACATTTAATTTCTAAGAACCCTAACAACTTATTATGCTCAATGTTTTTCTTCCATCAAAGCTCATACTTCAATTACTTTCATCAGGTTGTAATTTCCTTCAATCTTATATTGGCATTTACAATGTTTAGGATATCTTAAAAATCGGAACAGCCTACAAGATACGTAAATATATTTTCAAAAATTTATACAAACTTTAAAACAAATCTAGCAACGCAAATGCGTGGGCCACCCTGCTAGTTCATAATTACTCCAAACATTAATGAGAATGTGGGAGAGAGGAAAATATACATGTTTTATTGGTAACCTGTAACATCCCAATTTTCTGAGCCTTTTTGAAAATTTTCAAAATAAAAATAACCATTTGGTTTTGTTGAAGTTCTAAAGCTTAAATTGAGATTTTGGAATTTAAAAGTGTTTAAAATGACTTAATCAAACTTTAACTAATCCAAAATTTTGGTTTGTCTTGAGTTTGCTGGAGTTCTCGGGTGTTCAACATCCCCTTTCTCTGTTCGTCCCATTCCCTCCCTCTCGTTGGGACCTCCCCCTCTATGCAGACCTCCCTGTCATTTGGACCTTCCCCTCGTCTGCACCTCCTCTCGCTTTGGACCTCCTCTCGATCCAAGACCTCCTGTGGTCTGGGAGACCTCCGGGTGGTCCTGGAGCCGGTCATGACCTCCCCTTTGATCATGACCACCCCTTGGCTCACGACCACCCCTTAGGTCACGACCACCCCTCTGGTCACGACCACCCCTTAGATCACGATCTCCCCTTTGGTTGTACCACCCTCTCGAGTTTTGACTAGCCTCACCTGTCAGCCCTGCTCACCTTCTTCTTCCTCTCATCACGTCATCGCTGACACAAAAGTCCTAGCGCATTAAATGTTGTTGTGTCGCATTAAATGTTGTCGCTTCTGCAGCACCCGTTCCCCCTCTTATCTCCTCCCCTACCTGCCCCCATCTCCTCCTCCACCTACCCATGACCTCGTGTGCTTCTGAGTCTCTTAGCGACTCTCCCCGTCTCCACTGGCTATAAAAGCTTGAGGAGCTCTCTTTCATCTCCTTTTTTCTCACCCCAACTCTCTTGCTCTCGCCCAGTTTCTCTGTGCTACGAGTTTAGCCAAGGAGTCCACTGAAGCCGCGCTGTCACCTCCTCGTCGCCAAGGAGGCCGCTGGAGCCTGCGCCGTCTTCGACCACCTCGCTGCCAAAGGATTCACGGAGCGTCTATGCCGTTCGCCGTCTTCCTCCTGTCTTCTCCGCTCTCTCTCTCTCTTTCTCTCTGTCTTGGTGAGTTCTCCGTGCCCTGTTCTTTTTCCTTCTCATACGACCATGTTGCGTAGTCGTATCCCCTCTTGTAATCTTCGTATGACTACGTTGAGTAGTTGTACCCTTCGGAGGACCTCCACCCTTAACCTCCTCAGGACCTCCTCAGGACCTCCCCCTCACATTTCTTTTGGTTCAAGTTTGGTAGTCTTTGGTTTTTGTCTGGATTTATTGTATTTATTTGGCTCTTTTCGCATGTGTAGATTCCGGCTTTTCCGAAGAGTTCCTGGACCCAACGACCTCTATGGAAGCATTTCAACTCTTCAACGAAGGCAAGTCGTAGACTTTTGATCATGTCGTACCCAGTTTGCAAAAAATTATATTGTTTTATACCAACATGCATGGTTAATTGTATAAAAATGGTTTAAAAAATAGCTAAATACCTACTCGACAGTACGACTCCTTGAATACTTGTGATTGACATGTTGACATGTACCCTTGGACACCATAGGTTGGGTAATCTTAGTTGGACATCTTTGAGATACCAACATGGGTGCGTATATTGCTTAGACATGCTTTAGTTATGCGTTGTCTCTCGATCACATGATTATATGATGCTGAATTTAACTTAATGATATATGGAATTGTGGTGCGGCCACTATTGTTAAAATTTGTTGTGCCATGATTAGGGTGGTCATTTGGCTGGGTTGAACCCAAAATGTTTTATACTCGGGCGAGTGATCGTGCAGTAAAGGGGGTGCAAAAAGCACATTGGGATATGGTTGTCTCGCCTGAGTAGTCTCTAAGGATTTAACCTTGTAAGCCATTGATCTGGGCCATACCGTGCAACCACAAGTTCATTTATGGGGTGAACCTAGCCAACTAATTGGCAATGCTTTGATTCGGTTCCGTTTTGGTGGAAGTGTGAAACCTGAGTTAGACATTCACACTTGGCGCAAGAGGAGGCCAGGAAGGCGAATCCTTAGCAAGCGAAACCAGGTCAAAGCAGAGCTTTGTAAAGGCCTTGTCAGGAGCTCTAGACTGCTTACCTAAGGTAGTGAGCAGGGGCATCGACGGGTGCCCAACCAACTAGAGAAGTCGTGTCTTGTGGGTAAAGCTGTACAACCTCTGCAGAGTGTAAAACTATTCGAATAGCCATATCCCCGGTTGTGGACATGCCTAGTGATTTCACGCAAGGAGTAGACTTTCTCAAAATTGTGGTCGTGGTTGGTTCTGAGTGGTCTGGGGCGTGAGCAGGGTGTTCACAGGTGGTCTGGGAAGTGAACAGGGTGTTCACGAGTTGTTTTCAAAGAAACTTGAGTACTTACGTATTAATATTTTAACTTGTGCTTTGCGATCTATTATTGTATTTCCAGCCAATATTGCTTTCTTCAAAGTAACCATAAAGCTATCCTTGTTGAGCCTTGCATGAATACTATTTGTATACATTTCCCTACGGCTTGCTGAGTACATTCAAAGTACTCACGGCTTTATACCCTCTGGTTGATCAGCAGCTGAAGAGGACAAAGGGAGCTTCGAGCTCTATGAAGAGGAGGTCATCGAAGACCTCTCGTGCTAGGAGACGTCCTCCACTCGATTGCGTGTGGGCATGTCAAATGGTTTCCACGTGTTATTTTGTTTTTCCACCGCGAGCTCTCTTGTTGTAAGCTCTGCATGGCAACTCTGTAAGAACATTGACCATAAGGTCTTTTGCTTCTATTAATGTTAATTTGTCTGCTTCTTCTATAGTTTGTTGTATGGTTGTGATTACATCGATGATGAAACTGTGTAGACTAACTACTGATCATGGGACTAGTCCAGAATGCACAGAGGGTCCCAGGGTTGCTTACCCGGGGACGCGACATAACCGCATCCGAAGGCTACGGTAAGTGTGTGAACAGTTACGATAAAAAAAAGGATAAAAATACTCCTTTCTTTTTATCTTCACCTTTATCATGTTCTCATCGCAATCTTCGTCTTCAAGCCTTCCACATTCGAGCTCTTCATCTCCAACTCTCTCTTCCAGGGCTCTTTTTTATGTTGATCATGGGGATTTTGAGCACATCATCCCATTTCGAGAGTAAAATCCAAGAGCTAAAGAACCAAGGCTATCTTTCGCCTAGGGTTCTGATCAAATGGACTCCTTGCGGCAATCAAACAACTACAATTCCCTAGGAAGGTCGGATTATCATATTTGCTTCTTTTGTGAAATTGGATTTTCGCATGCTTGCAGGCGAGTTCTTAGCGGACATTTTAGACTACTTTAGGATATACATATTTTACCTTGGACCAAATTCAATCTTGATACCTGTCTCTTTTCGCATCTTTGCGAAGCTTTCCTTGACATCCCTCTTTGTTTGTTTTTTTTTCCGGCATTTCTGTCAATTCACTCTCAATAATAGGGGTTATGGGAATTGTGGTAGCACGTATTTTAAGCTCCACAACTAAATGGTCAGAAAGTATCCTCCCCTTCCTATCAAATATGCATGACGTAACTACGAGAAGGAGTGATTCTACTCTGAAATTCCTAGAGATAGCCATCTCAAGTACACTAGAAGCCCTCCTTCGAACTGGTCTACTCAAGACATGATGAACGAGATCTTATTAGTTGTAAATCAGCTGTTATCGGCTTTTATTATATACTCCCTCTAATTTTTTTTATTTGACGTTGACTAGTGTTAAAGTATACTAGTTAACGTCAATTATTTGTAAACGGAGGGAGTAATAGATAACAATTAGGCTTCATTTGGAATTGATTCTTGAAGAAATCTTGAGGAGCTGAAATATATTCTGCAGTGCCACCTGTTGAAACCTATGGAGGTGAAATATGTAATTACATAATTTTGTTGGGGTCATTCCGTTTTAATGACGTATTATGGTGTTATTGTGATGCCAACTTTATGCAATTTCGTATATAAATTAGGTTCTGATTAAGAAAAAGCTGCGGGTTAATTGACCAACCTATTCTTGTCAAATGCATTCCCCGTGGCGGTCAACTCCCCACCCCCAACCCCAAGGCCCAAGAGAACACCCCTCCCCCGCACTTCCCTCGCGCCACGCTCCCGAACCATGCAACCAACCTGCAGCCCCTTCAAAAGCTCCACCTCCACGCATGCATGTATGCACCCGCCTATTTACCTCACGCGCGCCATGCCATCGCAACCACCGTCGTCGTCGTCGTCTTCGGCCGCGCCCCCCGGCGCCATGTCCACCGACACACGCGAGGAGACCGCGGGCTGCCTCCCCGCTGACCAGTCCTGCTTCGCCCTCTCGGCGAGCTCGCCCTACTCCTCGCGTCGCGCCGCCGCCGCGCGCGCCTGCTGCACCAGCACATCCTACATCGTCGTTCTTGGCATCAGCTTCGGGTCCCTCCTCGCCATCCTGCTCATGCTATGTATAATCCGGTGGTACCTCGCGCGGCGGTCGGCGCGCCGGCAGGAGGAGGCCGCAGCTGCGGCGGACGTGGCGCCGGGGCTGGCCAAGAAGTGGTCTGCGGGGCTGGACGCTGACGCCATCGCAGCGCTGCCGGAGTTCGTGTACAGAAGGGAGGCTGGCGATGAGGAGGGGGAGTGCACGGTGTGCCTTGGCGCGATGGCCGAGGGGGAGGCGTCACGGCGGTTGCCCAGGTGTGCGCACGTCTTCCACCGGGGCTGCGTCGATGTCTGGCTGAGGGAGCACTTGACGTGCCCCGTCTGCCGCGCCGTGGTGGTCGTGAGGTTGGCTGGTGGCGCCTGCGCCGAGGAGGAGCAGGAGGGCAGCGCGTCGCGGGATTCGACGTCGCCGGCGCGGCCGCAGGAGAGGGTGGACGACGGGGAGAGGGACCTGGAGGCGCAGTAGTGTTGCGTATCTAACGTACAGGGGTAGGAATTATTGTTGTGGTTTTTTTTTTTTTGGGGGGGGGGGGTGTTGTAGTTTTAGGGATGTGAAATTGCGATTTAGTAATTCGGATGGTTTATTGGCCGGAGGATGCCTGCGCTTGTTGTAGCATTGTATACGAGAATAAATCAAAAGGCAATGCCAAAAGGGATATTTAGAATTTTCAAGTATCATATTTCATGTTGCATCATGCTTTTACTTTCAGTGAAATGGGCCTTACATGTATCCGTGTATGATTCCACGGGCGATTGTACAAAATTTTAACGTAAGTATTGTGGTAAATCAATCAAGAAATGTATTTTTGGCATTAGAGTTAGTAACAGGAAGAAAGAACCGTGTTTCCGCTGTGGAACCGGGGCTCGCTGCCCTTCTCCATTCATTCCCCTTTTTCTAAGAAACGTATTTACACTTTGGTCCCTACATTGTTATATAAATTACATAAACAATCACCAACATGGATAAATCCACTTTATCAGTTGGCGAGTGTAGCCAAATGCATGGAATCAGTTGCTTCCTTCATTTTCATATTACAAGTCATTCCAAATTTCTAGAAATGTTTCACACTATGAGGAAGAAGCGGTGGAGTGGTGCCGCCAATGAGGAAGAAGCTGCTGCTCATCGGACGGTTGTCAAGCGTATTCTTACTAGAGATGAGGAAGAGGAGAAAGGAGTCACATAGGACGACAGTCGTGAAGCAAAGCCAATTAATATCGATTCTATCTTAAATCGGAGCAGTGAGGTCTGATTTGTGGGTGTTATAACCAATTCCTCATGGGATTAGAGCAAATTCTGTAACACAATTCTAGGGGGTATCCAAACAATTCATAGTGGAATCTTTTTTTTAGATAATGGAAGAGAAAAACTCTCCTGGCCTCCGCATCAAGAATGCACACAGCCTATTTTTATTATAGAGTTAAAAGTACCAAAGCAACAAATGCTGTTAATAATGGCTTGAAGCCTTACAATCAATGAACGACTGAAAATTAAACTCAATCATTACAAATCCTGTGACTAAGCCGCCACCCATGAATGTTTAAAAGTTGCTTCGCCACTATCTCCAGCATGTCGCTTCCGGCTAACATAGACTTCTTCTGGGCCGGGTTTTGCAAATTTGCCCAAGCCCTCAGCCAGTGTCCACACAAAAAGATAACCTACAAGGGATTAGTTACAATCTTTTTGTCAAAAACAACGTCATTCCGACATAGCCAAATAGACCAACATAAGACACTAACTCCCACGAGAAGTTGTGACTTTAAAATCTTAGGAATACTGGATAACCAATTCCCAAACATATTTGCTATACTCACCGGAGTAGTTAAATTAAAAGCACATTGAACAACCCACCATGCAAGATGTGCAAAGGGACATTCAATAAAAAGATGTTGAATTGTTTCCTCGTTAATACAAAAACAACACCTTGTGCTTCCCCTCCAATTTCTTTTAAGCAGATTACTTTAGTTAAAACTACCCATCTTTTGAAATACCATAGAAATATTTTCACTTTTAATGGAATTTTAAGTTTTCAAAAAAAGTTCCTAATGAGGACTTGAGAACTGCCAATTAGCGCCTCATAGAAAGATTTTACTGTAAAAAGTTCAGACTTATTCAGAGTGGAATCTAAATTCTAATTTCACAATTGCATCCCAAATTCCGAGATCCAAATGCCGTGTAGAGGAAATTCCCTACTTTTCTATCATAATCATCAATGGAGATGCCAGAGGTACTATCATGTAATGCGATTTATTTTATGAACTCAAGTTCATATGTATCCATTGTGGTCTGTACACTTGTGCATTTTACTATTTAAAAGAACCACGTCGTGGTGGTGGTGGCGGTGGACTGGTGGTCCGTCTTACTTCCACTCCCCTCGCAGAAAATTTGGCGCTGGCATGTGGGCCTGGAATGTCACTGTGCTCCCCCTGACCCATTGCATCGCTCCTTGTCCAATCCCCTCGTTGTCCTTCCCTGACCCCTCATGAGTCGCGTCGCCCCTCACCCCAACCGCTTATGCCACGCTGCACCACAAGCTCGCCACCAACCGCGCCGACCACCACGCTCGCCGTCATCGGGATGGAAGCCACGCTGCGCTTGGCGCCGCCCGATCCCCAACACCAACACCCCTCCTCCCTCTCCGTCTTCCAAGCCGCTGTCACCGGTAGAGGCCGCATAGGACATCAGAGAGCCTACTCTCCTCGCATACATCGAGCAGAGCCACCATGAGTTCATCGCTACCGTCGATATGCGGCCGACCAGAGCCGTCGCCTCAAAATTTTCCAGATCTGGCATCCTTGCAACAGTCGTTGTGAGTCTTCTCGACATCCATCGAGCGAGGCTGGAGAGCTGCTCGATTTCCCGTCATCCCATCCCTGGACAACTCCTCACACCATCCTTGAGACCGTCGGCCAGGCGCCAATGCCACGCTCGCCGTCACCCTTGCGCCCTCGACACCACCCGTCAACGCAGTGTTCGCAACCAGCGCAGCGATGGCTTGGATCCAGTCGGAGGTAGACCGACGCAGTCGTTGACGGCGCACGGGCGCGGCCAGTACAGTGATGAACAGTGGCCCCCTGATTTGGGCGATGATGAGGGCTTTGCTGCAGAGGCACAAACATCAGCACAACAGCGGCTCCCCCATCATAAGCGACGATGGTGGCATTCGATCCAGCTAGATCAACACAAGGTAGCTCGAATCTAGTCTGTGCTAAGCGTATGGATGGATGGCAGCTAGGTGGATGCGGCAATGACAGAGACAAATTGCCAGCTTTGCCTTTGACAAGCCAAGTACAAAAATCACACTGTTAAAACACATGGATGATGGCTATTGTCTATTGTTTGCCCATCTTAAATGTAATTTGGAGTGCAATGAGTTGGTCACTAGATAGGAGTCTGTGCCATCGGCTATTCTGCTTTTACTTAGTTTCAGGTAAAACATATTCATGGAGATCTACTTCATGGCTTTCAACTGATTACTAAAGTTTAACACATGACCTTATCTGTCTTGATCCGGTCGAACAATCGGATTGACGACCTATTGTTTTACTCGGTGAGCATTGGAGTTCGTAAGTAGAAATGTAGAATATCTACATACGTATAATTTTGAGTCAGCTGTAGAAGATCTACTGTTTAGTATTTAGTATGATTGTTTCTTTACTTGTTAACTATCAGCATGAAAACAAAGGAATATATGGTGCATTTGCATACACAGACAATCTTTTTGGCCTACTTGGGTTGCTTCTTTTGCTTTAATTTTTTGCTGAAGAGGCTTTGGTTAGTAAACTCCTCATTAGGGAAAGCAATCGACATCTTGAGTAAATCAGACAATTTATGTAATTGTCTTCTAAAACTTGATATTAGTATGCTTTCTATGCAGACAAAACTAAAATATATTTCAAGCACTGCTTCTATTTTTATAATACTTGTGGCATATCAAGTATTGCCTCGATATGCCGTGGCTACCATTTTTAGTAGCACCAATGGAAGAGTCAACTGCCTGCTCTGTTTTCTTTGTATGCACAAAAGAGTATCAATTGGCATGTATGAAGCACGTAAGGACACCATTTGAAAGACATAGCTATACCTCAAATTTCTTTTCTTCTCTACACAACGTGAGGATCTTTTTTTTTTGTAATGCTTATCTATTTTGCACGAACACATATGATTTTTCAGAAATCTAACTTCAAATTTTTATTGCATGCAAGTGAGAAATCAACTGCATCACGTGAAAATGTATTTGTTGGTGGCAAGAACTGTTGGGAGTAAGCACTAGGTAGATCAGTTATATAAAAATTTGTACAGGTGATTTCTTTGATCAATAATATAATAGATTTGCATTCAAACATTTCCAAACATGCATAGGTATTCATCATCTGTAAATTGGGAAATGCGGTGACCAACATTTCCTATGTTGGTTTACAGCGAGATGTTCTCGATCCAAGGACAAATCAAGTGCTCCGGATAGTGCTATTGAACAAATGCTCATGAAAAATTCTGAAAACATTTAACAACATTAGTACAAAATCAATTTACCATGTCAGAAAATTTCAAATCTAGACTTGATCTACACATTGAGAAACAAAAAAAAAATATGCTGAAAAGAAAATTATAAAATAATAAGGAAAAAGATTCACCAAAATATGTCTTTTTGTTTCTCCTAATATTTATAGCATTTTAGTTGAATTTTTGCAGGATGCTAGATTATATCATGATCTATCTAAATATTTTTTTCGGTATTTTTCACGACCATTTACATCATTTTTCGAAAGGTGAAAGCACGGTAGCACCAAATATTTCCTCAATCCAGGGGGACCCCTCTTTAGTACGAAAACCGTTTGACGGTTTGAGGCAGCCTTGCAATTCAACCATCAATACCCTCACAGCCTCACGGCCTCATCCATCTTACAAACACAACATGTCGACAACTAGATTGTGACGCCCCGTGTCATTACCCTGGAGGGTAATCACACTTAAGCATACGAATTACTATTCATCTGCCCGGTAGGACACCGTTCCGACGAATAGTAAGCCTTTTATCAGAGCTACGCGGCAGAACAATAAGATATAAACTATACTTTTTATTCCAGTTAGCCACGCAAGGTTATGGTTCTTACAAATAGTAATTTACAACTGCGAAAATGGGACCAAGTCCCTTCGCTTGTCTTTCCTCGCTCCAACAATCTTCCACTAGTCCCCACTTGTTGAAAAGTTGCCCATCTCACCCTAGTCCTCGTGGTCAACGCCTTCACCTCCTGCGGCCTCTTTGGTACTTGCGTGTCCTTCGTCCCACTCAGGATAATTCCTGACCTGACTAGGATCTAACAAAGGAGAATACTAACAAGGTTGAGTACAAAAGTACTTAGCAAGCATTAATAGCAAAAGATGCACTGTATGACTTATCTCTGTTCATTATCATATTTTCTATATCATCTCTTTTATGAAAAAAAAACAATTCATTAAAATATTAGGTGGCAGATTTTAATACTGAAAACACTACTTGTAACTCGGAGAGAAGATAGACCCCCAGTGGTTCCCGTAGACTCCAATCCAGGAGACTGGCATGAATTCATGATTTTGTTTAGCATTGTGCAGGCTTTGTACCACTTTACCCATAGCTATTCTGAGCTCTTTGTGAACTGGGTCCACCGCACTTCCTTTTATACGGGTTTGAGATCAGAATATATAATATTTTCTAGGTTACATGATTAATTTCTCCATCCATTGCTTTTTGTCGGTGCTGACCTCGTCACTCACCGAGTTCTGGTAATGTTGGTTGAGGCAACTTCTATCCTGCACTCAACACTCCACCTTAGCGTTATAGCGCCTTGGATCCCCCACTTCCGGACTTCTCCTACCGGTCCTGGGTTCCTCCATCACACTCACACATATTACTTACGCATTGTGGAGAGCATAATTACGTAACAAGGTAGCATTTTCTGCCCATCGAAACGGGAAAATGGTTGACACTTAATTACGGTCTCTAACCGAGTAAAAGTTTTGTTGGTCCTTATATTTTAACAATATATAAAGGGTCCCACCTCTTGCCTCATTTCTTACCTGCCACGAGCCCCCTTTACCAGCCATATAAACCTCTTTATCACATCACTTTTCATCTTTCTCATCTCTTTCGTAATCATCTCAATCATTTGATTTGAATTTTGAGAAACAATTTTTGATGCAATACATATAATACAGCAATATACAGTTTACATTTAATACAACTATGTTTATATTCAAGAGGATAGCTTGCCTTCGTATTTGTGGAAAAGGTCGGCGTCGAATAATTCCTGATCAGTTACTCCTGTCAGCGCTAGTTTGTCCTCTGTAGCAATGCGGCAGCTCGAATAGTATATAAATAAATACTTAGTTGATTTTGAGTGATAGTAAGCGTATAAATGTTAGTGCATCTTCTTTTGTTAGCAAATTTTAATTTAATAATATTTTTTGGATTCCTTGCTAAGTTAGCACTCCCCTAATTACGATTCGTTCTATGGTCTACTGGCTTTTGGATTGCTAGCGCCTAACTTCGGATTCTACCACATGACAATTAAAAATTACTACATGTTCCTGCATGCAACTAAGCCTATTCAATTTTACGCATGCAACTAACTGCCTAAATGTTTTTACACCGGTGCTGTTTAATTTAATTAATCTAACATGAATAATTTATTTTCTAAAGCAACCGACTATTTTATTTAATCCAGTGGTTTCTAAATGTGATTAATTGCATCAGTTAACCTTAGATAAATATTACAACTTTTTCATGCATTTAATTTCTATAGGTCTGGTTTATGGTTAATTATTCGTACGCGGCTTTAACGATCATCCGGTTCAACGATTATACGGCTTGAACTATTCTTTGGTCCAATAACTACAAAATACTAACAATTATAAATTTTATTGCTACATACATTAAGTATTACAATTTTGTGGAATTTATACTCTTGCCTTAATTCTCCTATATGCCTAGTCCTAATCATCTACTCCTAATTCCACCAACCTCCCTCTCTTTATCCCTAATTTCCTATCTCCTTCCCCTTCATTCGGCCGACACCCTCACAACACCCCCCCTTCTCACTTGCATACTCCCCAACTCAATCTTCCCCTCCACTCTCTCCTGGAGCCGCCGCCCCCCCCCCATGGCTCCCCTCCTAGTGCTTCTTGGCCGCGCCCCGCTCCTTCGGTCGACCGCCTCTTGCTCCGTCGCCTCCGGCCGCCCCCTGGTTTATCCCCGCTCCACCCAACTCCGGCTCCTCCTCCCCGGCTGTGCGCCTCCTGCTCCCTGGGCCCGGCTCGGCCCTCAGTCCATAGCTCCTCCCTACCGTCGGCTTGGCCGCCTCCACCCACACCATCCATCTGCTCGGCTTGGCCGGTGCGTCCCTGGTTCCCGGCTCTCAGCTCGCCCCCTACACCCTCTGTTGCGCCTTGGTGCCTCCGGCCTGGCCGGCTTGGCCTTCGGCCACCGATCGCTTCGTTTCGCTGCGCCCGGCCACCCATGCCTCACCTCACTCCCATCCCCCCATTAACCCCTTCTCTATTACTCCAGTTCTGAACATTTTCACTGATTTCACCTTTTTTGTATTTTAGTTCATGGATGCTTGGTTATAGTGAGGTATGCCGGCTGCTACCAATATTACTAAGGTACTCTACCCTTTAGTCCTCCTTCTACTCCTCCCTTTGCTCTGTGATGGTTACTGATGAACTGAGAGCTACTTTGCTACTATGGGATGTTCTGTGTGTATGAGTAGTTCATCCTAGGGTATGAATGGTAGAATGGCAGTGGGGGTAGGAATATGAGTCACCTGATGAGTTGAGTTTTGCCAGTTTTGGGGTCGTGGCTGATGTGGTGGCCAGTGTGGTCGAGCTGGGGCTGCCGGCAGTGGGGTGGTGGCCAGTGTGGTCGAGCTGGTCTTGGCGTGGCCTTCGGTGGTCGATTGCGGTTCAACTGCCGCCGCTGGCGTCGCCCTTGCCCTTCGGCTTCCTCCTTCTCCCTGGCTCCCTTCTTCATTTTTGCTCCCTTCCTGCTATGGTCTTGGCCTTTCGGCTGAGAAGAAGTGGGAGGGGGAATGGCTTTGTGGATTATGCTTCGGGGATGTCTCTACTATGCTCCTCTGTGCAAGCTGGCTCGGCCTTATCACTTAGCTGTGTTCTCCTGTGTCCAGGGGGTGTGGATTTTTGGATATTTTCAGAGTTGTGTTGGCTAGGCAGCAATGTTACTGATGGTTTTGGTGTTTTGAGATACCCTGTGATGTTTCGACTGAGGGTATGGTTTAAGGGGATGTGAACTATGGGATTATATTGTGGTTGAAGCAATTGTAAATAGCGGGTGTTGGGTTTCTAATAAATACCGAATGATGATACCTACATAAGTGCGAGGGCACCGATTAACTCTAGTTGATCTGGGTATCTCGACGATCAAGGGGCTGACTAGCTTGAGTTGATCTGGGAACCCTACGGAGCTTCAGGGAATTCTGACGGCCACTTCCTATATTCTAATTCCTATCTACTGCTCTTAACTTGGCTTGCTAACCGTTTTCTAACTTTCTTAACAAGCGACGAACATATGGATAGAGGGATGGTCCGATGGTTTGGCGATATATGGACAAATGGCAAGGAGGGCTTCGACGATGAGCATGCAACACTTTTATTTTATTCATTTTGTTATTTACTCAAAGTTGTAACTTATACCGTGATCTGATGTAACCAAATTTTGTAATTAATTCCGGAGATGTAATATTTTACCTTTGATTGCAATGAAGTCTTATATGTTGATTCGATGCGATGGATTATTGTAATTTATTTGAGAATGTAACTATGTTGCATTACTACTTTTAAATTCATCTTATAAATTCTGGAGATGGATTCTGGTACTACTTTTATGAGTAATGAAATCTTGGAATTGCCTGCAAGTTATAATGTTGATGAATTATTTTTGTAGCAAAATGTTACATTGTAAATTCAATTGTAGAATTTTGATAGCATCCTCTTATGTGATTTTGCGCGGCGATGAGTTCAAAGTCAATTGCGATTATGATTTGTTTTGGTTTAGAAAATTTTAATTTATGGCTAATTACAGTTTAATGACATTTAGATTAGTTTAATTTTCTCGGGTTCTCACATAGATGACTGTTGAAAAGTTTTGCTTCTATTTTGTTAAGTAGAATAATTCTATCTGTTAATGTGGTAACGATGGGGCCTTGAGCCAAGTTGTTGTTTCTGAAATCACTTGAGTTTATTTTACCAATTTTGAAAACATGTAATATGATTATTTTCTTAGTCCGTAGCAATGCACAAACATTCAACTAGTTTTAAGAAAATTCCTATGTATACAATATGCTATAACATGTAGACATGTATATATATATATATATATATATATATATATATATATATATATATATATATATATATAAAATATATAGTCATATGTGTGCAAAATATAGTCATATGTGTGAAAAAAAAAAAAGAAATGGATATGCACGTAAGAAAAAAAAGAAATGGACTCATATTACAAAGATGAGTAGTCTTTTGTCATTTTTACAGCGTACATACAAAAGAAATGGACTCATATTACAAAGATGAGTAATCTTTTGTCATTTTTACACATACAGTCGTATTTTTGCACAACTTTTTGTGTTTGCACATATTCTACATCTACGAATTTTTTGAAGCGCATAAGTGCACAAGCCATAAATTGGTGTATATGAAATCGAGTTCAGATCTATATACAACAGGTCAATATCTTCTGATACTGTAGCAGTTGACATAAATTTTTCTCGAACATGACCTTCTAAGTTCTAATCATTTTTATTTTTTTTCTGTCCTTAAATAACTCGAATAGTAAAAACAAAACAAAGACCAAGACATAAAAAGAAGTAAATTAGCAGAACCCAGCCCACCGTCGAAAGAAAATCCTGTAAAATATCATCGCCTTCGCACCCATATTACGTCATTTCAATCTCATAACATATAGCAAAATAAATAAACTATCTCTTTGCATGGCCAAGTGTGGTGATTTGAAAGGGCACCATTGAGAATATGTCACTTCATAGAATGGTCTTCTACGTTTTGCCACTATAGATGTTGCAATTCATGATTTATCATTATATAGAGTGACACTTTATAATTTATTACTTTTTGACAATTTTGCCCTTACCATCTTCTTCCCCCTTCTTTCTTTCTTCCCCTCTTCTTCTCACTTCCTCCCTTCCGCCTCTCTTCTCTCTAGGCCGAACCAGTCCGGATCCAGCCGCCACCACCGCCATCGGTGCTTGGCCTCGTCGCCTCCCGCGTTGACTGGGCCGTCGCCGCATGCGCTGCTACTGCCGCGCCATCGGTCTTCCTCGCCTCGGCGCCGCACACTACTACAAAATAGGTCATACTAGACGCCTCATCACGCAGCGGTTCCTTTGGGCTATGCTCATTAGTAATTTCCTGAGCGGTTTGTAAATAGAACCGTCTGTGATACGTAATTATCAAAGATGGTTTTTAATACGAACCGTCTGTGATACTTCACAGACTATCATAGACGGTTCTTAATACGAACCGTCTGTGATAGTCTGTGAAATATCACAGATGGTTCTTAATACGAACCGTCTGTGATAAGTATTTTATTACAGACGGTTTGTATTAAAAACTATCTGTGATTTGGATTTTACCATGGCTTGAATTTTCTCTTTGATTTTACTATGGCTTGGAATTTTTCACTCTCTGATTTTATCATGGCTTGGATTTTTTGCCACAGCAGGGGATTGGCTACCGCGGCAGAGGATTGTGTGCTGCGGCAGAGGATTGTGTGCCACGGCAAAGGATTGAATGCCATGGCAGGAGCGTGGTAGAGGATTGACATTTCAATCCTCTACCGTAACAATCTCTGCCGTGAAGCCAATCCTCGCCATGCACACAACCTCGCCATGCACACAATCCTCTCGCCACAAGACACAATCCTCGCCGTGGCAGCCAATCCCCTGCCGTGGCACACAATCCTCTGCCATGGCACACAATCCTCTACCGTGGCAACCAATCCTCTGTCGTGGTAAAAATTCCAAGCCATGGTAAAATCAGAGAGTAAGAAAAATTCTAAGCCATAGTAAAATCCAAGTCACAGACGGTTTTTAATACAAACCGTCTGTGATGAGATACTTATCACAAATGGTTCGTATTAAGAACCGTCTGTGATGAGATACTTATCACAAACGGTTCGTTATACGAACCTTTTGTGATATGTCATCACAGACGATTTTTGATACGAACCGTCTGTGATTCGCAGCACGAGAGTTCAAAAAAAAATTAACGCATGCACGGGAGGCAAAATATTTTGGTGTTCTCCTTAAATATCCCAGCGGCGGGAGGCCACCCCAGCCTTGTCTTCCATGGGGAGGGTGAGTGGTACTTTCTTCAGCCCTAGGACCGCAAGTATCCCAACGGCGTCCGCCCCAACCGCGCCACCGGCTCCGGCTACTGGAAGGCCTCCGCCTTGTGCCTGGGCTTGGTCCCTCCTCATGGCTTCGTTCCCCCTCCCCTTGTTGGTTATATTGGTTTGTACGTGCAATCTTGATTTATTCATTTTGATTTGTGATGCTAGTTATGCATGCATGGTGAGGTGTTGGAGGTGGACTATCATGGCTTACTGAGGTACAATACTACTCCCCTCTATCTATTCTCTCTACCCTTTGCTCTGCGATGTGGGAATGGATGATGATATGGGCTATTGTCAGTGTTCTGATGGAATGGGTTGGTTCACCTGGTTGGTTCGGCTGGAGGCCAAAATAATAGTGGGAGGGGAAAGATGGTGAGTACCTTACTTGGTCAGATTTGGATGGAATGGCAGTGATGATGGTGCTGTGGTGATGGGGGTGTTCTCTGGTGTACTCACCGCATCTGCATATATACGATCTTCTTCCCTCTTTTTTTTAACTGCGTGCGCGCGTGCAACTGGACAAGTAACGCGGAAGCTACTTAGTTCTCATGTAGGTTTGAGCAGCAGCAAGCAATCCGATTTTTTTTGCAATACAAAAAACTATCACAGACGATTCTTATTCAGAACCGTTTGTGAAAATAGCTACCACAGACGGTTGTTATTCAGAACCGTTTGTGAAAATAGACTATCACAGACGGTTCTGAATAAGAACCGTCTGTGGTAGCTATTTTCATAAACGGTTTTAAAACCGTCTGTGATGACGGTTTAGAACCGTCTGTGATGACGTTTTGTGTAGTAGTGGCTCCAGCTACCGCCACTTCACCGCGCCTTGGTCGGCGTCGCTCGGGCCTCCCTCGACCATCGTATCCCGTGCCTCGACCATAGCTAAGCCACCACAGTCATCGCCCTCGACCTAGCCTCGCGCAAGCCGCCGACAAGAGAGGAAGAAGGAGGGGAGAAGGAAGAAGGGGGTAAAGACATGGGCAAAATGTCCGAAGTGTCACTATATATAATGACAAATCATATATTGCAATATCTATACTGGTAAAACGTTTGAAGCGACGTATTTTTAATTGTCCCATTTGAAAACGGTTGATGCAATGTCATCTAAAAGCTCTCTATTTGCGGTGGAATTCCGGCCCTCTCCGCGTTTGGCAGACGTACCTGGACAAACGCGCGCGCCCACGCGTCCTCGAATTTTCCTTGCCGTGCTCGGCTAGCACGCCTGGGCCATCGGATCGCGTCTGATCAACACCTCGTGTAGCTCTAGAGATCTTCTGCGCCTGGGTCTCTTTCGGCTGAAGCTCCCCATGGCTCCACCTCCCTCCTCCATTCCCCATTCTATTTCGGGCCCCTAGGTCTCCTTCGGCTGAGACCTCCTCATGGCTCCACATCCCTTTGGATCGGGCTCCCCCACGGCGCCACCTCCCTCTGGTGGTCTTGCACCCGGCTCCTCACCTTCGGCCGCACCTCTGGCCCGCACCGTCTCTGTGCCCCGGCCGCACGCCTGTGCCTGGCCCGTGCTCCCCGGTTGGCTGAAGCTTTCCGTGGCTCCACCTCCCTCCTCCATTCCCCATTCTATTTCCCCCGGGTCTCCTTGGCTAAAGCTCCCCATGGCTCCACCTCTCTCTGGCTGAGGCTACCCCACGGCGTCGCCTCCCTCTGTGGTCTTGCACCCGGCTCCTCACCTCCAGTCGCTCCTCCGGCCCACGTCGTCTCTGGGTCTGGCCAGACGCTTATGCTCTGGCCCGCTCCCGGTCCTAGCTGAGCAGCGCATGCATGTCTGACCCCTACGCTTGTGCGCCAGACTCCTCCGACCTTCCACCGCTCGACCATCGCCTCGCCCGGCCGGCTCGGCCTCCGGCCGCCGACCGCCTCGGCCCAGCTCGTTTCCCCTGGTTCTCCACCGACCTGGTTGCCCTAGCTCGGCCGCACTCCCCTCTCCCCTTTTCCCTTCTTGTTTTGCTTCGGTTTTACAGCTTGCGCTTGATTTACGTTTTGATGTTTGTTGGTTTAGGCTCATGCATGGTGATTGACTGGAGGTGGGTTACTAGATGCTTGGTTTTGGTGATGCGCAATGGCTCTTGGTGGCCTTTGTTCGTCGACGTATAAAATCCCCCTGCTCTCTATACTCCCTCCCACTACCCCCTCCCTCCCTTCTGTGATGCTTATGGATGAATGATGCTATTAGTGCTATGTGGCTGTTTATTGACTCTTGGTGGCCTTTGTTCGTCGAGGTATAAAACCCCCTGCTCTCTATACTCCCTCTATCCCCTCGCTCCCTCCTGTGATGCTTATGGATGAATGATGTTGTTAGTGCTTTGTGATGAATATGTGATGCTACTTGGTGTCAGTTTATCTCTTACTCGAGTTTATGCATCGGTGGTCGTTTACCTAAATGTGCTACTATAAATTGTAAACAGATGCAACTCTTGCTTAACATTGTTTGTTGTTTTCGGTGTCTTCATTTTTTAGCTTCATTTGATATGAATACTGAAATGGAAGTGTTATCGTTACACTTTCACCGATTGCCTTCCTGATTTCCTTACGACTTGCCTTTTATTGTCAGCTCCATACCAGATGCTGCATTTGTTTTGTGTGTGACTCTTCTACAGTAATGATGCTGCATGTAAATTAGCGATCTAGGCTATTACAAATGGCTGCTTTTACAGGTGACTATTTATTAAACTTCCGGATGTTCTTCACAGCCCAAGTATGTTAGATATTCGTATGCTTACGTAGTGTTTTTCTTACGCTACCAATACAGATTACGATTTGTGCACTTTTTTTCTTACACTACCAATACAGATTACGATTTGTGCACCTTTTTAACAAATCTTTCTATGTCATTCGATAGTACTAGAACATCGCAATTTCATGTGAAATAAACAAGTATGGGTTTTTCTTCATACAATTTTCGTGTATTACAAAGAAAATAACCACAACTGTACATTGCGTGGCAGTTTTATTACGATGGATGAACCCCACACTTTTTTTGTTTTCGGTGTTTCATTCTAATACAATGATAGGAACGTGTGATAGTCAGGTGAATTGTTATTTCCTGACCAGATTTTCCTCTCTAACAAAGTATTGTTGTCTCCTTTTTTTAGCGATACATATTGCTATTTCCTCACCTTGCTTTTCTTGCTTTTTTAATTACTCTGATCTCCTAGCAATTTTATTCAGGTTGTAAGGGTGAAATAAAATGCTCATAGTTACATGAGAAGAGAACTTGTATGAGGAGAATGTTTGTCCTTCAACAAACAAGCATACAATTTCCTAAATTAATTTTGTGATGCTGCGCAAGTGAACCTACAAAGACAAGGGACTCTAAAAAGTTGAAAATAGGGCAATACTTATGTGTTTCCAGGGTTTTCTTTACCGTGTTTAGAAAGCCTTGGCACTATAACTATGACATCTTTTGCTTATTCTGTGTTGAATATTTCTTCCATTGTATTAAGTCTTAGAAATGATAGACACTCAATTATATTTGGTTATCTTCATGTTCTTTGCGCAATGGACATGCTGCTGTTTGAAAACTGTGACAATGCATTCAATAGTTTATAAATGTGAAATTGCATTTAATTTTGGGTGGTCATGTTGTTGGATACATTTAAATACATTGGGCACTGATGTATCACCCAATATGCAAGAAGCCAATGCTACACATCCGCTATCCATTTTGAAAACCAGGCTAATTAAAACTGCCATAGTGCTGCATATGCTACAATTGAAGTCTTCTTTTCCCCATCATTATTCCCCTCAGATATAGTTTGCTAATTAAGTGCACTTTCTTTCATTTGAACCTCGTGGAAAATAATTTTCTTTTATTTTTCAATTATCAGAAGGCAATTGAAGAAATCTTTAGGCGAATGGGACCAGGAATGTCAAAATTTATATGCAAGAAGGTCTGTTAATATATACATCAAAATACCCAAGCCTATTGAGTAGTGACAGAATTAATATAAAGAGATTATATGATTTTTGTGTGAAAAATACAATCTTTATATTTGGTATGAGGTGTCAGCCTCCTCTCTTTTCTTTTTAACAACAGAGGGTACTCTACTACTCTCTATGTTCCATCTCTTAAATAGCAATGTTGGTCCAGGCGCATGGTAATCGTGATTGTTTGTCTATGGGTCTATGGTGCATTTCTGTACCATTATACTTGTTTGATGCTTGTGGGCTGCAATTGTGTATTTCATGACTAATAAGAATGACAATGTGCCTCATATTTAGTGAGTAGACTATAGCGTGCTTAGATAAACATAAATACAAATGTTGTGCTGGCATTCACTTCATGGCCACGGTTTATGCTAAAAGCCATGGACATGCAATTGTGCTACACTTCTCTGGCTATTATTTGGTTTGCATTTCCAATTTTTGGCTGCCATAGCAACGTGTGGTTGTTTTGGACCTTTTGGTCACTTCTCTATATGAAAGATGGTTGTGGGCCTTGTAGCTTACAAAAATATGTCTATCACACCAATAGTGACACACACTTTGCCATGAAATAACTTTATCAGCGAACTTGCGACATGATTTTCTGGATCTAAACTTAAGTACAAACTATTTGCTGCCATATTTGCATAGGGTATGGTCATCAATGGATAAAAGTGCTTCTACATGTTTTACTTGCAGCTAATTAAAAATTTGAGAGTAAAGATATTTTATTGGCAAGAATCATTAGTAGTGGTAGCTTTCAAAAATAAAAAGGAAGCATCTACTGGTTTTAGACCTGGAGTTTGTATATATCTATTAATTAAATACTGATTCAGTAATGTTTTGAACTAATGTGAAACAACTTCCTTTATGTAGGTTGGAAGTGTTGATGACTATGATGAGTAGTTATCTATAGAGGTACCTCTTCTATTCTCAAATAGCCCATTTGCTCTAAAAAGAATTCTCCTCCACTTACTAATTTGCTCTTAAGAGAGTTATCCTCTACTAGCTATGTGTTGATTTGAATTGGAGGTCTCATGCTGATACTAATGTAGATCATATGACTAAATTGTTGATGAGTGTGCGTGTTGATGCAGGACCAAGAGAAAGCAGTATGGATGCCAAATGAAAGCATATAACAAATGCATTCCTTGATGAATTCGTGTTCCTATTGCTTGGTGTACGATCTCTTTTTAAAAACTATTTTGTGCTTTTATCTTTATGTCATACATATATCATTTTTTCAAAATTTTTGGTAATATGCATAAAATGTTTGTGCCATCAATGATCAGTTTCTGCTGAACGTGGCCATATGACTAACACCTTAGTATTTTATTTTACATCATGTATTTTCTTGTCGAACCAACTTTCTTCTTAACTATCCGAAAATATGCTAACAAAATCTGTTGCTCGGATTAACCCAGGAGACTTGTCTATAAACAATGACTTCACAACGAAAAGCTACACCTTTTGGTAGACTACATCAGGCAAAGCATTTCTGCAAAAAAAAAAACATGAATATGCAGGCTAATGCCCGCTGAACATGTTGTCTGTTTCGTAAAAAAACCTGTACTGCTTATGTATGTTTCTAAGACATTCCACCTTATATTGTATATAGGTGTTCCTTTTCCTGTTGTGTTAATACACTTATCATCACTACTTAGTATTGTTTATACATGTCGTATACTTCTATACCTACGGATTCTATAGATTACTATGCTTCTATACCTACGGATTCTATAGGTCAGTACCAGACATCGCATTATTTGTCCATACATAACACTATGTTACACACAATGTCTTAGCTTTACATAAATACCATTTCGTTACAAATACTACATTGCCTCTCTGTACGCACTATTACATACTACTGTTTGCTGCTAAGATCTAACTATATTATGTTGTAAATAGACCTGATCCTGATATCACGAGTTTTTAATGCACACATATAGCTATCGTGCACAAAAAAAAAGAGAAAAATTTCCTCTACCATCACGCTAGAACGGCAGCGTGGCGGAGGGCACAACAACGTTCTAGTAGGATTTATTTCCGCTTCTCCTCGCTTCCCCGTCCCGTCTGCCACGCGGCCGCCTCCCTCCCCGCCCACCGGGATCTCGCGCGCGGCGGAGATAACACCAGACCACACCTCCTTCCTGAATATTCTAGAAGCCAGACCCCCCCCCCCGCGCCGTGGATGAGCGGCGGCTCGGGCCCCCTCCCCTACTCGATGCCCGAGGTGGACGGCGTCAAGGTGCGCTCCCGATCCAATTCCCCATTTCTTTGTAAAAGGAGTCGGCGAGGCGTAGGCGTAGGCGCGTAGCTTTTGTTGCGGTGAAACCTGGTCTCCGTGGAGATTACCACCGTGATCTCGAATCCGTTTGGTGCGGCGGCTTGATTCGTGTCGGCAGCGATTTGGCTTGATTGATCGGTTTTTGTTTGTTTGAGGAGCTGAGAGTGCGGGAATTTTTGTTGGTTTGAGGGGTTCGTGACCTCAGATCTTTGGGTTTAGCTACTGCTGAATTCGTTTTGGTTAGTATTGAGGACGGCTCTCGTCTGCGCCTAACTGACTAAGGATGTCAGATCGGATTGGACGTCTTAAGCTGCTCCTCCTCTAGGTTGTTTCGATCTGCTTGAGGCCATTGTTAAGTTAAATAAATTAAATGGTTGTTTCGTAGTGATCCAGAGTTGTGCACTGATGGACTCAAATAGTTGGTATATTGCTATATCATCTCTACTGGTTTGCCGTATTAAAACTTTTGTGCCCAACCCATTACTCGAGAGACGTACATTCTGTCCGTTGAATGCTATGGTCATCTCAGATCAAAGGTCGAAGTATTTATAAATCGTGTTATGAAACTTTGAACTAGTTCTTTTAAATCAGCAATGTCTGAGCATGTTTAGTGCTCCATAAGATTTACGATCACCAGTTATAAGTAAATTCACTTTCATGTGCTCTTTTGGGTAGTAAACAGTTCGATGTTTAGGGCCTGTTTGTTTGAGCTTGGAAAAAAAACCTAAGCACAAACAAACAGGGGGCTTTTCAACCAAAAAGCCAAGCCACCAATATACTATAAGCACGAAGCTGGCTACGATGTGCTTTTGTGGGTTGGGAGTTGCCCCTGGGCATCGAAGCTGGAGTTATTTACACGCTTCTACCAGGTATAAAAGCCCCCCCCCCCTAACTCTAACCCATTTGGGACAACCCCCAGCTGTGTGCGCGTATCCTCCCAATGGCCGTGCATCTTATGCCACTAGATGTCTGTTTCATATAGATGTGCCTTTCTGCTGAATATGATGGAGTGCATGAAGCCATGAATAGAAAAATTAGAAATACAACATAAATATGCATGGTTGGCTCGGCAGAAAGGCTCATCTATATGAATATGCTTTAACCACCTGTCCGGCATAGGGGCAGAACTCAGAAGGGTATACATAAAAGCATATTCACAAGCGCGCTTTTCTGAATATCATATACACTGCAAATAGGAATCCTGAAATTGCTAGCTGCGAGAGGATGTCATATCTCTTTGTTTGCATGTATCATAAATGCAGCTACTTTTACTGAAGTGAGTATAAAGTAGTATCACTGCTGTCATATTCAATTAAGGAAGATACTTATTATTTTGTTTTGTTGGATGACTGGAGTTTTCCTTTTCTAAATTTGGATTAATACTAGTTTTGACGCCATCTTAAATTTAGTAATAGTCTGCTGTTGATATTGAAGTTTCTTTCATCTGCAGTCTGTCAGTGATAACGATGTTCACAACATAGTGCTTTCTTATCTTATGCACAACTGTTATAAGGAGACCGCAGAGACATTCCTATCCAGCACTGGGTTGAAGTTACCTGTTGATTATAGTGTGGATGTGGATAAGCGTAAAGGTATTTATTTGCAGGTCAATACGGAATCATGTATGTACATTATTTAGGGATGTTTTACTTGTTAAATTGCATACCTTAAGCATTTTTGTACAATTTTGTAAATTCCCTGCAATCTGGTTTAGAAATGGTCCACTTTGCTATAACTTTTCCATCTTCGTATTCCTTCCAAGTTTCCATTACAATTTTTCTGTTAATGAAAGATGTGTACTACAGCTACAATCACTAACATTAATTCAGCTAACTGAAAAATTCTTGCTAAATTAACTGCTCAGTGGAATTGCAGCATTATATTACAGTGTTTTGAAAGGCGGGTGCCTAGGCGGTGCCTTGGCGCTAGGCGACACCCTCCCGCCAAGCCGATTTATCCCACCTGGGCGGCTACCTAGGCTTGCTTAATTGGCGATTAGGCGCTAGGTCTTGGTGAACACGGTTATATTATTTGTTTAGCTAGTGGGATATGAGCCATCTCTGTTGAAAATAGACAATTCTGTTGTTTACTGTCATTTGTCACTTTAGAAATAGATGATGTTGCTGTTTATTGTCATTTATCACTTTATCACTGGTGGTTGGGTGTGATTCCGTGCAAACCATTGCAAAATGCAAGCTTTGTTCAATATTTACCAGGAAGTCAGGAACCATAGTCTGTAGACATATTGAATTAATAGAAGTGGGTATAACTGTTTTATTGGGTTTTTTTTTTTGCTAATGTGCATTCTTAACCTACAGATTAGGTTTCCTCACTGCTTAGCAAAACCTAAGTAAATCAATGGGTAATTCCTTCCTATTTTTGAACTTTTTTATTTTCAGGATACTTTTTAGTGCAGCTTATCTTTAGTATTAACTTCTCTTGAATTTTTTAGTATTTTATAAAAAATACTTGTGGTTCCAATGGATATTAAATGTGTTCTGGTTCTAGTTAATCTGTCATGACCAAGGGAAAAAAACGGCGGTTACGGGAAAAACCAGTGAGAATCGGGAGGAAAAAAACCGCACGGATTTTTTCAAATTTAAATTTAAATTTATGACTGCATAACGCACTTCTTAGGTTGGTTTAGGCATTTTTTGTGCTAGATTACATATTGTATGAGCTAAATATGGTTGAATTATTGTATGAGCAAGTTTTCCCGGTTTTCTCTGTTTTTTCCGGTTTTGGTAGTGGTTTTTCCGGTTTTGGGCGGTAACCAACATCCCCAATTCAATTTTCCATATTCGAAATTTGACCTATGTTTTTGCCGGTTTTTCCGGTTACCGTTATCGGCCGCCGGGCGGGTTTTTCTCTGGTTCCGAGATTTGTATCCTTGGTCATGACCATATAAATCATGCCAGTTTTTTAAAATGACCATTTGTATTCCCATTTGTATGCATACACTCACTATTTGCCTCTAATGCTGTGTATTGATTTTCTTTCAGCAATTTATAATTTTGTG
Organism: Phyllostachys edulis; assembly: GCA_036346405.1. Lineage (NCBI taxonomy): Eukaryota > Viridiplantae > Streptophyta > Magnoliopsida > Poales > Poaceae > Phyllostachys > Phyllostachys edulis. The sequence goes on from CM070561.1 coordinate 72,381,671, forward strand.
TTGGAAGGGAATGCCCTGAAGGCGATAGAGCTGACAGAAGAGTTGGCACCTACTTTGCTGGAGAATGATATGGATTTACATTTTGATCTTTTAAGTCTTCACTTCATTGATCTAGTTCGTTCCAGAAAATGGTGAGTACTTGCAAAAATTATATTTGGAGGGAAAATTGTGTTAGAAGGTTTGATTAATATGGATATTTTGACTGACAGCACAGAAGCTCTTGAGTTTGGCCAGAAAAAGTTGACACCATTTGGGAAGGTTCCCAAGTATGTTGAGAAACTAGAGGTACTTTTTCCTTAATCCTACAGGCCTTAGAATGCAATTTATCATATGCTTATTTTATACCGCATTAGGCCTCCTTTTGAGTCCATACAGTATAAGGAATGTTGTTGTCCAGTATGCATGAGAAATGAATGTACTATACTGGTATGAAGGATGTGTTGGCAAGACAGTACTGGTATACCACCTCCATTCTGCTTGATGCCCTAGGTCTGATTTGATGTCAACAGCTTTGACTAAACGCCACCAAACTATGATGCATTGTATTATGTTTAGTGAATAAATCAGATCCCACCGTTGATGTCATATTTGCATTGAATTTGATTTGTCATGGCTGGCGCTATATCAGTACTACATAATTGTTTGGTGTTCAGTATTGATGAGTAATGGCTCATTATCATCATCAACGATACTGGGTGCTAGCTTTAGTAAAGCACATGTGGTGAAGATGATTGAAGTTGTGAAGGACAATTCAGCCAGTGAAATGCATATAATTTTTTTTAGCATGGCAGATATGGGGACATGATGATGTGTTTTGGATGTTTGGTCCATAATATGCATGGAAGAATATGAAAAGTCAACTTTTCATTGTATAGGAATTTATGGCCCTTCTAGCTTATGAAGAGCCTGAGAAATCACCTACGTTTCATCTACTAAGCCCAGAGTACAGGCAGAATGTTGCAGATAGCTTGAATCGGGTTGCCCTTGGTATGTTCTAAGATATATCCTGTTTACCTCCTGGTATCGTAACCTCATTATTCCCCATTAGCTGATTATGATCTGTCACATGATCAATGGCAGCACATGCCAACCTACCCGCATATTCAACATTGGAGAGAGTGATACAGCAAGTGACTGTGGTTAGACAATACCTAGAGCAGGAATTCGACAAGGTAACAGCTCTACTTGTCAATCATGTTTCTGTACCATATCTTATTGAAACCTTAATTTTTCGTAGGCACTCATCTCATGATTTTTACTAGTATTCATGTGCTTTTAAATTGAGGTGATTGCTTGTGTATCTCTTTGTTCTTGGAAGTTCTACCTACCTACTAGTCCTCTTCAATTGAGTTTTCGCTATTGGTGCTCTTAACAGCACGATGCATGCATGACATTTGAAACTCTTGGGGCAGGATTCTTACCCACCATTTTCTTTGAAGGCCTTTCTGAACAAGTGAAGTGCAATCAATCAACTTTAGACTACCGCCTCCACGCCATTGGATACATGTGCCCTTTAGAGTGTGCAAACAACGCCGCAGTTTACACAGTTCTCTGTTAAAGAAGACAACGAGACGCACATATGCAGAGAAACGCCTTCTGCATTGACGTGACAGTATCATCAGTGGTGTACTTTGAAATTGGGTGTTGTATGTGTTACCTCAGTTTAATTTCTGTTTCTCTTCCACCCCTTAGACGTCGTTGAAGATGTACATATGGGAACTTTAGGCTATTCTGCATGGCATGTTCCTTCAGAGAGCTTAGTTTGAGCCAGTTTGCTGTGCACTGTGTGTGCCTGATGCACGCGCCTTGGTGTGTGTGACACAAATATGGATGGCATCAGTCGATGAGATGCAAGGTCGTCCGTTTGATCGGGCTACCAATCCTTAGCATTTCTCAAAGAAAAAAAAATCATGTTTTTTTTGTCCATCCCTTCGTCTCCAAAGATTTTATTGGAAAAATGACAGTCATAAACAAAAATATGGACTTGCTAAATTACACCTTAGACATTTAGAACTTAGACATCAAAAAAAAAGTTTACTAGGGAAATGATTGTTTAAGTTGTTTAATGAAGGAGTATGGCAATTTTTGTTAACAAGGAAATATTTGGGTGATAAGAGTCACTTATAGGTGGTTAATAAATCTAGGACTTTCCAGTTTTAGTCGGGTATTATGAAAATTTTAAACCAATTTCTTCGATTTGGATCATTCCAGGTTAAAAATAGAATGCAAGCCAAGTTTTGAGAAGATAATTGGTTAGGAGACATTCCTTTGAAAAACCAATATCCAATACTTTATAATGTAGCGAGAAGAAAGAAGGATACAGTGGCAAATATACGATCAGATCCTTCACGTATTTCTTTTCGAAGACTAATTATTGGACCTAAGTTACATGCCTGGAATGAGTTAATTTTGAGAATCGCTAATTTAACATTGAGCTCTCAGAAAGATGTTTTCAGGTGGAATCTGAATAAATCTGGACTTTACTCAGTACCATCTTTCTATAAGGCACTAATTACTCAGTACCATCTTTCTATAAGGCACTAATTGGAAATAATCAAGATCTCATTTGGGAGTTTTTTGTTTCATTAAAATTCCGTTAAAAGTGAAAATATTCCTTTGGTATCTTAAAAGAGGGGTGATATTAACTAAAGATAACCTGGTTAAAAGAAATTGGATGGGAAACAAAGGTGTTGTTTCTGTATTAAAGAAAAAAAAATTAAGCATCTTTTTATTTATTGCCCTTTTGCACGTCTTACATGGTGGATTGCTCAATGTGCATTTAATTTATCCCCTCTTGCGAGTGTAGCACACATGTTTGGGAATTGGCTAGCCGATATTCAAAAAAAAAATTAAAATCACAACTCCTAGTGAGAGCTAGTGACTTATGTTGGTCTATTTAGTTATGTCAGAATGATGTTGTTTTTGACAAAAAGATTATCATTAATCCCTTGCAGGTTGTTATTTTGAGTGGATACTGGCTGAGTGCTTGAGCAAATTTACAGAAATAGCATCAGAAGGATGCAATGATAGCTGGAAGTGCCAAATTGGAGTTTGTGGTAAAACAAATCTTAAGCCTTCATGGTGGCGGTTTAGTAACAGAATTTGTAATGATTAAGTTTCATTTTCTATTATCTTCTGGTTGTAAGGTTTTCCGTCACTTTTTAACTATCTTTGGTCATTGTGGTACTTTATTTCTTAATAAAATAGACTGTATGCATCCTTGATGCAGAGACCGAGAGAGAGTTTTTTCTTCTATTATCTAAAAAAAATCTCTTCATCTCCAATAAGAGCCTTAGCATTTCTCAAAGGTAAAAAAGAGTAGGTTGATACACCGAAACAAAGAGATGAAAATTCTCTCGGAGAATCAAAGTAAAGGAGTACCGGCTTTAGTTTTCCACCGTGAACGGCAGAAATCATGCAAAGTTGGTGGCAAGTGAAGAATCAGAGCGAGCCGTGGGAAAGAATTGTTTCATTCCCGCATTCTTTTGCCCTCTTTTGATTGAATCGAGCAATTGCTGATCACCTAGGTCAGAACAATTTTTATTATTTAATATTATTTGATTTATTTTTATTAGTAATCCCACCTAATTTATTTTCAAATTTAACCCTTTTGGTCATAGCCAGTATTGTTTGATCACACCATAAATGCTAGCTAGAGATAAGTTAGTTAGAGAGTTATTAATAAAAATAAATAATAAAAAATCCCTAGGTCAGCGCATCGAGTTCTTCCTCCACCTTTCAGGTTTCTTCAAGGGTTGTTGCCAGCTTGTGAATTGTGATAGTGCTCGCTCTTTTTCTGGATAGATGATGTTTTAGGATTTTGTTTTTCAGCACGTGTGGAAAGAATTTTTTTATTAATCAACCTTTTATTAATTTTATTTTAAAGTTAACCCCAGTGAACTTTATTTTCAATTCAGATCCCCGTTGGTCACGCCACCACCCGTGGCGTGACAAAACAACACTGTCACGTCAGCCCGTATCTGAGGGGGAATTCACTATTTGCCCTCCCTTTAGTCGTGTTTTCAGATTTTACCCTCTTTCCCGATCTAATACATTTTTTGCCCCCCCCCCTTTGTCTATTTCTTCAGATTTTGCCCTCTTTGCATTATTTTATTATTATATGCCTATTTTCCCGTTACATGCCATATGAAATTACTCTCTTGCCCTCGGTCCTGTTCAAAATCAGACGACGGTGAATTCCTTCAACCTTTCCATCGTTGCACTCTCGCAGAACCCGTTCTCCTACCCCTCCTCCCACCTCTCCTCTGCATAGTAGGCCGCCGTGGCAGCGTCACCTGCACTTCCAAGGCGCCTCCATGACGGCCTCTGTCTCCGGCATTGGGCGGCGTGGGCGTGAGGAAGCGGAGAAGTTGATGAGACCGGAGGAGTCGAGGAAGGCGAATAGCTTCGGAGGAGCATGGCGTCGCCAACGAGCGCCTGCGGACCTCGGTGAAGGTGAGGCGGTCTGCGAGGTCCTCCCAGTACTAGCGATGATGTAGTCGCGGTACTTTCAGATGATCCGGGTTTCGCGACGCCGTCCGGCAGTTGCTGCCGGCTGCCGAAGAACTCCGGCGAAGACCGCCGCTCCACCTCGTGGATCTCGCTCTGCTCTTCGCTTCTCCTCCTAGCCCGACTGCGGCTGACGAGGCGGCCACAAGACTGCCTCCAAGATTCCTAGGAACCGCAGCGACTCTACCAATCCGCCACCCAAACCCTTTTGATTCTTGCTCTTCCTCGCCGTGCTTTTCCCCGTGTCCCCCGGCCCCCACCTCCTCCGCGGCTGTGGTAGCTTCGACCTCCGCATACAACCAGGCGCCGCACACCATCCCGCCATCTAAGAATGTGGAGCCGCCCACCTCAAGAAGCCCAAGAAGCGCAGAAGTCCAAGTTCTCCTCCAACACCTTGTCAATCTCTGCTCAAAATTTCTCCTTGTCGACCTTGTCGACCTCCTCGGCGATGAAGAGGGACGACGAGGTCGATGTGGCTGCGGAGCTTGCGGAGGGAGCACTGCACCACGAGGCCACCGCCGCGGCTACTGGTGCTCGAGGAGCGGCGGTGGGTGGAGGTGCTCTTCCTCATGGTGCTCTTCCTGGTCGTAGCAGGGAGAACCACACGGGCGCGGGCCAGACGTACAACCGAGCCGCGTGGCCGATTGGGGCTTCACGACGCGCTGCTGGCCAAGCCGAGAACGAGCGGCGAAGACCGAACCACTAGTGAGACCGGCACAAGACAAGGCGGGCGCACTGACAGTGGAGCCGACTAGAGGCGCAGATGGGGTGGCGGGCGCCAGAGTGGAGGGCGTGGGCGACACCGCCGTGAGCGAGGTGGCGCCATGGGGAGACCCGAGAGAGGATGGAGGCAAGCAAGCCGCCTAGGAAGAGCACCATTAGGAGAAAAATGTTGAATGGGTTGGAGAAGGGGTAAGATGTCATTTCGCGTGCCTTTCTAACGGGAAACAGACAGAAATGATTAAAATAATGCAAAGAGGGCAAAATATGAAGAAATAGACAAAAAGAGGGGGCAAAAAATGTATTAGGTCGGGAAAGAGGGTAAAATCTGAAAACGCGACTAAAGGGAAGGCAAATAGTGAATTCCCCCGTATCTGAGCAAGCTCTTGTCATGCCATGACCAGTGGCGTGACAGTGATGTTTGGTCACGCCATGATCAGTGGCGTGATAAAAAGTGCTATTTAGTAGATTTATCCTACGACGTGCCAATGTTGTTTGGTCACGCCATGGGTGGTAGCGTGACCAAAGAATTAGAAATAAACTTCGCCAGGGGTTAACTTTAAAATAAAATTTTAAAAAGGATTAATTAATAAAAAAAGTTCGTGTAGAAATAACCAGGTAGCTTTCTTCAATTAGCTCACTTATTGCTCTTGGTCGTCTTGGATGGTGTGTGTTACTCTAATCTATGATAATAAATAATCTTGGGAATAATAAATGGTACCGGTATGCAAAGGAAAAATGTTAAAAATTATTTCGAAACTATAGAATGACATGTATTTAGGAATAAATTTTGAAAGTTAAAATGATATGTATTCAGGAAGTGATGGGGTATTTTTCTTTGTTTTCCCACTTTTTGTTTGGCTTCTTTCTAGGTTACGACTTATGACTCGTAATGAAGTGGTGATTAGGCATGACTCTAGGCTGGAAATGAATGCAGCCTGATGAGAATTTTTTTTATTTAATCCTTTTTCTTAACTATTATAATTTGGAGTTTACTCCGCGCCAGCGGCCGATCGTCCACCCGAACTTCCTCGCGCAACCGCTGCGCCCCCTACTTCTCCCGCTCCTCGCAACCACCCTGTCCCACCCTTCTCGCCCGATACACCCTCATCCTCATTGTTCTACCTCCCCATTGCCCTCACCCCTCCGTCCCTCCCTCGCATCCGCGCCTCACCCCGTGCCGCCGTCGCACCCCCTACCTCCTCTCGTCGTCTCCCCGTCCGCCCCTCACATCCTTCACGCCTGCCACGCAGGCCACAACCTCGCTTGCGTCCGATCCGCACTCCCCTCTCCCTCTCCGTCGCGATGTCGCTCCCTCTCTCTTTCTGCCCTCGGCACCCCTCCCTTTCCCTCCTCCGTCGCTCCTCTCTACCAGCGCCACCTCTCCCGCCCCGTCGTATCTAGGCTTCGATTCGCCTCGTCCTCCAACAACCTGATAGCCTCCTCTTGGGATTCGGTGATATCTCTCCCCCTCGTCATCTATGGTGGCTTCGCCATTTGAGCTCATTGTCTACTTCTAATTTGGTCAAGTTCGTGGGAGGTTTGTGGGGTTGTAATTTTTTGGGGGAGATTTGTGGTACTCGTGCCTGTTCCAGCTCATTTTGGCTTTCAATTTTGACGTGTTTACTCCAAGGTGAAATTGGAGGAGTTTGTGTCCTTCGCCGCCGTCTTCTGCCCCTCCCACGCGGCCTCCCACGCCTCCGCCTCCGCCTCCGCCTCTGGCCACCAGAGCGATGGAGGCGGCTGCAGGCGAACGCTCCGTCGCTAGGGGATTTCGTGTACTCGGTGGAGGTGGGGATTGGGCAGCAGCCGCTACCCAAGCCCAAGTGTATGAAGGTGACGGTGCCCGGCGGCGCCAAGTATGCGGCCATCAAGGCCAAGTCACAGAACAAGGCCGCACACCGTCTGCGAGGAGGCGTGCCACAACCACGGTGTGTGTTGGTCCCGGCCAGAGACAGAACCTCCACCGCCACCATCATGATCATCGGGGACACACTGCACGCTGCACCGCAGTAAGGGATTAATCCTCTTCTTTTTACTGCTTTTATTAGTTATTGTGGACTGCTTATTAGGTTGTTTAGGCCATGCAAAACAAAACTCTAATGTGATTGTACCGCTGTAGGGATTAGAATGGGCTGTTCTATATGCTAATCCATTTCTAGGAATTTTTTGCAGATTTCTATTTTCTATACTACACCTTGAGCTGTGTGAATGTGAATGATTTGATTTTGTAGCTGCATGTATTTCGGTTGCTTGTGCTACATTATGTGGATGCTTTGACGCTGCTTGTGATTTAGGAATTGTGGGAGCCAATACATTCTCATTCGCATGCACCACCATGTTGGAATTGTGAGACTGATGACACTAAGGCACACTCTAGTGCATCTATTAGTATTACTGGCTAAATAGTGAGTAATAGGGTTGGGACTTGAAAAGATTGAACTTATTATTTCTTCTAAGATGTTGTTTCCTGTGATGCAATGTAGGTGATGATTACAAGATTAAGGTATGGAATCACAAGACACACCACTGCCTCTTCACACTTCATGGGCACCTTGACTATATTCGCATCGCGGTAATTCCACCATGAGTACCCATGGATCGTAAGTGCTAGCGATGACCGACAATCCGGATCTGAATCTGGCAAATACACACCTGTGGTCAGGCCGACCGGGTCATAACCACTATGTTATGTGCACATCTTTCCACCCCAAGGAGGACTCGTTATGTCAAGATCATTGGATCGACTGCTCGTGTTGCGGGATATTGGTGCTCTAAGAAAGAAGACGATGTCACCTACAGATGACATCCTGCGTCTCACCCAGATGAACACAGATCTGTTTGGAGGTGTTGATGCGCTTGTGAAATATGTCTTGAAGGCCATGACAAGGGTTCAATGGGCCTCATTTCACCCCCACATTGCCACTCATTGTTTCGGGAAGATGACCGGCAAGTGAAGCTATGGAGAATGAACGGTAATACTTCAATCACTTCCTGGACTTTTTTCTTCTAATTTTGCATATCCGAACAAAAGCGCAAATTTACTTGTATTGCTTCATTCTTTCAGATAATGAGTTACTGAAACAATACATGTGATTTTATCATTATTGTCTTTCATTCTGTTTAATTGATCTTACTTTTACCGAATTACTTTATATCAAGTAAGGGATTAATCCTCTTCTTTTTACTGCTTTTGTTAGTTATTGTGGACTGCTTCTTAGGTTGTTTAGGCTATGCAAAACAAAACTCTAATGTGATTATACTGCTTTAGGGATTAGAATGGGTTGTTCTATATGCTAATCCATTTCTAGGAAATTTTGCGATTGCTTTCTATGCTACACCTTGAGCCGTGTGAATGTGAATGATGTGATTTAAATGAGTCGCATGTATTTTGCCAGGTTGCGTGCTACATTATGTGGATGCTTTGATGCTGCTTGTGATTTAGGAATTGTGGATCCCATCTGTTGTGTAGTATGAATTAAATTATAGAAATTGGTAAGTGTGGATGGTTATTTTGTAGCAATTATGGAGAAAACACCGTTTCTTCGATTGTTTGTATTAGGCATAGGGACAACTGCTTAGGTTGATTAGACTGGGTTGTTGTATCCATTTCGAGGAAATGTTGTAGCTTTGTGTTTTCACACTACACCTTAAGCCGTGTTAGTACAAATCATGTGATTTTGTGGCTACATATTTCAGTTGCTTGCCATGATTATGTGGATGCTTTGATGCGACAGTGGTTGTGATTTAGATTGCTGATCCTAGCTGTTGGGTGATACAAAGTTAAGCAATATTAAAGTTTATAAAATAGTTTGGTTTAGTTCTATGGGGAGAAAAGGGTAAGAAAAGATGCACATTATAAAGCAATTCTATAGAAACTCTGCTTTCTATTGTGTCGATTAGGAGCTGTGGTTGACAGCTTCTTGTTGTTTCTTACTGATATCTTCGATTTCCTTTTGTTCTTGTGCAGCACTTGTAAATGGAAGGGTTACAACATTCGCAATTAGTACGCCAGAACGTATGGCCCTACATTGATTCTGATTCATGGTTTCGGGGCAAACAGGTGCACATCGTACATGCACATTTCTCTTTACTATTTGCAATCAACCAAAGTTCTTAAGTGATCATGGCAAAGGAGGGTTAAGTTTAAGCATAACAGTTTATTAGCTGTTGTTGTACTATTCTTTACATACTAATGACTGCTAAAAAGGTTCACTTGACACACTGTTCTTTATACATAAACTGCTTAAGATGAATGACCAAGGAAAAAGGTCATATGATGAATACAGGCAGCTTTAGGAGAAGAATGGTTGGACCTACTATTTCATAATTTTTTAGTTAACAATTGTCTTCATCTTAGTTTGTTAGTTGTGTTTTCAACATCCGTGTTTGGCGTCGCATATGCTTCTTTTGATGAAAGGACATTTTGGCAATAATTTGATGGAAATATTTCTTCTTAAACTATTTACTTCTGTTGTTAGGATCTTTTATGTGCTCTGTACCCTGTAAGTTAGCTGCCTTCGCTTTCCTTAGCAATCAGTCACCGTTTCCTTTTTTTAATTGCTTTCTTGCCCTGTTCTATAAGCATAATGTTGTGGTATCCAAAATATGTATGGTAAAGGTGGTATATCTGTAATTCATGATAATTTTGTATCTCACACTTTCTCCTGATACTATTAAATAGTACACTTTGGACCTTGCTACGGGCGAGCCATGCATTTCTGGCCCAAAGAGGTATGAAAATGACTATTTTATTTTAATTTGATAAATATTTTGTCAATTTGTTATTACATTACATCTTCTCCTTTACCTTTGTCATTTGATGTCCAGTGCTGTCAGATGGGCTTTGTGATCATGTTCCTTAGGAAATGAAATCATATTGGGATGCTTGCATGGACGATAGAGTTGGGTTCTAGGTGAAGTCTTTGATTTCATAACATAATTGTTATAAACGGAGTACATTTTCCTGTTGTCATGTCTACTGCCTGCGTGAATGTTTATCTTTTTGAGCATCTTACTCTTGTGTGATTTTCTGATTGTTATTCATTGCTTACCTTCACAAAATTTCAGGGTTTTGTTGTGCGAAACACGACACAAGATAAAGGCGTGAAGTTCAATTTTCAGACAATGAAATCAAGCACAGTAGTGTTGTCGTAGCTGCAATAGTTAGCTGCACAAATGGATCAAATCACAGTGCTATGCCTGGTGCTGCTCCAGTGGCAAAGCAAGTATGCGAGTTGGGTCCTGACTTTTGAGGTTTGTTCTATCATAGTGTATTCAAAGGAATGATGCTTACCATATCATGTTGCCTTTTCTGTATTTGAGTTATGATTGCTTTTGGGACACTGCCCCTTCAGGTCAAAATATGGGTTAAGAAAAATCACAAGCCTTGCTCCTGGATCTGGGGCTGTCATAAACACTTGCTTCAGAGGTATTCCGTCATTAATGATTGATCAAAGTATAGTATTTTAGTATGCCATGTGAATTCGGTGTGTTTGAACCAAGTATGATAATTGAGCTTATATGTGCAGTGGCCTTCGATAATTTATGGTTGCATCTTGTCATGGCTGCACTATTTGCATTGGCAACTCTGCTGACCTTATGAATATGTATCTGCTGCAATTGCAGAAAATGGTACTTCAAATCCTATGTACATTTCATAGTTCATGAGCAATATGTTTTACATTGTTCCATGTAATCTAGCTTACACTTTAATTTCACTTTTGTTAGATGTTATTGCTGTCGTTGTTCTTTTAGGCCGCAAATGTGTGCATGACTTAAGCTATTAGAACTGTTTAGTCTAACTTCATATGTGTCCCTAAAATTTTTCAATATAAATATGTGTTTCTTGCTTGCTTTGAACAACCGTTTGAGATTTTGGTCGAACAAATTTTGAGCCATGGAATGCAATACAGAATTGTTTTGCATTCCCGACTACTGCAAATTTTCAGTTAGAATTGATTCAGAAAGCTTCAGCTTTGTAGATACGCTTCACACAATATGGAAATTGTTTCATTCAAAATATGGAATTCTGTCACAACGCACGGGCACCCTACTAGTTTAATTATATTTTAAAGTTAACCCCTCGCCAACTTTATTTCCAAATCTGACCCTTTTGGTCACGACACCTCCCGTGGCGTGACCAAATCAAACTGTCATGCCACCAGTGGCGGCATGGCCAAAGGTGCCACGCAAGCCCTCGGTGCAGTCAAGGCCAAATAAGAACGGCTTAGCGTGGCACCTGCCACGCTTTTTGTTTGGCGTGACAGCCGATTGTCACGCCTTTTTGTTTGGCGTGATGATCCCAATTGTTATGCCATTTATCACGGCGTGTGGGCTATTCCAGTTTGTTTGGATTCCATTTGGATTTATAGATTTGTAGCCAACAAGTACTTCGTTTTGAAAGATAAAAAACAATTGAAGATATGGTGATACATAACGCCATGTACATATAACATTTAACAATTCACAACTTGAAAATAGAGGCCTCTCTCGTAACCAAATATAACACCATCCTTTTAACGAGAGTAAATAGATATATGGACCTGTAATCTTTTTGTGCTTTAAAACCTTAGACACTTTACAATATTTTTAGGGCGTGTCCCGTAGTGATACATAATGCATCCCAAAAAAAAAAGTAATATGTGGATTGTGTGGTACAACATGAGGCACAATTATGCACATATGCTAGACAAGACTGTTAATAAAAGATGCGAGACATCCTAGTGGAATGATAGGTGGTGCGAGACATCCCATCGAATCATAGGTTTGTGGTCGTAGACCAAACCGTGAACTTCCAGAACTCGTTTTTGTCATGTTGTTGGATGCCTTACTACGTGAAGAATTGAAAGGGAAAAGACGACGAGATTTAAAGTTGCGAATTAAAATAGACTTCATAACAAATCTTGGAATAACATGGCGCACAGGGTTTGGTTACATGCATAAGAAACAACATCATGCACGATGCAACAAACCGAAGTACTCCTACGATACATATGCGCCTTTTTTGAATGGAAATAAATTAGACCTTCCGGGAACTAGTACGGAAAGGTGCCTCATACTACCCACATAAAGTGTTCTCCAGCTGGGCGCCTCGGACGTGGCTGGCCATCGTTGTAGTGGCACGCACAAATGCAGCTAGGGTTGGTGCAGCAGCATGTAGATCATAGGAACTTCCTATGTTAACGACCTCCTCGTTGCCCTTCTCGCGCTGCATCTGTTGGCGGAGGTCATCATTTTGCTCCTTGAGATCGTCAATTTGTGCCTCCAAATCAAAGATTCGGTTCCACAATATATCCACATGCATCGCAACATGTCGTTCATGGGGAGGATCGATCCAGCGAGTAAAGTTGCATTTTGCCATTTGCTGTAAGGGACGGTTAGTATGGAGGATGTATTAGCAGTAACATGAACAAAACTATTTACCCCAGAGTATGAGCATCGGAAGAAACGCCGTCCGCCATCGAAAGGGTCGTCTATGACCTGCACGATAGTGTTCTCCTTGTGTCCGCATTTCGGCCACTTAGGTTGGGCACGCTTGTTCGGCACCAACCGGTAGTTAGGGCCGAAGTCCTCCCTCCTTTTGAGGAGAAGGTCTTGCTTCGGCGACCCCGGTTGGACTGGTCCCTGGGCGTCTGTTATAGTATGTTAGTGTATGACGGAGAAGGTTCTTCTTCCTACGGTTTGAAAGATCAAGTGGTCTTTCCGGAGCGTGGGGCGCACATTTTATAGCCTGCGAGGGGAGACCAAGACCTGACGGGGTAATTTGTTAGGTTATAGATGACAAGACCTGACGGGGTTGTCTGCTTTGCGCAGAGATAAGACCAAACGGGCGACTTTGCGCAAAGGACAATACTAAAAGAGACTGACCTTTGCGCAAGGACAAGATCGACAGGCGGCTTTTTGCGCAGTGATAAGACCACACGGTGCAGCATTGCAGTGACAAGGCCAAAGGAGACAGCCTTGCGCAGTGACAAGATGAGACGGGACAACTTTGCGCAGTGACAACTCTGATCGCCTCGCCAGCTTTTCAGAACGAAAAGACATTACTTTGAAAGACGTAGAGTGTTATCACGTCGATCTAAAAACCTAGCGAGGGTCAGGGTTATCCAGTCGATCTGTAATGAGTTGTAAGTAGAAAGGTAAGTGATATTCGTTCAGAGAAAGGATGATTGATAAGCCTCCCGTTATAGTTTTGTTGCTTCTGTAATTTTTGTATAATTTTATTCGTTCAGAGAAAGGATGATTGATAAGCATATCAGACGAGGTATAACCTGGAGAATGTCATCCAAGCAAACTCGCAAGGGGCTGAGAACGCTTGTTGTGATTATGAAGATGCCCTAAAATATGGAGGATTCGATGTCGGTGCGAATGGTTCTTTCTGGGATTCCACTAGAAGAGGCATACTTGCAATATAGGCTTACTTTGATGGCTTAGCAGAGACACGGAACCAGAATTACATTAGAGTCCGCGGACAGAAGCACGTTACATGTAGTCACATGGCATGATGGTTCGACTAATTACTTTAGTCATCCTTGCTACTACTACGGTACACTGCGACACAAGCATCCGGACCATGTAAGTATACATGCCTTTAGGGGATAGTAAAAAACATGGCGGGTAGGACGGGGGACTACTGCGGAATGACCTGTCGTACAATAGATAAACTGATAATCATTCTTGGTCGAAGGAGCCTTCCCCTTCCCCTTGTCGCCATACTCTCCACGTCGGGCTGGTGTGTCGAAGTCGTCCATGTCCTGCGATTCTATGATGTAAGTGCACCGTATAATGAATATCATAAGAAGGATGTAAATTCTTCATAACTTACGTCGCGATACGGATTACGCTCGGGCGACTAGATACGCTGTGGCGGCCGGGCTCAGCCGCGTGAGCCTTTCCCTTACCCTTGTCGCGGATCGCCCACGCCAGTCGGTATGTCGAAGTCGCCCATGTCCCGCGATTCCATGATGTAAGTGCACCGTATAGTGAAAATCGTAAGAATGATGTAAATTCTTCATAACTCACGTCGTCGATACAGATTACGCCCGGGCGACCAGATACGCTGTGGTGGCCGGGCTCAGCCGCGTGAGCCTTTCCCTTGCCCTTGTCGCGGGATTGTCCACGTCGGGCTGGTATGTCGAAGTCGTCCATGTCCTGCGATTCCATGATGTAAGTGCACCGTATAGTGAAAATCGTAAGAAGGATGTAAATTCTTCATAACTCACGTCGTCGATACAAATTACACCCGGGCGACCAGATACGCTGTGGCGGCTGGGCTCAGCCGCATGAGCCTTTCCCTTGCCCTTGTCGCGAGTACTGGGCCCCTTCGGTTCCTCCTCAACAGGGTCTGGTACGTAAGGTTTCCACCGTATGAAGTTCTCGGCCCGCACCGAGTAGTTCGGCATGTACTTCTGCTGGATGAATGCCCTATCGTACATCTCCAGGTCGTCGATCCACTGGAAGAAGTGGCAGCGCATCTCGGGCTGCCATAACTATCCGCGCCAAAGCAAGGAGACCTGCTGAACGGATGTGTGGCGCGTACCACTCATCCCAATCTAGGGGGGTGTGGGTCCGAGGGCGAAGTGGCTGGAGTACCTGCAAGAGAGATACGTAAATAAATAAGTGAAACAACAAGAACAATGGAGTAGAAGAGTAGCAAATCTCACCTGACCAACCTGGGCTATGCGGCGAGCGCGGTGGTCGTCGTCATACTCCGAGAGGAGCAACGCGTATTGCGCGTGCTGCGGCATCCTGCATTACAAGATAGGATTTTTGTAAGATCACGTGAGGTACAAAACGATGTAGAGAATGCAAAATGAAAGTAAGTACACATGACCTTCAAAACAATATGTGAAATGCAAATGAAAGTACTATATACGTAAAGAATAGCATTGGATACCTCAAACAGGTGGGGCAACACGTGAACGCCATCGCCTGACCCTGCGTGGCTGGGAATCCCTAGTGACGTGCTTTGCCCTTGTGTGTCCGTGCTCGTGGCACTCCGAGCACCTGTTGGTGCTGCCGGCATCGTTGAAGTCCCCTAGAGAGTACATGTCCTTACCGCCTTTGTCGTGAGAGGTCCATGTCATTACGGCCTCTTCCTCTTCCTTCTACCGTCCGCTTGTTCATCATGTTTACGCCGGGAATGTATTCCTCCCCACGCACGGTGGCCAATGTGAGGGATCTAGATAAGGCTCGAATCGCTTCTCCCAAGTCTGCATCGTGGCTTGCTTCGAGAATTCTGACGCAACGAAGGTAAGGTGACTTACACCATGCACGTGATAGGCGGAGATGATGTGAGAGCATGGGACATGCAAAGAACATCGACCATGCAAGTCTGATCTCCTCACCAGTTCACTTATGATTCCAAATGCATCGCAACGCTTGCCCCCTATCGATGTGTTCCCCACGCCTCGACCAAGATATATATGCTTAATGGGATCGTATTCCTCCACCTCCTGATTGCATGACTCGGCCTCCGCGATAGCAAGGTGCTTGGTAGCAGCCGCACCACAACGCTCGCCGGCGTTGAATGCATCCCTTGCCCGGGTCCACCGATCCACAAAGTACTTGTTGGTATTTCAAAATGAGTACTCCAAGATAACAGATACTGGCATCGCACGGATGCCCTTAATAACGTTGTTGAACACCTCCGAGATGTTTATTGTCATCATTCCATACCGATGACCATCTTTATCGTATGCTGCGCTCCACTTCTCCTTCTCACGCAAGATCTCATCCAACCACGACTTACCCTGCTCGTTGGTCGGTCCTCTCACTCAATCAACTTGACCTTGAATTCTCTTCTCTAAGCATCCGCACAACAAATTTTGAACTTTTGGTGAGATCTTTCTGCCGCATTGCTTAAAGAAATTAGTCGCTAAATGATGCATGCACCACCTATGCAAAGACATCCGGTGTCCGCTAAGTCTGCTTTTCACAATGTTCGTAATGCCGCGGTGCTCGTCCGAGACGATGCAAACTCGCTCGTCCGTGCCCAACGAGGCGTGAAGCGAACTATATCCAGAACCATTCCACTTGCATTGTTCTCACCTCTCTGTCAATGCGAATGCTAATGGAATCACCGGTCCTCCGCATCAATACCCACGGTGAGCATCAAGGCACCATAGTACTTCCCAGTCAAGAATGTAGCGTCAACAGATAAGACAGGTCTGCAATGTTTGAAGGCCTCTATGCATTGCCCAAAGGACCAATACACCCACCCAAGGACATGTTTCATAACGCCTCCATCGAGTTCCATACGGTTGCCGTGCCAAGGGTGAAACACCATGCTCGGATTGTTGGCCTGCATAGCGGTTAGGATTCGAGGAAGCAAACCGTAAGCCTCCTTCCAATCACCCCACAATAATCGCGACGCTCTGCTTTGCCCTCCATGCTTTCCGTACTTTACACAAGACTTAATGAACTCGTAGATAACCTCGATGAGGGTGGCGGACACATCAGATCGATGACACAACCGCCATAATACGCCTAGCAATGAAATTTGCGGTCACCTGGAGGTGCTCCCCGGACACTTGTGCGGTCCCACAAGTGTGAGGCTGCTTCACATTCACTATTTTCCATTGGTTGTCCCTTGTTTTGCGGCTCCATACCTTCCATCCGCACCCCCTTTCGCACCTCACGGTGTACCTTTTGTTCATATCGGAGTGTTGCACTATGAACGGACGATGGTGCCGCACTTAGTATTCTTGTAGCCAAACCTTCATGTCCTCTATGGTTGGAAACAACAAGTTCTTCCGTATTATGTCATTCTCCGGGTCCGCAATGCCATTCCTACTCCTCAACCCATTAGCACAAACCGCCTTATCAACCATAGTGACATCATCGAAAGAATGCGCCGACGGGACCTCACCCATTACACTACGAAGAACCATGCCTTCCTCTGAGGAGAAAAGAGGTGCGGGAGCCTCATCTTCGGTCGAACTCCATCCTTCGTCAGACTCCACTTCACGGGTTGTTCCATCGCGAAACAACTCCTCCTCAAGCTCGTTGTTCATTACAGCGCTGTTGGAATCAGTCACAGGGTCAATAACACATTGTGGGGAAGATACAAGCAGATCTACCGACAGGAGGCTATGGTTGGTACGACTCACGCTAACGAACTCTTCGGAAGGTTGCTCTTCCATTGGGGGGGGGCTCGCGAATGATGGGCAGCGGGGTCTTGTTCCTCCGTGTTGCCATTCACCACATCCAAATTATCTGGCAAATCCTCAACAACGATTGTCCTTTCCACCGCCACCTCCAACACCCGGACCTAAGATGTGAGCACAATTTCCTTGTACATGTCCCAATCATCGGCGGACATGATTGGCACCAAAAAGGCATGCACCTTAGAACCCAGCCCTACGTCATATCGTCCTTGCATTCCGACAACGACCCCGGGCTCATCCCATCCAAATGCCGACTTAATCCTAGTCACAAGAGTTTTTAAGTCCGGTGATTCGCGAAACAAAAGGACGATCGCTTCCATGCCACCGAAGTTGACAGAACTTCCAGTTTGGCTAATGGCCCCACCAGTAAATACACGTACAACCATGACCATCTACATCCAACAAAATATTACAAAGTCAGTACTGCATGCCATATGAATGAAATACAGCAACGACGACATAATACTACTGTTTCTCTTCGCTCTCTTTGGGCCTCTCTTGCTTAGTTCTTATCTTCTTGGTTATTGGCTATTACCCATTATCTTGGATCTTTATTGTAGAATGTTTAACTGCGACTTCACAGTTTTGGTTCATGCATGTAGAATCACGTTCTAGGATTTGTTTCCTATTTGAAAATCCATTGCATTGAGTAACAGCTTACACTATCCAGATATTTTAGAGAATAAGAGTAGGACAATGGGTACACATTTGTAGGAGAGACATATTCTCGACAATCTGTGCTATCACTGAAAGAAAATTATTATGGTTTTTTCTACTTAATTTTCACACTGACCAATCATAGTTATACTATGGTCTATTTGGTGGGGCTTAACTAGAAGCCTCGTAATATGGGATTATGGGCACCGTAGAGGATATAGGAGGAACTTAAGCGTCTAAATAAAAATGTGGCTTCATGTTGTTGAGAAGCTATGGCAATAGACAATAATACTTCTTGATAACAATTCATCAATCATTTCAAGAACGCATTCACCACACAAGTATTCAATACATGAATATGCATCAGAGACATCAATGGCGTCGGGGCATCCACCACTCAATATCACAACATCATTATAATCACAGCCTTGCGGTGAGACTAATCTAAGAGAACTTGGTTAGACTCAATGACTAGCCCGCACCTACACACAATGACACAAGTAACTGAAACAAGCTGGCCTTCAACTCCTACGACAAATAATTACATAAAGCAATACTATCTTCTAGACAATTCAGTATTCTTATGAAAGACTATATACGACTATACATTATAACAAATGGCTCATTCAAACACAGGTATTCAATACATGAATGCATTCACCACACAAGCAATTCGGGGAAGGCCAGTGAAATTATTAATGACAGACTCATCAATGAATATAATCATACAATACGAATCATCCTTTGTTGCAATAATCGGTCAGGCTTGATCATAATTGCAACAAATAAAAGACATGCACCTTTAAATACCTTAGAGGCGGCCGGGACTCGTGAGGAGGCGCAAAGGAGGAAGCCGCCGTCGGGGCGGGCCGGAGGCGCGGAGGGCGTTGGGCCCAAAAGAGAGGCGAGGCACTGTTGGGGCTTGCGTGGGGCGACGGCGACCCGGAAGGCTGGGGCAGCCACAGGGTCGATTTGGCAGGCCGTCGGGGCCAGCGAGGGTCGGAGGAGGTCGGCGTCAAGGAGGATGCGACGCCACGGGGGGTGGCAGGGAGGAGGGCAGCAGCGTGGAGAGAGCCGGTGTCGGGGACACGCAAGGCTTCGGGGAGGAGCGCAGCAGCGGGTAGGAAGAGAGGTGGCGGAGGAACCGGCGGCGGAGGAGCACAGGCGGTGATGCGGCGGGGAGAAGCACAGGCGGTGATGCGGCGGGGACGAGCGCAGGCGGCGAGGCGGCGGGAGGTCGACAGACGCGAGAGGTAGAGGCGGCGAGATGAAGATGATAAAATAGGCTGCGCCGCTACTTTTAAGTGCCCATTGTCACGCCAGATATCGTGGCGTGACAGGGGAGGGTTGTCACGCCGTTGATACCGGCGTGACAGATGCCACGTCGCGCGGCCGAGGGATTACGTGGCATCTGTTGCCACGCCATGTTATTTGGCGTGACAACACGCTTTGGCCACGCCACTGGTGGTGGCGTGACCAAAAGGGTCAGAATTGGAAATAAAGTTTGCGAGGGATGAACTTTAAAATATTAATAAAAAAAAGATTAAATAATAAAAAAATTTTGCTTGATGACTATGGAGAGTTTTACTTGGAGAAGCTTTGGTCAATATATATCATTAGATTAGAATTTGGCCCGCGCGTTGTTGCGGGTGTTTTTTCTTCTCCTGGATTTATAATTATCGGCTGTTGGTTGATGTGACAGCCATGTGTCATTCACATTATCAAAATTTGGACACACAGATGTTTTAAGAGTATGTATAATGGTATAGACAGATACTGTCTATAGCAACTCTCTATGTCACATGTAGACAGCTTATACAATGGTACAGACGGCTACTGTCTTATTAATTGTCTTTATAGAACACACAATCTTTTAATGCTTTTCTTGTTTTTTATGCTATAGTCGGTTATAGGATTGTAGACAACATCTTTCTCTCTCTTTATTCTCTTTCATCCACATCAACAAAAATCCTACGTGATAATAATTATAGACGACTAATATAAACTCATTGTCTATGCTCTAATGTTACATAGTAATCCTTCCACCTCCTATTTTCTTCTGACAAGGCCCATAGAAAAGTCCAAACCAAACACACAAAGTTGAAGACTCACTTCTATGTACTTTGGGGTTTGAGAATATGTGTATGTTTTTTTAGATGGAACACTAGGATTCAATTAACTTCTGTGCACGGCTAAACCGCTGGCAACCACACTTGATACAAAATCTGGGAATGCGTCGAGCCAAACCTGGCTTTGTTGACTCACTTCGGCACCAAAAGCAGCTAATACATGAGCAGCCTTATATTACATAACCGTGGGGGAGAAAAACTACACTCCAACGAGTGAACGATAAGTGCATGAAACTCTTATCCTCCCTAAACACGGCACTATTCTGGGCATATTCAAACTCATTC
Source organism: Phyllostachys edulis (assembly GCA_036346405.1). Taxonomy (NCBI): domain Eukaryota; kingdom Viridiplantae; phylum Streptophyta; class Magnoliopsida; order Poales; family Poaceae; genus Phyllostachys; species Phyllostachys edulis. The sequence continues at coordinate 72,402,141 of CM070561.1, forward strand.
CCCATCAGGCTTTTCTGAAGGAACAAAGAATCTGTCTCAAAAACCAGAGAGTTCATCATACCTAGTTCAGTCGCCATGCATACGACAATATTTTCCCCATCACCCATGGCCTTGTTGCATGAGCTGGAGTGGACTCCTTTCAATATACTGCGCCATGCATACGACATCCCGTCAATTGGTCTTGCTTCTAAGATATCACTACCTGGGAAGTATTTTGCTTGGAGAATACGAGCGCACAACGATCCAGGATTTATGTAAAATGCGCCAAGCCTGCCTAGCAAGTAGCAAGCATAGCAATATTGAACGAATACAGATCCTTAAACCCAAGACCCCCTTCCTTCTTTGGTTAACATAAGCTTCTCCCATCCAATCCAATGCATCTTGTGCTCGTTATCTTGTATCGGCATATCATTGTTCTAAAACTATCACAAAAATCCCTTTTGTCCGATCGAAACATGCCATCACATAAGTAGAAACCTCCTAGGCTACCACCTTTAGGGCTTGTTTGGGAGCTAAAATCCCAGCCGAGATCCCGGCCAATTCTCGGGGATGGAAATCTATGGGACAAGTTTTCCCCGGGCTACCGCCTTTAGGGCTTGTTTGGGAACTCAAATCCCGGCCGAGATCCCGGCCAATTCCCGAGGATGGAAACCCATGGGGCAGGTTTTCTCGGGTCAGCCAGAAGGGCAGTTTGGATGCCCACAAAACAGGGATTTCACGCCCCAATCCACGTCATTTCCACTAGAAAAAAAAATCCCTGACTCCCCAAATTGGGAAAACTCTCCCCGACGCGGTGGCTATTTGCGTCTCCGCCGCCATCTCAAAGTCAACTCCGTATCCTCTCCCCGAGCTTCTCGACGTAGGGTGTCGTTGCCCACCCCGCCGCCGACCACCTTCCTCGCCACCACACGCTTCACCACCTCCACCGCCTCCGCGTTCCACCTCCACACCGCTACGGCGCCCCGCATGGTTAGCTTCACTAGCTCGAGATGGATCTAGATCTGGTGTTGAGGAACTCGAGGACCTATCACGTGTCGTCGTCGCCGCTCTTGGAGTCGCCGTCGTCTGCCCGATTCCAGCCGCCACCGCATCACCATTCCGAGTACCTTCGCCTCTCATGCCTTAGATTTTTTTCTCCGGTTTATGTGATTTTTCCTATATTGTTTTGAATTTATGAAATTTTCATTTTTTTTGAAATATTTTGGGGGGGGGTGGTGTTATATAACAACCCCCTCTCTCCTCCCAAATGATCACATGGATAATTGTCTCCGAGAGATTAAATTCCACAGGGTCTCAAAATCCAGAAAAATCCCTATAAAGGTTAATCTCCCCACGGAATATTTTCTCTCAGCCAAACAAGCCCTTACGAGTATTTCCTTCCATGCTCGCTTCTCCCCTCCTTCCATCCCTGAATCTCTACTACTTAAATATTGAAGTTTACCGTCGTTCGTTCACCCACCATCGTTCACATCCTTCCGATCGACGAGTAGAGAATCGATGGCCCAATGGTCTCGCGCAGCAGCAACCCTCTCCTCGCACGCCTCCCACTCGCGCTACAATCCCTAACTCCCTCTCCTCTCACGCTCCCACCACCCGCGTCCCACTCGCGCGCTGCCCTCCCCACCCGCGCCTCCTACTCCGCACCTGCGCCACCCGCGTCTCCCTCGCCCGCCACTACGAGCCCCTCCCCTGCTGCCCTTCTTCACGACGTCGTCCCTTCCCGCACTGCTCCAACCCACGTTTCTCAACTGCTCTCGTTGAGACTGAACAACATGCATCAACAAAGACCTCGCAGAAGCCTCGTAGAGACCTACCTCCTCCTCGAAGGCCGCCTCCTTGCCGCCATGAGGACTCACCATGGCGAGCCAAGGCGAGTCCTCGGCCTCCGCTGATCCGTGAGATCCCGCCCCCGCCCCGATCCGATCTAGCGGCCTCTAGGGTTTTCGGTTCCGATCTGGGTTTTTTTGGGGAGGGGGGATTTTTGGTGATTTTCTTATTGTGGGGGTGGTCAGGAAGGGGAAGAAGGACTACTCGATGGCGATCATAGAGAGGAAGAAGTCGCCGAACCGGCTGCTGGTCGATGAGGCCACCAATGACGACAACTCCGTCATCGCTTTGCACCCAGACACCATGGAGAGGCTGCAACTCTTCCGCGGCGACACCGTCCTCCTCAAGGTACGATGCGCGTTGATCTGAACCTATACTTTCTGGAATTTTGAGCCAATTAGCTGGTGTCGTTGTTGAGATTGGCGATTCGATCTGCTGCGACTACTGTGAATTGAAATTTTTTCATCTGCGATACAGATATGTTGGAAAAGCCGTACCTTTATCGCCGTACCTGCTTGCTGAAGTGTAGGATAATATGGAATCTATTGATTTTGCTGGAAATTTCAAGGAAGTAAGTGGGTTCTGCCATTTGGCATGCAGTGGATTCTGCCATTTGGCATGCAGTGGATTAATCTGGCAGCATGTAGAACATTGGATTGCAAAGTAGATGTCATATTGCAGCCCGTAACTCCTATGCTTTGGTTAAGGTTTGAGTTTTGTGTTTGCCTCGGTGTGAACGCGCAGCCTAGTGGGCTCAAACACCTCGCTATCCAACGCGTTGACCTCCTCACCTTGCTGTGGTGAGATTGACATTGACATCGCCATGCTTCTTGTTGTCGTTACTACTTATCACTAGAGACCGAAGGGGATTGTGAATTTAATCAAACTGTATCCTTTTTGGTTGCAGGGGCTATTGCAAATTTACAATACAGGGAGGAGAACGCGCCGGGAAAGGGCTGGAGCCGACGCTAGTGGCGGTGGTACCGAAGCCGCTGGAGGTGGCGCCGTTCCTGATGAAGGTGTACGACATGGTCTCGGACCCAGCGACTGGGGAGGCGATCTCCTAGAGCAACGATGGTGGCGGCCGTGGTCCAGGACTCACATGCCTTCGAGTGCGACTTGCTTTTCGCCACTTCAAGCACAAAGAATTCACCGACTTCATCGCGCCACTCAACACCTATGTGAGATTCCCTCACCACCTGTGTTTCCTCGTTTGTTTCTTATTGCGCGAATTCCATGTTATTTTGGGTGGATTGGATGCAATTGGTAGTGCAGACTAGGCTCTGTAATAAATTTATAATTGTCGACGCTAGGTAGGAATCTATTTTGCAATTGCCTGGTTGGAGTAGCTTCCGATGTAACTTAAGTGAATCTGTTTGAATTTCTGATTGTGTGAGCATTTTCTCTTGATACCATTTTGCTACATGATGTTGCTTCATTCAATTTGATGCCAGTCGTGTTGAGAACATGAGTATAATTATTGGGGTTAGTGGTGCTATTTTGGAGTTAATTTTGGTCTGTAGTTTCCCAAAATAGTGAACATTTGAATTGGTTTGGTGATATAGGTTGTCATGTGCTGGCTTTCTGCTTAATAAGAACCTCACTGCATATAATAAATACCATAGGAGATTGAAGCCATTCTAGTGAGATCAGTATTTGCTTTGTTAATGTTTTATGCAGTCTTTTGTTCTTCTATTTTTTGTGCATGTGACTAAATAACATTTTTGTAGACCTGACCAAAGAGTTTTGGTTGTAGCAGTTCTACTGAACTTTCCTCATTTTTTATTAGCAGGGAAAGGGTGCATGCTGTTATCTGAACTCTTTTTATATTTTAGTTTTCCTAATATATGTCATTTATTGAACTTCATGAACAGTGAAAGAAGTGCCTTTTACCTACTGTGTCTATTTGGTTACTTGCTTGCCTTCTAGTTATGGTGCGCACATTGTCTCTGTTATGTTTTGTTCGTGTTGCACACTCTTATGCTTGTTATGAAGTGATTGATTGGATATTATGGAAGTTGAAATTTGCCGCATGTATAGAACTGCTATAGCTTTCAACTATGTGTGTGTGGGTACGAGTTCATATGGTCAAATCCTTTCATATTCCTGTTTTCGCAATTGATTATTTTTCTATTTATTACATACCAAATCAATTTTGAAATTGGGAAGCTCTGTATGAGATGTGCAGGGTCATTCAGTAGTTTTCGAAAAAAAACACTTGGATGTGCATAACTGCATAGACTACAGGGTATGAGATTTGCAACTTTAACAAGACTTTGCTCTCACCTCTACCTATATAGAAGCCATGTTGGCTAATTATAATCCATCTAGGAATTCTATCTGAACACTGATCCATTGCCTTCACTTGTAATTGCCATTACATATTGGAAGAGTAGTATGCAAAAACTAACGGAAGAACATGGCTAATATCTGCTAGCGGATGTATTTTTCCAACATGAGCGGTTGTGTTTTGACATAGACGATGTGTTTACTGAGCCTAAACAGTTTGGAACTAGTTCAAGAAAGAGGGATGGATTATCTGTGAAGGTGTTTTCTCCTCTCACTGAAGAGCGATTTTGTTGCGCGGCGGACACTAAACATATATTGAACAATTAATGGATGTGAATTTTAGTGCTTATCCTTACTATTGCATGTTCCTTTTTTCGCGAACAATTCAGTCCTGTATAGATCTGTACACGGTGAACCTATGGTGGAGGGCTCGGAAGAATAACACCAAGATTTCGAGTGGTGCAAGGCAGATGAAGTATGGTAAACTTGTGAGATTCTCCACCAAAATCCATGGCTTCCCCTCTAACGTCCCCATCCAGGTACCCATCTATCCATCATCTATCTTTGTGTTATCTGTCATTTTTTATGCTTCTATCTATTCTTCCAAAATTGCAGCCTTTGACACACAGGCAAGCGCTTGGATGGATAGTTCTGTTTGTTGTTGTCCTGTTCAAATCCTTTGTTCCTTACAGTTCAATGGGTGTGGCAGCACACAATAGATTCTCTGCTCGTTGGTGTTTGCAAAAAGCTGAATCTTTGCTATACCAATGCACAAGCTGATCCTGGAAGAAGTTTCTTTAGTCATTGATTAATTGTGAGTTAATTTCATATATGCAGTCCTTCACACTTTAGTTGATGGTACTCAAATGAAATTTTATATCAAACTATATCCAGCTCTAGAATCCAAGGATTTGTTTGATGACTTAGTGTTTTACAAAGAAAAGCCAATGTTGCCTTTTAGTTATATGAAAGGTTTAAAAGCATAGAGATAACATTTAAATTTCACATTTTGTTTTCTGGCAAATCACTATAATCTGACATGTTAAGAAATTGAATGAAATTTGGGCTGCCTTTGTTGGTTTTTTGGATGGTAGTGTTCCATAATTTCTATTTTAGTGACTTTACCTTTTATTACTACACTAATCTATTTCTCATTCAGTAGTTTTATTGATACAACTTAAGCTTCCACCAAATAAAATAAAAGTGCAGACCATGAGTGTGCACATGAAATGGGGGAAGGTAGGGATTTAGTAGTGTGTAGACAATCTAAGAGGGAGTACTACAGAACTATCATCGCCATTTCATTGTAGTTCCAATCAAAGTTCTTCAATTATTGCCATCATTTCATTGCAGTTCCAATCAGAGCTCATCAAAAATCGCCATCATTTCATTGCAGTGCCAGGATTGATTATCGGTTTAACAAGAAGGATAAGAGCATTCCAAACATTATTAGTGAGGCTAGAGCCTCTCAGCTTCATTACAGACTTCAATGAGGCTGATGATAACTTCAACATTCACCTCAGATATAATCAAATTAATAGTACATAACTCAAAACGAATTTACTCAAAACTATTGCGATTGCCTCTTAACAATGTTTTTTCACTGATGCTTTAAGAGCAGGAACTAGTACTTTTGGTATAGGTGTTAATATCTCCATATACGTATGCTCAACTCAAATGGAGGTTGCAAATTCAGGCTCACGGGGACCAGTCTTCTTCAGCTTTGGAGGCAGAAACCAAGGCGCTACTACAGGGTATCATGCTGATCAATCTCTTATAAATGCTCTACTACACTTTTTTTTTTTGTGGATTGTCCGGTCCTTTTCCAAGCGCTCAATGGAGTGCCAACAATTGTGAGGTTCTTTTCCAAGCGTTCAATGGAGTGCCAACAGGGAACCCGGGACATTGGAGCATTAGACCTCTCCTGCTTCAACAAGGAATCATGTCAATCTATGTAGGTCAAATTTGTTCATGTCAACAGACAAAATAACTGAGAAGCAGTTAGCTTGGCAAGGCAAGCTTTACAGCATCACCAGGCCAGCCAAACGTCATCCTGTTGTAACTCTTTTAATGCAAACAACTACCCAGTTTTGCCAGCCCTATGTAATCATCCAATGTTCATGAAATGTTGTATACAATCAAATGCTTGCAGTGCTAGTATGTCTCTGCACGTTTACAAATGCAGACCAAATCAGAAGGTCTGATTATTTTTATTGATGAGAACTTTTACAAATGTGGTGGAAATGATAATCTGAATTATTGTGATTTAATTTTGTATAATTATTTAAGTGGCATACCACGATGCATTGGAAGTTCATTATTGAAGTATTGTCTGTATATGCTCCGAAGTCTGGAAGCTTGATAAACAATTAAACAGATAAATGGATTTAATAGACTTAACATGCAAATATTATTTCTGTAAGATTTGGCATATGACTAGTACTTCTCCTAATATAAATATCCTAGTGACGCACGAGTATTTACCACATGTAATACGATTTTTTTTAAATCCGAAAGGCATGTAGTAAAACACGACAATAAACGGAATCATCGAAGCAAGGCAGCAAAGTGGCTGCAGCAAACCACAGAACCTGACCAGCTTCTCCCTCCCTCGGTAGTCCCTCCCCGTGCGTCTGCCCCGCGGCCGCTTCCCTCCTCTCCCCTCCCCTCCCCTCCCACCCGGATCTCGCGCGCGGCGGAGATAACACCCAACCCCACCTCCATCCAGAAGCTTCTAGAGCCCCCTCACCCACGCGCGGATGAGCGGCGGTTCGGCCTCCCTCCCCTACTCGATGCGCGATGTGGACGGCGGCGCCTACAACAACGCCAAGTTCCGCCACCGATCTCGCCTCAAGGTGCTCCCGATCCAGCCCCCCATTTTCTTTTGCCAAAAAGAGTCGGCGAGTCGTAACTTTACTCGCGGTGAAAACTGAAACCTGGTCTCCGTGGCGATTGCTGCGGTGATCTCGAATCCGTGCGGTGCGGCGGATCGATTAGTTGCGCTTGCGATTTGGTTTGATTCGATCGGTTTATGTTTGTTTGAGGAGCTGAGATCGCGGGAATTTGGTTGGTTTGAGGGGATCGTTGGATCGGATCTGTGGGTTGATCCACTGCCGAATTCGTTTTGGTTAGTATGAGGGCGGCTCATCTGCGCCTTGGGGATGGCGGATCGTATTGGACGTGTTGATGTGGTTGTTTTGATCTGTGTAGCGGTTGGGTCTTGAGCTGCTGTTCTAGGTTTTTTCGATCTGTTTGAGGTCACTAAATTAAATAAATTAAGTAGTTGTTGTGTTGTGATCCAGAGTTGTGCACTGAGGATTTATCATTCCTGTTAGTTTTGTCGACCTAAAAGAATCAGACGGCTCTCGTGGATATAGAAACTTTTGTGCCCTACCCATTACTGGGTAGAGATACAACCAGTTAATTGAATGCTATGACCATCTCAGATCAAAGCTCGAAGTATTTATAAATCGTGTTATGAAACTTTGACATAGTTCTATTAAATCTGCAACGTATGAGTGTATGAGCATGTTTAGTGCTCAACAAGATTTATGATTACTAGTTATAACTAATAAATCATAATAATAATCTTTCATGTGATTTTTTTTGGGTAGTAAATAGTCATAGGACTATAGGAGTACTAATTAAAGTAATTTTGATACTCTACCAAGGATCGAAAAGCCGGTACCGGACCAAATCCCGCCAGGCGGCCGGGGAAAAAAAAATCGGCCGGTAACCGGATTTCCCGGAAAAAAACCGGTTGAATTTTGCTTGAATTCGCTTGAAAACCGGCCAAATTTCTAATTTCGAAAATTGAAATTTGAATTTGCAAAACCCGGAAAAACTGGCTGGGATTTTCCTTCCCGGACCCTGGCCGGTAACCGGCGAACCGGCCGGTTTCGCCCCGCTCTGGACTATACAGTTGAGTTTTGTTTGTCTTAACTCATATCTAGGACTTTATAGCATGTGTTGATAACCTCATTTCTGGAAACAGTAGTATTCTCTGCATGTTGAAGACAAACTGTAGTAATTTAACAACCATGTGTGTGTCCTTTCTGATGATGGAGTCATGGAGCTGCTACTTTATGCTAGTTTACATCAGTTGTTTTCCATTTCTTGCAATATGTAATTTGTATTTAAGGTTGTTATGTGTTTATTAGTTATTTCAAGGTTTCTTATTTCTCCTGTGTAGATGGTTACTCAGGCTCTGGTTACTAATAGCAGCAAGTACCAATGTGGAAAGTTTACCATGGGGAAGTTTTTGAGTCTTTTAATGGTTTCTGCCTTAATATACTTACTTGTGCACAAAAGTTCGGAGGGTTTTGTATCTGGTGAGTTCCATGACAAAGAAGTAGAGAATAGACATGCCAAGAAAGATTCTCCCAATATTCGTACATTCTGGAGAAAGCCGCCAAGGCTACATCCGCGTCTCCCTCCAAATGAAATGTACAAAAATAGTTCACTACTTCACCAGTCTCCTCCATCTGAATGGACATCCAGGCAGAAGAAAGTGAAAGAAGCATTTGAACATGCATGGTCTGCCTACCGAAATTATGCAATGGGTTATGATGAGCTTATGCCTTTGAGCCGCAGAGGTATAGACGGATTAGGAGGTCTAGGTGCTACTGTTGTGGATTCTTTGGACACTGCAATAATAATGGGTGCTGATGATGTTGTTTCTGAAGCATCAAAATGGATCGAAGAAAACCTAATGAAAAAGATCAGCGAGACAGGACAGGTCAATTTATTTGAAACTACTATCCGTGTATTGGGAGGGCTTCTTAGTGCGTATCATTTGAGTGGCGGAGACAAAGCAGGAGGTGACTCTGGGATACCAGTAACATCTAAAAAGGCTAATCCAGAACGTCTTTTGGAAGTTTCAAAGGATTTAGCAGACAGGTTATTACTAGCTTTTACATCAAGCCCAACAGCTATACCTTTTAGTGACGTTGTTCTTCGTGATCCCTCTGCACATGCGGCCCCTGATGGCTTAAGCAGTACCTCTGAGGCTACAACATTGCAATTGGAGTTCGGTTACCTTAGCAGAATATCGGGAGATCCGAAGTATGACTTAGAGGCAATGAAGGTGTTAGAGCATATGCGAACACTCCCCACAGTGGAGGGTTTGGTGCCTATTTACATTAAGTATGTACTGCTTCAACCCTTCTATCTTTTGTAACTAAAAAATAAATTTTTACTTCCATCTTATTCCATTGCATTTTTCTTGTCACCAGACACATTAAATTGTGGAGAAAATGATCATGTTCTCATTCTTGCTTTTTGTATGCAGTCCCTACTCTGGTCAATTTAGCGGGGAGAATATTCGATTAGGATCTCGTGGTGACAGTTACTATGAGTACCTATTAAAAGTTTGGGTTCAGCAAGAAAAATATCGTAACACTAGTTTGAAGTATCTGTTTGAAATGTATACGAAAGCGATGAGAGGGGTCAAGCATCTTCTTGTTAGAAAAACTACTCCAAATGGATTGATCTTTGTTGGGGAGCTTCCCCATGGACAAAATGGTGGTTTTAGCCCTAAAATGGATCACCTGGTATGCAACTCATTGAGTATCTATCCTTTTTTTAAAAAATCTAATAAGAACCTGATCATCGTTGTAATATTTTCTTTTCCTGAGAAACCCTTTTGACCCATGATGTGCACTACTCAGTGTTCCTTGACAATTAATGATGGGATATCTTCATTCTGTAGGTTTGTTTTCTTCCCGGTACCCTTGCTCTGGGTGCAACAAAGGGTATCACCAAGAAAAAGGCTCTCGAAAGTAATATTTTAACTGATGAAGACATAGAAAATCTGCAGCTTGCTGAAGATCTGGCCAAAACTTGTGTTGAAATGTACTTTGTGACTTCTACTGGACTTGCTCCTGAAATTGCTTATTTTCACATTGAGGTAAGCAGTTCTGTGAGTTATGAAGTATCCTGACATACTCCTCAGCTATCCACATAACCTTTTATTTTTCTTATATTTTAACATTCATTTTATTTTGCAAAATAGTAACATGTGGTTTCTACAGGGTAATCCCGAAGGGGGGCCTGATGGTGGGAATAAAAGTTCTGAATATATTAATGATATCATAATTAAACCGCTTGATCGTCACAATATTTTACGCCCAGAGACTGTGGAATCACTATTTGTTTTGCATAGAATTACAGAGGATCCGATGTATGATTCTGTGGTCTTTTATAATCTTCAGGTTGCCTACTTCTCAATTTGCATCATGCCAGTGTTGGCTCATCTTTTTATTTTCCATTTTCGTGCACAGGTATAGGGAGTGGGGTTGGCAAATTTTTCAGGCTTTTGAGAAGTATACAAAAGTTGATTCTGGTGGTTATACATCATTGGATGATGTCACAAGCCTACCTCCGCCTAGGAGAGACAAGATGGAAACTTTCTTCCTCGGGGAAACATTGAAATACTTGTATTTGCTGTTTGGTGAAAGCAATATTCTTCCACTAGATAAGTATGTATTCAATACAGAGGCCCATCCACTTCCAGTCATTCGGTCTGCGGAACAGGCCTCACATTCTGTATAGCTTCCAACTTCCAAGTGTATTACTGGTGTACTTAGTGTACTACTACTTTCATGAAAAAAAAAGTCAACTAACAGACATGTGAGAATGGTCAGAAATATGTATGCGGACAACATGGTTGGAACAATGAGAGCCACTTGCTTGCCAGTAGCCTTCTGGATGTTTGTGCTCATGCTGTACGGTCTTGATGCGGCATCAGAATCATTCTTGGAAGCAACTCATAGTCATAGATGGTGTTATCTTTATAGTCGATTTGGAGATTTGTACTTGTATTTATCGGAAGGTCATAAAACTTCTCCAATCTTTTCAATTCAAAACTTACAATTTTGAAATTACTAAGTGGTTACACCATGATTTTATCTTCATTAAATCTACTATCCTGTGTCAGCCATCCCACCCTGTTCTTCAATATCCCGCCATGTTGTTCCATTCCTACCTGGTGAGTGCAGCTATGATTCTTAAGCTTCTTCTCATCTCCAGTTGTTGCTTATTCATAGCTCTTTGCACAGTTAATGTCTTCAGCTTCCTCTGTGTTATGGTAGTATTGTACTGTAAAAAATCCTTGGCATCTCAAAATACTGTAATATCTTGAAATTGGATGATCTTGATTGACCATCACCTTTTTTCACATTAGTGGCCAAACTTCTGAGTTCTGACTGTTGACGTGCTTGACAAATAGCATTAAGATTAAAAAAAGAATATCTTATAACTTTCTGATACCCTAGTTTCGCTGTACTATATCTTGATACTGCTTGTCGGTCCAGTTTTGAAATAGCCAAGGGAACCAGTTTCTGCTCATTGCATTAACATTATCTAGGGAGTTGACATTATTTTGAGAATTATCTCAAAGAACCTGCATAAGCACCCACTATCTAGTTTCACTGAGTTCTGACATTTTAGCCATTGAATGATAAAGTGTCACTTGTTAGGTTCAAATGTTCAATTCTGAATGATTTTCTAGCTGTTTAGTGGTAAAGTGTCTATCATTTTGTTCAATTGTTAATAAATCTTTCCATGGCTCAGTTTTAATGTTACTTTTTTCTTAAAAGAATGTTCAGTATTTCAACTCATCCACAAATATCTGGCACTGCTATTATTGATCAATCTATGCATTTTTTGTATTTGGCGTCTAAATTTCATCTCCCCATGGTCCAGAGGGTTATAATTATAAATGAACCATTCATATTATCTTATTTATGGATAATTTTTTTCTTTGTAAGAGATGAAAGTTGAGTGTTGATAGGAATTCTGTTTGTTCGTCAATCGTCGTATATTCATATGCACTCATACCTTCATAAGTAACTTTGTATTAGACATGCTGGCACTTCTGTGCCTTCGTGAATATATATGAGTCATGACTCTCTTTCTTGCTGAGTCAGCAAAGCTACTATTATTATCTGAACTGCTGCTTTTTCAGCCTGTATTACTAATGTGTGGAAGCTCTCTAACTGTCACATTGCATGCATATTTCTATGGGATTCTTAACTGTTTTATTTCTTTATGCAATTGCCATTTGTTTTTATCTATTTGCCACTTCTGCTGTCTGTCTCCTTTAAAGTCACCATAAACTTCTCTAGGACCTTTTTTGGGTTTGTTGATGAACATCTGCCTTTACTTTTTGTCTTTATTTGTCCAATTTGCATCAATATAGTTTTCCACTCTTTCACCTTCATTAAGATTGAGGCAAATTAATGGCTCAATCAAACTAATTTCTTTGGCAGTCAATAATTTCATGTCTTTGATTTGAGTTGTCTAGTTCCTTGCAGTGTTCATATCTGCCACAAATTTTTTTTACGATTCCTATGGACGATTGTCCATTGCATATCTTTACCCTTTTTTAGGCAGAGGACTGTCTATGTTTAGATAGAGTAGTGGTTATATATTTGAAAATATTGGTTGATTTCTCCATCACCTCAGTAGGGATTCCATGATTTGAGCTTCTTTTCTATCAAGTGAGTGCACAATCATTAGTTTTTTTTTTTTTGCATGAGGATACTAATAAAACATTATGCCATGATGATATCAAATCAAGAAAACACGTGAGAAAGGCTGTCTGTTACAACTTGTTAATCTTTTTTCTGCTGAACAATTTTCCTCCACATTGTCATGCTCATCCTGAAATATTGGAAGTACTCTATTTTAGCACTGTGCTTCAGAACTAGATTTTGCTAATGATGCATGTCCGATTCTGCATTATAGCTTTTCTCAAATGGGAAAAAGTATGAGAGAATGTTGTAAAGGCATACTTTTTCAATCCTATTAATTTTTACCTGTTTATTTGGTCAAGGGAAACAGAGAAACTGTGCCATACATGTTTCTGAATCATGACAACCGTCAGAGTTATGTGTGCATTGCGCTAATCGCTGGTGCTGTAACTAGTACTCAAATATCTGCCAGTGCTTCAGTTTGGAGTGTGACATTTTCTGTTGATGGAGTACTTTGCTTCTATTTCAATGACAAATTTTAAACTATTTGATTTGATTTGCGTACTCCATGAAATATATAGACTTTTCTTCGACCAGAAAGAACTAGTTGCATGTGTTTAAAACGAGGCTCCCTTGGGAGGTATGTCAACAGTTTCTCTTTTAGCCAATGTCGTAATCCTGATGCAGATTGGGGTTATCAGTTCATCTTGTATGCAATCAGGTGACTGGTTTCTTGTTGCAAACTTGGAGGCAGCTTGCATTGTATTACTTTCTGCATCACTGGAGATGGGAACAACCAGCATGTTGACAACAGTATATGATAATATGGAAATAGCAAGATATACTTCTTCTGGTGCGCATGTATATTTAACCAGCTGGAGTATCCATGTGCACATGAATAATAGGAGAATCAAACATGTGTCAGATTGCAAACATGCTGCTGTTCTCCCCCCAGAAGTCAATCAAAAGACTGCATCCATATTACCATGATGAACAATCTCAAGTTTATCATGGGGCAGAACTGTAACAAGACCTCTTGCTAGTAGTTGGGACACGGGAGTGCCAGCTGATTTAACCATGACTCGATGAGTTAATAGTGAGAAGCTTTCCTTGAATGACCAGCTGATTTACCACGTCCTCATGAGTCGCGAGGTATGCTGTCATCTTAAGTTAAATACCATAAAGCTTATGGAAATTATGTTTCTGTTGGCTAGTCTCCATAACCGGCTGTTAGTGTTGTCATGGATCATTAATTGGCCAATTGCTTTAACATATCGGCTCCATCAGACTTTCTGCTGTTTGGCGTCACTGCACCTAAGCAGGTTCTTTCTGGATTGGGTTATCTGTTTGCAATTTAGTGACTGAAGCATCCTGGACAATGTACTTCAGAAAGACTAAGGGTCTGTTTGGTTTGTAACCCTAGGGAGGTATATCAAAATATTGGCAATGCCAAAACTGGGCAGTGCTAAAATCAGGACAAAAAAAATATTGTTTTGATCGTAGCCATACTAATTTATGGGCAATACCGAAATTGATGTGTTTGGATTGTAGCTATGCCAAAATTGTGAGTATGACATGTGGGTTCCGTTTGACATATATTTTCTTTGCCCTAAAATATGTCAATATGAGTCTTGTTTTGTTGATAAAATGATAAAGAACGCAACGGCTCAAACGGATCATAAATCAAGTACTCAGTTTAGAAAATATGACCATTTGAAACTGATTAATTTATCAAATCATACAATTAATGCACTAGCCTCATCCTATCAGGATATGCCACCCTGTCCAAGTGATTCTTGAATCCTGGCCGGGCATTTTGGCCGGCCGCAATCAGCCAGGAAAAGGTGAAGAAAAACTTATGCATGCCAGATTTTCTAAGGATAATACCAAATGTTGGAACTAAACCAAACACTCGCCAAATGTTTAGGGTATTACAAAATTTTTGGTTTGACAAGTTAGAGTGATGAACCAAACAGCCTCTAATACCACTCGTACAGTTGCACCATAGTAACCATACAGAATAATAAGTTCCGAGCATCACGAACATAAACAGTTTGATTTGTTTCAGACTCGAGATTTCACATTTGTAAATTCTTGCACAGTTGCGAACTTACAGAAATCACTTTTGTGCATGTTATCCAAGTAGTAGACCAATCGACTATTATCCTTTAACCAATTGAGTTTATTGTGGCAGTTTCCTTTCTGTTATTTTTTTTTTACTTTTTAAAGTTAATCAGACCATTTGATCCAACCTGTCAACCTGACAAGCAACGCATTGAGGTGTGGATTGTGGAAGGTGCCATAATTTAAGCAGATCGAGTATCTCAAATATATGTCATTTTCATCTCAGTCAAATTCTCAATCATCTCTTCAGTCCTCACTTACCCTAAATCTTCTCGTCTATCTAATGGTGCTTCCGTGCGAGAGAAGTGGAACTTCATATCCCAAAATATAGGATTTTACATGAATTTTGTTGGTATCTATCACATATTGTGCATCCGCTCATCTCAACCACCTAGCAAAACCCTAGGGTGAGTCCTTATCTCAACTCGAACTCAACCACCATAGAGCAAATACTTTTTGAGTGGCTTTTTTCAAAGTTTTTTTTCCCTAATTGTAGTGGTATGGGATCAATAAAACAGAGCGATGGCATCACAAAAATTCTCGAAAGTTTTTTTTTCCAATTTCCACTGTCGTGAACCCCCAGCCCCAAAATGAACAGAATCAGGCACATTTTGGAGTTATTTTAATTAAATAATACTTTTTTAAAATATTTTATTAATAACGCCTCATTCTAACTTTATTATCCAAACCTGACTCTTTTGAGGTATGATAAATACACACTGTCATACTATCAATTCTGGTGTGGCCAAACCTTATCATGCTAGCATTGTTTTGCCACACACCCACATCACCACCAGTGGTGTGTGGTAAATTAGAAAAGAGGTTAAATAATAAAAATCGTTCCATTTTGGACCACTGAATTGCGTTGCGATTCACGTCCAACCTCTTCCTCTCTAATTCTTACTTCACTGGTGTTGTCAGACTAACAACGAGTTGGTGACTGTAATAGTCGGGCGATGAGAGTGCCACTTGCTGTAGGATTTGTTGAGGAACCATCGTTGACGAGTCCAGACCAATCGATCATCTCGTAGAAAAGCGTAGAATCGCATAGTATAATACAAGAACAAATAGTAGATTGAACATAGAGATATATGGGGACTTCTTTCTTCTCTTTATTTCTTCATTTCTCTTCGCATGATCAGTCTTTTACAATGATTGTCACCCCCTATTTATAGGCTAGAGACCCTCTTAAGATTTTGGATGGGACGTCCACCCATGAGCCGACTGCTGGGTTAAGCCCATGGTTTCCTAACACTCCCCCTTGGGCACTCATCCTCACATGTTCATGCTTCGTCAAAACTCCATAAAAACCCAGTGGAAAAAATTTTGGAGAAAGAGTACATGATACACGTTCTGCTGCGTTGCACGAATTGCCTCATTAAAAACCTTAGCCGAGAAACTTCAAAAAAACTCGTCAATAGAAAAAGAGTATAATCCACCTAATTTCATTTAATCTCCGCGATTTACTCTTTGGGTACTCGATCTTCACGATCAAGTTCTAATAATGAGTTCGTGAAGATTCTCCCCCTGAATTATGCACTTCTATAAGTCTGATCATTCCAATTCCATGTATGCATCTTTCAAAGTTAGATGCTGGAAGTGATTTAGTGAATAAATCTGTAAGATTTTCACATGACTTAGTATGCAGTACTTTAATTTCATCTATCTTTTGCAATTCAAGAGCATAGAAGAACTTGGGGTTGATATGCTTTGTCAGATGACTCTTCACATAACCCATCTACACTTGTGCAACACAAGCTGCATTATCTTCATAGATAATAGTGGGGGTTTGCACGGTATTTAATCCACACGACTACTGGATGTGGTGAATCATCCGCCAAAGCCAAGTATATTCTCGTGAGACCTCGTACAGTACTATGATCTCCGAGTGGTTCGTCGAAGTTGATACAAGACTTTGCTTAGACGTTTTTCATGAAATTGTAGTTCCACCACATAGTAATACATAGTCTGTTTGCGACTTAGTTGTATGCGGGTCCGACAGGTACCCAGCATCTGCATAGTCATTCATAGACATATCTTGGTTCTTTCTGTAGAATAGACCAATGTGTTCGCTTCCTTGGAGGTATCGGAAGATGTCCTTTATTCCCTACCAATACCTTTTGGTAGGTTCTGCACTATACCTTGCTAACAGGTTCACGACAAATGTAATGTCCGGTATAGTACAGTTTGCTAAATACATGAGTACTCCGAATACACTTAAGTGTGGGAATTCCGGTCTCAGGACTTCCTCCCCCTCTTCTCTAGGTCTGTACGGATCCTTATCTTGCTGCAAAGATCTCCCGACCATTGGCACTTTCGAAGGGTATGCCTTTTCAAAGTCGAACCTTTCTAACACCTTTTGAGTGTAGGTTGACTAATGTACTAATATCCCTTCAGGGGCATGCTCAAGCTGCAAGCCTAGGTAATATTTGGTTTTATCCAAGTATTTTATTTTGAACTCCGACTCCAGGTAAGATCTTGCTTTCTTAATACCTTCCAGGGTTTCAATGATGTTTAGATCATCTATATACACTGAGATTATACAAAATCCATCCCGTGATCGTCGTATAAATACACAGGAACAATTTTCATTGTGTGTGCAGCCTTTCTTGCATAGAAAGTCGCTTAAGCGATTATACCACATTCTGTGTGATTGCTTAAGTCCGCACAGTGATTTTCTGAGTTTCACACTGTACAGATTTCTATTTACTCTGTCTTGGTTCGAGACAGAGATACATTCAGGTACCTTCATATAAATGTCCGAATCCAAAATTCCATAAAGGTCTGCAGTTACCACATCCATCAATTTCATTTCTAAATTCAAGTTTACTGCCATTAAGATTAAATATCTAAAGGTAGTTCTGCCCATGACCAGGGAATAAGTTTCTTTATAATCAACTCCTGGACGTTAAGTGAAACCTTGTGCAACGAGTCTTGCTTACAACTTCATTATTTTCATTTCTCTTTAGAACAAATACCCACTTATGCCCTACGGGGTGCACATAAAGAGGCGTGCAGCTTACAAGCCCAAACACCTCTATTTTATTCAGAGATAATAATTTAGTTTCTATTGCCTTCTTCCAATCTTCCCAATCTGATCTTTTCTTACATTCAGCGAGCGATGCAGGCTCTAGATCAAGATCGATGATTGTGCCAATTTTATTTGCAAAGTAAATATCGACATTGGCTGTTGTCATATTAAAAAATTCTCCTGTGGTCACATAGATTATAGCTATTTCTTCATGGGTCAATTCTTCTAGTGCTTCTACTTGCTCACCGCTGCTTTCAATTACGGGAGCAAGTCCCTTTAGTTTTTCAGTTCCGATGTGTGCGCACACATACATGCTGATATCTTCCTCCGTGGGAATGTTCAAATTCGGTATGCCTCTTCCTAAAGGTTCCATAGTGGTGCTAGGTCTCAACTGGCTCCCCTTTTGGTTCTGGGGAACTTCAGTGGTCGGCTGTGTCAACTCCTTATCCTTTTCACCAAACGTCCCCGGTCACTTCAGATTCGAGGGGCTGGAGTTCTTGTCTTTTTTTGAGGCCTCAGGACGGGATTAGAGCTACCATTTTCTTTCTTCGGTATTTCAACACTCTTCGGTGCATTGCGTGCAGGCACATGTGACATGGTCACGCTCTTCAAATCAATAAAGTGGTCAGGCAGTTGATTCGCTAATACTTGCAAATCAATTATCTTCTGGACTTCAATTGTTTTCTGGACTTCAATTATCTTGGGACTTCTTTTGTCTTCTGGACTTCAATTGTCTTTTAAACTTCAATTATATTCAGGACTTCTCTTGTCTTCTGGACTTCAATTATCTTCTGGACTTCTCTATTTGCTTCACTAGTGTGGGGGTCATGTTCTTGGATTCCCGTGGCTTGCCATGTTATTTCCCAATATTTTTCATCAAATGGTTGATTTCCTCCCCCTAATCATGGGAAACAATCCTCATCAAATACGCTATCAGCGAAGTGGGTTGTATGCAAATCTCCGATCACGGGTCCAGATACTTGATTATGGATGCTGTCTCATAACCAACGTATATCCCATACTTTCGGAGAGGGCCTATTTTATTTCGCCGCGATGGTGGTATAGGTATATAAACCTTACAACCAAATCTGCGAAGATGAGAAATTTTCGGTGCTGACCATTGCGCTAGTTGCATAGGTGAATGTATTTTATATGTCGATGATCTAAAATTGATGAGAGTTGCCGCGTGTAGGACTGCGTGCCCCCAACATGTAGTTAGCAAATTATAATTCTGCAAAAGTCTGCTAGTCCATTCTGGGTGTGGATATGCGGTATGGAATGCTCAACTTTAATTCCCGTTGCCATGCAATAATTATCAAATGTCTTCAAAGTAAATTCTCTGGAGTTGTCCATTCTGATGGACTTCACATGATGATCAGAGAAATTAATTTTAATTTTAATTATTTGTGAGATTAGCTTTGCAAAAACATAGTTTCTTGTAGACAATAAACATACGTGAGATCATTTCGAGGAAGCATCGATGAGCACCATAAAATATCTAAATGGTCCTGACAGGGGTTGTATAGGACCACAAATATCTCCCTAGATACGGTCCAGGAATACAGGGACTTCATCCTTCGCTTTCAGACCAGAAGGTTTAGTAATTAATTTCCCGGTGGCACATGCGGGGCAGACAAAATATTCCTGATTCAGAAAATTCCTTACATCGATATTATGTCCCTGTGAATTGTTAATTATATTCCTCATCATCCTAAGACTTGGGTGGCTTAATCTATCATACCATAGACAGAAAAATTTAGAGCTTCTAAATATTGTTTTCAGGACAGTATAGGCTGTAGGTGCCTTAATATTAGTGTAGTATAGCCCAGTTTCATATGAAGGAAGTCGTTCTAATACCCTTTTATACTTTCTTCACGCTATGCAATGAGCAAGTATTCGTTACCATACTCTTCTTCAGTCTCTACGTAGAAACCGTTACTATCGGAGGTATAATTGTGGCCCTTCCTGAGCCTATTATACAAGTATCACTGCTTGTGATTGTCATAAGACTACCAGCATTCTTGCTAATCGACGGAAATAATTTCGTCTTTCTCAAGATGATATCCGTTGTGCTGCTATCCATTAAGCACACTTCCTCCATAGGGAGCCACATATGTTCTAATACTTCAAATATCATAACATAATTTGCTATTTATAAATACGAAAAAATAAGCCTTGCAGGACTTATCATAAGAATTTAACGCTTTGCTCTCCTAGAGCTTACAACCATTATTCAAAGTTCTATCACAATCACAACTGCAAGTGATTGTAAAAAGATTTAGGTGCAGTGCATGCACTAGATCGAATCAGCGAAGTATGTAGAAACTTTTGCCTGAATCTGCTCCATGACATTCTTCTCCTCTTGGGCAACTACGATTGCATTCGCTACGATGTCCGAAGGAGGGGTGATGGGGAATGCAATTGGGCTGGCCACATCCATGAGTACAACCAATGGATGTGGATCCTCCATGCCTGCAATGGCGAGGTGTGCCTCCTGCTATCCTTTGCCATTCTTCTTAGACTGGAAATTATCAATAACGTACGACCCATGACCTTACTCTTCTTGCCTCTCTTTTATGAGAGGCTTCCTCACCTTGTAGCTGCTAGCATTGGCTTCATGGCCAACATGCTGTGAGATGCAGTTCTTCCTTAGAACATCATCTTGAGCTTCCGTAACTTGCATGATGTCAATTAATTTGGCATACTTCTTGTAGCCATCTTGATGATAGTTGTAGCCGTCTTGATGATAGTTGTGTGCGGATTACGCCGCATTCAGGTGAAAGGTAGAGAGAGTCTTGTCAATCTTCTGCTCATTCGTAATTACCTTACCACAGAGTTGAAGACTAATACAAATTATGTATAAATTCTGGACATACTAGGCCAGCTCTTCAAACTCTCGGTTCGTGATGCCAGTCATCTACATATTTCATGCAAAGAGTTCACAAGATTACTGCAGGTAATTTGCATAAAATGGTTGCAAAATTTTCATAATACTCTTTGAACTCCCGGTTAGAGGTCCCGTATTTTTCTATGTATTTTTCATGATTCACTACTATTTTCAGTGATTAAAAGTAATATATACAATCACAGATAATCAAAATAGTAAATACAATATATAAATTGCATAGAAATAATAATAACAAACTTAAACATGCTTCAAATGCTCAAAAAGATTCAAAATTTGAATTCCCGAGACCCTTTTCTACTGGAATATAAATTTTCGGAGAATTTTGTATTTTTAGGGGCTAAGCCACGAATTTCAATACATATAAAAAATTGCACAATTTTTCAATTTTTGAGGGGTTATTTTGCAAGAATTTCTTTCCCGAAATATTTCCTCGTAATTTTCAAAACTTCAAGGGTTTATTTGAAAATTTTTGAGATTTTTTTTCTTTCTCTCATTTTTTTTTTCTCTCGGGATTTTCTCTCTCATTTTTTCTTTTCACTGGGAATTTCATTGGGTCAGGCCCATTCAGCCCATGCCAACTTGGTCAAGATGGGCAGGGGAGGCAATAGGGTTTTCGCTGCCCTTGCTCCTCATGGTGGCAATGGCTCCATCTTTGAGGCATACACAGTGGCCTGTGTGGCAGCAAACACATGTCTTGGGCAGCGTCTGAGTGGCCGAGTGGCACGAGGCACCGGCGTGGAGTGCGTAGGCGCGGTCGAGGCGGCTGGTCCATGGCGCTGTCTTGGCGGCGCAAAACCGGTTAAGCGCCGCAGGCGGCCGTTCTTGGCGGTGCGAGGTGGCGGTCTTGGCGCGCGCCATGCGGGGTCGGCGAGTCTTGCGCCGTGCAGGGCCAATGAGGCGCGCCATGAGGGAGGCGGGCGAGTTCATGCGAGGCTGACGTCGCGGCCATCTGGGTCGGCGACGCGTCTTCGAGTGTTTGCGGGGCATGGCTCCGAGTACGTTCGTTGGTGGCTGCAGGTCGTGCGGGGCAACCGCGCGCGTGTGGGTGCGTGGTGGCGCGGCCATGTGAAGCGGCGCGGCTTTAGCGGCGCCGCTTTAGGCGACTGGCGGTGCATGGCGACGCGGCCGTGCTGCGCGCGGCTTGCTGTAAGCGGCGGCGGCGGCTTCGAGCGGCGGCGAGTGGTGCGGCTTTGGACCGATGGCCATGTGTGATTTTTCATGTAATCTACCGATTGGCTTGGTCGGCGACTTCATGCTGACTCACGATAAATTAGAGCGGATTTGCAATCTACAATCCACAGTGCAATCAACATCTACTCCTTTATGCAACCTACTGATCGATATTGTGTCGGTGACTTCAAGTCGGCTCGCGGTAAATTGGAGCGGATTTGTACTGTAAGATTTAATCTAAAAAGCCAAATTTGCGGAATTGAAAGCGATCTAGAAAATGCGATTCGATCTACGAGCGTCTTGCTACGACGGTTACCTTTCGATTCGAGTAGAGTAGGTCGGAGTCGATCGTGCTGATAACGTGTTGAGGAATCATCGCTGACGAGTCTAGTCCGATTAATCATCTCGTAGACAAGCGTAGAATCACACAGTACAATACAAAAATAAATAGTAGATTGAACACAGAGATATAGAGATGGACTTCTTTCTTCTCTTTGTTTATCTTCTCATGATCAGCCTTTTACAATGATTGACACTCTCTATTTATAGACTAGAGACTCTGCTAAAGTTTTGAATAGAGTGTTCACCTATGAGTCAGCTGTTGGGCTAAACCCATGATTTCCTAACAGGATTGTCTATGTGCGTTACTATCCGCCACTACTGAAGAAACCAATGAATACTGTCTCAACAAGCAATAGTAATAGCCCCGTTGTTAGCGAAATTGGAGCAGATTTGAAGGCATAAAATTGTCTATTTTTAAACAATAGTAATAGCCCCGTAGCAAAAACCACAAATAAATAAATAATCAGAAGGAACAAACTTGAATTTGCTGGATAGATCCAGAACAATATACGATGAACGAGTAGATACTAGATACCAAATGGAATCACTGCCACCTAGGAACGTACTACCAAGTACCAACTGATCCAATTCTGTCCAGAATCTCTGCTTATAAACAAAACTTCAGACCTTCTATACCGGCAGAATGTATAGCCGTCGAGTAGCGTGGTTCTTTGGAGCTCGGAGGTAAGGAGCTTTAGGCAGTTTTGGTGCCCTCTCTATCGTCTACACCTCATGTAAGAGATGTAAAATCAATTTGGTTTTGAATTGCCTGTGATATTCGCTGGAATGCTAACTATAGCGCGACACATATCGTACGCAGTCGCCGTGGGAACTACACAATAGTGATTGCGCTCAATCACAGTTATCTATTCCATGATGTGCAGAGGCCGGGGTTGTACTTTTATTATCTAAAAATCTATCTCATGATAGATTAATTCTTTATATGTCACTGAATATCTGTAAAATCCCTCGATGTCTCGCTGATAAGGTGGGTGGGTCCATATGTAAGTCACACGATAAGTGGCATATGAAGGATGATACAAACTTTCGGTGTCATAAGGAAATTGCGATGATACAACCTTTTGGTGTCATAAGGAAATTGCTCTCCTGTGATTCGGTGCCCTAGGAACTACACAACATGCATAAGAACCTCATCCCTTCCTGGTACAAAGCTAAGCCTATTGCTAAACCCTAAATATGATTGCATGTTTTCATAATCACTAAATAAAAAAAATGTAAAGCTAAGTGTGGTCCACTGACAAGGTGGGACTGGGTCTATATGTAAGTCATAGGATGAGTGTCATATAAGGGATGATGCAAACTTTTGGTAGCATATAAGAAAATTTCCCTTCTATGATTCGGCACCCTAAGAACTACACAATAGGTAACTGCATAAGAACCTCATCCCTTCGTGGTACAAAGCTAAGCCTATTGCTAATCCCTAAATGTGATTGCATGTTTTCATAACCACTAAATAAAAAAAATGTAAAGCTTAATCGACCGATCAACAAAACTAGGGTAACATTGTAGGGGCAACCCACCAGCCCCGACGACCTAGTGAAGACACTAAGCCAAGGGTACACCTTGACCTAGTCGAAGAGTACTATGTATCCCTTCGCATATAGTAAAGTGTACAGAAAAGCCGCCAAAGGCAACCTCAATAGAAAAGTACAACACACTCTGGAGCGAAGGGGGTCTAGGGAGCCCTTGCTCCAGACCACCTCGCATAGAGCAAAGGGGGTCTAGGGAGCCTTCGCTCGGGTCCACCTCGCATTGAACGAAGGAAGTCAAGGCCACTTGTGGATCGGGAGTACAGGCGTGGTGGACCAAACCCATGAAGGTCTACCGTGCACCGAAGGCTACGTCTAGGGAGATGCAAAGACCCTGAAGACCCTATAGTCATATGACCTTTTCAGGGTGAAGAATTTAGACCCGCCATTATGAGTTAATAGTATATTTTGGTAATTAATGACAATCGTCATTTGGAACTAACATTTTTCATGAGTTGGATGAATATGTTATGTTCCATGATGATGAAGACTTTTGATGACATCATGAGTTGATCGTTATCAAGTCAAGACTCGGAATGAAGAAAATCATCATGTGTGATGAGGTTCAAGTTAAGATCCCGAAGTAAAGAAGATCATCATGTGTTGATGATATTGAAGTAAAGAGTGCATCATGGGTTGATGCATATTCAAGTCAATGACCCGGTCTTGAAGAGAAGATGTGCGTCATTAAGATTCAAGAGGATGCTCAAGGCAAAGGTATGACTAGCTAGGGCTAAGGATGTGTTTCTAGTCTTTTACCGGTCTTGGTGTTTGGATGGAAGACCAGATTGCTAGTATAGATTACCGTACTATTAAGAGGGGTCTTGACTAGTAGCTTGAGTGTGTCATGTGTTGATAGCTTGTTGTACTTGCTCTAGCTCTTATTAGCATGTTGACAATATTTGTGAATGTGTTTTGCAAATAGTTGACGCTCATGCATGATCCTTGTAGCATGTGACTTTAGTTTGCGAATGAGTTTTGCAAATGGTTTAAGTCCATATATCTTGTTCCTTGTGGTGTGATTCTAAAAGTTGGCAAATGTGTTTTGTAACTTGTTGAGAATCTCTCCTTCAACCCTTCTTTGCATCTTGCATCAATTGGCAAATGTGTTTTGCAAATTGAGTTGAAGTAATTTGCAAAGATCAGCTTTTGTGTCCTGGTCCGGTCTGACCGAAGTCTTTTGGGCGGTCTGATGGGCCCTTGAAAGGTTAACGGGACTGTGTGCCGGTTCCTTGTTTTGGCAGTCTGACCGCCATTGGTTGACCGGTCTGACCGGGGGTGCTGGACTGACCGCCATGTGTTGGCCAGTCTGACCAGACCTCTGGGTCAAGTGTCCCGGTTAGGTTTTTCCAGAGAATGTGTTTTTTTGGATTTTTGGTCGCGGTCTGACCGGACCTCCGGGTCAGTGACCCAGTCAGCTTTTTTCAAAGAATGTATTTTTTTTCTTCTGGAAATGCTCGTTGTTCTGCTGTGCGATCTAACCGCCATGTGTTGGCCAGTCTAACCGGGTTGGCATGGACTGACCGGCCATTGGTTGGCGGTCAGTCCGGACATGGTCCAACGGCTAGTTTTATAGCCGTTGGAGCATGGCCGGTCTGACCGGCTATTGGCCTGCGGTCAGACCAGGCTTGGATGATTTTTGGCAGAGTCTCTTCCTAACGGCTAGTTTTTGTGTGGGCTATAAATACCCACATTGGCCGTTTGTGGGAGATAGAGCTGATGTCCCATTCTATTCTCTTGAGCTAATGCAAGCTCTCTCATCTCTTTTGTGCATGTGTTGCACTTAGTGATCTTAGAGAGCAAACCTTAAGTGCATGTGTTGTATTAGGTAGTAGATTGTGTATCCATTGAGCTTAGACACTTGATTCGTTCAAGTGAGCATCTCCGACTTGTTACTCTTGGTGTTTGCCGATACCTAGACGGCTTGGAGGAGTTGCGCCGATGATCTTCTACAAGAAGGTTGTGAGAATACTCGGGTGGTTGTGAGTGATTTGGTGCTCACCATCTCCGGAGTGGAGGAAGAGCAACCCCGAGTGGATCGAGGTGTTGGTTCGTGTTGGAGCCGGTCTAAGTGGTTGGACTTACCTCGGAGGTGTTGGCTCAATTGTGGAGCCGATCTAATTTGGTTGGGCTTACCTCAACGTGGATTAGGGAGAGACCGGCAAGTCTCCCAACACCACTGTAAAATATCGTCGTGTCATTGTGGTTTACCTTCTTGTGCTTTACTCTATTGCAATTTATATTCCTAGAATTAAATTGCTTACAAATCTTTGTATGATCGCCTTTGTTATCAATAGTCTTATATTGTTAGTACACTTAGTAAAGACTAGCTAATTTAGGCTTTAATTGTGCAAAACCAATTTGATTTACATTTCACTTAGTAAAGACTAGTTGATTTAGGCTTTAATTGTGCAAAACCGATTTGATTTACATTTCCGCATTAGAAATCGGTTTTAGCCAAAGAAGTTTTTAAAACCGCCTATTCACCCTCCTTTAGTCGGCTTACTCGATCTTACATAGGGGTAGAATTATAATCTTCTGTACCCTAGATGTAGCACTATAAATAACTTATTTTCCCTTGTGGTTAGGGGTAAAAAAAATTGAGAAATAAAGACACACATTTAATACACTTTAACACTGTCTCCCCGTATTTGAGGACCTTCGGGGTTTCCCCTTTCCATTGTAGGGACCGGGGGGGGGTCCCTCTTCTCTACTTTCTAGTTTGTAGCGATGGCGGGTGTCGATGGTTTAGTATCGATCTTATGAATGAATGTTGCGGCTCTCCTAGAGCGAAACCACACAGAAAAGGATACGAGAATTTTATATAGGTTCAAACCTTCTCTTGAGAGGATAATAGCCCTACTCCTGTGTTGTTGTATTGATTGTGTTTACAACAAGAAGGAAGTCAATAAAACTAGAGCTTGATGACTTCTGTCTTTTGTTGTAGCTATCGAATCTCTTGATTGCTTGATCACTCGATCCCCTCTCTCCCTCCATCGAATTTACTCCTTATATAGTGTATGAAGGGGTGACAATTGTTCACGTCAAGAGGCGTCTTGTCGTCTAATGCAATGTGCACATTTAAGGACAATTATTGTCAAAGACATATCCCCCCACGTTGCATTGCGGTTATATCAGAGACAGAGGTTTATTACGTGCCATCATCTCAGGAATAACGACATATATTAACTACCACGTGTATTAAACACAAAATACAAATATCCCTAGTCAATTGAGCCCACATGTCTATAGGCTTTATCGATCATAGGATGGTCGTAGTAGAACTTACGACTATGAGATGATTGTAGTAAGACTTGCGATCAATAGATGGTCGTAGAAGAACTTACGACCATATAGGTGGTCATAGAAAAACTTACGACCATATAGAGTGATCGTAGAAGAACTTATGACCACTAGATGTGTATGATTTCCCCCATTGTTAATATTGAGGGGTACCTTTGAAGGTTGTATAAGAGATATTATTATCTATAATACTACATATAAAAAACTTAATTAATAGAGGATTATTAGATCCTCGTTATCTAGATCCTTAACTTCAAGTGAAAATGACTTACTTGGAAAAGAGATCGTGGGATAGTGGTCGAAAGTAAGGTCTTTTCGACTGGTACTTTGTTTGACCATAAACTGACTTGGCCAAAAAGGTAATTTTACTTGAGTTGTAAAAAGTAAAACTTTGTTTCTTGAATAGATAGAAAAATAATTCCAACCGTCTCTTATGATTATATTTATGAAGAACAGTTTCCGAAGAGATGGTGATGCTTTGGTTTCCAACGATTTATCGGGAACAGTTTCTAATAGAATTTTAATCGTTGGACTTTTGTCCTTATCCATTGAATTCTATCGCAAGTTGATGGCTATTACTGCTTGTAGCATAACAGCTGGATACATTAAGAGTGTTTCTTCTAGTTTAGAAGAAACCAAAAGAGGGTCACTCGTAAGATATCTCTTGGCATCCTCGAATGCTTTGTTTGCCTCCTCTGACGACTCGAAACCCACATGTTTTCTAAGAAGTTTAAAGAAAGGAAGTCATTTTTTTCTCTCGGTCGTGCTATGAAACGACTTAAAGCCACCATGCATCCTGTGAGTTTCTGGACTTCTTTCTTTGTGGTCGAAGGGCGCATTTGTTCAATGGCATTTATCTTTTCAGGGTTTACTTTGATTCCTCGTGCAGAGACAAGGAATCCAAGCAACTTTTGTGAAGATACTCCGAACACACACTTTACATGATTGAGTTTCAACTGGTGTGTTATGAGGTTGTCGAACGTTTCATGCATATGAGAAATATGGTTAAGATGTTGTATGCTTTTTATGATCAGGTCATCAACATAGGCTTCCAAGTTTCGGCCAAGTTGAGGATGGAAGGTCTTTTGCATCAAGCGTTGGAAGGAAGCATCAGTATTTTTTAAATCGAAGGACATTTTGACATGGAAAAATATTCCAAATGGTGTGATAAATGCTGTTTTTTCTTCATCATCTAAATGCATACTTATACGATGATAATCAGAGTATGCATCTAGAAACCTCAATATTTCACAACCAGTAGTGGAATCAACTAACTGGTCGATATGAGGAAGGGAAATCATGTTTTGGACAAGCTTTATTTAGATCAATAGAGTCTACATATATACACCAGTTACCATTAGACTTCCTAACCATTATAGGGTTAGCCAACCACTCTGGGTTGTTGACTTCTTTTATGAAACATGCCTAAAGTAGCTTGTCCAATTCTAATCTAATAGCATCTCATCAATCAGGTGCAAATCTCCGTAATTTTTATTTTACTGGCTTCTTGTCAGGCCGTAAAGCTAGTCTATGCTCGATCACCTCCCTAGGGACTCCGGTCATGTCGGATGCTTTCCACGCGAAGACATCTGCGTTTGCTCGGAGGACGGTGACGAGGGCGTCTTAATATGCGGGGTCAACAGCGACTCTGATGTGAACGGTTTACGAAGGCTCCTCTGTATTAAGTTGAACTTCTTTGACTTGGTTGTTCGGCTTTAGGGCAATTTTAGACTTCGACAGCTTGGTCGAAGGTTGCACTTTCCTTGCTTCTCTAGTTGGTATTTGGCCAACCATCTTGAGGGACTTACGGTCTCATGTAAGTGCCATCTTTTTTTATCAGAGTGGACTGTGATTACTCCTTTGGGACCTAACATCTTAAGACATTGATAACCATAATGAGCAGCTATTAGGAATCGTGCCAGAGTTGGTCGACCAAGAATAGCATTATATGCCGTGTCGAAATCAACCACATCAAAAGAGATTTTCTCTGTCCTAAAATTATTTGGCGACCCAAACGTAACAGGAAGGAAAACTTGACCAATCGGTTTGGCCAAAGACCCCGGTACGATCCTATGAAATATGTATTGTACTGGTTTGATCTTTGTCCCGGGAACCTGCATTTTGTCCAAGGCACTCATAAAGAGTATGTTTAATGAACTGCCACCATCAACTAACACGTGATTGACTCGACAGTTGTTGATGGTGTGCTCGACCACGATCGAAAAATGATCAGGTCGAGTAGAAGGGATTGGATAATCACCTTTCTTAAAAGAGACGGTGATTTCTGACCACTTTGGTACTTTATTGACAGGAGGGGGGGTCAATAGAATCTACCTCATGTTCGACAGCTTTGAGCGGTTGTTTTGACTCATATGCTGAAGATCCCCATAGATGTGATCGATGGTGTGTTCTGGATCTTGAAATGACATCTCTTCATCACCATCTAATTGTTTTCGACCACTCGTTTGTCCCACCTCTTCGAGTGTAGGAAGCGGTCCCTTGCCGGAATAGTAATCCTCGAGTTTCCGCTGAAAAACCCGACAATTGCGAAGGTCGTGTCCTTTTTTGTGAAAAGGACACCACCTAGGCTTGTCATTCTTCTATTTGGGGCGTTTACCTTTGCTCCGGTCGGAGTATGGTTTGGAGCTCCGAGCCTCCTTGTCGCTCATGGCTAAGGCCTCTTTAGAGCTTTTGACTTGAGGTTTTTGGTCTTTAGCCTTGCTCTTGCATTTCCCAGCCTTTTATCTTTCTTCTTGTTACCTTCGCTCACTCCTAGTGTGTCCTTATCGTCACGATCAATCGTGCGATTCCACTCGACCGCTTCTGCTGTAGTTGCATAACAGTCGGCCATTTCGAAGAGCTCGGCGACTGCTGCCGGAGGATTTAGAGCGATATCCTCCATGATCCTGCAATTACAGACTCCCTGCTTGAATGCCTTGATGACAGAAGAGTCAGAAACGTCAAGAATTGAATTACGAACCTGACTAAAACGCCTGATAAATTGGCGTAAGGTTTTATGATAATCCTATCGCATTCTATGTAGGTCGTCCTCCTTTCCAAGGCGGTTGTAAGTGCCCTGGAAGTTGGCTAGCAGTAAGTCACAGAGGTGTTGCCACGAATAAATCGACTCTTGTGGCTAATTTAACAGCCACGATCGAGCAGATCCTTCGAGTACAGTAGGAAGGCAGTTGACCATGACATGGTCTCCTCCTCCTGCTACTCGAACTACGGTGCTATAGATTTTAAAAAGCTCGATGGGATTTTTGTGACCTGTCAAAGTTCTCAATGTTCACTGGTCGGAACCAGGGTGGCTAGCGAACTACCCGAAGGTCTGGCGAAAATGTCCAACATCCGGTAATGATATCATAATGCCTTCTTTGCGGGAAAGAAGGGTTGACAGTACCAGGCGATCGTGCTCGACGATACCCAGTTGTAAATGGACCTGGCCTATCATCGATCTCAGTCCTACAAGGGTAATACTTCTCGTGCTCCATCTACTGGTGATTTCTTGGTAGATGTGGTGAACGATCGTCTCCCCTAGGAGTTTGTCGATCACTAGTTGTTCGTGAAACTCTTCTCCGACTAGTGTTGTGGTTGGGAGATCAACCGTACCTGTGATCATGTCGTTCTCCACAAGGAGAATCATTTGCACGACTACCATTTGATGGAGTTGACCCGGTATGACTTCTAGGATGGTGTTGTCGATTCCGCTCAAGCCTGACCATTGTGTCCCGAAGTCTTCATGCGATCTCTTGAGTGAAGAGACCGTAGTTTGATGCTTGACCAAGCTCTTGAGCCGGGTTTTCGATCAGGTCATTAGTTCGTTGAAGTTCTTGAGCTTCCTCCGACTGGTATTGGGTGCGCCCAAGTAAGGATCTATGGGTAGCAATTCTTCTTCTCCTGGAGGCTTCAGGATCACCGATATCTGAGTTAGCCAGAACTTGTCTCAGTGGGGAGCAATCACTTCTAGGATTTCGGCCACGCTCATAAATGTGGAGATCTTGGTCGTCACTGGAGGTGTGGTCACCATCACCACGAGAGATTGAAGCGGGTGCGCGATGGGAAGCAACCCAGTCCTGCCTCTTGGAGAGATATTAGGATCTGAGGGGAGGACAAAGACCTCCTGGGTGCTACTGTAGCCACTCGTGGCTGAGTCCTCCTGACTCGAGTAGCAGTCGAAGGACAATGCCTCGTAACTTGGAGCAATCCCCTCCAGGAAGGGGAATTTCGGGGTACAACCGTCTCCGGTTGAAGGTGAATCCTGCGGGGGTATGGTCGAATCTACAGGTGAAGCGGGCTGAACCACGCACCTCGTGGGGGTAATTGAAGGGTGACGGTTATCATGTGTTGATTGATTCCCGGAATCATGGATCCCGGAACTTGCTGTGCCAGATCGGACGGCCTTAGACAGGCTTGAA
Source organism: Phyllostachys edulis (assembly GCA_036346405.1). Taxonomy (NCBI): domain Eukaryota; kingdom Viridiplantae; phylum Streptophyta; class Magnoliopsida; order Poales; family Poaceae; genus Phyllostachys; species Phyllostachys edulis. Next base: position 72,433,577 of record CM070561.1, read on the forward strand.
CGTTTGGAGGAGGAACCCTTGTTGTGTTCAACACTCCGTGGGACGATCATGATCTTGGTCGGTTAGACCTGTGCCCTTTGAGGGTTTTGGTTCCTCCTCTAGGCATAATGTTGTGGGGGAGAGGGCTCCCTCATCAACCTTGTTTGTGGCATGGTTCTCTAGGTCTGGTGAAAGATCCCTGGAATCGGTATTACCGGCAGACGAAATGATGCTCTGCCTGTACTCGTAGCAAGCATCCATGTCGAGTCCTGTGTAGTCTGCCAAATTGAACCAATTATCCTCATTCCACTCTCCTGCCATAAAAGTATCAGAGTTGAAAATAAAGACAATTTGTCAAAAAGGAAAGGAGAAATAGAAGCTTCCCACGGACAGTGCCAACGACAGCTTAGTATCGATTTTATGAATAAATGCTGGGGCTCTCCTAGAGCGAAACCACATAGAAAAGGACACGATGATTTTATACAGGTTCAGGTCTTCTCCTAAGAGAATAATAGGCCTACTCCTATGTTGTTGTATTGATTGTGTTTACAGCAAGAAGGAAGTCACTAAAACTAGGGCTTAATGACTTCTGTCTTTTGTTGTAGCTGTCGAATCTATTGATTGCTTGATCACTCGATCCCTTCTCTCCCTCCACCGACTTTACTCCTTATATAGACTTTACTCCTTATATAGTGCATGAAGTAGTGGTAGTTGTCCATGTCAAGAGGCATCTTGTCATCAGATACAATGCGCACGTTTAAGGGTAGTTCTTGTCAGAGACATATCCCACATGTCGCGTTGCGGTTATGTCAGAGACGGAGGTTTAGTACGGGTAGTCATCTCAGGAATAACAACTCATATTAATTACTGCGTGTTTTAAACACAACGTACAAATGTCCCTAGTCGGTTGGGCTCACATATATGTAGGCTTTATCAATCATAGGGTGGTCGTAGCTGATTTGGTCGTAGTAGAACTTACGACTATGAAGTAATCGTGTTAAGATTTACGATCAATAAATGGTCGTAGAAGAACTTACGACCATATAGGTGATAGTAGAAGAACTTAAAACCATATAGGGTGGTCGTAGAGTAGCTTACGACCACTAGGTGTGTATGATCTCCCTCATTGTTAATATTGAGGGTACCTTTGAATGCTGTATAAGAGACACTATTATCTATAATACTATAAATAAATAACTTAATTAATTAATTGAGCATTATTATATCTTCGTCAACGGGTAAGACACCAAAGGTTTGAATTGCTTTTTTTTTCTTTCTATGAGGCATGCTCTCGGTTGAAAGTTCTTTAAATCCATACAAAGGTTCTCGAAATCTAGTTGATTTTTTTTTCAAAACACAGTTGAAAGTTCTTCAGATCAAGTTGAAAGTTTTCCAATCCAAGTTGAAAGTTAAAAAAAGTGAAACCATGCCACAATTGGGGTGTGGGTGGTGCCAGAGTGGGCGGTTGATGCGTCAATCTAAGAACTCATCCATGGATTAGACATCCCCATTGAGAATATATAATTCCTTAATTTATAATAGACTAGCCCGTGGTACGTGGAACCCACGTTATACCAATATGAAATCGCAAACATCATTTTAATAATAGTCAATAATTGATGAGTATTAGATTATGATGAGTATTGGATTATGATGAGTATTGAGGCGATTAGTCCTTCAAAACCAATTAAGGAGGAGGAACGACTTCGAATTCTAGCCATTGGATTTGGGTGATGGATGGTTGTGATCCTCCGAATATGCTAAACGGGTGCTTTTATACGTAGTAAAGAAATAGTGGCTCTTCCTTTAAAACATAATACAAAATAGTGGTCAAACTAGTTTTTTAAGACCCTTCTCGTTGTCCAAAACAACCCAGGAATAATTGGGTTGGTACCATCAGGAAAACTGTAGTTCAGTTTAATACCACCGCATTCTTCAGGTTCAGTTTAATACCAAGATCTAGGATTTAATGATCGGTCGGGACATCAAATGGAGGCCAAACTCCCCAAGTTCAACCGGCCATTTTGCATGCGTCCTGCTCTTTCTGTTCTAGAGGAACTCTTCTAAGGGAAACTTAGACGACACAATTATCTTGTGCGCCTGAAAATAATGTCTCAGTTTCTTCGAAGAGATGAGAAGGGCATATAATAGTTTTTAAACCTAAGGGTACCACTCCTTAATCCTGTGTAAAATTTCACTTGCGTAGTAAACTGATCGTTGAACGTGTTCACATTTGGCAACCAGCACTGTGCTTACTGCCTGTGGTGTGGCAACTAGATATATCAAGAGCGTCTCTTCTGGTTTTGGAGAAACCAGAACAAGAGCACTCGTAATATACCTCTTGACATCCTCTAAGGCATTGTTTGCCTCCTCTGACCATTCGAAACCCTCATGTTTCCTCAGAAGTTTAAAGAAAGAAAGTCATTTTTCTCCCAGTCGTGCGATGAAGCGACTTGAAGTCGCCATGCATCCTGTGAATTTCTGGACTTCCTTCTTCGAGGTCGGAGGGCGCATTTGTTCAATGGACTTTATCTTTTCAGGATTTGCTTCAATTCCACGTGCAGGAATAAGAAATCCAAGCAATTCTCCTAAAGAGACTCCAAACACACACTTCTCAGGATTTAGTTTCAAATGATGTTTTCTGAGGTTGTCGACTGTTTCCTCCAAATCGGAAATATAATTAAGGCGCATGATGTTTTTTATGACCAGATCTTCTACATAGGCTTTCAAGTTTCGGCCTAGTTGAACAGAAAAGGTTGTTTGCATCAAGCATTGAAAAGAAGTGTTAGGATTTTTTTAAACTAAATGGCATTTTGACATAGAAAAATATTCCAAATAGTGTAATAAATACGGTCTTTTCTTCATCATCTAAACACATACTAATATGATAATAACCCGAATATGCATCTAGGAAACTTAATATTTCACTACCATCAGTCAAATCAACCAACTGATCAATACGAAGAAGAGGAAAATCATGTTTTGGACAAGCTTTATTGAGATCAGTAAAGTCTGCACACATACGCCAATTATCATTAGATTTTCTGACCATTACAGGGTTAGCCAACCACTCTGGGTGGTTGACTTCTCTTATAAAGCCTGCTTTAAGTAGCTTATCCAATTATGATATGATAGCATCTCGTCGATCAGGTGCAAATCTCTGTAATTTTTATTTTACGGGTTCCTTGTCAGGCCGTAAAACTAGCTTGTGCTCAATCACCTCCCTGAGGACTGCGGGCATATCGGAAGCTTTCCATGCGAAGACATCTACGTTAGCTTGGAGGAAGGTGACGAGGACGTCTTCCTATGTAGGGTCGGAAGTAACCCCAATGCGAACTGTCTTTGAAGGCTCCTCTGGGTTCAGTGGAACTTCTTTGACTTGATCGTTTGGTTTTGGTACAGCTTTAGTCTTCGAGTGCTTGATTGAAGGTTGACCCTTACTTGCTTCTCGAGTTGGTATCTAGCCAACCATCTCAAGGGATTTTTGGTGGCACGTAAGCGCCATCTTTTTATCACATATGACTGTGATTACTCCTTTGGGACCTAACATATTAAGACATTGATAACCATAATGAGCAGCCATTTGGAATCGTGCCAAAGTTAGTCGTCCGAGTATGGCGTTGTATGCCATGTCGAAATCGACCACATCAAAAGAAATTTTTTTTCTGTCCTGAAGTTGTTTGGAGAACCAATCGTTATAGAAAGAGAAACTTGGCCTACGAGTATGGCCGAAGACCCCGGTACAATCCTATAAAATGAGTATCGTACATGTTTTACCTTGATCTTGGGCACTTGCATTTCATCCAGGGTACTTGTAAACAATATGTTTAATGAACTTCCACCATCAACTAATACACGGTTTACTCGACAGTTGTTGATGGTGGACTCGACCACTATCAGAAATCGACCTAGTCGAGTAGAAGGGATTGGACAATCACCCTTCTCGAAAGAGATGGTGACATCCAACCACTTTGGTAATTTATTGACAAGAGGAGGGTCAATGGAGTTTTCCTCACGCTCGACTGCCTTGAGCTGTCATTTTGACTCGTATGCTGAAGATCCTCCATAGATATGATCAATGGTGTGCTTCGGATCTTGGAACGACATCTCCTCATCGTCGCCGACTGCTTTTGACCACATTTGTCCTACCTCCTTGAGTGTAGGAAGAGGTCCCTTGCCGGTTTAGTAGTCCTCGAGTTTTCATTGGAAAACTCGGCAGTTGCGAAGGTCGTGTCCTTCGTTTTTTGGAAAGGACACCACATAGGCTTGTCATTCTTCCGTTCGGGGCGTTTGCCCTTACCCCGGTCGGAGTATGGCTTGGAGCCTCGAGGCGCATTATCCTTGGAGCTATTCACTTGAGGCTTTTGGCCTTTGGTCTTGATTTTGGACTTCTTGGCCTTTTTTCCTTCTTCTTGCTACTTTCGAGTGGTTCTTGAGTATCTTTATCATCTCGATCGATGGTTCTGTTCCACTCGATCGCTTCTGCAGTAGTTGCATATCGGCCGACCATCTCAAAAAGCTCGGCAACAGTAGTCAGAGGATTTAAAGCGATGTCATTTGTGATCATTCTACTACGGATTCCCTACTTAAATGCTCTGATAACAGAAGAATCAAAAACCTCAGGTATGGAGTTGCGAACCTAACTGGAACATCTGATGAACTAGCGCAAGGTCTCATGGGCATTCTGTCTCATTCTGTGTATGTTATCCTCCTTTCCGAAACGGTTGTAGTTACCTTGGAAATTGGCCAGTAATAGATCGCAAAGATGCTGGCACGAATAGATCGACTCCTGTGGTTGATTTAACAACCACGACTGAGCAGATCTTTCGAGCATAGTAGGAAGGTAATTCGCCAAGTCGTGCTCTCCTCCCCCTGCTGCCCGAACAGCGGTCGTATAGATCCGAAGAAATTTGATGGGATTTTGTCACCCATCAAACTTCTCCATGTTCATCGGTCGAAACCGTTGTGGCCAGCGAAGTGCTTGAAGGTCAGGCGAGAACGTCCGACATCCGGTAATATTATCATGACACCTTCTTTGCAAAAAAGAAGGGTTGATGTCAACAGGTGATCGTACACGACGCTAGTGGCAGGTGGACCTGACTTACCATAAGTCTTAGTCCTGCGAGGGTAATACTCCTTGTATTCCATCTGCTGTTGCACATTTCTAGGTAGAAGTAGTGAACAATCACCTCCCCTAGGAGCTTGTTGATCACCGGATGTCCGAAGAACTCTTCTCCGACTGGAGTTGTGGTTAGGGGAGAGACCGGACTTGTTGTGGTGACGCTCTCCATGAGGGGAGTTATTCGAACGATTGGTGTTCGACTGGTGTACGACTACCAGAACAATGTCGGTGAGTTTGCTCAAGTCTGATCATTGCACCCCGAAGCCTTCGTGCGATCTCTTCAGCGGAGAGGTCATAGCCTAGCGCTCGTCCAAGTTCTTGAGTCGGGTTCTCGATCAGTTCATTTATACGTTGAAGTTCTTGTGGTTCGTTTGACTGATATTGAATGTGCCTAGGTAAAGTTATCTGGGATGCAATTCTTCTCCACTAGATGGTTTTAGGATCATCCACATCTAAGTTTGCTTGAGTTTGCCTCAGTGGAGAGCGATCATTTCTAGGATTTCTCCCACGCTCACGAAGGTGGTGATCCTGTTCATCGCTGGAGGCGTCCTCGCCATCACCACGAGAGCCCGAAGTGAGTGAGCAATGGGAAGTATCCCCAGTCCTGCCTCTCAGAGAGAGATTATGATCTGAAGGGAGGACAAAGACCTCTTAGATATGATTTCCACTTGTGCCTGAGTCCTCCTAGCTTGAGGAGTAGTCGAACGACAACGCCTCGTGACTTAGAGCAACCCCCTCCAAGAAGGGGAATTCTGGGTTATAACCATCTCTAATCGAAGGTGAACCCTGCGAGGGTACGGTCGAATCCGCAGGAAAAGCAGGCTCGACCACGCACCTCGTGGGGGTAACCGAAGGGTGATAATCACCAGATGCTGGTTGAGTCCCGAAATGATGGATTTTAGGACTTACTGTGCTAGGTCGGACGGCCTCAGACAAACTCAAACATTTGGAGGGAGAACCCTCGCTATGCTCTGTACTTGTCTTGGTGCAGTCCTGATTATGGTCGGATGGACCCTTACCCTCTGAGGAATCTGGTCCCTCATCTAGATGTAATGTGGTGGGGGAAAAGATCCATCGTCAACTCTGTCTACAGTATGGTCTCCTGGATCTAGTGAAAGATCCCTGGAGGCAGTATTTTCATCGGACGAAATAATGCTATGCTCGTACTTGTAGCAGGCATCCATGTCGAGTTCTGCGTAGTCTGCCAAATCGAACCATGTTCTCTTCATTCCACTCTTCTACCATGAAAGCATCATAGTTGAAAAAAGCAAGAGAACTTGCTAAAAAGGAATCACCGGAAACTCCCCACGGACGGTGCCAACTGTCGATGATCTAGCATCGATCTTACGAATAAATATTTAGGGGTCTCATAGAATTAGAACCACGCAGAGAAAGACACGGGGATTTAGACAGGTTCAAGCATTCTTCGGAGAGAATAACAACTATACTCCCGTGTTCCTATATTAACTATACCGATTACAATTAGGAAAAAAAACTAATGCCTAATGTCTCCTCCTTCTCATCTGCCCTAATGTCCACTAACTTTTGCCTTTATATAGCTCATGAAGGGGTGACAGTTACTCCAGGCCAAGAGACGCCTCAACATTTGATGTAATGCGCATGTTGATGGAAGTTATTGTTAGAAATATAACACCCCGCGTCGTCTGACAGTTATCATCAGAGACAGAGGCATAATACACATAGTTATCCCAAAGGATAATAGCGTATATTAACTGCTTTGTATTCATCTACACAGCGTATGAAATTCCCTAGTCAATTAGGCTCACATGTCTCCAGACTTTGCTGGCTATAGGGTGGTCTTAATTGATCTAGTCGTAGAAAGGCTTACGACCATAAAGTGGTCGTAGAAAAACTTACGACCATAAGGTGATCGTAAAACATCTTACGACCATACATGGCGGTCGTAGAATGGTTTAGAACTAATTATCTTAAGCTTGTCCCTTATGAACGATAAGGGGTGTACTCAAGACTATTATGAAGATATTGCTATCTATAATAACAATTACAGATAAATAATTTAATTAATTGAGGATTATTAGATTCTTCTCAGGTCGGGGACGCGGGAAGGTGGAGGGCACAACAAGGGCGACGACCCGGGACCTTGCATCGCAGGTCACCACCGCCAAGCGAAGGTCGATCAAGGTCACGGATTAGGGACCGCCGGGCGAGCAAATGATAGAGTTAGATATGGCAGATAACAGAGAGGTGACGGGCGTGGTATTTTTGCGGAACAGAGCGAATGATCGGTGGTATTAAACTGAACCTGAAGAATACGGTGGTATTAAACTGAACCACAGTTTTCGTGATGGTACCAACGCAATTAATTCAACAACCTAATTTTGAATTCGGTATAGCACGTCGGACACATTATTTATGCTGTACAAGTAATTATGGCCGATTTATTATTATTTATAGGGTATTTCTATAAATAGGTGGGGAAATGTAATCACATTTGGTAATCTTCAAGATCAGTACAGCGGATATGGCCTAGTTAGGCCTTAATGCGTTCAAAGGAAGGTGAAATTTACAAACCAAACGAATTCACACATCTGCAAGAACGACGGTGCAAAACTATAACAATGGTACGATGAAGGACGGAGATAAGCACTAGTACGATCCGTCTATTCGCCGCAACAGATTTGCGGCAACACAAAACAAATCTAGTCCTTCGGTTTCCAATCCTACGGTGATAACGCAACTGCTTACGCTAAGCTGCAGGTAGCCTAGCAGCTGCACATGAATGAACCCTGTCGCACGAGGAGGCGGCAAGCAATACAACGGCAGCAGGAAACACATACACATACACATAGGATGGTTGGGATCCGGGGACGCCGGTCGAATCGGCCCCGGGGGCCGGGAATCGCATCGCCGCTGCGCTGGAGGCGCATCGCGTCGGCCGCGCGCGCTGGGAGGGGGCGGCCCGTCACGCGCCGACCGCGACGCGCGGCAGGCGCGGCCGGCCCACGTCCCACGTCCCTCGCGCCATTCGCTCGCGTCGGCCCCGCCCACACCCCACGCGTCCCAGGACCGCGCGCCTCGCTCGCACGACCCATCCCCTGACGCGTGCCGGCCGTGGATAAGATACTCACAACGTGTAGCAATTCCTCCGCCCCGTCCACTCGTCCAGCCTAGGCAGCGCAGCAGCGATGGACCGGCCAGCCTAGAGGTCGGACGCGCCAGCTTTTTCTGCGTATGTGCCGCGGCGCAACAGGGGGTGGGGGGGCCCGGCTCGAGCAGACAATCCACCGTCGAGGTTCGCGCGGCGGCCCCGGCGGGAGGGGGCGCGACACGCGGAGGGCGGCAAGGCGCGACGCCCGTGTGGGCCTCCACGCGGCCCGCGGCCTCCTGTCGAGCGAGGATATCTTAAAGAAATGGGAGTATGTAGCGTTGCTCTTGTCAGAAAGGGACCGAATGAATCGACTCAATTAACGAATGGATGCTAACGAGGGGAATTATTGCGATTTCTTAAGATGATATATGCATGCATAAAATGGATCTCTCATCATTTCGTTCAGTTGGTAGCTCGAAACGTTCGGGGGTGAATTATTCCAAAACCTGCCGTATCAAGAATTTATCGATTGACTCGGTTTTATTTTTGGAACAAAAGATGCATACGCGTGCACACCATCACATACGTACACCATACGTGAGTATGTCTCCTTAGCATACGGCTAGAGGCTTAGGATAAATCTGTGGCATCATAAAATTCCTACTGAAGTGCATTCGTGCATCCGTAATAGGTAAGCATTAGGATTTGAACGCTGATGGATGAAGTCGTACATCCATAACTCCGCCACCTCATCAAGAGGTAGTTCCCATCCATTAACTCAATTGGCATATAGAGATAAAAAAAAAGATGTGAAATTCAGAGTGAATACCCACTGTTGTCTTTTTCGTTATTTCTTTCCTGTCTATGTTGCAGCAAAAGTGTCATTTTCCCTCTTGGGTATATCGAATTTGAACATCAAGTTTTGCAAGGTGGTACATGAATAATTAATCTATATATCTTCTCTTGCTTGAGAACGTTTGAAATTGATTTTGTGATTGAAATGGGCTTTAAGTTACATCCCCCCTCTGATTAGACCTGGGTTGAAAAACAGCTTACCAGGAAAAGTTGAAACCATCAAGAATTTGCCCACTTGACTGTGCCACTCCATAATGGAAGGAGCCATTCATTAGGTGTGCAAGATATCACCACAGTGCATTCTATCCTACACAGACAGGTAACTGTCAGATAATTTTTGGCACGTTAATATTTTCATCTCATATTTACAAAAATAACCGCATTCGAATTTGTTTTTATACAAAAGTAACCCTTTGCCGCACGATTATCGTGCGGCAGGCTCTCCCCGCCTGCCACGTGCTCTCCTACTGCACGGCCACTGCGGTGGGTCGCCGTTTCTCTCTCCTCCCAAATTAGTGTTTTAACACTGTTCGTAGGAATTTTAAAATATAACAAATAACTTCAGAAAAATATGAAATTTTTCGTGGAGCCTCCCGACACAGTATACTTACTTGTGTAATTTTTCCATAATTTTATTCGTACCGAATTTTTCTCATAATTTCATATAAGTGTATTGTTTGTAGGAATTTGTAAATGTACAAAATGAGCTCCAAAAATTATGAATTTTGTTTTGAAGGCTCCTCACTCAGTGGAATTGATATGTAATATTTCGATAATTTTATATGTGTTCTGAAATTGTCTCGAAAATTTGGATTTTAGGTTTCGGAGATTAGAGTTTCATGATTTCACATGACTTGATATGTATGGGAAAAAGCTACATTGCAACTCCATTGGAGATGTCGATATACAATATGACGCAAGAGTACACACACAACAACCAAAATACGCGTACAAATATAACAAGACAAAATATGAATACAAATATACCAAAACATAATCGCATAACACGCGATACAATATGGCTCACTCGTCAGAACCACTACCCTCTACTTGTTGCGGCTGCTCCGCATGCGCCTGGATGTTTTGCGCCATGCATGTCCCGTGGGATACGTGACCCGGTCCGGAGAGCGCGTGTCGTATCGGAGGGGGTATGGAGACCGTTGAGTGAGTGGAGGTGCACCAGTAGGTTGAGTCCAGCCCAACAGAGTCTGGTAAACGTACATGTCATCCTAATGAGGCATGCCGACCTGGGGGCCACCTCTGAAGAATTCATAAACGACAGACTATATAAATTCACTCTCAGGTTGTCTGCCCCCAATGTACGATGCATGCAACTCTGGTTGTGCAGATGAGCTCTAGTCTTGGATGTACGGCGTGCCAACTAACCCGGAGGAGCTCTGGCCTTGGATGTACGGTGTGCCAGCTAACCCGGAAGAGCTCTGGCCTTGGATGTACGGTGTGCAGCTAACCCAGAGGATTTCTACCACAGACACTCCAAACCCCGGGCGCCATGGTCCAAACCTCGACGCTGCGGTAATCGCTCCCCGTAGGAGCTGGAGGCTCAGATCGTCATCATCAGTCGACGTGAATTGGTCCAAATGCCCACGATCAACTGAAGGCTACAAGACAGAACGATGTTAGTACAAATAAACACTCTGGACGTAAACTGAGAATCTCGTACCCCCCGGATGTGCGGTGCAGATGATCGAGGGGGAGTGCTAGTCTGTGTACCGAACGTGGACGATAGAAGTGATTCATCCTGATGGACCTGCAGCGGGAGAACAACATGATGTTAGCGCAACGTAAGGCATAACCAAAAAACAGAATGTAGATTTGTACATAACTTACCTCCCCGCCGATCTGGCCCGCGGATGACCGACGGGGAACGCTACGGTGAACACCCCCTCCCCTCCCCCCCCCACACACACAACTTGGTGCCCGATGCACATGACGTCGTCCGTCGAACGACCGTAGCTCAAGTTCTTTATTATCCTCTTCGACTCCACGAAGATGTGCTTCAAGGTTTTTTACATCCCCGCCGATGTTGTGTCTGGTGCGGCATATGTAATACTATTTATTTGCTCAGTAAAACATTGCTCTAATGAATAGTAAGCCTTTACCAGAGTTAGCACAGTAAAACAATAAGATAGAAACTGTTCTTTATTACAACAGTAGCCACACAAGGCTAAGGTTCTGAATACAATTGTTCCCCACGCTTGCCTGCCAGATCCCTCCAGCAGTCTACTCATCCCACGAGTCGAATAGGGCGTCTACCTCACCCTGCTCCTCGTAACCAATGCCCTCGTCACCAATGACCTCCTCGATACCTGCGAATCCTTCATCCCACTCGGCATAATTCCCGGCCGGACTAGGATCTAAGAAAGGGGCGAGATAGCAAGAGTGAGTATTAGTGTACTCGGCAAGCATGTAATAACATAATGCACCTGATGACTCTACCTCTTGTCCTTATTATATTCCTACTTCTTCTCTTGTTCTGAAAATAATCATCAAGATTTAGGTTGCAATTTTAATTCTGAAAAGACTACCTGTTACCCGGTAAGAAGATAAACCCCCAGAGGATTACCGCAGCCTTCAATCCAGGAGATAGGCATGGATTCATAATTTTATCTAGCACTGCGCAGGCTTGTACCACTTTACTCATATCTACTCTGAGCTCTAATGAATCTGGGCCTCTTGCATTTCCTTTGATGTGGTTTCGAGATCAGAATACAGAATGTTTTCTAGGTTACGTATTTATGTCTCCACCCATTACTTTCCGTCGGTGGCTTACCTCCATCGAGTTTCAGAAATGTTGATTGGGTCGACTCTCTTCTAGTTCCCAAAACTCCACTGTGCACTTACTATCCTACCCGTTGTGGAGTATATAATTACGTAGCAAGGTAACCTTTTCTGCCTGCCGAAACGGGAAAATGGTTGGCACTTGAATATGGCCCCTTATCCGAGTAAGAGTTTTGTTTGTCCTTATATTATAACCATATGTAAAAGGATCCCACCTCTTGTCTCTTCTCTTGCCTCGCCCAAGGTCCCTTTTACCAACTTTATTAACTCTCTTCCAGTACAACGACTCTCTTCCAGTTGTACGGCTCTTACCTTCTTATATTTTCTTTTTCTTGCCTTCTTTAACCGATTTGATTTTGAAACATAGTTTTTGATGCAATACATATATGATACAACAATATATGGTGTACATTTAATATAACTACATTTATGCTCAAAAGTAAGCTTGCCTTCGTCCTTGTAGTAAAAAGCGGTGTACTCCGGATCGACGAATCCTGCCTGCGTCGAATCGGCCTCTGCAATTATACGGCAGACACACATAATACGCAGATAAATACTTAGTTGCTTTTGGTGCTAGTATAAGTATATGGGTCAATTGGTTCTTTTAGTTAGCATATTTTAATTTAATAACATTTTGCGGATCCCCGATATGTTAGCACTCCCCAACTGTGGTGGATATGGTCTAATGGCTTTAGGATCGAGGTTGTCAAAACTCGCTTCTTATCGCACGAAAATAAAATACTACTTGTACTTGCAATTCCTTAAGTCTATTTAAATTTTATCCGCACAAATACGCCTAATTGATTTTATTTGTTGAACATGCCTTTATTTAATTCTCTAAATAGGCTCTGGGTTGATTTATTTAATTATTTTAACTTGATTAAATCATTTCTAATGTATCAAGTTATCTATTTAATTTAGCGGTTCATACTGGTGATTTATTTATTTTAAAAGTCTCAGATTAATATTTTACACATTTTCCTTTTTTTTTTTATTTTAGACCGGTCTGTATACTGTTATTCATTCGCACGCGGCTTAAACACTTATTGGGTCTAATATATACACGGTGTTGATAATTAATTTTACTAGTGTTTATTTTTATTCCTAATCTATTTTTACTATCTACCTTTTCCTAATTTTTCTCTCTTCTCTTAATTTTACTTTCTTTTTTACTTGACTCCCACCTAATATCTCTTATTCTCTCTCTTCTCTATTCATTCCCATCCATTTCAGCCGAAATGTAGAGGCATCCTAGAGCTTCTTCCCCATTCTCTCTTCCCAATTTCTCCTCCTTCCTCATACTTCTTTCCTCCTCCTCCTCCCACTGGTGCCTTGCTCCTTCGGCGCCACCTTCCTTCCTCCAGCCATCGCCACCACCTTCGCATCTCCCTACGCCGCTCTAGTTCCCCTTGGTGCCCGCTTAGCATGCGTTGTTGCTACCATCGGCTCCCTGGTTCGCTCTCGGTCGCCCTGTGGTCCCTGCCGCCCTCACGGACCATGGCGCGCATGCATGCCCCTCGCCTGGGCCTTGCCTCCTTAGCCCGCACCGTGCCCCCCCTCCTCGGCCTTGGCTCGCTTGCATCATTACCGGCTTGGCCTTCGGCCCGGCCCGGCCATGAGGCCGTCGATTTTGGGATCCCTCTCTCCCCCTTCTTCTGTGACTTTGGTCTTTTGTGTGTTGGCTTGATTCATTTTTCTATTGCTTGTTAGATGATGCCTGAACATGATTATGGAGGTGAGTCTACTGCCGAGATGGTGCTGCTATAGAGGTATACCTCCCCACGCTCTCTACCCCCTCCCCTCCCCCTTGCTCTGTGATGTAGAAGTTGAGAGCTATTTTGGATGCTACTGTCTTTGCTTAGTGTTATATGATGATGTTGAGGGAGTACAATTCTACTGGGGTTTTGGCATTGGGCAACACTATCAGTGGGTGGGTGCTAAGTTGTGGGTGATTCATGTGCTCAGTGAAGGGTGTTGTTCCTATTGGGGAGAGATATGAGCTACCTCGTCGCCTTGGTTTGTAGTCTAGACTGGTGGTGGGCTTGAGGTGACTCTGTCACCTCCTCCTCCTAGAGTGGTGACCACCTGGGCTTGTTCTTCCTCCTTAGCTTCGCTATCTTGCTACCTTGTCTTCCTCCTTGTGCTCCCTGTGGCTATGGGTGTGATGTTGGCTTTGGGTTCTTAGCTCTGCTTTGAGGTGTGCTTGGTGGTCTTCTTGCCTTCGGTTGAGAAGAAATGAAATGGGGAGAGAATGAGGCTTTGTGCAGGGGGGATGGCTTGTGTTTGCCCTTATCCCTTGGCCTATGCTAATTTGGCTTTGGCTTGTGTTTTTGTGAGGCTTTGTGAGTGTGGTAGTGAGGAGAAATGAAGCTTTATGCAAAGGGGGGGGTGGCTTGGGCTGTGCTCTCTTTCTTTCCTCTGTGCATGGCCCTATCCATTCCCTTCTCAAAATGCACTGTGGTTTTATGGACCATTGGTCCATAGGGTGTCTCAAGTACTGTTCTTGTAAACATGGGTGTTGGATTTTAATAAACACTGAATGATGAAACCCACAAAAGTAATACGGTGCTAATTGACTTAGGTTGGCTTGGGTATTTTGATGATCAAGGTGCTAACTGACTGAGGTGGGTTTGGGAACCTTGATGATCATGGTGCCAACTAATTTAGGTTAGTTTGGGAATTCGGCTGTACTTCGTGAAATTTGATGGCAACTTTCTATATTCTAATTTCTATTTACTGCTATCAATTTGGCTTGCTAACTGTTTTCTACGTTTCTTGACAAGCGATGAAAATGTGGATCGGGGGGTGGTTCGATGGCTGGCGGCAATGGATAAGGAAACAAGGAGGGCTTCGGCGACATGAATGCAATATTTTTATTTTTATTCTTTTGTAATGTACTCAAAGTTGTAATGAGCACATTTTTATTCGTTACAAAACATTCTTGTAATAATTCTGAGTTTGTAGTAATGTTTCTAATTTGGCTTGTATGGAACTCATAATGTAATTCAAGATGTACTTTGGTGATAAACATTTAGGTGTAATCTATGTTACTGAATTCTTGATGTGTAAGCTTATATTGTGAATCGTGTTGATGGTGTTTGGTGTATATCTTTTCAGTTTGTTACGGCGATTAAATCTTGTTTTTGATTATTCACATTTTAGTTACTGTTAATTACCAACTAACGATCCTAAATCTAGGTTTAGGTTTTCGGGTTCTCACATCTGGCCTGCGGATGGCGAACTCCGATACGCTGCGCCCACTCCAACTGTAGTGACATACATAACAGGTTTATTAACGAAGAGTACAAATATCATTAATGAAACAATCAGAGGTTGTAAGTATCTTACGGTGTCGTCACGCCGCGAAGCGCTGTGATGATCGAACGAGCGGCGACGTTCTGCTCGTGCGTGACCTACTCCGGGCACTCCAGTGGAGGAAAGGTGAGTCTTGTGCGCGACCGTGGCACATACCACTCCATGTACTCACCGTACGTCCGAACGTCGTATGGACGCTGCTCATACAAGACCTCCAAGTGCACCCTCTCCGTCCATGTCATAGTCCACTCAAGCTGGACTAAGCGCTAGTCCTGAATATGCCAACCCGCTCTCGATTGTTTGCATTTCCGGAAGGATTGATGTTAGAAAAGAAGATGTAAGAAGTGCAAATATTACTCGAATGAAGTTTGACTCGCAGGTGTACGACTTGCGGCAGGAGCGTGCCATCCGGGGGGCACGACCTGGTGCAGACCAAACTGTAGCATTACACGCTATAGCGCGTAAGGCTCCACCATATGTGCGAACACTAAGTGGCAGGTCGTCATCCACAGGCTTGCATCCTGGATGCATTGCATGGACAGTCCGTGCGGTGCTACCGTGTGCACGAACTCTAGATACCATAGAGTCCATATGATGTCGCTGTCGTGCAATGACTCGAACTCGTTGTGGAACAACGAGTAGCACCCCGTTGGTCTGTCCTTGGGCCAACGTAACGGCAGCAGTCCACCGTAAGCCCATGGTGGGCCCGTCTATCTGGTGGTCTAGAACGGCGTACGGGTGCACCGCTCTCTCGATGGACGGCCGCCCAACAGGGAAGTGCTCCTAACTCCACAGCTGCAGGAGCACGTAGAAGACAACCAGGTTTGGGGTACCACCGGTGCCGCGCCGCGAAGCATCACACAACCCCCGGTATGTGGCGCAAAGGACAACTGATCCTCAGCTATATTGAGGCATCGGCCCAACCTCTGCGTCAATCAAAGACTCGGTGACGCAGACGAAGCTGGGGTAGCACCAATCACCCTGTGTGGTTGGAAACAGGACCCAACCAAAGAGCTGAAGAATGTAAGCAACGAGGTATGTCCTAACGACCTTGCTAGGTGCACCCTACGAGCATTGACTGAAGTGGCTCAGCCAAGTCTAGGGGACGCCATGTGCACGCTCCGGGACAGGTTGGCCAAACCGATGCTCTAGCCTAGCCTTCTAGTCCGGGGGACGCCACTTGCATGCTTTAGGCTGGAACAAGAGGCTCACCATGGATCGGGAGACCAGTCAAGAACTAGACGACCTGTAGAGTGACCATCATCTCACCCCACCGAAAGTGGAAGGTGTGCGTCTTAGTGTAGGATCAAGAATAACCGACTAGAGGGGGATGAATAAGAGGTTTTTAAACTTTTTGACAATTTAAGCCAATTTAACTTAGTCTAAACAAGTTACACTTCTAGTTAAGCAATTCAATCACAATAATGAGCTAGAAATATAAATGCGGAAATGTAAAGACTAGAAGTAACCACAATGAGACAACGATGCTTTCCCATGGTATCAAAGACTTGTTGGTCTTCACTAGTCCACGTTGAGGAAGCTTGATGACTCAAGCCGGCTCCATAAATTAAGCCTTCCCTCGATCACTATGGATGTTCTTCCTCCGCTCTGGAGATGGTGAACACCAAACCACTCACAAACTTGCACCGGGCCTCTTCACAATCTTCTTGAAGAGATCACCGTGCTCCACCGCCAAGGTCGTCTAGGAGTTCGGCAAAACTCCAAGAGTAACAAACCAAGACTTTCGCTTGACGGCGCTCAAGTGCAATAAGGATCAACTAGAATGATTTGATGCACTTGAATGAACTCAACTACCAAACAATGAATGCACAAGAGAATTTGGGTGTTGAGTGAATGCACTTGGCTCTCAAGGCTCTAAGGATGTTAAATGTTCACTAGCAACCTATCCAAGGGCAGTTGAGGGGGTATTTATAGCACCTACCAACAATTATGACCGTTGGGGACCAAATCTCCAACTTTCAGCCAGATTCGGTACAACCACCGTTTAGAGTGCGGTTGAACCGCACTTGTGTCAGAACTCCGTAATGGCTAGAACAGAGGCATTTATTACTCTGACATAGCCGTTGGATTTTCCCGTTCGGTATAACCGCCAACTAAATTCCGGTTCAACCGCATCTCCGGTTAAAGCGCATTGAAGCGCAGACAACCGATCGAGGGTTTCAAATCAAGATAACCGCAGCCATGGTTCAACCATTTCCCAAATGCGGTTCAACCGATTATCACAGAGAGCTCTGGGTCAATTTTACATCTGTTCTGGTTTTCTTGAACCGCCAACTAAAAAACGGCTCAGCCGAAAATCGGTACAACCGATTCTCAACGCGGTTCAACCGGAAAACCAAGAAAGCTCCTGAGTCAAATTACACTAGTATTTTTCATGGAACCGCCAACTAGAAATCGGAACGACCGCAATGCGGTTGCACCGCTCCAAAGGCCGGTCGTACCGCATTAGCGCTCAGTTGGCAGAGTCAATCAAAATCCGATAGTACCGCCAAGTATAGTGCGGTCATATCGCAATAATCGGTACAACCGCCCGTTGAACTTCGGTACGACCGATTTTTGACAAAAGAACTTAGAGCTTTCAAATTCAAATTCAAATTCAAATGCATGCATGATCCTAAATTGATCCATATGGCACAAGAACATGCTATCAAGCTACTAGTCGTGATCCCTCTTAATAGTACGGCATTTATCCTATAATCCGGTCTTCCAACCAAATCTCCTAAGACCGGTAAAACATAAAAGGATTCTAGACTACTTGTACCTTGTCTTCAAGCCATGTAGATCTTCATGTGGTCATTTAGCATGCATCTTTTACGTCATCAAATTCACCAATGGGACTTAACCTTGTAAATACTCAATAAACACGTTAATCCCATATTCACATATTATCATTAATTACCAAAACAATTTTTAGGGGCCTAGATGCTTTCACTTGGGCCTCCACCTATCGACAAGTGCCGACAGCGGGTTGGCGTCTAGGGTGAACTAGAGTCCGACGGAGACCATCCTCGCAAGGGGCAACAAGCCCGTGTCCCAGAGGATCAGGATGTGGAGATCGTCCAGCTCCCAGTAATCCCTCCCCGATCGAAGCAGCAGGGGCGGAGGGCCATCCGCGTCACTGGCGATCCACAGCTTGCACCAGTGGTCCTCATCGTAGAAGTGTTCCAGAAGCGTCGGTAGAGACATAGCTTGCAACAGATGCAATAAAGAGAATATTAGTGAGAAGGTTGGTAATGACCATAAAATACGGCAAATTAAAGATTAGGACCAAATGTACACTAATTTACTAGTACAAAATTGATAATGATAACAAAATACTGCATGTTAAAAATTACGACCAAATGAACACTACAAATTAATGTACACTAATTTACTAGTATAAAATTAAATAAGACTATTTAAACATGACTTAATTAGTTATGACTAAATTAGTTGTGACTAAATTAATTAGGGCTAAAACTAAATTCTGCAGCAAAATAATCTGTGCTACATACTGACAATTAAAAAAAGCATGCACATATTGTTCCAATAATTTACTGAATGTATAGCTTAGCCTTACAACATGTCAAACAACAACATAATTCTTTCAGTCGTCTTGATAATTTAGATATTGTTGATGATGCACTTGTTGAAACATTAGCTAAGCATAAAACATTTCATGAATGAGACAACATAGTTAGGCCATGGACAAAGTGAGTGTGATTGAACTAGTTTTGGCAAGCTGTGGTCACTGACCAAACATGCGCTATGCCTCTAACTAATTTACATTGCTAAACAACATGTCCTACAAGCCTTGTCCTGTTCGGCTTATCCAGTTGACAATGAAGATATGGTAGGAAGAAATGTTTGCACCTGAAGTTGGACTAATTAAGATTATGCGATACTTAAACCCTACAATCTTATATTCTAGTCCCAGTTGTCACTTCTACATTGTACCATCGACATGATAACTAGAATGACCATACAAACAATTCGAGCTATAGGTAGTTCAACTCCTTAGCTCAAGATTTGTTTTATTTTCTAAATGACCCTAAATACAATTTTAAGATTACACCAATCATTTAATATTAAACAGGGCTCTAGCAATTAACAAACATCTTGCATACATCTGCAACCAAATTCACGTGATGTAACCACTAATATATTCTATAAAAAAATATTAAAAAAAGCCTCATCCAAGGGTTTGTACTAATCAAAGTATGAAGTGTGTGCCACTATCAAAATACTAGACTATGCAATAATTAGAATGATTTTCAGAACGCTAATTACATGGGACTCCTAAAGTCAAAAAGATTGTCCTACGAAAATCTCAGAACACCAATTACATGGGACTAACAACGTCAAACTAAGTAAATGCCTGCAAAATTACAACTACCTAAGTACGCATTCACTGTAAAATAATGGCTTCACTATCTGCAATGTAGTTTTGTGTTTGCATACAATGTTCATTACGACTAATTATTTGGTAACTAATTAACGAGGCCTCAAGAATGAAAACTATTTAATTACATAATATTAGTTCAACCGCGGCTAATTAAATGCGACTAATAAAGTCAAACAGAGTTTCCTACAAAAATTTCAGAACGCCTATAATAGGTGCGCCTAGAAAATTACAACTACTCAAGTACGCAGTTAATAAAGAATTTACGAACGACGAAAAAATGACGGAGATACAAATTACCTGCGAATGACGGCGGTTAATAACGCTGAAATGTCCCTGAAAATATAATCGACAGAGCAAGAGAGCGAGCGACCGCAAAATGAAATCGCGCTCGCTCGCTCTCTAATTTATAGCCGCTGCGGGAGGGATTCCTCCCCCCGCACGCGCTAATTAAATTCCGCATGCATGCATCAGACAGCGATGTGAAGTGACAACGACGGGGAATAAGTGACGACAGCGATGGATGTGATAGGGAGGATGAAAGCATCTAGGCCCCTAAAAATTGTTTTGGTAACTAATGATAATATGTGAATATGGGATTAACGTGTTTATTGAGTATTTACAAGGTTAAGTCCCATTGGTGAGTTTGATGACTTGAAGATGCATGCTAAAGGATAACACGACAATCTACATGGCTCAAAGACAAGGTACAAGTAGTCTAGGATCCTTTTGTGTTTTACCGATCTTAGGAGAAATGGTTGGAAGACCGGATTATAGGTTAAATGTTGTACTATTAAGAGAGATCGTGACTAGTAGTTTGATAGCTTGTTCTTGTGCAAATTTGATCAATTTAGGATTATGCATGCATTTGAATTTGCTTTGGAAAGCCTTCTGTGCAATTGTCAGCACAAATGGTAGTATCGTAGTTTCCATGGCGGAACTACCACTTAGCGGTATGGCTATATTTCCTTTGGCGGTACTACCGGTGGACGTTCGGACCGTCCGAACATCACCTAATCGTGCGGTTAAGACATGCGATCCGAAAGGCCAAATGAATCTGAGCCGTCCACGTATTCAGTCCGATCGGACCATGTTGCTCTGGACGCTCAGCGGTCGACCGGCTCGTGGTGCGGTGCTACGGCAGCCCGGTCGTTCCATTTGTTTGTTGGTGGTACGTAAAAACCATAAAGACACCGTTTTTGGTTCGGTGCCTCTCCCTTGGATCGGTAGTACCAGAGAATTCTTGGCGGAACTACCGCTTTGCGGTATGACCGCATATCCTTTGGAGGTACTACCGGTGCACGTTCGGACCGTCCGAATGTACCTTGAATCGTGCGGTTAAAACAGTGGTCCGAACGGCCCAATGCATTTGAGCCATCCACATGGTAAGGTTGATTGGGTAAGCTGATCCTAGCCTCCCGCATGATGCGGTTGTACCGAGATTTCGTAGCAGAACTACCGCTCCACGGTTGTTCCATTTTCTAGATGGTGGTACGTAAAATCTAGAGAAGCACATTTTCGGCTAAGATTGAAAACCCTGCGAACGGTAGTACCGCTCCAATATGCGGTACGACCGGCCTCAACGGTAGTACCGCATGATAGTTGGCGATAGTACCGCGTTGCATTTAAAACGGCTATGTCGGAGGGAGTTAATGCTCCTGTTATAGCCGTTACGGAGTGGTTGGTGGATGCGGCTGTAGTACCAAAACCTTAGTTTGCTGGGGTTATAAATAGTACCCACATTTAATTTCCTTATAGCCTTGAAATCATTGGGATTCTCTCCTTGTGCATTCATTGCGGTCACATTCTAGTTGTGGGGTGTTATAAATACCCATCCACTAGCTCAAGGACGACAAGCTAGACCACATTATCAATAGTGATCGAGGGAATGCTTAATTCGTGGAGCTGGCTTAATTTGTTCAAGCTTCCTCAACGTGGATTAATGAAGACCGGCAAGTCTTCGATACCACGGGAAAAAACTTTATTGTCTCATTTGTGATTATTTCTTGTCCTTACTATTTCCGCATTTATATTTCTAGCTTATATCTTGTGTCGAATTGCTTAGCTAGAATTGTATCTAATTTAGACTTAGTTCATAATTGACTTAAATTGTTAATTAGTCAAAAAGTTTAAAAACATCTTATTCACCCCCCTCTAGTCGGTTATCCTTGATCCTACAGAGGTTTGGCTGTGTCAGGAGGGGCCTAGCTTCAAAGCCTTGGGCAAACGACATGTGTAAAACTGTTTGAAAACCAGCAGTTTTTTGTTTCTCCAGAGAACCAGACCGATTTTCTGGGCACGTGGCGGGAGGGGATGGCTGGGGGTGGGGAGGGCGCGTGGCGGGCGGTGGCCGTATGACAGGAGGGTAGGTGGCGGGCGGGAGGGTTTGCCGCATGGCCGCGAGGGGATCATTTTCGCAAATAAAATGGTGGGACGGTCACTCTTATGAATACATGACGCCAGTACAGCAAAAATTCACTGTCAGAGGTCAGAACAGTGTCATACACACATCAACGTATCATACACCTCTGACCTCTTCCCCCATGCCTATATAAAGAGAGACCAAACACTTCGTCTCCCTCCCGTATCAAGCCTCCCTCTCGAGCTCAGCTCTCCACTGATCCTCTGCTTCTCGATCTCCTCTGTTTCTTGGATACATACACAGTGTGGTACGCTCTCAGTGCTGTAACCATGGTGGTTCTTGCCAAGGGCGAGCTGGAGCAGATCGCGCTCCCGGCGGTGCAGAAGGCGGCGCTTCCGCTGGCCGACGTCCCAGAGGTCGACCTGGCCGCGGCGGGCCTCGGTCCCGCCGGCAGGGCGGCCGCGGCGCGCGCGGTGGTGGCGGCGTGCGAGGAGCACGGGTTCTTCAAGGTGACGGGACACGGCGTGCCGGCCGCGCTCCTGGCGCGCGTGGAGGCCGCGGCCGCTGCGTTCTTCGCTATGCCGCAGCGGGAGAAGGAGGCGGCTGCGGCAGCGGCGGCGGCGCCCGGCAGCCCGTTCGGGTACGCGAGCAAGCGGATAGGCAGCAACGGCGACCTCGGGTGGGTTGAGTACCTCCTGCTCGGCGTCACCACCACCGGCGCCACGCCCGTGGCGCTCCCCAGCGCGCCATTGCCCGTGTCCGGCGAGGTGCCGCCGGCGTCGCCCTGGTCTTTCCGGTGAGTTCACCTTTACATTGCGAATTGCTAGCTTACGAATGATCATTTGCGCACGTAATAGTCACTGCAAGTGGGCCCCAAAACCCACGTAAGCATTTCTTAAGGATTTTAAGCAGCGGTTGTTATGAACTACGTAGAATTGAATTCGAAAATACGTTCATAGTTTTCTTTTCTTTTTATTTTCGCACGAGTGCATAGAGAACAGATTCTGGAAAAATGGTGTGCTTTACATGTTGTTCGAAAGATTCGTGAAAGAGACGTGTGCAAAGCTAGAAGGACGACAGGTCGACCAGCACTTGGATTTTATTTTTATTTTTATTTCCTGGTTGGGAGCAAACTAGGAAAATGGTTAATGCTGTCGTTAAAAAGTAGTTACTCAATATTCTCTTATTAAAATTAGTATTCAGAGTTTTTTGAAAAGCAGTTGTGAAAGGCTTTTTGGCAAATTTGTTAAACCTCAATAAAAATGTGCAACTTTTCTCTTTTTCTTTCTCTCTCTAAAAACCTTCGTGGATGGTTAACTTCTTTCTTGTAGTATATAACCTCAATAAAACCACTGTTTGAGACAACAAAGACTACAAGTCATTGTACAAGCCGAAATGTATGGATTCAATCTCCCATCATTTTCTGCTTTTTTTTTGTCTAATGGACATTTCTTAGATATACCTATAGGCCATGTGTTCGTATGAACCAGATTGACTCGGTCGTCGTGATCGGTGGGTTTTATCATAGAATTCTTGCCTCATAATTATTCTAATAGCCACGATGAAAATAGGCAACAAATTCAGAAATTATTACGTGATGTATGTGCACCTCAAGTTTACATCAACGTTCAACCATTAGATCTTAGACAGTCTCGTACCAGAAGAAACATTCAACAGTTAGAACTCAGACAGTCTCATACCAAAAGTAACACACGTAAGAAAAACGCTACAAATACCACGTGCTATATTTGCATCAACAGTAGAAAATCTTAATCACTCTGCCACGCTCACCCCCACCACACCCCATCCATCTCCCTCCTCACCTAGTCACATCTACCCACAGTTATTAAACCCGGCCCGGTCATCGACCCGATCGAGATGTTGGGTCTATAGGTCACTGGTCAGACCGGTGGGTCAACAGTCGGACCGTATATTTTATTAAAATATATTTTAGTATGTACACCACGTAAAAAATGCATATATGAATATAAAATGTTAATCCTCTACGTATATGCAGCCCGGTTCGAGTTTAATAACTATGTGTCTTATTGATGGAGGCGATGCTAAGCAGAGAACAAAGAGGAGTTGCCGGCCAGAATGAGAGAGTAAGAAAGTTGAATTTTTTATGTATAGATGCCAATTTCACAAGGAGGTTTCTACTAAAACCCTAGCAACACCCAAAGTTGAACAACTCTTCAGTTTTATCTTGAAAAGTATTTCATTTGATGGGACTCTTGTATATTGACCTCATGAACAAAACCCGGGCGGGTTAAACAAAACCGTCCGAGATAGCCGGGTCGATGAAAAAGTCTGCTGGGTTTTTCCAGATCAATTTCATTTCCGGTCCTATGAGAGTGACCGGCTCGATAAAACCTCTAGGTCCATATTTTTCGGGTTCAACTACCGGACCGGTTCGGATTTATAACTATGCATCTACCTCTTTCCCCGTTTCCAGCCTCCCCCACATCCATCTCCAACTAGATGTACCAAATCTTTTTGTTCTAGATTGGATATACATCCCTCACCGACAAAACAGAGTCCATTCATGAATAAGTTTTTTTATCGAACATTTATGAATTAAGTTTCAAGCTACCAAAACAAATTAAACAAATGGATGGACAAAACCTGAAGGAAAAACTAATGCACCTGAAAAAAAATCGATTCTCATGCATGCACCTCGTCAGCCATCACATGGTCACACACCAATCACATGGTCACACACCATTAGGGCATTTCCTGCATACGTACGTACGTGTCACCTCGCCGCCTGCACTTTGGGGCAGCTCATTCATCACTCGCTTACTCACCATTCTTATCCCGTTTCTCTTTTGTTCCCCTTTCTTAAAAAGGTTTTTTAAAGTGGGAAATAATATAAAAAAGCTTTGAGCTGGCCGGCCGACCACGACGCCTTTCGCCTCCCAGTTGCATAGACTAGAGCCCGCCCGGTGCGCGCCTCGGCGAGCGAAGGATACTTAAAACAAACGGTAGGTCTAGCATCTACATTTACGGCTATATTTAAACTAACCGTAGGTCCAAGAGTTTGTGCACAAGAACTATGCTAAACCCTCCGGTATAAACGAAGGGAAAAAAACAGCGCAGCTAGATAGGCCATGCCGCCCCGAATTTCTTCCCCCGTTGGATTTCACGCACCCTTCCTTCGTAGCCCTTCGATTTCTTCTTGTTTTCGCTTGCCTCTGAGTCTTGCGCGTGTAGCCGCTGCCGCATCCGTTCGATGCCCTTCTTCTTTCCTTCTTAGATGTCCGCTCATTCGCTTGCTGCGTGTTCGGCCGCCTCGACGCGGGTGCGCACTAATTGCTGCCTAGCCCCACCCTATCCCATCGGTCATGGCTTCTCTTTTTCCACGCTCCATACGGAGCGTACATGCCCACTAGTGTAGAATACATTGGAGGTCAAACACGAGGCACATTGCGAATCTACATAGGAATATGGAAGCAGAATGTACGTGCAAGTATGTTTGGTGCATAAATGATTGCTACTCAGAAGGTACCACACTGGGACAATTTTTATGACAATATGGGTAGCAAGCAGATGGCCACAAATATGAGTTTGATATGAAGCACAAATAACAGTACAGGACTAACATAAACCAGACCATATGTTCTTAAAGAGTAGATTAGCTAAAATACACAGCAGTGGTGGAGCTAATAGAAAGCAGGAAGCATGGATTATAAGGATAGGAGCAAAATGTAAGCTATGTTGTGCCAGCATGCGTCGTCGGAGTCACTGCAGGAACAAAATAATGGTTCAGATTAGCACACGAGCTTTGAGAGGGAATGGGGATTTGAATAGGGATGACTAAAGACTTCGGTATAGATAGTATACCTAAATCTAGTTCTTTCCTTCTGCATCTAGATGACTCTCTCTGACAGGTTCAGGAGCAGCGATGTTGGCGGATGACACACACGCTAGGCTGAAAAATATTGCACAATTTATGAGGATGGAGCATAGACATGTTAAAATAGATAGGGAAAAATGGTACAATATAAAACACATGCATGATGATGAACACGAATGGAAGTAAACAATAACTGAGTTCTTTACCTCTTAGGTTTTGAAACAAACAAACATCTGCTGAGGTAGAGCCCGGTGCGTGCCCTAGCGCGCGCAAAGGATATGTCTACTGAATAATCATTAGGATGAGAAAGTTATACTCAAAATATTTCAATCGCTGTTAAGAGTTTAAGCATAGGAACCTCGTAAAAAAAAGAGTTTAATCAGAGGAAATGAATAGTTAGCACTTGCTCCTAGGGGTAAGAGTAGGTGAAACTACAATATAATGTATGATGCAACTAAAGGCACAGCTACAGAAAATGATGAATGGCTGAATGCTAAATAATACACCTTCTCGCATTCAATCTAATTAGTTTACTTTAATTTTACCTCGCATACCTTTATATGGCTAACATAAAGAACAAAAATTCTCATCATCACTAAAGAACAAAACTGTAGGTTTGATGTATAGCAAGTTCAAGTTAATATTTTGCAATGAAGTACTCCCTAAAGATATGTTGTCAAACCAAAGTGAAGAGCTCAGCATATGGTGAAAATGTGTCATTTGAGACAAATAAGTAACATAAAGCAAAAACTGGAAATCTAAAAGGCTTGTTTTAGGCCAAAAAAGCTAGCTAGGAGAAGCAGTCTATATTTACTATCAAGTCTTGCCACTCTAGGTAAGTCAGATCATGTTAATCTTCCCTCACATTACATATATGCAGAACATCCATTAAAAGGATTAGTGTAAAGCGCAAATTAGGCACCAACACATAAGCTTGTGTTATGCAAACAATGATTCAATACAGAATATACAAAAGCATGTCTGAACAAACATACTTCTGGTCTAGATTGTGACCGATTAAGCTTCACATTTAATCAGCATACTACTATGAGCTGCAGTATGAAAAATTACTTACTGCTGAATGAATGAACACCACAAATAGTGCAAGCATGCCAACAGTCAGCATGACATACTGCAAGTACTGTTACCCTCCAGAACACCATGATGAACCTGCACAGAAAGGAAATACCACAGCAAAAGGAATATCAGACATTTAACAGTGATTTTTATACGAATGGTGCCCAAAAAAACAATCTCATTTGCCAGTAAACACAACCAGATAGGGTTATCATAGATATCTAATGCAAGAGTTCCTAGACGTAATTCAAACATTAGTAGCATAACACAGAAGCTATCCTACTGGTTATTATGGGAGATATCATATAGTACTACAGAAAATGGAATACTATATGGATGATGCACTTCTTATACACCGTTATGTCCTATGGGTGTTAATCTGGATTCCAAAAAAAAAATGTTTCTTATCATTTTTTACTGTTTTAGTTGAATACTTTAACTGTTTTTTTTCAAATATATATACCCCCCAAAAAAAAAGGTTCACCATTAAAGTGGGACCTAGAAAGAAACGTAAGATGAGGGAAAAGTGTATTTTCTATCATTTCCAAAAAAAATGCAGATGTTTTCCCTAGTGATCTTACTACTAAGACGCGATCGGACAGTGGATCCCATTAGGGGTTCTCCACGCAATCTTGTCGGCGACGATCCAATGCTCTATATTTTGTTGATGACGTGGCCACGTCGAGGGGAGCCCAAACCGGCCTCCTTTACACTCCTTTTACTTGTAAAGATACCAGCACAGTTCGAATTTGCGTCACGTGCGATTTGGGCGCTCGAGTCTTTCTTTTTTCCTTGGCGCACGTGTGCAGCGGCTGTTGCATGGCCTACTTCAAGCTGGCGTTAAATAATGAGACCTTTCGTCTTCATCGCCTCCAATCTTTTCCCCCCGGTGACACACTGTTCAACGTGGCAAAGAAATGTCGACACACAGTGGCATCTGTTACTGTGTTAAAGCTGATGTATCTGACTTCATAAGTTTGAACTAGCTAGCTAGGAATTCTAGATCGAGGGTGTATTTAGAGAGCAGAAACTTCATCTGAATTTTGCAGATATCTCACAGGTCAATTCATACATTCTACGCGGAGTCTGATAGAGAAAATGGTGTTAGGTTATCTTGAAATAAATTAAGTGATTGTAATGTGTGTTAGTACATTTAGAATATATTGTACTGACGCTAGTTGATTTCTATGCTTGCAGTGATCTTTTGAACGAGTACATAGTAGCTGTGAGAAGAATGACCTGCGAGGTGCTGGAGCTGATCGCGGAAGGGTTGGGCATTGAGGAGAAAGATGTGTTCACTAGGTTGGTCATGGATAAGGAGAGCGACTCGATGCTGAGGGTGAACCACTACCCACCATGTCCCGAACTGAAGCAGCTGGGGTGTGGCAGGTTGACTGGGTTTGGTGAGCACACCGACCCTCAGATCATTTCTGTGCTCCGATCCAACGACACGTCTGGCTTAGAGATCTTGCGCGAGGGCAGTTGGGTCCCGGTGCCACCAGATCAGAATTCGTTCTTCGTCAACGTTGGAGATGCTTTGCAGGTAATACTATATACTAGAAAACGATGGCCTTTTTTATTGAATATGAGTAATATCCCATTTTTTAAAATATATTTAATTAACTAATTTAAACAAAAAATAATATCCCATTTTTTAAAAATATATTTAATTAACTAATTTAAACAAAAAATAACAGTAGTCACATTTATGAATGAAAATGAGTTCCCGGACATATCAAGCTTTTCTTTTGCAAAAAGTGTTAGGTAATTTAGCTGTACGGTACAGGAGATGGCAAAGTTCAGCTGTCCTTTGAGCTGGGTCCACTCTATGATGTTTGAGTGAATCGTGTGGATGTCAAAGTGGCATCTCCATCCCAATCAGCCAACCTTTTGGGGAACCATGCTGCCAGTCGGTGTTGTCGAACAGGCAAATCTATCGGTCATTATTCAAAATCTTTTCGAAATAAATCATGTAGA
Organism: Phyllostachys edulis; assembly: GCA_036346405.1. NCBI lineage: Eukaryota > Viridiplantae > Streptophyta > Magnoliopsida > Poales > Poaceae > Phyllostachys > Phyllostachys edulis. Next base: position 72,462,391 of record CM070561.1, read on the forward strand.
GCACACGGCTACATAGTGGTGAACTGATGATAGGTCCGGCCTACACGTGAAATCTGAGAACATAGTACAATGATAATGGGCGGCAGCGGCACAGAAAGATGATGCCGGTAATTGTGCAGTCCTTGCTTTGTTTAATAGCCGGCAAGCTAATTCCATGTTTAGCTCCAGGCCGACTTCCTCTGTAGCCAGGTGAATCAGTGTACAACACCGTTTTTTTTTTTAAAAAAAGAGTGAGAATAGCGTAGGGAGCACATAGAAATGCCTTTTTCACTCTTCGTATGTCACTAAGACACTGTTTGGAAAAGCTTCAGATTCTGTTCCTGATAATCTGAGAATTCACTTCTCCGAGAATCTAGAGCTGTCTGTTGAAAACGTTTGGCTGGTTGGTTGACTCCAAAAAACATACGAGGGGGATTAGAGGCAAATAGACTGTGTTACCTTTGGTTGTAATAATTCAACTGTATTTATGTCTTTCTTCTATGTATTTGTATATAAATTATTGTTAGGCTCAGTTTGCAACGCGGAAAGTTTACCTATAAAATTCTTGCATACCAAACACCGAAACACGGGCTCCATTTGCCATACCGCTTTTTGTTTTGAATGCTGATTCTTGATCTAGCACTTGTAATTCAACGTATGCGTATATATACATGTAGGTTCTGACGAACGGGAGGTTCCGGAGCGTGAGGCACAGGGTGATGGTGAACAGCGTCCGGTCGCGGGTGTCGGTGATCTTCTTCGGCGGCCCGGCGCCGCGGGAGAGGCTGGCGCCGTTGCCGTGGCTGGTCGGGGAAGGCGGATGCAGCCGGTATAGGGAGTTCACCTGGAGGGAGTACAAGGCCTCGGCGTACAGGACCAAGCTCGCGGAGAACAGGCTCTGCCACTTCGAGACCACGAGCTAGCACGCGTTTGTTTTTAAGTTTTTGAGATTTGTGAAGACATTGTGGAGGAGTGAGCTTTGGTGCTCTTGGGGATGTCTTCAAAGTTAGGATTCTTCTTCTTCTTTAATATGGACCGGATGAAGAAAATTCGGGACATAAAAAAAAAGACATTGTGTGTGTGTGTTTTTTTTTCTTCTAGTGTGTTTGTTATAGGTGGTATATATATCGAGCAAGGTTTTGTGTTGATATATGCTGCAGATTAGTTCTTAGCGTTTCGTAATCACTGGGCACTAGTTGGGAGTGTCGAAAAGGTTTCAGGAAAGGCACGCGAATAATCAGAAGATGGCAAAATATAGTACATAAAAACAGAGAGAATACATATACTTGCACGCTTTAGATATAACTAAGCCGTTTTTAGAACTTCTTCACAGTGTTTTAGAAGAAAAACATTTTTGACTCTGAAACGGCATAACTCGGTCCATAAACAAGGATAGGTTTTTAGCCTGGAGCGGCATGTTGAATGTTGATGCCGTGGCGAGAGGCCGCTTGATCGAGCCACTTGACGGTACGTGCAAGTTGCTCGAGCTTTCGCTATAGCTACCGCATCAGATCGGTCAAGACGCACCATACCACTATCTAAATCGGTACAAAGTAGCCTACATATCGTACTGATGTGAATATCGGTCATACCGACTCGATGCCGGTGGAATTGATAATATTGTCTATTGAACTATATGTTATATTTGATAGTACTACTATGTATTTAGAATAATACTACAAGTGATATTCGATGTGCATATAATTATATATATATATATATATATATATATATATATATATATATATATATATATATATATATATATATATATACTCTTATTATTATATTAAATCTGAAACAGTATGGCGTTAGGATCGATACCAAAACATACCGTTCTATGAACCAAAACAGTACGGTGTTGATAAGTTTGCTTTCCATCCGCACAGCCAAGCGCGTGGCGCCCACGCGACTACGCGCGAGTGGAGTGTGCCTCAAACGGACGTAGGGAAAAGACGATTTTCCCCATGCGCGGCACACAGAATTTTCCAGGAGCGCGTCGCGTGGCTTCGCCTTGACGCTGGAAGTGGTGGTGTCAGCCCAAAACATGGTAAAGCTCACCTCACGGCCCATGAGAGCGCGCCGGAAACGACAGCCGGACAGCCGGGGAAGCAGTCCTCATTGCCGCGGGCGTGGCACGCGGAAATTGCCGCGCTGGCCTGCGCTCGTGCTGCGTTGTCCAGCTGTGGGAACGGTGGTACTGCGGCCTGTGAGGTCCTCCGAGGCGGAGCCTTGAGCGGCCCACAAGATCTCACCGCGCGGACCAGAATTCCTCGCCTCACCGGAACTCGTACATACGACATATGCAACTGGATAAGCATATATATAGATATAAGCTGAGCATGAAACAAGCCTTCTCCCCACTCTAGAGTGAAATCCAGAATTTTGGGCTTTATTAGTCCTAGAGTCTAGGAGTCCCAGATATGTAAAAGGGAGTGTGCCAACTTTGCATCCAAATACTCCAGCAAGACTTTGAATTTTTTCTTCATTGACATTGATAGGGATCATACAAGATTTCTTCTAGTTTACCTTCAGACCCATTGATTGAGCATAAGTTTGTAGTAAACCCTATAAACAAACGAGTTGCCTCGAATCAGCTTGCATAATCATTAACGTATCATCAGCATATTGAATGATTGGAAAATTAATTTGACCTTCTTGCGGGATTGGCAGCTTTAACAAACTTCTTCTACGAGCCTCATTAACTATAGATTGGAGAAGGTCTGCTGCTAAAACAAAGAGTAGAGGGGAGAGAGGATCACCTTGCCTCGCTCCTTTCTTGCACTGAAATGATTTTCCTGGGACTCCATTCAATAAGATTGAGGACACTGACTGTAGGTTTTCTTTTATCCATTGACTCCATTTGTCACCTAAACCCTTATGCTTCAGAACTTCTATAATAGTATTATGTTCTACTATGTCGACAGCCTTTTTCAAAATCAAGCTTGACAGTAATGATCTTTGGAGTGGTGACATTGATGGAGATATTCAAAGGCTCAAGCTAAACAATCTTGAATCGTTCGTGTGCACCAATGCTATAATAACCTTTTGTAACCTTTCAGCAAGAATTTTTGCCAGTAATTTGAGGACAGAGTTCAGAAGGGAGATCGGTCTGTAGTCATTTACATTCTGCGACGCCCCGTGTCATTACCTGGAGGGTAATCACACTTAGGCATACGGATTACTATTTGTTTGCCCAGTAGAACACTGCTCCAACGAATAGTAAGTCATTTATCAGAGTTACGCAGCAGAACAATAAGATAGAAACTGTACATCTTTATTACAGAAATAGCCACACAAGACTATAGTTCTTACTACAATTATTACACAACTATAAAAAGAAGCTTCTCTGCTTCTCTCAATTGCACTGATGTACTGACCGCCTATTCGTTCCACGAGTCAAAGATGGCGTCCATATCGCCCTGGTCCTCATAATCAGCGTTTTTCCCTTCTACGGTTGCACTGGTACCTGCAAGCTCCTCATCCCACTCGGGATAATTCCCGGTCGGATTTGGATCTAAGCAAAGGGAAGAGATAGCAAGAGTGAGTACTATAGTGTACTCAGCAAGCATTGATAGCTAAAATGCATCTGATGACTTTAACCTTCGTCCTTATCAAAATTCCCACCTCATCTCTTATTCTGAAAATAGTCATTTAAAACTTAGGTGGCAATTTTACTTCTGAAGAGACTACTAGATTACTCGGAGAGAAGATAGACCCCCGGTGGTTCTCGCAGACTCCAATCCAGGAGACTGGCATGAATTCATGATTTGATAGCACCGCAGCTTGTACCACTTTACCAATAGTAATTCTGAACTCTAAATGAACCGGATTCCCTGCATTTCCTTTGATGCAGGTTCGAGTTCAGAATACAGAACGTTTTCCATTTACGTGATTAAGTCTCCACCCATTACTTTTCGTCGGTGTCCAAAGACGTGACCTCTGTCATCCACCGAGTTTCAGGTAATGTTGGTTGGGTCGGATCGGCCCAATACCCAACACTCCACCTTGCTACCCGTTGTGGAGAACATAATTACGTAATAGGGTAGCATTTTCTGCCCGCCGAGACAGGAAAATGGTTGGTACTGAATTACGGCCTCTGACCGAGTAAGAGTTTTGTTGGTCCTTATATTTTAACTATAGGTAAAAGGGAACCCACCTCTCACCTTATCATCATCGTCGTCATCGTGTTTCCTCGCCCGGGTCCCCTTTTACCAACCTAGTAATATTACTCTGCTTTCATTTCATTCCTCATTTCTCAATTCTTCTCATTTCTATCATCATCTTTTTCATCTTCATCTCATTTATTCGATTTGGTTTTTGAGAAATAGTTTTGATGCAATACATATAAGATAGAGCAAGATATGGTTTACATTTAATATAGCTATGTTAATGAACAAGGGAGTAGCTTGCCTGCGGAACTATAGGAAAGATCGTCGTCGACGAAATCGATATTAGCTATTCCTGTTAGTTCACCCGCTGCAATTTATACGATGGTGTGAAATAATAAATACCTAATTAAATACTTATCAATAATATGTGTGACTATGTGCATGTTATTCAGATGATTATTTTTGTGAGCGGATTTTATTTTAATAACACTTTTCGAAACCCCCCCGTGAGGTTAGCACTCCCCACTACTGTCGTTCTACTGATTACTTGCTCTAGGGTCGAAAATACCTAAGTTCGCGTTTAGACTAACGAGAAAGGAAATACTACTCACACACAGATTTCATTAAGTCTATTAAATTTGACTCGACAAAACTCCTAATTGATTATTTTACTTAAATCAGCAAGCGATTGTTTAATTTTCTATAAATACTCAGGATCGCTTCATGTTTAATTAAATTAGCATGATTAAAATGTTCAAGAGTCCGACTATTCGCCAATGAGGTACAGGTTTATTAAGCACACACTTTTACTTTTTAATTAACAGAAATGATGATATCCTATCGTATTTTTAGTAATTACTCAACGGATTGGTTTTAAGACGGTTTAGCCGGATGCGACCTAAATGATTTCGCTCTATCGCATAAATACGTCGTGCTAAACATATATTTATTTTATTTACTAATTTCTATTCCCATAAACATTAATTACCACAATTATTAGTATACATTTTTTCCTACAATTTCCTATACATAATTCTGTTAAACTTAACTTTCTAAACCTAATCACTCTAATCTCTAATCCCTAATCTCACTTCTAGCTAATCTCTTTCTCCCTCTCCCTTCATTCTCTCCTGGCCGACACAACCCAACACAGCCACCTCCCTGTTTGCTCTTCTCCCCCAAAATCCAATCTCTTCTCTCCCTAAAGCTCTCCTCCTCCCTCCATTTTTGGTGCCGCCCCTCTCTCTCCTTGACGGGCCAGGCCAGGCCACACACTCGACCGCCTCCACACGCCTCTCGGCCTGGGCTGATCGGCCCTAATCCGTAGCTCCTCCTGCTCGTCGGCCCGCTGGCTCCTGCTGGCTCCCCTCTACCCGTGGCGTTCACTTGGCTGCCCAAGGCCGCCACACACCTCCTCTCGGCCTGCTCTACCAGCCCCACACCAACAGGCCTCAATCCCGGCGCCTCCTGCGCCCATGTTGCCTTGCACCTGCCTTGACCCAGCGACTTGACCTCTGACATGCATGCCCACGCTCTCATCATGACTTGGCCTCTCCCCGGACTCAAATCCCTAATTAACTTTGTTCCTTTTTTTGGTTGCTTTGGTCTTATGGTTGAGTTTGATTTAGTTACTGATGTGGGATTATTTGTTGCTTATGCATAGGGAATGGATAGGGTGGCTATCTGTTCATGCATGAGGAAAGTACTTGAGGTAGGTTGCTGTTGTGGTTGGCTTCTCTGAGGTAACATTTCCCCCTTCTTCTCTACTCTCTCTCTCTCTCTCTCTGTCCTCCTTATGCTCTGTAATGCGGTGAACTGAGAGCTTTTGTTATGGTTGATGATATTGCTGATATTAGTGTTCTTTGTGATCTGTGGAGTTCATATTGGGGTGGTTCTATTGTGGGCAAAATAACAGTGGAGGTGGTTACCTTGGTTGGGTTGGTTTGGGCAGGGGATGGCAGTACTCGATGATGATGCGGTGAGGGTGCTCTCCCTTGCTCTTGCTGGTTGCGTCGTTCCGGGTAGTCGATGACGGATCAAAGTCGTCGCCGCTGTCGACCTTTGCTCCTGGTCTTTCCCTTCTCCCTTGCTCCTCCTCTCCTTCTACTTCTTCCTTGCAGGTTGTGTGGTGGAGGAAGGGGTGGCAGTGGGATGCTTGGTGTGGTTTGTGCTCTCTAGTCTAGGCTTAGTTTTTGCTCTACGTATGGGGAGGCAGTGGCTTGACCTTTGGTCTTGTTGCCTTCGGTTCTGGTGGTGGCAGTGGAATGGTTGAAGCTTATGAAATGGCCTGTGTTGGCATATGAAGCATTAGGCTTATATGTGGGAAGATGGCTTCTAGGGGAGGCAATCGGCTGCCCTTATCCAGCATTAGGCTTATATGTGGGAAGATGGCTTCTAGGGGAGGCAATCGGCTGCCCTTATCCTTGCCCTGTGCAGCCAGCTTATCCCTTGCCAGGTAATTTTATTTTTGAGGCTTGATCTTATCTTTTGCCAGGTAAATTTATTTTTACCAAGACCCTATTCCTAATTACCAAAATCCTATTTACTCTATTCCTATTACTCTCCTATGCATGGCTGCCCTTCACTGTGATCTAAATGAGCTAACTATTGATGGATTGGGCGACGCGGCTATCACTGTGGCTTTCCAGCTGATCGGAATGATATACTGTTGTTGTGGGATTTGGATGCCCGATGATGCTTTCACCACACACTCCAACCTGGCACTTCCGCTCAACATTAACTCCTTCTGGGTTGGTTTCTGCATAGTTGCTCATGCCATCATCCAGTGCCCACTCAATAAGATAACATGCAAGAGATTAGTGATAGCCTTTTTTTTTATATCAAAAACTACATCATTCCGACATAACCAAATAGACCAACATAAGGCACAAGCTCCTACAAGGAGTTGTGTTTATTAGATGTTTGGAATACCGGCTAATCAATTCCCAAACAAGTTAGCTATATTCACCGGAGGAGATAAATTAAACGCACATTGAACAGCCCACCAAACAAGATGTACAAATAGACAGTCAATAAAAAGATGCTAGATTGTTTCCTCTGAAACACAGAAACAATAGTTTTTGCTTCCCCTCCAATTTCTTTTGAGCAGGTTATCTTTAGTTAAAACTACCCCTCTTTTGAGATACCATAGGAATATTTTCGCTTTTAATGAAATTTAAGTAGCCAAAAAAAGTGCTTATTGAGGACTCAATAATTTCTAATAAGTGTCGCATAAAAAGTCTGCACTGAAAAGAGTCCAGACTTGTTTAAATTCCATCTAAAAGTATCATGTTGAGAACTTAAATGTACAGTAATAATTCTCAACAATAACTCATTCCAAGCATGTAACTTAGGTCCAATAATAGGTCTATGAAACGAGATATTTAAAGGATTCGATCTTAAAATATTTGCTACTATATCATCCTTTTTCCTCACCACATGATAAAGGATTAGATATTGACTTTTTAGTGGCGAGTCTCCTAACCAAATATCTTCTCAGAACCTAGTTTGCATTCCATTTTTAACCTGGAATGAACCAAAGCGAAGAAATGATCTTTGATTTTCATTAGACCCGACCAAAAATGGGGAGTCCCAGGCTTATTAACCACCTGCGAAAGACTCTTCTCATTCAAATATTTCCTTGTTAACAAAGTTTGCCAGACCCCTTCTTCATTAGGCAACTTAAAAAACCATTTCCCGAGTAAACTTTTGTTTTTTATATCTAAATTCTGAATTCCTAGACCACCCTGCTCTTTGGGTGTACACACTAAATTCCATTTAGCAAGTCTTTTTTTTTATGATTGTCACTTTGCCAATAAAATCTAGATCTATAGAAATCAAGTCTTTTGAGAACCTCTTTAGGAATCTCAAAAAAAGACAACATAAGCATAGACAGACTGCTTAGTACCGAGTAAATAAGTACTAATCATCCACCAACAGACATATTTTTTCCTTTCCAACTGCTAAGTTTCTTTGCAACTCTATCTTCAACACATTTCCAATCACTATTTCTTAATTTTCTATAATGAATTGAAATCCCTAAGTACCTGAAAGGAAAGGTACCCACTTCACACCCAAATAAATGAGTATATTGTATTTCAACATCTTTGGCTTTGCCAAAACAAAAGCTTTCGCTCTTGTGAAAATTAATCTTTAAACCTGATAATTGTTCAAAGACACATAAAAGAAGTTTGAGATTTTTTGCTTGCTCTATGTCATTATTCAAAAAAAGGATAGTGTCGTCAGCATATTGTAATATTGACAACCCATCAGCAATCAAATGAGGAACTACTCCCAATATAAGCCCTTCTTCTTTAGCTCTTGGAATAAATATGGCAAGCATATCCACAACAAGATTAAAAATAATTGGGGACATCGGGTCACCTTGTCTAAGACCTTCCTGAGTTTGGAAAAAAGAACATAAATCATCATTAACTTTTATTCCAATACTCCCTCTGTTGGGCCACGGGTAGGCTACGATAGCAACAAACAAAATTTTTCTACCACGCAATCCAGGAAACCAAGCAAGTAGATGATCATAGATCATTACCACCAGACGCGCAGAGCAGCAGAAGAAGGGTTGGAGCAGCCTGGTCCAACGTAGAGTACGTCGATGTAGTGGTCGTAGTTAGGGATGGCAACGAGGCCATTCCCCGTCGGAGAGTGGTAGACCATCCCCATCCCTGTGACAAGAAAAAATCCCCATCCCCGTCGTCGGGTACTATTCTTCCCCGTTCCCCATCCTCGACGGGTTATCGGGGCCCCATCCCCGTCCCCATCCCCGTCGTTGGTACTGCCATTTCTGGATTTCTGGAAAACATGAGAGCATTTCTATATACTGCACAGCAACACTTAGACAACTAACACGATAAAGAACATATTAGCAAGCAGTAACCATACATCATTGGAGTGGTAGAATTGCTGGGCATTTAACAGAGTCCAAGTGAATCACATTTTCACAGAATGTAAAAACTCTGAAACTAAGTGTTATAAGCAACAACCCAGAACAATATCCAACTTTCTGTAGCAAATTGATAAGGTTATCCGTTATCTGGTCTAGTATTAGCATTATTTTGCTTTGTAAAGTTCATACTTTATACAGAATAAAGATAGCGCAAAAAACATGATTGACCTCTTACTTCTTCACCCTCAGAAACAACAAAAAAAAGTGCTAGAAACAATTGTTGAGACAATAGCAATGTAGTTCTTATCATTCATCCACAAGTTATATATACCCTGTGTGTTCTTATTGTCGGCGTCGGTGGAGGCCGGGTCGGCGGAGGAGGCGGGGTAGGCGGAGGCAGAGGCCAGGTCGGCGGAGGCAGAGGCTGTGGCAGAGGCGGGTCGGCAGAGGCCGGGTCGACGGAGGAGGCGGCGGAGGCGGAGGCAGAGGCGGTCGGCGGAGAAGGCGGCATCGGCGGAGGCGGATGCGTCGACGGAGGCCAAAGGCAGACGAGGCGTCGGGGGAGTTAGGACTGGGGGCGTCGGGGAGCTGGGGATCGGATCTGGATGGGGCAACAAGGGACTAGAGTGGATGGGAAATAGGGTTAGGGTTATGACTTATGCAGCGTGTAGCACAGGAATACAGGATGCACTCGGTTGGGCTGGGCTATGCACTGTGTTACCGGGGGCCCATCGGGTAACGGGGATGGGGAGCAGGGGAACAGCCCCGTCCCCACCAAACCCGATGGGGGATGTTTTTTTCATATTAATATCCCCATGGGGAATAAAGTAGTCCCAAACCCGCCCCCTAATAGGTGAATTCCCCATCGGGGAATGGGGAATGGGGCCGCATTGCCATCCCTAATCGTAGTCGATCGTCCAGCGTCCTCGCGAGTCGATCGTCTCCTCCAAAGAACGTCTCATAGCTCCTTGTGAAGATCGCGGATCGTCTTCAAACGCAATAGCGATAGAGCGCCTTTTACGGTATCCACACGCCCGTGGAAGGAACAACCATACGTCGGTGTACTAGCACCAAGTCGCATGCAGCAGAGCTCTCGTGAAGATGGCGGCTAGGGTTTTGGTGGTGTAAAAACTTGTGTCGCCCAATGACCTCATGCATCTCCTTATATAGTGCTCGTGGCGGATCCTATCCAACACATTTAATGAATCAGATCCGCATGGTTTGTTCCAACCCGTTAAGTGTGTGACCAGAGGTTCATGCGTGTCGGTTGTGACTGGAAACCCTTCGACCACGAGTCGTAGTGGTTCCTAATGTAACATAGCGATTCCCAAATACACATAAATTATATCGGACGAACCTTGATGCAATATGATCTACCACTGTGTCCCCATCACTTACGACCGTGTCTTATCTTTATACTGACAGGTTTGTATTTGGTCACGACGATTCAGAACTCCTTACGACTGTGTTACGACCACTCTGTGATTACGTTCTACCAGCTCTACGCATCACCAGATCTCCATACGACCAATTCAGAATCGCTCGAACTAAGCGACCTACTCGTTGTCTGGTTGAACTCCAGGTGAGATGTTGTGTCATCCATGGACTGTTCAATACTTTCTCGATCGAGTGTCAGATAACTTTACGTGGTTGAACACTTCGACCACTAGTGGCATGGCCATGCACTTTCTTTATCCGACCACAATGAGGGGCCCAGAGACATCTCTCCTGTTATGTTAGGAGGGGTAAATCCTATATCCGACCAGTCACATTCCTCTGCATTGTTCATAGCATACCCGAAAGCTACCTTCATAACTACCCAATTACGGTGTAGCGTTTTGCAACCTAAGAGTGCTATTACACATGTAGGAAACCATGCTGATCTCAGGTCTAAGTATTATACATCATCATTGCTTGAGACCAACTAACGACGCATAGAATCATAACAATCTCAATAGTGTCTCAAGGTGGGTCTGATCCAACATCATGTTCTCTAACATGTGTCCATATTATTGGTTTGATATCTCCATATCCATGACCCATGAAACATACTCATCAACCAATACATATGCTAGTCTATTCATATGTGTCCTCATATGTTTCCGACCAGGGATTGTATAAGAATAATTATCGCAGAAATATAGAGTTTCACAATCAAGTCACATACTTGATAATAAATATTAACAATATTATTCTAGGAACAAGATATCATATTATCCAATGTTATGAACATAATGAAATATAATCATCTCTATGATTGCCTCTAGGGTATATTTCCAACACCCTCCCTTAACAAAACTCTCCACCCACGAACACCACTTAGCCGAAAAGCCTTTCATCCTCAAAGTTTGGAATAAAAACGGTCATTTTACTTTGTCATAAGCTTTTTCAAAATCAAGCTTGAGCACAATCCCATCCAACTTTGCTTTATGCATCTCATGAACAGTTTCATGAAGGATAACAATTCCATCAAGAATATATCTCCCTTGCATAAATGCTATCTGAGATGGTCTAACAACCTTATGCGCTACGTTAGCAATTCTATTAGTCGTCACTTTAGTAAACACTTTAAAACTAACATTTAGAAGACAAATATGTCTATATTGTTGTATTTGTTTAGCATCCATTTTTTTCGGAAGCAGAGTAATAATCCCAAAATTCAAGTTAAAAAGGTGCAAGGAACAACTATGTAATTCTTGAAATATGGTCATCATATCACGCTTAATAACTTCCCAAAACACCTAATAAAACTCCGTTGGGAAACCATTAGGCTCAGGTGCTTTGTTATGCTCCATTTAAAAATTTGCTTCTTCCACCTCCTTCTTAGAAAAAAAGCATGGTGAGATGGTTGTTTTCAGAATCCGAGACTTGAGGTATATCATTTCTAAAACCATCAATCATGGAAACATGATTAATTTTGGATGGTCCAAAGATATCTTTGTAATATTTGGTGATATACTTTTTTAATTGTACATCACCCCTAATTATCCCCTCATCTTGTTCGAGCTGAAAAATTCTTTGCTTGCTATGTTTACCATTCACAATCAAATGATAAAAACGTGTATTCCTATCTCCCTCCAAAAGGAATTTCACTTTAGACATTTGATACCACTTAATGTCTTCTTCTCTTAAAAGTTATGCCAATCTCTCATTAGCCAATCTTTTAAGATTAAGGTATGCATTAGACAAACTCAAAAGCTCAGCTTTTTTTATCTAGCTTATCAATTATTAAGTTGAGCGTTATCTTTCCTTTTTATAAGTTCCATTGCAATTCTTAGCCCAACCGCGAAGATATTGCCTAAGAGATCTAACTTTCCATTGCTAAATTTGTAAGGTAGTACTACCTCTATTTTCATTATTCCACACATCTTTCACCATCTCCCTAAACCCATCCCTACATAACCAACCTAATTCAAATTTAAATAAAGGCTGATTTCCTCTATGAGAGGCCGGTCGCGTATTTAAAAGCAACGGCGTATGATCAGACAGAGACCATTCAAGAGCGTTGACTGTAACCAATGGAAATTTTTGCTCCCAGTCTGTACTCATTAAAACTCTATCTAGTTTTTCAAAGGTTGGGATATTTAACGAATTAGCCCAAGTAAACTGTCTACCAGATAAATCAATTTCCCGTAAATCCAGAGTATTAATCACAGCATTAAACAGAAAAGGCCATTTAGATTCAAAATTATCATTATTTTTCTCACCCGCATGCCTCATGATATTAAAATCGCCCCCAACTAAAATGGGAAGAGAGTCTTTCCTACAGACATGAACAAGCTCTTTGAGGAACTACACTTTGAAATGAGTTTGGGTTACACCGTAAACAGCCATAAGAACCTATTGGAAATCATCATCTCTATTTTTAAGATGGAATTTCACATAAAAATCGTCGGCATCAATAGAACCAATATCATAAACCCTATTGTTCACCCCTACAAGAATACCCCTCGATCGACCGTGTGGCAAAGAAAAATGCCACAAAAAAATCCTGACCACCACAAAGATGATTAAGACTAGAAACTGAAAAATCTTTTTTACCAGTTTCAAGGATAGCCACAAAGTCTAAATGTTGCTCCTTAACCACTTCACAAATATACCGATGTTTAGTCAAGTCTCCCAGACCTCTGCTATTCCAAAAGAGACGTTTCATTTTAACTTTAATTTTATTGGCCTATTAAAAGAACTATTACTTTTCTTCTTTCCGGAGCTAGACAACCTCTTTTTAATGGTTACTAAAGTAAAATTATTGTCATCATCCGCTAAAGAATCACCATCTAAATCACTACAAAAATGATTAAGGGATGAGATGTCAAAGCCATCCTGATCCTCATATACCAATTCTTCAACATCTACATGCGCCTTATTTTTTTTACTCTTCCTAACTCAATGTTCTTAATACTTTTAACATAACTATCAATCTCTGCATTATTATCACCTAAAGAAATTCCAATGCTAGACACTTTTTCAATAATTTGTTCATCTGAAAAAGACAAAATTAAAAATTTATTACTAGACTTACTTGGGTCCAATTCGAGATTACGAATTTTCGTACGCCGCTGAGCCTTCTTGATTGAATCCACATCGTCTGACTGCCGCTTCCTGAGTCTTTCGCTTTGCCTAGGCTCCACCGAGATAGCATTCTTGGGCATCATGAAATCACCCTCCCCCACCCCTCGTTGAGCCCCTGCAGACCTCTTGGACACAGCCTCCCTTACCAAGTTATCCTCAAAGACTCCCCTTACAACATTCATCTCTGCATTACTGCCCAAAACCTCCAAAGCTGGCGAAGCAACACACCCCTCTTCTTTGATAACCTCAACCAATTCGGTTGCACTAACCTTCCCCACTATCTCAGTCAAGGCTTCATTTTTATCCACAGAAAATTCGCCCCCCACAGCTTCCTGCAAGATGGGCTGGCCCTTGAGCCGATCCTTAGTCGTATCTTCACGTTGTGCCGCCACAAAAACACCTGCTACTGCTTTTCCCTGATTTGGTGCGACTGCAAACTTGCCGGATTTGGTTTCCTGCCGTGACCCAACTGCAAGCTTGCCGGACACAGAAGCGACAATTTCAGCTGAAGAGCCTGACTCAGCAGCGACAGAGCCTAGCTCGGCAATCCTCTTAGCAGCTGCTTGGACCACCACGGGACCTTCCAAGATAACGCTAGCACCATATTCAGACTTAGTTTCAATTACTGGCTCAGCAATCTTCCTGTCTGCTGCTTGGACCACCAAAGGAACTTCCAAGACAACTCTATTACCCAATTCAGATTTGGTGCCTTCAATCTGATCTAAAGGTAAACCACTATTTTGCAGCTGCTGAAACATTTTGTGCACCCGCTGGTGAGAAAGCATTCTTGCCGAACTGGGCTGTCTTCGCATGTGGCTTGACTGCAGGCTGAAAAGGCACAGTAACGACAAAGTCTGCCGACGCTTTTGCCTGTAATAAGGATGACCCAGTACAAATTACATGTGTCAATGTGGATGTCCAATTGTGCCAGACAGTGACCTCATTAGTAAAGAGCAAACAAATCAATTTAACGATACCAGACTGCCCGAGTACACAACTACAACTCAATTTCAAATTCTGAATGAAATTAATAATCACCAATCTCTGAAGTATAAAGCGTGAGCTCCAAAAGGTTTTTGTCATCTGCATGAAGAGCCCAAGCAAAAACATATCTCCGCACAGATGAACCTTTGGCATGTTTATTATGAAAAAACCAATTAAAATGTGTGTATAAACAGCTCCCGCATTGATCACATACATCAGTAATGTAAGTAGCACCTTAAAATGATAGCCACACATCTATTTCTTCTTAAAGAAACAAACCAACACCAAACTCTAAATTTCGTCTCTGTGGATGCAATTCAATTAGTCACAACTTACCATGAAGCTATAAATTATGAAGGTCAGACACGATAATCAAACATAGAACTCTCTATGAAGCTATAAATGGCAGCAAAATAGATTAATTCCATTATCCTAAAGATAGCATCTGAGACAACCGCTCAATCCTATTTTGGGGCAGTCTATGTCTCCAACTCTCCATACGAGCCACTTATCCAGGAAAGGTGGCAATAGGGGACTGTCCTCGCCTTATGTCACGGGGGGGGAACCATAATAACCAAACACTCTCTCTGCTCCCATCTTTCTCTGTTCCTTCCACCCTTGGAGGATTGCAAAACACCGCCAGGTCTTGGCTTCTTTAAAAATGCTTCCTCACCTTCATTTCTTCATCTCTCAACCATTGGCATGGCTCATAGAGGAAGCCACACAGACGCACATTGCATCATGGAGACAATGCTGTAAACCGTCTCTCCTGCTGCTGTTACACCAAGATGCCAGAAGGGATGGAGAAGGGCACCATCCTGATGAACCGGTATGAGCTTGGCCGCACACTGGGGCATGGAACATTTGCAAAGGTGTACCATGCAAGGAGCCTCATGACCAACCAGAGTGTCGCCATCAAAGTCATTGACAAGGAGAAGGTGCTGCGTGTCGGCATGATTGACCAGATCAAGCGGGAGATCTCCGTCATGCGGCTGGTCCGCCACCCCAACATTGTCCAGCTACACGAGGTCATGGCCAGCAAGACCAAGATATACTTTGTCATGGAGTACGTCCGGGGCGGTGAGCTCTTCAGCAGGGTCACCAAAGGCCGGCTCAAGGAGGAGGTGGTAAGGAAGTACTTCCAGCAGTTGATAGGGGCCATCGATTTCTGCCACAGCCGTGGTGTCTACCACCGAGACCTCAAGCCAGAGAACCTCCTTGTAGATGATACCGGCAACCTCAAGGTGTCAGACTTTGGGCTTAGCGCTCTCAGAGAGTCTCAGAGACCAGATGGGTTGCTGCACACGGCATGCGGTACGCCTTCATATGTAGCCCCAGAGATCATCAACAGCAAGGGTTATGATGGCGCAAACGCAGATGTATGGTCTTGCGGAGTCATACTGTTTGTCCTGCTGGCTGGCTACCTTCCATTCTACGATTCCAACCTAATGGGGATGTACCGGAAGATAGGCAAAGGTGAATTCAAGAGCCCTCATTGGTTCAGCTATGATGTTCGCAGGCTTCTGGCAAGACTCCTTGATCCAAACCCAGAGACCCGCATCACCATCAACAAGCTAGTCAAGTATTCATGGTTCAAGAAGGAGCACAAACCAGCGGTAATGCTGGTTCAGCCACACGGCTCAAACAGCCTGAAAGATGTGCACGTCGCATTCAGCACCGACCATGATGATACCAAATGTGAAAAGGCGGAACAATCAGAAAACCTCATGAAGCCGGTAAGCTTGAATGCATTTGACATCATCTCCCTTTCCCATGGATTTGATCTATCAGGCCTGTTCGAGATGAACCAAAAGCAGAAGGTCCATGAGCTGTTCATGACCCAGAAGCCAGCATCGGTGATAGTGTCAAAGCTGGAGGAGATAGCTGAGACAGAGCACTTCAAGGTGAAGAAACAAGATGGGATGATGAAGCTGCAGGGGTCCAAGGAAGGGAGGAAGGGGCAGCTCACGATTAACGCAGAAATATTTGAGGTTGCACCATCCTGCTATGTCGTCGAGGTGAAGAAGGCAGCAGGGGACACTTTAGAGTACCAGACGTTCTGCAACAAGGACCTAAGGCCTTCCCTAAAGGACATCTGCTGGACTGCGCCATCGGAGGACCAACTCCTGTCAGTATCAGAGTTGTCACCTCTAAGTCAGTCCTCGGAATCGATCACAAGAAATAGTGTCTAGGTGTCACCTCCCCAGATATCCACTTACTGTCCATTGCCTTCTTGCTTTCTTTTCTTATTTCAATAAGCTTAGGGGTTTTGCTCTATTCAAGATGAATCTCTAAGATTCGTAACTTCTTCTGATTTGTAGTAGACTAGTAGTTCTTGTTGGACATAGGTGACAGAATCCTTTTCCTTTTGGCAACAATAAGATAAAGCTTGTCAATATAATGATTCTCTTCTCATGCTTCTTTGAGCGATCAACAACATATAGAACATAACTGCATCGACAGGAAAAACATCATCTGTTAGTATACTACAAACAAACTTTTTAGGACAGGGCGAACATACTAACACATCAGTATTGTACAAGAAATGTTTACAGAAACAACCAATGTGCCTTGCTATATAGATACGGTAAACTGAATTAAATTGAACTCTACCCTATGCATACGATCAAGCTCAATTACAGTCACTGATTAGTTCTTCAAAGGACAGAAAAAAATATTCTAGTTACTTCAAGACAAGCATAGAAGCACATGTGTTAAAGACCTGATGTTGAACCGTGTGCATGTAATCCTCACAAACGATGTTGATTGATTCAATTAACATCAAGCAATCACCCAACCCAAGCAGCCCTAGTTAATCAGAGAAACAAAATTTATTACCACATAACCTACTTCTACATATATATGCCTACTCCTTGCAACTCGCCCTCCCTAGCCAAGAAAAGAATCTAGAAAAGCAAAGAAGCCATTGATGGAATCGAAAGGGGGCAGCATCAGAGCAATGTGATCGATGAGCCCACCAGGCCACCACATTCCAAATTCCAATTCTCTTCCGAGGACGACGCCCTTGATATAACCCTTGACGGAAACAGTTGTTGTACTGCTTCGTGTCATTCCAAGAACCGTGGAAACAGCGGCGACACAACCGCCGCCGAAGACAAGGCTTCACGGCGGCCGCGAGGTACGGCGAAATGGATACCTTCCGGCGCCCGCGCCCACGAGGTGAGGTAGAGAGTTAGGAGCGGAGGACGCGTCACCGGCTGGCTGCGGCCATGAGGGGAGAGCTCGCCGGCCGGTGTTGGGACTTAGGAATCTTGGAGAGGAGCAGCGAAGATGGAGGAGGCCAAGTGGGCTGTGGCCTGTGCGCTTGAGAGCTCAGGCTTCATTAGATTTTGTTTCCGGTTTTAAGTCCGTTGAAGATTAGAAAAGGAGGACGGCAAATAAGCAAGGGAAAAAACAATTTTCAACCTGAACTCTGGCTCGATTTGATTTTCAACTCTGAACTCCAAAATCATACGTTTTTCACCTTAGAACTCTTAAAATTAGTGCAAAATACCCCCTTTGCCTAAAACCACAAGGGTTTTATGATGAACCTAAGGTCTTTGTTGTTGACCCGATCTTTCGATGACAACGATAAGTTCGGTAGACGTCGCTCAACTCTTATGATCCTGGCTACGAATACGCAAGGCTCGAAATCACGCAATCGTTGAACTGATTGACAAGTCGTTATCAACCGTGCACGAATACCTGGATGACCTGACCACGAAGGTCGATTCCTGCATATACCGAAGAAGCACGCAAGAACAAGATAATAAGCAATCTGAAATTGCAAAGGGATTTTGAAGCGGTATTATGGTTGGTCTAGTCGACACAGGCCAATACACGAAGTTGCAACAAGGCTAACTTTTAACTAAACAAAATCCAAAAAAAACTAGAGATGATGCGGCCTCCTTAAATAGAGGATAAGAAGCCATACATCTAATAGAACTAGCGGGGTGGGACTAAGCTCGTGGGTACTGTTCATGTGAACAGTGACCAAGCCTCAAATAGGCCGCCGACATGTGGGCCAAGTTGCGTACGATTACAAAGCCCAGATTGGTCCAAACAGGTGATATGATATCTTCTTTTGATGATTACGATCAGTCTAGAAGGAATTTGGAGATGAGGTCAGATCCGTTGGAAAGAGGAAAAAATAAGCTTTCCATCAAGTACTCGTGGACCTCCAACGGACTCCGTATGTGAAAGTTATGCATGTTTTAAGTTGTTGCTGTCAGGCTGATTCCGGAGGTCGAACTGGATTCCAAAACGGGTCCAGCTTAAACTGCTTGCTTGTCTTGGACCAAAAGTGACATGGTGCTGCACATATATATATTTCATCATTAGGTAGCATCATATAGTTCATATAATATAAAGACACCCCTAAAAACAAGCTCACCTAATAATTTAAGTGAAACGTACGAGCTCTTGTACTTGGAACAGTAAGCATAGCCAATATGGTTGTATCCATAGGGGTCATGTCCTCATCATCCTCCCTTTCTTGAAAACAAAGCCATCCTAAGCTTTTGATAAGCTGAAAATAGGGTAACAAAGAAGCCAAGGTGTATGCATGGTATATGTATATGTCATCTGTTTTAACGGTTCTTCGTTGTTACACAATTAATGTTAGAAGACAGCATCGATCATAAAAGAACATTGTATTATTAACCCAAGAGTAATCATATATGTGAATGATCAAAACAAAATTTCTCACATAACAATTATTGCAACTAGTTTTGCAAATGTAAGTTAAGCGTTTATGCAATTCAAATCTCTGAAGTTGCAAACTTGTAGTGGTAGCACATATGAGCAAATCTACAACTTTTGGAATCAAACAACATTCATCTATATAATCAGATTTCAATCGAGCAATAGCAAATTCATCCAGCAATGGTGAAAAGAATTGTAAGTTCTTCCATACTTCAGCATCAATATTCGGATTGTCAATACGAGATGGTGCAATAAGGAATGAACACATAGGCATTGGATGAGCACTAAATTTTATTTTCCTCTCATATTGAACAAGATTCAACACACAAGAATTGTTATCCAAAACAATAAGTTTCAATTCATCCATGTGAGCACAAGTTATGCATATTCGATAAACCAGAAATTGAATGTCTATACCATAATCTCCAATTAATTTAAAATTGTAGGTGGAGGTGCTAGAAAGAGAATTTAGAGATGAAAGTTCAGAAACTTTCTCTATAGCACATTCCAAAATAACGAGCTCATTAAGCATGATATAATACAAAGTATCAGCAGGGGATATTCTATCATGTACTTCCTTATGTGTAATTAATTTGACATGTGCAAAATTATGAGAGTTCAGATCAGCACCTGGTTCGTTCAAGTCAACATAAGGAAAATCAAAAGATTGCACTACAGCAGGTATATACTCACAAGGTTGCTCTATGTCTTGTTGTAGCACCAAATCAGTACCTTTGTTATTGTCTTGTAGCTTAACTCAGATGATGTTGGCACTCGCGACGATAAGTAGTCACAAGCTTTCCCTTCTTTTTCTTGCTCTAGCTCAATTGCCAATGAGCGAGCCGATGACGCCGGCGGTGAGGCAGTGTCGCTCACGGCGATAGGGGGCAAGAATCACGATAGACGCAGCAGTAGAAAAAACAACCGAAGATGATCTTGATGCGGAAGTGTGTACCATGCACTTGTTTGTTTCTTGTACAGGTGAAAGTGTAGTGAAAGTCGATGAAAGTGCATGACTAGTCTTGGATTGTCGTCCATGTACTTCCTTTTCAACATTACAAGCAAGACGAAACAAGCGAGTGACAGTTGGAGGTTTATAAACAAGTTTATTCTGAATATGATCGTTTAATCCCCCTAAAAATCTAGTCATTTTAGTATCTTCAGTTTCTTCTAAACCACAACGAGACCAGGCAGTTTGCAATTCTTGATCGTACTCTTCTACAGTGTTACTACCTTGGCGTAAACGTTGTAATTTATTCAGCAATTCACGAGAATAATATGAAGGCACAAATCTAGCTCTCATAGCTCTCTTCATGGCATCCCAAGTTGTAGGTATGTTCTGATTAGTACGACAGTATTCACTCTACCAAATAAAATGCAAAATCATAAAACGTACAAGTAACAGCCCTAACTTTTAGATGATCAGGAAATTCATAGCATGCAAATAATTATTGTACAGCTAATTCCCATGTGAGATAAGTATCAGGATCATAATTCCCAATAAAAGAAGGCACGGTGAATTTAATTTTACGAGACGTACTAGCACGATCATATACCTCCCGTGGTGAAGAAAATTGTCTCAAGCGTGCATTTTCCTCGTTCACTTTCTTTCACTCCCGTTCAACGGTTCGAAGAAGATGTGGATATATGTTGCAATCACCCCGTGAACCTGCCATAGTTAGTAGAAAACAAGGAAACAAATCACAAGTATATGTCCCTATCAACTACTAGGTTCTGGAGGCTCAACCAAGTCACTCACACTCAAGCTTATACCCAGTTCTTACAAGTTCTTACCAATGCAGCAAGGAAGTGGTACAACCGGTGGCTAGTTCGTGATACTCTCACTTGCGATCACCCAACGATTATGAGGAACCAGACTCTTGAGTAAGTAGGAAGTGGAGCTCGGAAGGCTAGTATGTAGCAAGGGAGTAGCAATTATTCAAATCAGTATGCAAAGTTGAATAGCAGTTCAAAGTACTAGTCACAAGTGCTGATCCTAGTCTAAACCAAGCCTAACTAGAGCAACTCGCAAGGACGACTAGTAGGAACAACAGAAAGCTAGCACAAGAAGTATCAAGGCCAACGAGCAATGGATGACTATGCAAAACTGAACAAAGAGGCAGCTCTGATGTTGTTTTATCTTCTTCTTCTTCTGATTCTTTTCCTTCTTTTTTTTTCTTCTCTGTTTTTCTTTTCTTTTCCTTTCTCTTTTTTTTTCTTCTCAAAGAGCTACTTTAACCGTCTCTGAAACGAACCCAAACAGAAAGCGGCCGAGTCTATGAGGCTTCTCCATGACTCTTCTTGCCGGCAAAAGCGGCGGCGGTCCAAGCGGCGACTCGGGCGGGCGGCATAGCAGCGGCGGCTCGGCGGAGGCGGCGCAAGCCTTAGCTAAAAAGCGATGGAGGCGGCAGCGCGGCGGCGTGTGGTGATCCAAGAGTCGGCGGCGGCCGTTTCGCTGCCTTCGGGTGGCGGCCGGCGAGGCGGCGGAGATTGCAGCGGCGGCAGCGAAGAACGGCTCCTAACTGCGACGACGGCGGCAATGGCGGGTCGGCGACGAAGACGCTGCGATGGCCAGCGGCGGTCCGTCTGAAGCGGCAGCGCGGCTTCGTCCGGCGGCCGGATCGACGCCGGCGAATCCCCTTTTGTATCTGTGACTTCCTAGTTTGCTTGCACGGACCGAGACGAAACGCGACGGGAGACGGCGGCGGCGGCGACGACGGCAACAGCGACTCGACGGCGGTGTCGTTGCTCACCGAGCGACGCGACAGCAGAGGCATCGCAAGCGTGGCGATGGCATCGATTGGGCCTCCATGTTTGAGCCAAACAATGATCGAAACCGATTTGCTAAATTTTTTTTGTGGTGCGCCTCGGTTGTTTGTGACCACATGTGTGCTTCTTGCGATTCCGCACAAAGACTCGACGATCGATAAGAAACTCTAAAACTATACCAATCTAGACAGAAAACTAGCACAAAGACTCGACGATGCAATGACAATTCAACAATGCAAACTAAAAAAATAAATTGCAAGGCACAAATTGATTTGGACGATGAACTAAACCTATAATGGTCAATTCAGAAAAGTGGAGTTGGACTTTTTCCGATAAGCAATGGTCACTAAAGAACACAATGTGACTATGTTCAGGGGCATATTTGCATTTTTCGTACTAAACACGAAGTCTTTTTGCCCAAGCGGGATGCCACTCATCAGAATGAGTTAGTTCCTTATTTGTCATTGGAAGTTGGCGAGCTCTTTAAAATACCATCGAAAAATTGTTCATCTCTTGTATGCCACTTGTTCTCAACTTTAATCCCTTTTTTGTCACTCCGGTCAGTTAACCGTGGATTTGACCGTTGACTTGGACGTGAAAAGACGATTTAGCCCCTAAGTGCATTATTTAGGGCTGAGATCTTTAGAAAATTGTTTGACATAGTAATGTAGTTCCAAAAATTATAAAAAATTTTCTGACATAGTGTAAATTATTCTGTAATTTTTATAGGCTTTTATTTGCAATATGTTTTTCTCTAAAAATCTTTCAAGTTACAACCCTATAAAAATTATAGAATAATCTACACTATATCAAGAACTTCCTCTAAAAATTTCATAATTTTTGGAATTATATTACTATGTCAAACAATTAACTAAAGATCTCAGAATACTTAGAGGCAAAATCGTCTTTTTGCGTCCAAGTCAACGGTCAAATCCACGATCAACTGATCGGAGTGGTAAAAAAAGGATTAAAGTTAAGAACGAGTAGCATACAAGAGATGAGTAATTTTTCGACAGCGTTTTAGAAAACTTGTCAACTTCCAATGACAAATAAGGAATTTAACTCCATCAGGATCCCTTATCTTCGTAAAACTATTCTCGAGTTTGTCAACAGAAAATTGTCGTATACCATACCACTTCATACCTACACCCTCATTCTTCTCAACTTGGAACAACAAATTACTTACGTACATGCAGGTTACCACTTACCAGCACAGTAACCCCTGGTAAAATCTTCGCAGAAACTGGAGTCACATAACAGACGAGTAAGATAAAATCACGCGACATAGATTTAGAAAAACTGTATAAAATCTGGTCCCATTCAATTCAATGGCACAAGCAGGTAGTCTCCCCTTCTCATGGCTGTCCCCCAGCCAACAAAAGTATGTCCACCCAAAAAATTGCCTCAATTACAAATGATACGATTATTGTAACGCCAGAGAGTACCACAGCAACACGTAAGCTACGGTAAAATTGTTTAAACTTTTGTCTACCAAAACCAACTACCGGCAGTGTAAAGCAGCTGGGATTATTTTCTGACTCGAGCAATGATAGTACAGCGCAATCAACAGTTCCAACTGGAGATCTTATATGCCGAGCCTCTTCTCAAACTTCTGAATTTGATTCAAGAATATCCACGTCATCTGCATGCAAAATATCATTTGATGAGTATGCTGCATCGTTACGGATTATTATTAGAAACAAAAGGTACAAGTTGTCTATCCCGTCGGGCATTGCTGGGTATCCTAGCATTACCATGACATGGGGAGCAATCCTGACACAATATACAGGAAACCCAGTGTAGAACTTGAATGGACCGCCGCTCTTGAAGGTCTTCATGGCACAGTCCAAAGACCCGGTGTACGGGTACTTCCCATTGGCATCAGGTTGCATCTTCTGAATCTGTGTCTTCACATAATCAAAGGGCAAACTGCATGCCGCCGCAAAGAATCCAGAAACAGCACTGGCTCCTGTAAACCAAGTTGAAGATTTTGTAAGGATTATATACAAAAACAGCAGCTAACATAAAAATTTTACAATGATTTGTAATTTCTAAAGCTTATTATTTTATACAAGCTGCAGCAAAATACTGATACATCTAAAGCAAAATGTCAGTGGCATAAGTTATGGAAAAATGGATAGACAATTACTTTAAGTTAACACAAAAAGGCTGAATCCAAACACTAGAATCTTACCAATTACAGTTGAAACTTCTCCAGAGCCAAATTTGTCTCTGAATAGCTCGACACTCTGATCATAGGAAGCAAGCATGCCCATATTCAGTGACATAGCTCTCACCACAGTTGGGCCTGCACCCTTCCAAAGTGCAAGGACACCTTCATCTGCGGTAATACGGTAGAGTGCATGGAAAGCATTCTTGTAGTTACGCCGCTGTGCTAATGGCAAGGTCGAATCAGCTTGCATCCTAATGAGTGCCAAATCAGCAGGACTACCAACACATGCTCCAATTGCTCCAGCAGTCAGACCAATAAAAGCTTTCTGAACCAGTGGCAATGGTTTCCCGTCATTTGCTTCAACTGCTTTGTTTGTCAGGACCCTAAGAAAATAGCCAAATCAAATATTGAATAATTGTCACATACAAGACCAAATTTTATTTCATAAATCATCATAAATTAGCTAAAAAAATCATACATAGTTGATCTTAGATATTTCTTCATGGTTATAATAAACCAATAAACTTAATTAATTCAATTTCACACCGATTGTGCTTCTTCACATTATAAAATGGAAACAATAACTACAACAATGGTAACAGCCAAGTATTATAATTAACAATTTACTCCTTACAACTCCAAAAACAAAGGATCTGTCGGTTCCATTCCAGAACAGAACTTTACAATAACATATTCCTTCCTTCCAAAATATTTAAGGAAAACTCGGTATGTCATGAAAGAAAGAACATGAATGAGAGAACCATAATTATTAACATCTTAAGGTAATCCTACAATGGATAAGTCACTTGGAAGTCTGCGCAGCGCAGCTCAT
Organism: Phyllostachys edulis; assembly: GCA_036346405.1. Lineage (NCBI taxonomy): Eukaryota > Viridiplantae > Streptophyta > Magnoliopsida > Poales > Poaceae > Phyllostachys > Phyllostachys edulis. Next base: position 72,487,419 of record CM070561.1, read on the forward strand.
CAAGCAAAGCTGTATCGGTAAGCATATTTCTGTCAGATATTCATCAGCAACAGCTAGCAAGCAGCATAATCCCAGCAAGGCAATGTGTTTCGTAGACCTAAAAATGTTTGCTTTGCTTCCATGTAATATGTTCATGACAATGACAACAGCAACTGCAGACTTTTCTGCATTTAACTGAAATTTTGAGTTGCTGGTCTAGTACATTAGGGGAAGAAAACTAGCTTTATACAACTTAGAATGAGTAAATTTGATGATCCAATTATATACTTTTCCCTCAGAAGTGCAACAGCAGGGAAATCCTATTAGACAACTTGAAGATCTTGGTTCAAATATTATCGTGCAAACAATACAATAAAAGCAGTAACCATTTAGAACACTTTGTCCATAAAACAATACAAACCTGAAGGATCCAAGACGAGCAGTTGTATATGTCGCTTGCCGTAGTAAACCAGCTGACAAACCCTGCCAAGAAAAATGTACAAGTCAAGAACTTGAAGTAACATACCAATCCAAGATTGTCAACCAAACATGGTCTGTGCAACTGCAACACAAGCACATAATAGTGTATTGCGCAAGGTGAAATGCTACTACCATATCTTTGAGGCAAATTCAGATCAAACTAAGAACCCAGCATTAACAATAGAAACATCATATACTGGGCAAAAAAATGTAAGAATTGGACCCGGGAAAATATGTCTGACAAGAAAACGTAAGAATTGGACCGAGGAAAATATGTCCGACCAAAAAAAATGTAAAACACAGGATCAAGTCTAATACATGGTACACGCACAGGGGCCAGCACCCAGACACATGCATTAAGATGACGGAAAAATAGGAATCTGAAGCAACTGCAAGAACAAACCTTGTAAAAGGAACCGATCCCCTCATTAGCAAGCATTTTCTTTGTGACCTGAGCTGCGGAGCCCTCACCCAACTGGATCTTCACCTGAAAACGAAATAACAACAAGAATTATATCTAGGACGGGATCCGGAGCTCAAGTGCCAAGAATGTACACATCTCCCACAAGACAGGCCATCAAGACATTGACAGTGACGGCTACTAGCCAATTTCCATGTTGCAACAAAAGTTAATAACATGTTTTTTTTGTGATCCTAAGCCACAACAGGTCATGAAAAATATGCCAACAGGAGTGCATCTTCTCCTCTCACCAGTAAATCACCCAATTGAACTATGATCATGTTTGCTCGACACGCCCAAACTTAGTGCCATAGACTAATTTCGTAAGCGCTGAAATGTTCCGAGAGCAAATACTAACAGAACAACGTCTAACAACTCAAATCCATTCAAAATTAAGTTAAGACTGCCACAAGACATACAGATCTTCCGACAGAGAACAGAATAGCTCACCGCAGCTTTAGTACAATCCACTGTATACACCCCCAATATCCACGGATCTAAGCGACCGCAGCGAGCGAATTCCATCATAGATAATCATAGCAGATTGCGCGGCGAACAGAACCCATCGCCTCCATCCCGATGCATCCATGTGACAGCACACCAAATTCCCACAGAACTAAGACCAGCCACTCTCAAACCACCCTACATCATGCTCCCCTCCCGCAAGGGAGCTCACCCCAGGCCCCCCTCGTTTCATCAGATCCAGCCCACACATGCTCAAACATCCACCCGACCCATCACTCCGCGTCGCGCGCATCCACCATTACCACAGATCTAAGCCTCGAGCGAGCAACCCAAACCCCGCAACCGAATCCAATCCCGACGCCACCTCAGCCCTCACCCCTCGAGTCGGCCGGGAGCAACAAGCGCGTGATGGCATGTATCCGTACCTTGACCATATCGATGGGCTGGATGACGCAGGTGGCGAGCATCCCGGAGGCGCCGCCGTTGGCGAAGGGCTTGACCGTCTTCCAGACGCCGGTGGCCGCCGCAGCCGCCTGCTGCGGCTGCTGCTGTTGCTGGCTCTTGATCTTCGCGTCCGCCATCTCCTCTTCCCCTGCTCCCGAATCCGGCGAGATCTAGCTAAGCGGGTAGGGGTTGGACTCGGGAGGAAGAAGCGGAGGAGACGCGAGCCAGGGAGGGCGATACGAGCGAGAAGGACGGTGGCTGAGGTCTAGATCGCTGGGTGCCGGTGCGCTTTAATTAACGCAGACGCGACGCGAGCCGATAATAATAATAATAAAATATTCCGCCGAAGATGTTAAGCTGCGGCCTCGTGGCCGTCGTTGCGTCTTGCGTGCGCGGTAGCGACGGTGTCCGTGGACGCGGTGTATGGGTGGAGAGGTGGCGGTGTGACTGCAAGTGGGGCACAGGGCTAGGAGGAGAGTGTGTGGTTGCTGTATTGGATGGTCAGGACGGGTCCGTGGAGGGACGGGGATGCGGGGGGACCTAGGTGGGGTGGGGCCTAGGTGCACGCCTAACTTGCGGCTGTGGTGGGTAGAGCGGTAGTTGGGCCGCCACGCCACGGACTGACGGGCTTTAGGTCGCACGGGCTTTGGGTCACGTCGGCAGGCGTGAATCTAGAACAAGATCCCCTCGGATTTATCGTACATATCATAGGTTTAAACTGCAGAGTGCATATTTATATATACATGTGTTTTAATAAAGTAAAATGATGTTGGAGTCGGTGTTCTGTGCACCACTAAAGCTGTACCTGGATCTGCCCTGCGCGTCAGGCTGTGTCCGCCGGCACGATCACCTCACCATGTCGTGCCGTGCAAGCACGAGATGCCTCCGATGAGGTCTAGGGCACGACAGGCCGCCACTGTGCCTTACCGGCCCAGGCACGACCCTGTTGGACGTGTGGACGTCGCTGCCATCGGCCTGTTGTCATGGTCACCTGTGGAGGAAAGGGAAGAGGAGCGGTGTCCTCCAGAGCTGCTGGGCGCTATCGTCGTGACCGCAGCTAACGACGCCGTGGATGCCGCTGTTGCCATCGAGGGTCGTCGTGGCTGCCAGATCCGGCGTAGAACGGCGAGGGCAAGGGACGGGACTAAGGCGAGCGGCAGCGAGAGTGAACATCGGGGGCGAGCGACAGCGAGGGTGGATGGTGTGTGTGTGTGTGTGTGTTTTATTTTGTTCGTGCACAAATGATCGAGGAGATCATCTATGTGAATTGATTAATTAGCCGCATATAATTAATTGGAATACCATGTAATTGGAGGATGAGTCTAATGTGCCAAATTTGTAGAGTAATGTAACCTCAATTTTATTAGTAAATGTATGATTTTGGGTTGATCACGGTGGCACACATATAATTTGATTGATCGTTAATTTGCATGATTAATTTGGGGAATGGATATATGTATAACTGACCAATGAGCTATTAGATGATGCGTATGCAATCAAATTAGAAATCTCATTTCAATGTTAGATGGATATGTATACACCTAGATTGGTATAATTCTAATCATTACAATATATATACCTTTATTGATCGGAAGAAAAGAAAGAGGAAAGAATAAAAACAAAGAAACAAAAGAAAAGGGAAAAGGAAGAAAATTAAATAAAAGAAAATTATTAATGCATTAATCCAACATTTTTATGTGAGCAAAAAGTAATGCCGAGTACCATTGTAGCTCCCATCTTATGATGTTGCTGGCTCTTTTACTTGTTATGGCTTGACCATAACTCGCCTCACTTGGAATAATTTTTGAAGCTCATTGTCATTCATCATTTGCTTTATTGTTTGCTACTTAATCTATCATGCGCTTAGCTAGTTACATCACTTATGTACCTTCTTGTCCGGGTTTAATTATTCGTATTATCTACTAAACAAAAATTGCATGTAATTCAGATGTTTTTAAGAACCTTGTGGACTTGCTCATCTCGGTCACATGCATAATTTCTATATTGATCAAAAGCAATAGGACCGTGTTTGTTGTCGGTCCTGTAACATCCCTAAATGCTATTTGTGAAATTAATAAAAGTAGAATTAATTACTATGTGCTAGTTGGGCTCTTGGGCCAAGAGTGATGTAATTAAATCCTAATATGAGCCTAATCCATTTTTTAGTATGAACCAAAGTGGGATTTTAGTCTAAACCCTAGCCCAACTAATACTCTATTGATATTTCTATGGTTTTCCCCTGCATAACCCTGCGCCTCCTCTCCCTGTCTGCTGCTCCCAGCCGCCGCTAGCTTTGTTCCTTACGTAGCCCCATCTCCTGCATGCATTGTCGCCGCCTGCAAGGTTGCTCTTCTTCGCATGCATGCATAGCATCGCACACTCTCCTGTCATTGCTTCATGCATGCACGGCCCATATGCATGCATGCATACACTAGCTGCCACATGCATTTGCTTTTGCCTCTGTCGGCTGCATCCAGTAGACAATAGAGACAAAAAAAAAGCTATAGAGAGAGAGAAGGGGTTAAAAGAAAAAGATGCTACTACCGATTTTTCTGTGATGACCAAAGATGAAGCAAGGAACATGAAAAGATTAGAAGGGAGAAGAGAAGGGAAAAGCGAGGATTAGATTGGAGTTTTGGTGTCCGTCGCTTGGTAATGATATATTACTTTTCTATATGTTTTGTTAATTTAAATAGGGATTAAAGAATCGAGATTAGAGAAGGAATTAGCAATTTCTAGTCAGGAGAAATGTGTTTAGTAGATTGGTTTAGTCTGTTGTTCTGTTATACTATTTTTACGGGTAGTATAGAGACATAATTTGAGAATTTCATCTACTAGAGAATTGTAGAGAATTTTGATAGCTTTCGATAGAATGTTTATTCATGTCAATCTGATGCATAGATTGTGAGATATGAATTTTATAGTTTTGCTGTTCGGATGAGTTTGTCGTGTGTTGACAGTCTGTAGTAATTAATAGATTAAAAATAGTAGACGAGTTAATCTGGGAATTTTGTCAACATGAATGTTGTAGGTAAGTTCATAAGGTTTCCAGAAAGTCTTAGAACACAATTTTGAGATTAGTAAATTAAAAGATATGGATTTTGGAAGTTGAAAGCATCTAAATCCCTAAAAAAAATTTGGTAATTAATGATAATATATGAATATGGGATTAACGTGTTTATTGAGTATTTACAAGGTTAAGTCCCATTGGCGAGTTTGATGACTTGGAGTTACATGCAAAAGGACTACATGAAGATCATATGACTCAAAGACAAGGTACAAGTAGTCTAGGATCCTTTTTATGTTTTACCGGTCTTAGGAGAAATGGTTGGAAGACTGGATTATAGGTTAAATGACATACTATTAAGAGGGATCACGACTAGTAGCTTGATAGCATGTTTTTGTGCCATTTGGATCAATTTAGGATCATGCATGCACTTAGAATTGAATTTGGAAAGTCATATGTGCAATTGTCAAGGCAAACAGTAGTACCGGAGTTTACAGGGCATAACTATTGCTTAGCGGTATGACTGCGTATCCTTCGGCGGTACTACCGTGTGCCGTTTGGACCGTCTGAAAGTCATCATATCTTGTGGTTAAAACCAGTGGTCCGAACGGCCCAATCAATCTAAGCTGTCCACGTATGCAGTCCGTTCAGGACCAAGTTGACCTATTTGCTAAGCGGTACGATCGGCTCATGGTGCGGTACTACCGCAAAACCGATCATTCCGTTTTATAGTTAGCGGTACTTAAAATCCAGAGAGACACCTTTTTAGAGCTCTTGTGCTCCCTTGGCAAACGGTAGTACCGGAATTTAAATGGCGGAACTACCGCATAGCGGTATGACCGCGTTCCATTTGGCGAAACTATCATGTGCCGTTCGGACCATCCGAACATTGCTCGAATCAAACAACTTAAACCTTGGTCCGAACGGCCCAATGCATCTGGGCCGTCCACGTGGCAAGTTCGATTGGGTGTGCTGTCTGAGTCTCTTTTGTGTTGCGGTAGGACCGCAGTTTCAAGCAGAACTACCGCACCCCGGATTTTCCGTTTGTTTGAGTGGTACGTTTTTAACAGAACGTGTGTTTTCTGATCTCCGGTTGCTCTTTGAGGATGCGGTAGTACTAGAGTGTAACTCACAGAACTACCGCACCCCGGTCATGCCGTTTTGTGTATGGCAGTACATGTTTTCCAGTAGGTGCCATTTTTGGGACCTCAAGTGAAGCGGTCATACCGCACCTTGGACCGGAACAACCGAAGATCGAAACTACCGCACGTTGCTTGGCGGTAGTACCGCGCCATGGCTCAAATGGCTATGTCAGAGGGAGCTAATGCTTCTGTTATAGTCGTTACAGAGCAGTTGGTGGGATCTTGATAATCTGAAGCCCTTAGCCGCGATAATCTTAGTATTTCGCGGAAAAGTTGGGATTTCTCTCCTAACGGTTAGATTTGGTTGTGGGGGGTATAAATACCCCTCCTCCTGCTCAAGGACATAATGCTACACTTCATTTAACATCCTTAGAGCCTTGTGCATCCTCTCAATACCTAGAACATACTTGTGCATTCATTGTGAGGTGGTTGAGTTCATTCAAGTGCATTCATTCATTCTAGTTGATCCATTTGCACTTGAGTGCCATCAAGCGAAGGTCATCGATTTATTACTCTTGGAGTTTTGCCAAACTCCTAGATGGCTTGGTGGTGGGAGCACGGTGATCTCTCCAAGAAGATTATAAAGAGGCCTGGTGCCAAGTTTGTGAGTGGCTTGGAGTTCGCCATCTCCGGAGCGGGGGAAAAACTACCGATAGTGATCGAGAGAGGCTTAATTCGTGGAGCCGGCTTGATTCGTTCAAGCTTCCTCAACGTGGACTAGTGAAGACCGGCAAGTCTTCGATACTACGGGAAAAAACATCATTGTCTCAATTGTGGTTATCTCTAGTCTTTACTTTCCGCATTTACAATTTTAGCATTTATCTTGTGTTGGTTTGCTTAGCTAGAATTGTATCTAGTTTAGAATTAGTTCATTATTGGCTTAAATTATTAATTAGTCAAAAAGTTTAAAAACCTCCTATTGACCCCCCTCTAGTCGGTTATCCTTGATCCTACAGAAGTCTGCTGCCCAAAAGATGACAGATCTGTCTTCGGGTAAAGAAACGGGTTAGAAAACGGTAGAATCGGAGTTTCATCATAACTAGGAAAATGTAGGTTGTTTCGTGAGGATTACAGAAAGTCCTAGTTGGTTGAATTTGTAGTTAGGATGAATAAGTTAGAGATGTTTTACTATTGGGATAGCGAGTAGTGTGTCCGGTAGATTTGGGTTAATTCGGTCAGTTTGGCGTAAGCATGCAAGATCAATTAGTGAGAGGGGTTGGTGCTGTGATGATATGAGTTTTATGATGTTTTTGAGTGTGTGTTATTACTTGCTTGTTCGGGGACTATGGCCTCATGCGTCGTGCCACAATTTCGTCATCCAGCTTTGAAGGGCTAAGAGGCAAGTACATGGTAGAGTGGTGAACAACGGGTTCTTCGCCATTGCCATTGATATTACTTATGATGCTATTTATTATGCTTTCGTTAAAGTTATTCTTATACATGATATTGATGACATTGATTGAATGAGATTATGATATTGAGTTAATGAAAATGAGATATTGAGTTAATAAAAATGAGATATTGAGTTAATGAGATGGATTATGTTGATGAATAATTAAAGATGTTGCATCATTTACATTCATCATGTTAGGAGTTGCACGAGCCAGGTCGGTGAGAAAGTCATGTAACTATTCCGGTGAGGTTGGTGAGAAAGATACATCACTAGTCCAGAGTGCTCTAGATAAAATCCTACTTCGGTGGGGACTTCACGGGAGTGAAGGATAGAGTGTGTCATCGACGGGTGACTTCGCTATACCAGTATCAGCTGATGAGATGCATACGAGCATGAGCATGATGGTGCAATCGCATATATGAGTGAAATGTTTAATTGTGTACATTTCTCTATCTTGAATATGACTTGTTTATTTGAATATGACTTGTTTATTTGAGTATGAGAATGGCATTAAATAGATAGATGGTGATGATTACCTTGATTATGGTTGATAAACTGTTCTTTATGGCTTTATTATGTATTTGCTGAGTCTTGGACTCATTCTTACTCTATTGTTGTTTTTAGGTGACCGTTGATAACGTTTCACTCGGGAAAGACTAGCGCACTTGGAATCACAATCTACACTAAATTATTTGATTCACAATCTACACTAAATTATTTGATTCATTGGACATGTGAAACTTTTATTATATCATGATGATTTATATTTAGGACATGATGGTATTGAATAACCTTAGATGATAAGTTAGAGTTTATTAATCAATAGACTTAATCAATTGGTTTGCGTTAATCTTGGTTTATTGTCATGCTATGCTCTTAGAAAGAAATTATCTATGACTTTCATATCTTTATGCTTATGTTATTGTGACTCGTGAACGGGTTTTATCGTTGATATGCTTGATGTAATTTATTATAAAATGACGTTAAATTGATAGTTACTGCAGTCAGTGGCATTTCAGGCTCATTGTTGGGCTGGGATGTTACAGTTGGTATCAGAGCGGGTTTTAGGTCCGTGGTGAATAGATTAACAACTTACGTAACCTAAAATTGCAAAAAATTGTTTTAAGACTAGTAAACTCAACTAAAATTTGCTAATGGTTAATGAACTTCAAATTTGACATTCTAGTGCACAGTAGAATGGGATGGGACGAGTATTGTTTTTACGCTTCCGATATGTTGTACTATTGATGTATGAATTGATATTGGTTCTTTGAACTTATTGTGTGTTGTTGATTGTGGTTGGTAGTCGATATCGAGAGGTAGAGATTGTGGTTGTGGCTATGGGAATGGCCAGGTTGCACCACAGTTTATGGTACGAGGAAAGAGAAGTGTTTACCCTGAGTAGCTTAGTTACAAATGTTGGGGATGAATTTCTTTGGGAAATGTTGTTGTTTTCCTTGAGTTTGCATTTGGTTATTTTCATTACTCGTTGTTGGTTGATGAATTTTCTTGGGTTAGTTGTTACAAAGCAGTTAATGTTTCCATTGGTTTAATTTGTCCCTTAAAGCAATTATTGTTTTCCCAGCTGTTGAGTTATTCCTGAGGCTGGTGAACGTGGTTAATTGTCAAGATTGACATTTTTATTGGAGTTCCGTCTTTCTTATTGGAAAACAACGAATCATTTATTCGCTTGATGTTTTGGATAATGAAAGCTTTTTTCTGCAAGGTCTTTAACATATAGACGCTTTGACCCTACGTATTTCTTTTGGAGTAAATTGAGTGTTGAAGATTACTGACTCTCTTTTATGAAAGAAAATGTCAAAACCCTTTTGCTAAGGTATTTTTATGTTTAACCAACAGGTGGTGGTCATAGAAAATAATTGATTTGGTATGAGTTATCAAGTTGGGTCAGTACCGTGATGCATAATTAATTTTAACTTATACCCTTGAAAGTGTAGTTAATTAATTTGATGTTGTTTGTAGTAGTTAAATGATGAATGGTGATTAATAGTCAGTCCATATCTAATTGGAAGCAATAGGGTTATTAAGAAGTAGGGATCTTTAGTGAACTAAATTAATCTTTGTGATTGTTTAATTGACTAGGATTGTTAGATAAATTGGATTATTTTGGTATCAATGGATTAATCTAACCATTTGGGATGGAAAGGTAAGGAGGTGTTAGATTAATACCTTAGTAAATATTAATTTTGAATTTATCTTTTATTTGTCACTTGGTGATCATAAATAAATGCTAGATTTACCTAATTTTTGACATTTTAGAATTATTGAAACATGTAAAAAGGACTAGATGAACAATGATTTATCTCTTTGTGAAATCTTGCTTAATAGAAGATTATATGATTAAACCTTTAATAATATTTTTCCTAATTTCAAAGCATATGGTGGAATGTTTCCATGATTAATATGAACGTTAGTTGTTAATGATAATCTCCACGGTACAATTAGTGTACGTTAAAATTGGTGTTGAACTTCACTAAGAATTGAATGGATAAAATTTAATAAGTGACCTTTTTTAGTGTGCACTGCGAAATTGTTGTATGATAGTATGACCTTGTTAAAATAGTTTTGTTTCAATATTGTGGCTTATGCACTAGGTTTTCCTTAGATCAAGTTGATTGTCGCAATTTTATTGAGATAACCAAAAATATTATGAAATAGTTTATTGTGTCTTTAGAGAGTTTTATGATGGGATAATAGGCTATGATGATTCTTACTATGAGTGTATTATTTTGTTGATAGCATGGTTGCCAGTAAAGGGTTGTGAGAATAACGTTGAACATTTTATAAGTAAAGAAATTTGGTCGCTTTCGTGATATTGATTAAATGAAAATGTTTCGAGTTTTGCGTTTGTGATCTTTTGGACCTCATGATTTATGTGGTAGCTAAAATTGTTTGGAGCAAAGTGACGTGTTGAAATGTTTTATTAGTTCTTAAGTGATTTGTGTGCTTTGGTCTTCAAATCTCTTCTTGTTGGAGTTGACAAGGTGATGTTGTAATCAAAGAAAGTTGTTTTCTTTGATAAAGGAAATAGTGTATTAGAAGAATTAGTGGTTGGAGTCAAGTTTCGTAACTCATAACTTATTGAGGTGTGCTTAACCTTTTTTTATTTTCGCCACATAAGAGTTTTCTCAGGCTTCAAAGGGAATGCTTTGATCTTGTTGGTTAAGGTTTGATATTCTCTTTTTAAGGGGGTATGTGCCCTCAACCGTGAACTAATCTTTTGATTTTCTGGGACTATTGCTATTTGATTATTTCTCTTGGTCTTGTGCTTACTGCGAGTTGTAACGTTTTTTCTATGTGCTGAAATTTGTCTCTATTTGTCTCTCCTTTTGAGAAGGGATTAACCAATTTATGTTGCAAAGACTTTTAGGATGTATAGTGGCAACTGAATAGCGGTGGTTAAGTAGATGATTGTGTGAGACTTTGGGGGTCAAGTTATTTGAGACGCACTGGGTGATAAATTGATTTCTTAGAATACTCCTTGCAGAGGATTTGATTTAAATAGAATGCTTGTCTTTGGAGATAAACTGATTACATTGTTACAACTAGTAGAACATATAGTGATTTGTGGTCTAAGATTGGTGAAGTTAATCGTTTTGGGTAGTTAATGGATTAGTGGGAGTGATTGATGTTAATGACTAAGGATATTGTCTGGATTGTGAAAATTTTAGTCATCGAATCTGAGGATTTCCCTATCATTTATATCAAAAGTTCACTGTAGGCGTCTTAGAGGTTGAAATTGGGCTTATGTTTTGTGTTAGAACCTTAGTTGCCCAATGACTATGTGTAGAAGTAGTAGAATAAAAGTGGATTCCGAATAGCGTGATGATCATTGATAGAATCCTTTGGGTGTAGTAAATGAGTGTGTGTGCGGAGAATTTCAAGTTGATTATCTTTAAAAGATTGAGGTGATACGATTATGGGTGAAAATCTTTATTGAGGCGTTGGGAAACATCTGACAAAATAATTCCTTTGGTAGAGGAGTGGATTAGATTATCTTTTTGTGAGTTAGTAGAGTACCTCTAGATGAGTGTGGTTGTTGCTCTTGGGTTGAGCATCGCTTTGAGTTTGCCAGTTAAGAGGAAGAAGTTAGTGTGATCGTTTGGAATCCCATATTTTGAGAGAAAGTTTATTCCTAAAAGACAAAAGAATGTTTTCTCAGGTAGTGAAAAGCTTTCTTAATTCTTGTTTGAGTTGTGTGTTTATGACAGAGGTCGTTTGCAATTTGAGTTGGCGTTATGTTGACATGTGTGGTTCTTTCTGGTTCAGAAAAAAAAGAGGTGATTGATTTGGGGCATTAGATGTAACACCCCAGTCCTACAAGGGCTGGAATGCTACTAAACTAACATGTTAACAAGCTAAAACAGACGTCAAAAATTCTAAATTTCGGCAGAACCTCCCCTGTATAGTTAGCTATACCGGAGGTTCCAACAATCATTAATATCAAGACAATGGTGAAATCAACAAATATCATAATCATCGCAGAAGTATAATCTGATCTCAAGCAACTATATCAAAAGGATGAACTAAGCTTACGCACAGTTATTAACCAGTCTTAATGGAGAAGAGTTATCAGCCACAACCAACGTTTATTATTACAGTTCATCAATAATGAATGATTAAATTGAACTAAAATGAAATCCTGAACTTGATTAAGGTGAAGTGAAAAGGTAGTGTGTGTGTCTATTCCCTCCTCATGGAGCCAACCTCAAAGTTCACCTAAAAAAACAACAAACAAAGCAAGAGTGAGTCCGAGACTCAGCAAGTACATTAGATGAATAATACATAACAACCTTGAACATGTGAACATCATTAAAGTGTATGAAATAAGCACAGAACGAACACTTGGATGAATGGAATGAATGATGTGGATGAAATGAAGGGACTACACACATATGCATATACCAGTATTGCTGGTGACACACCCGTCGGTGTTCACCTAAGCCCGCACTTAACAAAGTGCAGGGACCCAAGCCCGTCTGAAGAACGTTTAAATGCGGTGTCCCGAATCCACATTGGAATGGTGGGTCTTACGTGCCCATCTTGGAATTGATGGGTCTTATACAATGATCCACTCCCGTGGATGAAATATGAAAGATGGATGCTGAGTATGACATATGAATATTGAACAATAAGAAACATGCTCTCCATCATGAAGGTAACCACATGGATTGAATATGAACATTTAAGTAATAACATGGTACTTAGAAATTCAATACCAATAGCAAGCATTCAACATGTCATAATCCTAGGAATACTAAGGTACTTGCCTTTAGCGTTATGACGCGTTAATAGGCAATTGCGGTGCTCCCAAACCTGAAGCTTCACCTCCTAACAAACAAATAACTGAAATAAGGATGCACGAACATGACAATACTAGATAAAGTTCTACAACGCTCCCCGGCGATTCAAAATATAACTAGAACCTCTAAACTGAAAATCAACACATTCTGCCCTACACCGCCCCTGGCAGCAGCACGGTAAATGGCATAACTCTTGATCTGGAACTCCAAATGGGGTGAACCCAGTTTCTGTGGACTCTTGACTGACAAACCCACAATACTCTAGTTGGCAAGATAATTTGATTCGGCCAATTTAGTACGTTAACAAACAGGTGAACTTTCAGCACAGAAAAACTGTCTACAGAATAAACAGCGGCACCAAAACGACCATAACTTTTAATCTATAACTCCGAATTGATCAATCTTTATCAATCCGGAAAGGTTATAAAATTACCTACAATAACCTAGTTGGGAGAAATCCCAGATTCTGCCAATTACCATGTCATAAGTTACAAATTAACACATCAGTTCAGTTTCGTCAGAAATCTGGACAGCAGATACTAAAACAGCCATATCTTTTGACTCGAACGTCGGAATCAAGTGAACTCGGCGGCCATAGAAACTTAAGAACAACCTCTAAATATCTCTAGGAGATCAAAACTACTGGTTCAGCCTCTACGATCGCGAAAACGCCCACGCAACATTCTGGACAGATTGATGTTTACAGCAGACCGACATTTATCCAATCAAATCTATTCGATTTCAATTCTACGATTAATCATATGACAACAATCGACGATTGTTACCCTTGGAGACCCGCGGGATGACGAAGAACGATCCGCGAAGAAGATGATCTTCTTCTTCTCCTCCTTTCTTCTTCTCCTTCTTCTCCTTCCACCATGGCGGCGGCACCTGAACTTCTTCCTCATCTTGGTAGAGTAGTAGGGAGTGGGGGGGCTGCTACAGTACCGCGTGCTACAGTGCGGCGCGGTACTGTAGCAGAGGTTAGGGTTTTGGGGGAAGGGCACCCCCCCTTCTTGACTCCACTACAAGGCCGCCCACTTGGCTAGGGCGCCTTGGGCAGCCCAAGGTCCAATCCTCCCTCAAATCTTGAATTTTCTTTCAATTTTCCTCTAAGCTTTAGTGCATTCAAATTTGAATAAATTTCTCTTCCGAATAATATGTTCTCTCTATTTGATATTCGGGGTATTACATTCTACCCCCCCCCCTAACAGAATTCGACCTCGAATTCTAACCATCGAAATAAACGAAGGAACAATTGTCATAGAAAAGAAACATCTATTAACATATGCCCGGAGCAAACATATGCGGATAATACTCGCATGCGAGACTCTAGCTCCCAAATGGCCTATCTCTCAGACTGACAAAACCACAAGACATTGACGTAAACTACGTCTGACCTAACACTCAATCCGACATTGCCAAGTACACTCATCAGAAGAGATTCGAAGGTAAGATCCTACTCGAAGGTCAATGACGTTAACGAAACTCAACTCCAGATCTCCTAGGAGATCAATCGGTGTCGAGAACAAACCAAAAGTTGCATACCCGCGTATGGCCCGAGATGGTTAAAGCGTCGCCAACTTCCTAATCCTCATCTCATCGAAAATGAACGGTGTACCTAGACCAACTTCCTTTTGGTACAAAAGCACACAACATGCTCAACACACACGGAACCCTTGTTCCTTTCTAATTCGAACTCTTCATCTACAAGTAGCACCTCCTTTAATCAAGAATGCACAATGAGAACTCGTTTCTAACAACTATATTACAAAGAGAATCAACTGAAAATAAAGAGTTCTCATCGCATCCACGCAATGCTAACTCCCCACCAAAAGGGTCAAATCCAAAATTGACAATTCATCACGAAAACTTTCCACCTTCAAATTAGGAAATTTGCAAATAAACACCACGTCCCGCCAAAAGAGAAGTCACTCAAATGCACAAGTCATAAATTTCTTTCAATCTTTCCGAACTGATAAGAAGCACACATGCCAACATAAATGCCGAGCTCAACTTGTGAAGGACATCCGTCAAAACACATAGCTCAATCAAGAATCAAGAAAACGTGTCACTACTTGAGGAAGCATCAATTTCTTAGTTTCTCTTTTAGGAATAAAATTTCTCTCAAACTTTGGAATTCCAATTCATCGCATAACACACTAACTCATCTCTCTTAACTGTAGCAGAGGTTAGGGTTTTGGGGGAAGGGCACCCCCCCCCTTCTTGACTCCACTACAAGGCTGGCCCACTTGGCTAGGACGCCTTGGGCCGAAAGCCCAAGGTCCAATCCTCCCTCAAATCTTGAATTTTCTTTCAATTTTCCTCTAAGCTTTAGTGCATTCAAATTTGAATAAATTTCTCTTCCGAATAATATGTTCTCTCTATTTGATATTCGGGGTATTACATTAGAGATATTTTTTCCTTTGGCTTACGTGGTGTTCATTTGCAAACTACCTACTTGGAAAGTGAAAAGGTTTTTGTGATGAATATTCGATTTTGGATTTGACTCGTTTGGTAGGAAGTTGGTAATGAGTAGTTTTGATGGGAATCCTTTATTTTCAGTTGGGTTTCGTTTGTAAAAGAGTTTGTTTAAAACGAGTTTTGTTGTGCATCCCTAGTTAAAGGAAGTGCTCTTTGTTAAGGTGAAGAGATTGATTAAGAGATGAAACAAGAGTTCCGTGTGTTATGTGCAGGTTGTGTGGTTTGGTACCAAAGGGAAGGTTGGCTCTATGTACATTGATTTGTCTCTGATAGTTGCGAGGGTTTGGAAGTTGGCGTATCGATAGGACCATCTCAAGTCCATGCGCGGGGTACGCAACGTCTTGTACGTCCTGATGTTGAAGGAGAACTTGAGATATCCGAAGTTTGAGGTTTCGTTAGAGCCGTTGACCAACGAGTAAAATCATACCTTTGAGTCCCGGTTGATGCATGTACTGGAGAGGTCAGAGAGAGTGTTGAGGTTTAGACGTGGGTATACGTCACGGTGTTGTGGTCACATCAGTCCGAGCAGAAAGCAACTTGAGAATGGGAGTCTCGCATGCACAAGAAGTACTCAGAGTTGTTCTCGATTGATATGTGTTAAAGGTTGCTATTTTTCAGTTCGTTGTTCTTCATGAAGAATGCCGAGAGCAGAATTCGGGGACGAATTCCTTAAAGGGGGGGGGAGGGGAATGTAACGTCCCTAAATGCTATTTGTGAAATTAATAAAAGTAGAATTAATTGCTATGTGCTAGTTGAGCTCTTGGGCCAAGAGTGATGTAATTAAATCCTAATCAGAGCCTAATCCATTTTTGAGTTTGAACCAAAGTGAGCTTTTAGTCTAAACCCTAGCCCAACTAATACCCTGTTGATATTTCTATGGTTTTCCTCCGCATAACCCTGCGCCTCCTCTCCCTGTTTGCTGCTCCCAGTCGCCACTAGCTTTGTTCCTTGCGTAGCCCCATCTCCTGCATGCATTGCCGCCGCCTGCAAGGTTGCTCTTCTACTGCATGCCGCTAGCACTACACACTCTCCTGCTGCTGTTCTGCATGCGCAACCCATACGCATGCATGCATACACTAGCTGCCACATGCATTTGCTTTTGCCTCTGTCGGCTGCATCCAGTAGACAACGGAGACAAAAAAAAAGAGCTAGAGAGAGAGAGAGAGAGAGAGAGATGCTACCGATTTTCTGTGATGACCAAAGACGAAGCAAGGAACATGAAAAGATTAGGAGGGAGAAGAGAAGGGAAAAGCGGGGATTAGATCGGAGTTTTGGGGTCCATCACTTGGTAATGATATATTACTTTTCTATATGTTTTGTTAATTTAAATAGGGATTAAAGAATCAAGATTAGAGAAGGAATTAGCAATTTCTAGTCGGGAGAGATTTTTTTAGTAGATTGGTTTAGTCTGTTGTTCTGTTGTACTATTTTTATGGGTAATATAGAGACATAATTTGAGAATTTCATATACTAGAGAGTTGTAGATAATTTTGATAGCCTTCGATAGAATTTTTGTTCATGTTAATCCGATGCATAGATTGTGAGATATGAAATTTATAGTTCTGTTGTCCGGTAGAGTTTGTCGTGTGTTGGCAGTCTGTAGTAATTAGTATATTAAAAATAGCAGACGAGTTAATCTGGGAATTTTGTCAACATGAATGTTGTAAGTAAGTTCATAAGGTTTCCAGAAAGTCTTAGAACACAATTTTTAGATTAGTAAATTAAAAGATATGAATTCTGGAAGTCTGCTGTCCAGAAGATGACAGATCTGTCTTCGGGGTAAAGAAACGGGTTAGAAAACGGTAGAATCAGAGTTTCATCATAACTAGGAAAATGTGGTTGTTTCGTGAGGATTACAGAAAGTCCTAGTTGGTTGAATTTGTAGTTAGGATGAATAAGTTAGAGATGTTTTACTATTGGGACAGCGGGTAGTGCGTCCGGTAGATTTGAGTTAATTCGGTTGGTGTTGGCGTAAGGATGCGAGATCGATTAGTGTGAGGGGTTGGTGCTGTGATGATACGAGTTTTATGATGTTTTTGAGTGTGTGTTATTACTTGTTTGTTCAGGGACTATGCCCTCATGCGCTGTGCCACAATGTTGTCATCCAGTTTCGAAGGGCTAAGAGGCAAGTACATGGTAGAGTGGTGAACAACGGGCTGTTCGCCATTGCCATTGATATTACTTATGATGCTATTTATTATGCTTTCGTTAAACTTATTCTTATACATGATATTGATTAAATGAGATTATGATATTGAGTTAATGAGAATGAGATATTGAGTTAATGAAAATGAGATATTGAGTTAATGAGATGGATTATGTTCATGAATAATTAAAGATATTGCATCATTTACATTCATCATGTTAGGAATTGCACGAGCCAAGTCGGTGAGAAAGTCATGTAACTATTCCGGTGAGATCGGTGAGAAAGTTTTATGATTAGTTCGGAGTGTTCTAGATAAAATCTTACTTCGGTGGGGACTTCACGGGAGTGAAGGATAGAGTGTGTCGTCGACGGGTGAACACTCCGCTATACCGACATTAGCTGATGAGATGCATATGAGCATCAGCATGATGATGCATTCGCATATATGAGTGAAATGTTAAATTGTGTACATTTCTCTATCTTGAATATGACTTGTTTATTTGAGTATGAGAATGACATTAAATAGATAGATGATGATGATAACCTTGATTATGGTTGATAAACTGTTCTTTATAGCTTTATTATGTATTTACTGAGTCTTGGACTCATTCTTGCTATAGTATTGTTTTTAGGTGACCGTTGATAACGTTTCACTCGGGAAGGGCTAGCGCACTTTGAATCACAATCTACACTCAATTATTTGATTCATTGGACATGTGAAACTTTTATTATAGCATGATGATTTATATTTAGGACATGATGGTATTGAATAATCTTAGATGGTAAGTTAGAGTTGATTAATCAATAGAGTTAATCAATTGATTCGCGTTAATCTTGGTTTATTGCCGTGTTATGCTCCTAGAAAGAAATTATCTATGACTGTCATATCTATGACGGGTTTTATTGTTGATATGCTTGATGTAATTTATTATAAAATGACGTTAAAATTGATAGTTAGTGTAATTAGTGGCATTTCAGGCTCATTGTTGGGCTGGGGTGTTAGAGGTCCATCCTATGAATGTGAACTTGATGGTGCGTCGATTGTTGGTCCATTCTATGAATCTGAACATCTTTAGCCTACTAGACTTTGTAGGATTGATTGAAGTTGTTGTTCAACGCAAGACTCATTTAGCCCATTAGTTTCTCTTACAATGATAATATTGTCCATTGCTTTCAAACAAATCCTCCCAGAAACGTGCATGATTTATTTTATTTTAATTTGGGAGTGTCTACACAACACTCAATTAAAAATTTGTTGGTTTTCAGTCAATTGTTTTCTCTAACCATTGGATTTAAATCGTAAGGCTCAGATAACTCCCATCATCACCCCTCAAACCCCACCCATCCCTAATCCTAATGTTATTTCGCTATTCCTCAATCCTCACTCCCCAGTTCCCCACCCTAGCTGACACCCTTCTAGGCTCTAGCCTTCCCCCACCACCTCGGCCCCCGCCACTGCCGCCTCCCGATGCGGTTGCCGATGCTAGGGCTGGAAAAATAGCTCGAGGCTCGCGAGCCGACTCAGCTAGTACCAGGCTCGAGTCGGCTCGGCTCGGACTCGTTCAGTTTTCGAGCCGAGCCGAGCTCGCTTTGGCTCGCACAAAATTCGAGCCGAAACTCGGCCGGCTCATGAGCCTTCGTTCCTTGATAATCCATTTATTCCCCCCGTTCGGTTAGTGATGCGTCTCGCCTTATCCTTTTCTCCCCGTGGCCTCCTCCTCCTCCCACAAACCACATGATCCATGCCTCCCTCCTCTTCCAGTCTTCCTCGCCTCGCCCCCCGCTTGCCCGCCCTCGCCCTCGCCCTCGCCCCGCCCCCCCGCCCGCCGCCTCCCCTCGCCCTCCCGCCCCCGCCTCCCCTCGCCCTCCTCGCCCTTGCCTCCCTCTCACCTCCCGCCCATGTGTAGCTCCTCGCCTCCACCTCCGGTCTGGCGGTCTCTCCTGGCCTCTTGCCCGGCTACTGCCCCTTCTAGCTTGGCCTCCACCTTGACAGTCCCGTGGCGTGTCTCCTTCTTGCGCGCCTCGCCCTCTGCCTCCTCGGCAGTGTCTTGGCCGGCTCGACCTCCGGCCGTCGCTTTTGCGCTTTTTTGGTCGTCGTCGACGATGGACGATGGGCGCCAGCACCGAAGCTAGGAACAGGATGGGTGTTCTTGGCTGTTTCTGTGCTATTCTTGCGATTTTGCGATTTCGTTTGTACTGATGAATGATGATTGATGAACCGATGATAGATTTTGCGATTTCGTTTGTACTGATGACTGATGATTGATGAACTGATGATAGATTTTGCAATTTCATTTGTACTAATGATTTTGCAATTTTGTTTCTGTGCCGTGCTGTTCATTCATGGCTCGCGAGCTCACCGAGCCAGCTTGAGCCTCATCTCGAGCCGAGCTGAGCCCTCTTCCTAGCTCGTTTCTAAACCGAGCCGAGACGAGCCTATTGTGCAAACGAGCCTGAGCAAGCCGAGCCGAGCCTGGCTCGGCTCGGCTCGTTTCTAGCCCTAGCCGATGCTGAGGGCTAAGTCGGCATCGCGTTCCGCCTCGTACGCTGTAGTGCCAGCACCTCCCACTGCCTTCTTCTCCGGTACCTCGCCTCCCCATCACCACTCCCCACCGGAGGGGAGAACGAGACGACGACGGTGTCGACAGATGGTGCATCTTCCTTAGATTCGACACCTTCCTCATCATCGGTCGTCTCCGGTGACAATGGTTTCGATCGGCCCTGACCGCGGCTCCTCCAGATCCGGCTGCCCCTCCTCCTCCGCATTTAGCCACCCCGACGGCGCCTCCTTCGGATCCAGCCACTTCTGACCCCGCCTCCTCCACATATGACCGCCCGACCCCGTCTCCTCCAGATCCGGCCACCCCGACCCCGCCTCCTCCACATCTGGTACGCTCTCGGCTCCTCCCCCTCCCCTCCCCCTTTGTGCCGCAGGTGGGCGCGGCGAGAGGCATCTTGGCCGTGGTGGCTAGTAGTCTTGGCCATGTGCCAGGAGGGTGTCCTGAAAAGCATGGCCCAACTCCGAGGTCTAGTGGTGGGTGGGAGTAGAGTTGTTCAAACGCCGTGCCGGGCCTAAAAAATTCCGGTCATGAATGGCAGGTCTAAGCCCGAAAAACACGATTTCCCTTTTTGCGATTAAACGAATAAACTATTGTTTTTTAATTTATTTCCTAGAACAAAAATAATATTTTTAACCCTTTTTTAATGCTACCAGTCTTTTTCAGGCCGGGCTTGCGGGCTAGAAGCTAAGGCCAGAGCCTAGTTCGACATCAGCCCCGGCCCGACCCTAAAAATCGGGCTAGACCGGTCGGGCTGTTCATGAACATGTCTAGGTGAGGCGGAGTCAGGGGTCCCGTCCTCGCCGTGTCGTTGCCCTGTTTGCGCCTGGTAGAAAACGCCTCGGAAATAACGTTTGGTAGTGAAGCACATGATGTTTTCGGAGGGGAGGAGCGTCGAACTGTACTTGTGCTTTTTCATCGAGTAAAACAAATTTCGTTTGAAAAATTAGAAAATACTAAAATGAGACATTTGGGGTTTCTCAAAGTATCATGAATACACTTGCTGCGGCAATTTAGTTTAAATCTTGTATTCAATCAAAACTCCATCCTACTTACTTGAAAATGTTTGCAATGGAAAGTTACGTACAAATGCAACACTTGTATTTAGGATTAATTCTCTACATGTCACTACAAAGTGCATAATTCCTTATAAAACACTCAGTGTGAGACTGACATGTGAGCCCGGATCTACATATCAGTGAGACATCAGTTGCATATTAAAAACATACGAAGTTAATCAGCAACATATAAGAAAAATGCTCCTTGTATTTAATAGCTATATGCAACATCTGTATAAATTGACGCAACGAATATCCGATGGCCATCTGATCGCAATGTTGCATCAAAATTATGTAATAAAGGAAGGGAAAGCATTGGCATGTAGACCGACTTGTACAGCATGTGGCCCTTGAAAGCCACTTTATATGTTTTAGGGTTCAGTTGTAACGCGTGAAACAAAATACATCAATAGAGAAAATATATGATTTACATCATCGCAAGAAAGAAATGAAACCAAATATATGTATTCAGTGGCAAGGATTGGAAGTTTTTAATTTGTCCCTGATGGTACATATAGTGATATAGTAGTGAGGAGTTTTTTTTAAAATATTTTGTTGTGTAAA
Source organism: Phyllostachys edulis (assembly GCA_036346405.1). NCBI lineage: Eukaryota > Viridiplantae > Streptophyta > Magnoliopsida > Poales > Poaceae > Phyllostachys > Phyllostachys edulis. The sequence goes on from CM070561.1 coordinate 72,508,923, forward strand.
ATTAGGAGATTTTTTTTATGTCCTTCAAAAGGGTGAATATGAGAAGTTTGTTGTGGCACTCATATGTGAATCAAGTGCCACGACATTGAATAAGTATGGGAGTGCATATTTTTTTTAGAGAGTACATGATGAACTCACACTCAACTAGAGCTGGGTATTGGGCAGTCTTGCGTCTTGGCTGGCTCACAGATCTCTGTGCTTGAACCACGTCGTGCAGTCTTGCAGCCCACCTCGCCTCTGGCGAGCCAGCACGCCCAAAGCCCATCGTCTTGTGTCGTCACCTAAGCCTAATCCAAAATAACTATAGGCAATGGAGGCGGCGATGGCGGCGGCAACCGCCATCTTCATTTCTCTCGGAGGAGAGCCGAGAGGAGGAAGGCGGCGTGGGAGGAGAGCCGAGAGGAGGAGGAAAGCGGTGCTTAGGGAGGGGAGGAACTGAGGTTGGAGGGCTGGAGGCGGTGTGTGGGATTGGGGATATGGATTAGCTGGGATGGGGGTTAGGGTTGGGCCAGGCCGTGGGGGTGAAGAACAAGATTAAACCAGGCTACCAGGCTGGGGAGGGATAGGATTGGACCAGGTCGGAGGAGGGATTGAAGGATTGGGCTTTTTTCGTGCCATGCCGTGCCGTCCAATGGGCCGTGTTCTCAGGCCCAGCTCGGCCCGACGTTCGTGCCGTGCTGGCCCGGCCCGAACGCATGCCGTGCCATGCCATGCTTAGACCGTGCCGTACTGATCGGGTTTCGGACCAATTCAGTAAAACCCAGCATAAGTAGCAGCTCTACACTCAACACACACCACGCGTCACACGCGTGCCCCCCTGCACTTTAAAATAAAAACTTTTGCATCTTCTGTTGTGTAGTGTGTACCGAGTGTTCCACCACGCATTACACAAGTCTGTCGAGAATATTCTCGCTTAAAAAAATAAAAGATTTTGCTGTAACAGTTCCTTCGTACCCCTACCATTCACGGGCCTTTAATTGTTCTCTCGTGCTTTACATCGCTAAAGGGAAATGAGCATGAGGGATACTCTTGGCTGAAACGTCACTTTCCTTAAAATGGCTTTGCCTAGACTTTGTTGAGAGGTAGAAAAAGTGAAAAGACGTCTCGAAATGATTGGAAAGAACAGTACAAATACTACATCGTAGCCATAGCCAACCATGTAAACCAAAACTTGGGAGAAATCCAATCCAAACACCGTCAATGTCAAAGCTATAAGCTGGCGGATTTTTTTTAATTAATTAACCTTTTTTAAAATTTTATTTTAAAGTTAACCCCAACACACTTTATTTCTAATTCTGATCTCTTTGGTCACACCATCACCCATAACATGACAAAACAACTCTGTCACGCCAACCTATTTCTAGTCAAACTCTTATCTCGCCACTGGAAGTGGCGTGACAGTGTTATTTGGTCACGCCACAACCAGTGGCGTGACAAAAAGTGCTATTTTGGGAATTTATTCTGGCGCGTGACAGTGTTATTTTGTCACACAATTATCCGTGGCGTGACCAAAAAAGGTCAGAATTGGAAATAAAGTACGCCGAGGTTAACTTTAAAATAAAATTCAAAAAAAGTTAATTAATAAAAAAAGTTCAAGCTGGCGGCCTGCTTGAAATATTAATACTCCCTCCGTACACAATTATTTGACGCAGGCTAATGCTAAAAGCTTCTACTCAGCGTCAAACATACAAAACCGGAAGGAGTATGTATTATTCTTCTGCTATGCTTATTTCCGTGCATTTGGAATTTTGGATTGTCTGATCGAAGCCAGAAGTGGATGAAAAATTTAAGAGTACATTTTTGGTTGTAAAGGCAAAACATTCAGGTCGCTTTCTTACTTACAAGCATTGGTTTACCTCCCCCGCTCCCCCTCCTTTTTTTGAATAAAAATGGTCAGAAGCTCTAGCGTTCACCTTAAGAAGAAGCAGGCATCCGGGTTCTAAACTACGGGCCAAAATACGTCAAAACCAGTACATGTACTGAAAGAGTGCCACGTGGCGTCCTTTTTTTTTCTGAAAAAAAAATGTACGAGTATGGTAGATGGTACATTGGTACCATTCTAGTTGACTCACGGAAGTAGAGTACCCTACGGAACGCAGGTCCTTCATCGGTTACCTCACAGCACAGGTTGCCGACCTAGCGCTCTGGTTATTGCCGGTGCAAGCAAGCAATGTATAATGGATGGATCAGCAGATTAAAGAACACGAAACCAAGCTGATAAACATATTCCTCCGAGTGAAAAGCGTTTTGCCGTGTAGAGATCGAAAGCGTGAGAAATCATATTACTTGTGTTCTCTTTCTTCTTCTTCTGAAAAAAATGATTGGTGTGTCATCGTTCTGATTGGTGTGTCCTCTTTCTTGGTCTCACGTTTTCATAGGAAATGAAATCCAAATTTCGACATGTGGATCGCCGACAAAGAGACTCAAGAAAATGCCGCCTCGAAGTGACATATATAGCAGTTAGAATTTTACATGCATTTTGTACCGAAAACCTTTAGTATACGTAGGTCTGCTAATGAATGATAAACCAATCAATTTCTAACCCAACCCACAACAGCATGTTCCACTTTCTCAATCTAAACTAGTCCGGACTCATTGAGCCCATGGTCGTTCGTGCATTCGTGTGGCTGCTGGATTGACTGACAGGCATACAAATCGAGAGATGGTGGCATACAACAAGTATTGCAAATTTACCTTGCGTGTAGTTAGTTCCCACGGGTACGTTGCGCATTAACCTCTGAATCTGTGATCAGATCGAGAGTTCCTTTCATATGCAAGTGATCGATCGAGTGTTCACATTCTCTTATTTTAAGTTGAGCTCTCCCCATGTCAGATATCATGGGTCAATCACTAGTATGGCAGTATGCCATCAATTATCACATGAGCTCACGGCACACAACAAGTATTTGGAGGAACACTTACGCGATGCAAGTGAAGTATTTTTCGGAGCAGCCCTGGAATTACATTTCTTTCTGATGCCAACATGCGGTATACAATAGCATGATGACAACCATATGTTCATTATACAAAGCAGAGTAAGATCCCTGTTTGCAAGTCGTGAGGAGAAACAAGTTGCAAATCCCAGCTCCTTCCGTCTAGCACCTTCTGATTGGGGATTATACTTCCATAACCATAAAGGCCGTGTCTTTGTTCCATGAGGTTGTATTTCCCAACCAAATATCTTCCCGTAACCTAATTTGAGAACCATCTTTGATTATGAAGGATCCAAAGCGGAAGAAATCTGTTTTCACCTTCATTATACTTGCCCAAAATTGAGAATCCCGGCCTTCCATCGAGCTCATGACAAAGGTCAGAGCCCAAATATTTATTTCAGATTAGCCGCCAAACTCCTCTCTGTAGTCAAGAACCTAAATAGCCACTTGCTAAGTAAGGCGATGTTTTTAATATCCAAATCATGGATTCCTAAACCTCCTTGATCCTTAGGGACGACACACTATGTTCCATTTAGCCAAACGATACTTCTTCTTTTGACCATCACTCTGCGCCAAGAACCTAGAGCGAAAGTAGTTAAGTTTGTTGAGTACCCTCTCGGAATCGCAAAGAAAGACATCATGTACATTGGGAGGTTGCTAAGCCGAGTTAATCAGAGTGAGTCGTCCTCCTATGGATAGAAGTTTCCTTTCCACTACTAAGTCGCTTCTCAAATCTTTCCACCACTTCTTTCCAATCAAGATTTCTTAGCTTCCTATAATGTATAGGGATACCCAAGTACCGAATTGAAATTCACCGGAGCAACCAAATAACTCAGATATTCTTGCTCAAAATCTTTAGCTTCGCCAAAACAAGATAGTTCACTTTTATGGAAATTAATTTTAGACACGATAGTTGTTCAAAAGCATAAAGCAATAACTTTAAGTTTCGAGCTTTCACGGATCATGTTCCATAAATAGCACCGTATCATCAAGATCTTGTAGGATGGAGAGTCCACCATCAATAAGATGTGGTACTATCCTCGCAATTTGCTCATATGATTTGGCTCTAATGATTAGAACGACCAACATGTCACTCACGATGTTGAAGAGCATCGGCGATAAAGGGTCTCCTTGTCGTAAACCTTTCTTAGTCTGGAAGAAATGTCCTACCTCCTCATTGACTTTGACTGCCACACTCCCTCCCGCTACAAAAGACTCAACCCAAGCAATCCACTTGGTCGAGAAACCTTTCATCCGTAAGGTTTGCAATAGAAAAGGCCATTTGACCTTATCATAGGCTTTTTCAAAGTCTACTTTAAAAATCACCCCATTCAAATTTTTACGATGCAATTCATGTACTGTCTCATGTAGGACTACAACTCCTTCAAGGATATTACGTCCTCGCATAAAGGCAGTTTGTGTAAGACTGACCACATGGTCCGTCACTGAATTGATTCTGTTTGTCGCGACTTTGGTGAAAATTTTGAAACTGACGTTTAACAAACATATTGGCCTGTATTGCTGAATTCTGTTTGCTTCTTGAACTTTCGGAAGGAGTGATATTACCCCAAAGTTGAAATCGAGAGGAGAGATTTCCAAAGATGGAATTCCTTGAAAAGATTCATCGATCCTCCTTGATGATATCCCGAAATTTTGATAGAACTCCACGGAAAACCATCCCGTCCAGAGCCTTATTATGTGCCATTCCAAAACAACTCCCGAACCTCCTCCTCCGAAAAAGGAGCCGTAAGGAACTCATTTTCCAATTCCGTAACTCGGGATATATCCTCTCTAAAAGATTCATCTAGTGAGAAGTGAGAATCCTCGGAGTTGACCAAAAAGTTTCGTAGTAATTAGTAATGTAAGATTTGAGTCTCAGTAGTCCTTTTTATTTTCCTTCTTCCCGATCAAGGCAAAATTAATTTCTTCCTATGTTTACCATTGGCTACCATGTGATAATATTTCAGATTATTATCACCCAAAAGGACATCCATCACCTTTGCTCTTTGGTACCATTTAGTTTCTTCCTCGCGGAGAAGTTTCGCTAACTGATCTCGTGATTGAGCGAGCTGTTCTCTCTCAGAATCAGTTAAGTCACGTATCTCAGCAGAGATGTCCAGGGCATCAATGTTAGATTGGAGACAAGCTTTCTGTTGCTTATATGAACCGGTAGTATGAGCTGCCCAACCCCTCAGATAACTGCGTAGAGCACTCATCTTATTGTTCCATCGTTGAACGGAGTTGAAACCTAAAACCGGTTTGTTCCAGATTTCCTTTACAAGGTCTCTAAAATCCTCCCGTAAGAACCATCCTAGTTCAAGTTTGAACTGCTTATGATTTCTTATGGAAAGTGCCCTTCCTGTTTGAAGTAACAAAGGTGTGTGATCCAAATACCTGCTCAGAGCGTGAACCGATACCAAAGGATACTTGGATTCCCATTCTTTTGTCATTAGAACTCACAAGTTTCTCATAAGTAGGATTTGGAAGGAATTAGCCCAAGTAAGCTGTCGACCGATAAAGCTATTTCTCTAAGGTCAAAGCTGTCAATTACAGCATTGAAAAGAAATGGCCATCGGGAACTATATCGATCGTTGTTTTTTTCAATACTGTATCTCAAAATATTAAAATCCCCACCAATTAAGGTCGGAAGGGGGTTATGTTGACACGCACGAACTAACTCTGCCAGAAAGCTGGCTTTGAAATCGTCCTGCGCAGGCCCATAAATCGCCATCAAAATCCATTTGAAACTGTCCTCCTTATTAGTCAAATGAAATTTGACATAAAATTCGCCTTCGACAACCCAAGACAAATCTAAAACGGAGGCATTAATTCCAAGTAAAATGCCCCAGATCGCCACGGTGGGGAGACAATGCCAACGAATCGGCTCCCCAGAGGCGGCTTAGACTCGTCTTTGACATGTCATTCTTCCTCGCTCCAAGATTGCCACAAAGTCTAAATTGTATTCCTTTATACAATCCGCCACATACCTAAATTTAGCCAAGTCCGAAAGACCTCGCTATTCCGAATATGCCTTTCATGAGGACACTACTCGAGAGGTTTTATTTTTAGCCGAACGGGCTTTCTGTCCTTTCTTCTTGCTTGATTTAGATTTTCTTGCAGAAACCATCAAGTCACTAATTGTAGTGCTCAGGTCTGCCTCATCTAAACCAACCTCTGAGACTTCTTTCACTAAGTGATCGAGTAGGATAAATAGAATCTGAACTCAGAACATTACATCCGAAAGCGTTGAGGTGGGCGAGCTTTTTAGTCCTTACCACCGGTTTAATCGCTCGAGAATGCCCAGATTGCTCGTCGCTGCCATCTGGTCCAAGGTGCTTTGCCGCTTCTACCACCGCATTGGTTGTGATGGTTTTGTTTGCTGGACTACGATCGTGGAAACAGAGGGTGGCGCACAAATAGAAGATACATTCCCCGCAATGAGAAGATGAATTCCCTGGAGCTGCAGTAAAATCGCCTCGAGGATCGCCGGCGATAGCCACCTGCGTATGATGTCTCGGCGGGTATTAAATGCGGATTACGAGGTCGCGATGAGCAAAGTTAGGCGGCGGTGGTAATTGCGCTGTGGCGGATGATTGCTCGATGGTCGGGTTGTTTGGAATCGCGGCGCTGATCGCGAAAGAAGTTCCTCAGCCGCCATGGAGGCGTAGCTAGGGCAGAAGTTATCGATGACAGGAGAATTGGTGATCGCATAGATATGTGAAGATCCCCAACAGGGGGGTGTCATCTTCGGAGACATGCGAATCCGGCAAATCAGGACCTCAGCCACCGCATCTTCTCCACGTACACCAGGCACGGCTGCAGCACGATATAAACTTATAAACGTGCCCTTCAAAGATACTGAGGATTTTGATCACATAAAAAAATAACAATTCATGGATATTGGTTATCCTTTTCGCGTGCCAGAGTTTTGGAAAAAATGTTAAAGACTGACCAATTGAGCTTTTGCATAGCTTCACGGCATAAATGTGAACAGTATCAGATGGCACCTTGGAATTTTTATTTATCAATTAACCCTTTTTAAATTTTATTTTAAAGTTAACCCCCAGCGAACTTTATTTCCAGTTCTGACCCCTTCGTGACAAAATAATATTGTCACGCCAGCCGCATCTGGGCAATGCTTTTGTCACGCCATGACCAGTGGCATGATAATGTTATTTTGTCACGCCACGGATGGTGGTATGACCAAAAGTGCTATTTTGAGGATTTATCCTGTGGTATGACAATGTTGTTTTGTCACGCCACGAGTGGTGGTGTGACCAAAAGGATCAGAATTGGAAATAAAGTTTGCCGGAGGTTAACTTTAAAATAAAATTTTAAAAGGGTTAATTAATAAAAAAAGTTCGGCACCTTGTATATATAGTTTTTATTTTTATTTTTATTTTTCTTCCTATTTCATTTTCCTTTCCACTCTTTTTTTTTTCTTTCGCAGACTTTGTATTGCCTTTGCCACCATTTTAATATACTGGTCATGAGGTAGAGAATTCTTTACCTTTTGCGTCAAAAAAATATCAGATGGCACAAAAGCACTCACCATGTACCTTGTGACATAGTTTCTGCCCTAGTCGAAACATATATTTCACATTTTGGTATGCAAGGGCTTTAGCAGAGACTGCCGGAGACTCAGCCTACATGACATTTAAACTTCAAATTATTGCACATAATCATGACAGACTTGTGCTGCACCTCAGTTTTGGTGCACCTCAAGTTTAGAATTTCATCACGCAGCTCAGCTGCCAAAGCATAGTTTTCGCTGTCAACAGCTTTCTGCAAGTCTGCACTGCAACAAAAGGATAAAGCTAAGCTGTCTTCCAAATGAACCAACTTTGGAGTGTCCTACAACCATTTTTCCCTTATCAGATTTTGGTTAAGATGTAGCCTATACATTAAATAACAAAATGGAGCGCTGGAGCATATTCATTCTATGGGGAAAATGTACATGTGAAAGGGTTTTCAATCTTCTTATTACGGAGAAATGGAAATATTAACATACCGCACATGCAAAAGGTTTATAGCTTTGTCCTGAGCTTCAGAGTTGAGTCTTTGATGAGCCTCTTTTAGCTTCACGTTGCTTAATTATCTCTGTTTAAATCTACAAAACATGAGTTTCTTTTGAAAGCTCTCATCCTATGAATTCGCTTATCTTGGAGTGAAAGTCGTTAAGGTACCTGAGTGAGCTTTTCCCTCAATTGAATTGCCACATCAAATTGCTCTATATTCAATGCATACTGGTAAGAACCAAGCAATTTAATAGTGAGGTTGGACTTTGCATAGGTAAATACCAAACATTTGAATTTTCAGTGGTCAGACTCACAGTAGTGCAATGATAGTATATTCGACTAGCAAATTGCACTCTAGACAATTAATTGGTAAAGAAATAGAAATAAGAGAGATATTGGTAGTTGGGGTGGTAACTTATATTTATTTAATACTCACTTGTATCCGGGTTTGTAAATCCAGCTGGAAGTAGAAGATCAAGATGTCTTCATTAGCAGCCTCACTGCGCTCCAGTCTTGCATTACTGCTACAGCCATCTAGCTTAGTCCTTACTGTAGTATTCATTTTTCTGCTATTGATCGTCATGTGTAGTTTTTTTTCACACACCAACGCTTATTTTGTATGCTCCACGGCTTACTGAATTTATTTTGCAAAACAACCTCAGATCATTCCTAGCAACACAAGCTGGTCTGAAATTTGCTCCATTGGGCGAGGCGACAGAACCACATACAGAGATTCCTTGCATTGTATAGGTCTGAAAGTTGTCACAGCACAATCACCACACTTACAGTTGTAAGCAGCTCGTCAATGGCATCTCCAACTGCGCCAAAACACACAAACAATGACATCACAAAAGTAACTTTGTCTGAAGCTCGTTATACTTATAGCAAATTTCTGGAAGCTACAGAATACACTACAACCAATAAAGGATTTGAACTTTGGTCTCTGGATGGTTATAACTTATAAGCAGCGCCAGAAATCCTAAAACATTTACAAACATGCAAGAGATATTTTTCTAACTTTTGTCCCTAGATGTTTGTCGATCTGCTGTGAGTTACAGGTAGGCCTGCTAACTTTTGATAGGCATCAATGCACTGGCATATATCAGATTGACGGCAGAACTGGTAAATCATACATAGATCGAAGAAAAATCTTACTTCTACACTCGATTATGATGCTGTCCTAGGGGTCGGAGGCCGCTGTCTCCAATCATGCCTCGCCGCCTTCTTCTTGGCACGGGTGGATTGGATCAGGCTGGACAGGGACACACGGGTGAGCGACATTAGTACCACCTCGGCTGTTTAGAGAGAAGCGACACAGCTTATAAGGCAGGGCGTGGTCGAATGCAGCACGACCTTACTTGAACAGGATCTGTTCTATAGGATCGTACCGCTGCATCCTTTACCAATAAGGAGGCAAGCACTAAAGTCTGGTTGATGCATCATGATCTCTGGGCCAGAGCGTGATTAACGGCTAGGATGCCCCGGATCTGGGTTGTCTGATGGCTGTAGAGGATCGTTCCTGTCTGGGCTTTGTCCAGCCAGGGTGGCCCAGAGGTTGTCTGACAGACCCCGAAACTCTTTTTTTTGTGCATTTTTGTCCCCTTCCCCCCTCAAAATCTCTTCAGAAATCTGCTTCTTGCTGATGGCGGGGGCTCATCCCCCGCAGGGTGCGGCGAAGCTGGTAGGGGCTCTCCGCAAGCGTCAATGAGCTGCCGCTGTCCAAGAAGTGTGTCTCCTCTCATTCCCTGCGTCATCCGCTTATAATCTTTGATAGTTTTTTTTCCTGAATTATTGTTGGGTGCTGATCCAGAAACGTAGAAGAGAGAAAAGGTAGTGATTTCATAGGATCTCGTTTATGTATCCGACTAAGTACTCTTTGTTTGGGTTCGTTTGATTTTTCAGATTTTCTAAATATTTTTTAGGAATTTTCTATTGCAAGTCTGCACCAATTTTACTGATTTGTGGCAACAAAGTGGCGTGCTGGCGGTAGCCGCAATTGCCCGTGTAACACCTGGTGGCCGGTGCAGGCAGGTACGAGTAGCCGCAACTTGTCCACTTTCATCCCGACAAGATCCCATTGTATAGATGACGTTCGTCCTATTCTTGGACAGTAAACTTGCCCCAAATGTTTCCATCTCCGACTTTTAAGATACCAGTCACTCCATATAATACATAGTGGTAATGCCATCTTATAATCTGCCGAATGCCTCTTGATCCACCATCGAGCTAGATATACAGGCTTAGTTAGAAAGCCCTATTTTTTAGGTATCAGACTACTCAGAAAGCACACAGACTTCAATTCAATGGCTGTGCTTGCATTTGCATGGTCTGCCGAATGCCTCCTGATCCGTCGCAACCGACATCGTTTACCTCTTGAAAAGGATTCTAAAGCAAGAGAAATATATGAACAGAAAAGGCTTAGCACTCGATCCCTGAACGGTGGCGAAACTCTGGACCGCTGATGGCCCATTTGGTGGAGGTGTTCACGGGAAAACGGGAGTTTCAGGGCATTTTGAACCTGGCGGTGAGGTCTCCTGAACTGTGTAGGCACTCACTCTTTGATACTGGAACTTGATACGTAAGAAGCCGTGGTATTGGTACAATCTTCTGTGAAATTTCTGCGTTCTAAATGAGCTTTCGTATTAGCTTGAACCGGTGTGGCTAGCTGATAATTGGCTGGTTTCCGCATAATCCTTAAACCCTGGATAGTACTAACTGAAAAATACTAATAATATTTCCGACCAAGCATAGTGAAACGACCCTAATTTATCCTAGGTAAAGTCAGCTTGCTGAACTTGATCACACTGGCTTGGGAGCGGTATTAGTCGAGCCACGGTGTTAGCAAAAACCCTAATATATTATAAGTTGCCACGGTGCCGATAAAAACCCTAATATTTTATAAGTTGCTCGTTTTTCGTGTGCATTGCATGGTACTGTCGTTAGCAGCTCGTCCATTCGTTCTGTAGTTCATTTCAGCGAGCGATCATTTGTTAGCCATTTGTCTATGCGACTGTGATTCGACGGGGTGGGCGTGGTGGAGAACGAGAAACGCAGAACCTCCGCTTTTCCTTTGTTTTTCCCCGTTCCAACGGGCCTAAAAGTTTCAAATATTTGATAATGGTTGGAGCGTATATTTGGGTAACAAAGAAGTACAGTGACATGACCAAAACCCACATCAGGTGCATGACATGTCGATAGGGTTGAACAAGCAGGCCGTGCGTGCCAAGCCGGTCCGAGGCATGGCACTGTAGGTCTGAACAAGCACGACACGGTCCACACTGTTCATGGGCCGTGCTGACCCGGCACGACGGTCCGTATTGTGCTTGGACCGCTACCCTGGCACGTGGGCCGGCCCGGCATGGCCCGTGTGCTGAGAGGGAGCCAGGGAGGGAGAGACACCCTTCAGACTTCAATCGAAAAAATACACACAATCACACATGCACAGATATTGCACATGAACATCAGAACATCTATCAGCAATTCAACATCAGCAGACAGGAGGAGGGAGAGGCGCCCTTCAATCGAAAAAAATACACACGATCTCACACATGCACATATATTGCACTTGCACATGAACATCTATTAGCAATTTAGCATCAGCAGAAAGGACAGGAATCAGTGAATCACACAAGAGATTACACCTAGAACTGCACAGATGCAACCCACCCTGATCCAAATATCATCCCCGACCTCGTCCTTGAGACCTTGAGCATGTGGAGCCATGGAGGAGCGTGGTCTTGCCGGCGTTGTCGAGGGCTCAGGCCGAGGATCTTGGCCTCCTTCTGCCACAGCCCCAGTGAGGCCAACACCCGTAGAACTAGTCCACCAGGAACATCGATCTTTGGCCGCCAGTGGCCTCCCTCTCTCTCGCTTGCGTAGTCGTGCGATGTGCCCGTGCGGCAGTGGCTGCGGCGTTGCGCTATGCGGCTATGCTGTGCCGCACGCCCGCACTAGGTCAGGCGAGGGAAAAGAGGAGTCGAGGGCGCGGGAGGGAGAGGGAGAGGGAGAGGGAGAGGAGGAGGCTGAGAGAGGAGGCCAGCGGCCGACGCTGAGGGAGGAGAGGCCGAGAGGGAGAGGAGGCGGCAGTGCCGTACGCGCGGGCAGGGAAGGCCAAAGGGCAAGGGGGGAAGAAAAGAAGAAACGGGACAGGCGACCGAGCAACGTGAGCAAGCGGGAGGCGGCCTAATGGGCTAAATGGGTTGGTCTTGGCCCGTCGGGCCAAACGGGCTCGTATCGGCCCGGTACGACACAAACGATTGTACTTGTGCTGCCTCCTTGATATGTAGATCGACACGATACGATCTATCTAATAGCCGAGATAGAATAGACCGCGTCTAAATGGATCAGACCGATTCGTGCCCCTGCCGGGCCGGGCATTTAGCCAGCACTACAAACGGACTGTTGACCGCTGAGAGGAAGTGTCATTACTGCTGCAGTGTTGTCCTCTCTTGTTCGCTGACCCTGTGGGCCCACCCCACTCCTCACTGTCTCCGACCTCGGTTTCCGCGCATAGAAAACGAGCTCTTCCGCCACCACCCAGCTCCAGTCCGCGCCGCTCCCAAACCCCAAAACCCTCGTCGTCTTCTTCAAATCACTCCTCCTCGCTCGATCTCCTCCCCATACCCTCAGACCTAGGGTTCCGGCGAGCCCCGCACCAATGTCCGGCGGCGGCGGCGGCGGCGACGATTACAAGCGCGAGGAGTCGGTGGCACTCCTGGTCATCGTCTCCCTCGCCGCGCTCTCGCTCCTTTCCCTCATTGCCGCCTTCGCCTACTACTGCTACATCACCCGCAAGGTCTCCCGCCGCCTCCACTCGCTCCATCTCCCCAAGCGCTTCTCCTCCCCTCCCCCGCCGCCCCCGCCGCCGCCCGCGATCCCGCCGCAGGGGAAGGAGAGCCCGTCCAGCAACTCCGCCAGCGACGGGGCAGCGGCGGGAGCGGTGGTGGTCGGCGCGGGGAGGGGGGTGCAGGTGTTCAGCTACCGGCAGCTGCACGCGGCGACGGGCGGCTTCGGGCGGGCGCACGTTGTCGGGCAGGGGAGCTTTGGGGCCGTCTACCGCGGGGTGCTCCCCGACGGGAGGAAGGTCGCGGTCAAGCTCATGGACCTCCCCGGGAAGCAAGGCGAGGAGGAGTTCGAGATGGAGGTGAGTTTGGGCGGTAAAAATCGTGTATTTCGGGTCCTTAGTGGTAAATGCTTGTCTTTTTTTCTGTGCTGGAATCGGGGCTGGGACAGAATTTACCGCGACCTGGTAGTGTATTTCAGTTGGTAAATGCTGGATCTTGGGGTGGTCATTCCGTCCTGGTGAAGTTTTTGCGGTCCAAATATGGAGACATTACGAAGTTTCCTGAGCGGAAATGGGGTCACTAGGAGGTGGGATTGGGTTGGCCGCTTGTCAAAGATCTTTCTAAAAATGGAGTGGTCGCTAGTTTGGAGCGTAAATGCGAGTTATTATATTGTCTCATTGGGTAAAACTTGGCATTCGTGAAGTTCGCCCGTGAAGGCTAGCCGTTTTTTAGCTCAGCTGTACTCTTTGGATTTGATTTACCTGGAAGATTTTAGCTATTTTCCATGTTTATTTAGGAGTCTTTGGCTGAAATGACACATTTTTTATTTGCAATAGCAAAACTAGCCCTGTGTCCGAAATGACAAAAATAACACCCCTACCGCGCTAGTTTGCTGTGGAAGCGACGTCAGCGCTCCCACACCATGATGAAGCGATCTGCCACGCCTCGGTCAAGTGGCGAGACGTCTTGCAAGAGCTAGGAGCGCCGCACGTTGCTTCCACGGTAAATTAGCGCGGTAGGGGTGCTATTTTTATCATTTCGGACACGGAGGGCGGCGCTGGGGGGCTAATTTTGCTATTTCATTTCAAAAAGAGGCTAAATGAGCCAAAAACTCGTTTATTTAGTTATAATGTCTTGAAAGTTGAAACCATATACGTGAACTGCTTAGTTGCTAGAACTTGAACCTTTGCAGTCTTCACTGCATGGGGGCTGTAAACTTTTGAGTTTGAGCTGGGGGTTGGTGCTATTAACTATTAAGCTGTCCTAATCAACTAATGAGGAATGTGACTGTGTGAGTGGGTAAAGATGGAACTATGGTGATGTTTGTTGTGAACATGTGATCTTTTTTGTAGGTGGAGCTGCTGAGTCGGCTTCGATCGCCTTATTTGTTGGGCTTGATTGGCCATTGTTCGGAGGATGGACACCGGCTACTGGTGTATGAGTTCATGGCAAATGGGGGTCTCCAGGAGCATCTCTACCCAAATGGAGGTATGCCCATCTTGTAACATCTGATTATATCTGTTTTGTGCATTTGATATTGTGCACAAATCATTAAGAGGGTTTTGACGTTGTTAGTGAAGCACTACAGCATTTTAACACCAGAATATGGGGTCAAATTGAGCTGAAACTATCCCTAGAGTTAGTTGGCCATTGGCTTTCGATGGCAAAACACTTCTGATCCAACAGCTACAATGTAGGGACCTAACTGAATTAAATAATTAATTGCTTAAGGACTAATACTAGCAGTATTAGGTTGAGAATTTTTATTTTGTTATACCTGTCCAAAACCCCATCTGTTAGTTGGAGAAAAAGAAGCACTGTTTAGTCTTGCTGAAGAAGCAAGCTTATATCTGATTGAAAGAAGGGGCAGTAAGCTTCAAACAGCAAACAGCGGAATAAACATCCTAAATTTGCTGCTTATGACATTTCAGCATCTGACCAATGAATTGGGCAGTTGAATATTTTGGGAAATATGCCATGGGGTTTTTTTATGGCCAGAGACCATGGTATACTCCTTTATTATCATTGCCAGCGTTTGGTGTGAATGTGTGATAGAGCAATCGAAAACATTTCACTCTAATGCTAATGTAGGAAACATTATTTACATATGCTCCAGACTACGCCTTTAGAAGGACAGAGTTGGAGCAATATAATTATGTAATTGGTGAACGTAGCAAATCATCTACCTCAAAGTTTCAGTCTCATGAAAAAAGACATGCACAATTGTCTTCCCAGTTTCTAGCACGGACACCTGCCCAGGGATATGTATGTATCTTTACAGACTGGCATTTGATGCCATAAGCAAGTGTACCCTCAATTTTAGAAGCTCATTGAAAAAGCACTTCACTGCTCTTTCAATTGATAAAGATTCTGAATTTGCATTTGACCAACATGAATTAGTGATTATGCCCAAATCATCCATGCGTTTTAAGAGAGCAATAGAAGTTACCTTTATTGATATCCCTTGTACAGTTGTACTGTGTTCATCTGCTGCTTGTTGCTTGACAGTGATAATGATTGACAATGACAAGCAAGCTAGCCAAGCCAAATATTCTTTTGATTTCATGGCATTGAAAACTCTAGATGATAAAACATGGTCATGAGATACACTTTTAGTTAAATTGTGAGGTCACCAACATTCCTAGTAAGGAAAAGAGGTATGGCATATATACTACAACTCTACAACTACAAGTCCCATCATCTTTTGGACATCAACATAAATGTTTACAATCTAGGCTGTTGATGAAGTGATCAGTGGCTCTGGCTCTATGCCAGTGCTGTGGGCCCATCATGAGAAGAAAAACAAAATTTTCAGCATGGTCCCTAGGTCGTTGATTGCTTTATCAATGTCACGGACCTCAGCAAGGTTGGTTAGGTACCTCACAAGTTTCAATATAGGTACGATCTTAAAGGTGTCATGCCTTTTGGAGTGTACATGAAGCATGTGTTATTAGGTCCTGTATCCCTCGGATCTAATAAATTATTTATGTTTCATGTAACTCTTTAGCTAAATTAGAGCTACTTTACCTTTTACAAGAGGAGATTTAAATATACTATCCACGCTATTGGCTTGGTTTAGTTGCTAAAGCAAACATGCTGACCCAATTTAGCTCGATGTGGTCGGTGGCGAGGTGGACCTGGCCGAGCGAGCTCTGTGGGAGATGGGGAGAGGAGAGGCGGCGATTGAGATATGGGGATATGAGCTCTGTGGGAGATGGCCAGATGGGGAGATGAACTCTGTCGGTGACTCGGTGTTGGGCAAGCTAGGCTGGCATGATGGGTTGGGCCGTATGCGTGTAATGCGTGGGCTGAGCTTTTCTCCTCTCCTTTTCTTTTTTTCTTTTTCTTTCCTGTGTGCAACGTGTGGGAATGCCGTATGCGTCGGCTCAGCTTCCGCGTATGGCGTCGCCTCAGTGTCCAGGCGGTGCCTTGGCACCTCGCCTCGTCTTAGCGCCTTAATAACTATGGCGGAGGGCCATGTGCGACGACTATTCTGTGGTAGGGTTTTTTCCGGGTTAGGATTTTGGGTTGGGTTGGCTCTGATACCATGTAGTATTTCAGGAATATTGTGTGCCCCTCTTGGGATCCCTACACATTTTATTTATAGTGTCAAATATTACAGTTCGACTCAAACATGACTTAGACTCTTACCTAAACTCTGGACTCTTTCCTAATCTCTAATATCTCCAACAAAAATGTTTTCTTACCAGTTAATGCAGCAGATAACTTTTTTATTGACGCTGTTCATTAAGCCAGTTTTTCTTGCGACTGATAGTTCTACAAAGCTGTTGTTGTAGGTTCCTTTGGCGGCATCTCAAAATTGGACTGGCCTACAAGAATGAGAATAGCTCTTGAAGCAGCAAAAGGTCTGGAATATCTTCACGAGCGTGTCACTCCACCTGTTATACACAGAGACTTCAAGAGCAGCAATATTCTCCTGGACAAGGACTTCGATGCAAGAGTCTCAGACTTTGGTTTGGCCAAGCTTGGATCTGATAGAGCTGGTGGTCATGTATCAACTCGAGTTCTAGGCACACAAGGCTATGTTGCACCAGAGTAAAACCAGATTCCTTTGGTTTACAGTCCTTTTGTTAACTGTTTCTTAATCACCTGCTAAATCCATTGTGCAAGAGCTTACCGATTTGTGCAATTCTTTTAGTGTTTTACTCAACTGATTATACTGTCTCTAATATGGTGCACATGCTATAAACTCTGTAGATATGCATTGACTGGGCATTTGACAACCAAATCAGATGTGTACAGTTATGGTGTTGTGCTTCTGGAGTTGCTGACTGGCAGGGTACCAGTTGATATGAAGAGGCCTCCTGGAGAAGGTGTTCTGGTTTACTGGGTAAGCATAACATGACCAACAGATTTGCTGATTGATGTTAGCTTTACTTTGATAGAATAGTGTATATCTGTTAGTCTAAAAGAGAATGGAACACTGAGTACTTCAGCTGCAAAAGATTAAGGTGGTTCCAAGTGGAAAATGAATATGTACTAATGTACATGTACTTCAATTCTTCTAAAACATGTACACGCACTTCAATTGTCTCTGCTCCATTATGCTATTCACTTTCATATTCTCGTGAGTCATGACATGTTTTAACTATGATCCATCTGCCTCTCTCTTCTTCTACTCGGTAGGAAAAAGTCAGCTTTCATGGTTTATTTTCAAGAATGATATTTGAACGTTACATATATCCAACCTTAACCTTCACCATTGCATTGATGCAGGCATTGCCTATGCTCACTGATCGAGAGAAAGTTGTGCAGATCTTGGACCCAGCACTGGAAGGTCAATATTCATTGAAAGATGCTGTTCAAGTGGCTGCTATTGCTGCCATGTGTGTTCAACCAGAGGCTGACTATAGGCCACTAATGGCTGATGTAGTCCAATCCTTGGTTCCACTTGTCAAGAACCGTTCTACTCCTAAAACGTGCAATCCTAATGTCCAAGCATCGAAGCCACTTGACTAGGAAAGCAAGTGCTTAATCTCAGATTTGGTGTTGGTATTTTCCGGAACTTCTGACGACTGCTGCTGAGATGATGGGATCAATATGCTTCTTGACATGATCTCTTCCTCTGCTGGTGGTTTGCTGATTTTGGACAGTGCATGGTAAGCAGGTAGTAGGTTTAGAATTTAAGCATGAATTTAGTTCGATGGTCCTGAAAACTAGTTTGAGTTTGAAGGGAAGTTCTATAGCATGTGCAATTAATGGTCATGTTAGGTGTTTGGGATTAGTACCTGTGGTTGTGGAAGTGCGTCATTACTCCAGATCATAGTGTTGTTTTGAGTTGGCAGAATTGCAATGTACTGCTTAATTTTCTTTTGGCTTGCCAATTATATTAGGTGTCCTGGAAGAATTATGTTGAGGGTCTTTAACTCTCAGGATAAGTGCACTGGTCTCGTCACCGTGGCCTAGAAGCATCATCGGTGTATTTTGTATATGTAATATATAGTAGGTTTCTGGAACTTATATAAAAAAAACCTTTCTGGTTGAGCAATTACATGCTTTTCCTTTCTCTTGTCAGTTCTCTTTAAGCTTCCAAGTCAATCTGCTTCAGAGAAATTTAATTTTCATTGTGTATGTGGCAAAAAAAGGGTTTAAACAAAGAACAGGATGGTAATGTTCAGGTGTATTCCAAGTTTCCAACACCAAACTATTTCAATTTTCAATGCGTTGTTGCAACAACTTGTAAGTTGAGACATTATTTATGTTTTCTTACTCTTTTTGATGGGAGGAGCCATGATTAATGTGGCTGATGGTGCATCACGTTTTTGCAGTTCAGTCTGATAGTATCAGGAACTGCAACTAACGGTTGGTCAGTTATGAATTATGATGGTTGAAACCTGAAGAATTATTCCAGAAGAACATGCGGCCGGCATAGACTAAAATTACCAACGTGATTTGCATATATCAGTTGCGTTTGTTGTCGCAAATCTAAAATATGCAATAGTGTCACAAAAAAAATGCATTAGTGTCACAAGAAAAGGTTAACCTAGAGCTTAGCTGATTGGATATACTCAGGAATATGGAATCCTCTGCCCTTTTAAACGAGGATTACTTCTATATTCTTCCAAAAGATAACATGGATTGTAAAATAACTAACCATAAATTTATCCTCCATGCAATCTTTTAAACGCGGATTACTTATATATTCTTCCAAAATATAACAAGGCTTGTAAAATAAATAACCATAAATTTATCCTCCATGCAATTTCTGATGAACTGTAGCAACCAGCTTTGTTTGGAACATAAGAATTTCGTAGGTTACAATGAACATAATTGATGTGCCCAAGTCATCAAAACAACACCGACTAATAATTCTAAATCAGTTGCTAAGGTTAGTGCTACAAACGGTGTTCGATCTTTTTTTAATTGGAGAAATTGTTGTTAATGCCGAGAGGGAGGACGGCGTAGGAAGTGAATATGTTGTGGATACTTGTGCGCCGTGCCGGCGGTGGCGGTGTACAAGAAAAGATGTACCAACCAAGGTGAGGGGAGGAAAAATCTAGCGCTAGCACGGGTAGATTTGTGCATGCCTGGAAAGAATGCAGCACGTGGAGTTGCTAAATCTTTCTTTATCTCTACACGTGAGAGGACCGCTGTCCTAGGAGTCCTTCACATCGTTGTTTCGGCGAAAAACACCTACGATTTACGAAATTACGTGTGGTTTTTATCTCGGCTGTTGGCAAATGTCGGATCTCCATTGAACGGACCTAATCATACGGGTGCGAAGCCGTTGGATCGTAGATTCGGCACGGGGCCTAGATCCACCTGCCCCACCTCCAGTTCTCCACGCCCCTAACCCCCGGGTTCCCTCCCTCGCGCCGCAGTCCGCCGCCTACCACGCTCGCCTCCTCCCCTCACACTCGCTCCTCCTTCCCGTGCGGCGCACTTGTTATGTTTATTGCTTGCAATGTTTCTTCTTTTTTTTTTGCTTTGGTTTCCACGAGCGTGCATGCGTGTAATTCCGTGCTATGTTTCTGGTTTATCTCACCATGGATCCACGAGAACAAAAGAATCAATGACAAAGGCATGTAAAATGGTACAGACAGCTGCTGTCTATAGCAATTTTTTATGTCACATGTAGACAGTATTAAAGACAACTTATACAATAGGTTGTGATGATACAGCCGACCACAGGATTGTAGACAACACACAATATTTTAATGCTTTTCTTGGTTTTAGTGATACAGTCAGCTACATGATTGTAGATAGCACATTTCTCTCTCTTTATTCTCTTTCATCGACATCAGCTTAAATCCTACGTGGCAGAGTCTATAGACAGCTGATGTAAGACTATTGTACATGACCTTAGGGGTTGCTCCAGATGGAAATCCCAACATGGCACGACAGGCCAAAAATTATAAAAAATAAATAAAAACATGGTATGATTAAAATCAACTTATTAAATTGTTACAAGTTAAGCAATACAACAAAAAGATTACAAATCATAAAATAAGAGTAGTGGTCTTTTTACAAAGATTATTCTCATTCTTGGAGTTAGAGCTGCAAAAACTTATTGCCAAGCATGTCTTAGGTCATGTACAATGGGCTTACACTAGCTGTCTATAGTCTCTGCCACATAGGATTTAAGCTGATGTGGATGAAAGAGAATAGAGAGAGAGAGAAATGTGTTGTCTACGATCCTGTAGCTGTCTATATCACCAGAACAAGCATTAAAAGACTGTGTGTTGTCTACAATCCTGTAGCTAACTGTATCACTACAAACCATTATATGAGTTATCTTTAGTGTTGTCTATAGGTGATATGAAGAGTTACTATAGACGGCAGCTATTATACCATTGTACATGTAAGGACATGATGGCTTACGAGCCCGGGAAGAAGTGCCACGGAGTTGAGCTAGAAATCAAGCACCAAACGTCAATTTTGGTTGGCTCAATCCGCCTCAACATCTGAGTCCGTATTGCTACCAGGGTTGGTTCTTTATTTATTTTTGGCTGCTTCGGGTTTTGTTTTTCCTTATCTGTGAGTCGATCAATTAGTTTAGTCCAAGTCCAATTTGTTTTTTTTTTCTTGAGTCACGGTCATGCATGCAAGACCGTATGCAAGAACATTGCATAAAGCCTTGTGGAAGTGGACGTTTATTTTTTAGAAATGCAGAAGACGTGATGGTCATCTGGTGAAAATCCATCTAGAGTTCGTGTGGTGCGTGATGATTGGAGGGGCGCCGTTTCTCTAATTCCCATGAATTCTGGAGGTTCAACTTCGTGATTCTTTCGTTTAGGTTGGTTCGCGAAGCCTGCGTTCTCGGTTTGCGTTAGATTGTTTCGGTCCTTGTAAACCGAGAGGAGATTGTTTTGGTGTGGCTGGATTGTTTGGGGCGTGATCTTGGAAGGCCGAGGTGAGTACACGTGCTAAGCAGCGTGAGGAGGTTGATTAGCACAAGCTAATCTCTAATACTACTGCTGCTCTTCGTGTGGAAGAAAGGAGGGACGTGACTGCAGGTTTGGCCGCGAAGGAAAACTAGAGGATTAGAGTGTGTGCATATATTCATACCTCTACTTCCTTGCTGCTGTGACCAAGAATCAAGGCGAGAAGATTGGTGTTGATCGAGCAGATCACACATCGACTACACGTCGGTCTGTATCATCTTGATATCACAGCACGGCTTCTCACGGTACGTGGAGAGTTTCTTTACTGATTTCAGATTGCTTTTGGAGGAGACGACAACATGTCGGGTGCGAGCAAGCGTAGCTCAAACCACGGTTCAAATCACGAGGAGGGAGTTACGGTGCTTGTGCGCGGCTCTACCCTAGCACCGGATGTATGTGCGCAGTTCGATGCTACAACACAAGACTTCCGCGCGTCGCGAGGAGGTGATGCACGCTCAACTTGGCGCTTAATTACAGGAGGTGCAGAATATGTTGAATGATTGCTTCAATGACAACACACGGCGGATGATGGAGGGCTTCAACAATCTGAACATGACCCTCCGTCGCTTAGAGGAGAGACTATCACCGTCCGGAGGGGCCGACGCACCAGTGCTGCAACTACCACTTGCACATGCGCAGCGTGCTGCACACCATGAAAGAGGTGACTACTACAATGCTAATTCGGAGGATGCCATGTCCGAAGATTGCGGGAGCATTCATCGACGTCTGAGGCGTGAATTCAATGATTGTCGAGGTAATAGACATGGTTGGCACCATGGAGGAGGTGTTGGGCATGAGGACGATGGTATCGGTAAAATGAAAATAACCATACCGGCGTTCACGAGCAGAGCAGATTTGGATGCATATTTGGAGCGGGAGATGCGCGTCAATTATATTTTTGACAACCACAACTACTCTGAGGAGAAGAATGTTTGTGTCGCTTCTATGGAGTTCACTAAATATGTTATAATTTGGTGGGATCAATTGAGCCAGATTGGAGAGCGTCCTCGTACTTGGGAGGAGATGAAGCAAACTTTGGTCGAATGAGTCCTCTACAAGCGAGGTACTCAAGGGGTTCTCATATCTCGGAAAAAAAGATTAAATCTCCTCCAAGAAATACACGGAGACATCTGTGGAACACATGCTCTTTCTTGGCAAATACACGGAGGCAAATACACCAGCCGACTCAAGCATTACAAACCACCACTCTTTCTTGGCTTTTTGCAACCTAGGGTCTAGATATCCTAGGACCGTTCCCAAAAGCACCAGGGAGTTTCGAGTTCTTTTTGTGGCTATTGACACGTTCACAAAATAGATTGAAGTTAAACCTGTGAACGGGATAACAACGAAAGCAGCCAAGAAATTTATGATGAAAAATGTGATCACTTGATTTGGTGTTCCAAATTGAATTATTACAGATAATTATACACAATTTTCGAGCGCAAAATTCCAAGAATTTTACGAAGAATTGAGTACTAAGCTATGTTATGCCCATGTCACCCATTCACAAAGCAATGAAGCAGTCGAAAGGCAAATGGCCAAATTATATAGGAAATTAAAACTCGAGTTTTTAACCAGCTCACAAAGCGCCCGGGGCTTGGGTAAAAGAATTACCCTTAGTATTATGGGCAATTCGCACGAGTGCTAGTCAGACTACATGCGAAACACCATTTTTATTAGTTTTTGGTGCTAAAGCCATGCTTCCACTTGAACTAAAGATTTGGTTGATAAGGGTAAAAAATTACAATGACTCTGACCAAGAACAATTTCGAGCTGATGACATCAACCTACTCGAAGAAAAGAGGAATTAAGCCTTAATTTGTTCGTCAGTCTACCAACAAGCCCTACGCAAATACTTCGATCGTAAGGGCCAACCTCGCAACCTTCTTGTAGGTGATTTGGTATTGGAAAAGATTCAATCTCAGCCTAATCGGAACAAACTTTCCCCTAAGTGGGAATGTTCTTACACAGTGGTCGAAGTCACGCAACCAGACTCGGTACGACTAGCAATGGAAGATGACAGAGTTCTTTCTAATTCATGGAGCATTGATCAGCAACACAAGTTCTATGTGTAACCTCCTATATTCTAAATAAAGTTTATGCTTTCTCCAATCTTTATTGCCTTAAAAATTTTATGAGCAATGCTTCGATAATTTTTCGATCACTTTTTAAACACTTGGTTTTTTTTACACTCGTCGAATAAGGGCAACATCACCTAGTTGAAGTCTTTCCTCTCTGCACGTGGTCCTGCCCACTAGATGGAAGTTCCTAGCGTCAATCTTTTCCTAACTTTAGCTGCCAACACATAGAAACTAGGTTCAACAAATGTGGTCGAAATAATTCTACGCAAGCTCTTTTTAATCGTTAACTTAGTTTACTTCTTCATTTTATTCGTGGGCGAAGGCCAGAGCACGCCATCGTCCCCCTCTCTACTTGTGTTCGGTTTACACCACAACATTGGCGCCGGCCAGGTGGGGCGTAGCTAATCAACGAAGGCTATGGCTCCTACCAAGAAGTACTCCAAGTCCACGAGGCCTCCTCTCGCTCCGAGCATAGGGAGCCATGGACGATCGGTCCGTTCAAGAAGCCCAAGGCATGGGTTATCTTGAGATTGAGCTATTCATCCGGGGCGTACAACGTCCTCGCATTCATTGCCGAGCATCCCTACCTCCATTGCACCACCGACGCGTCTCGCCCAAGGCAAGAGGCCCGAAATGTTGTTGAACCTCGGGGCCATCCACCACTCTGGGGGCTCGACGCTAATTGCAAAGCAATGGTGGAAACAGCTACAAAGCGGTGGTGGACTACATGATGGCCACGTGTCGTACTCCCAGACCTCAAAGACGTCTCCCGCTCCGGCAGACCCCTCGCCTCAAGTAGCCTTGACCCGCGCGGGGATTTTTCCTCGGAGGAGGGCCAGGGGGACATCCTTACAACCTCCCTCCACTCGCCCACGCGGCGGTGATGAGCGGGGCTCCTTACTGGCCAATGCACCCGCCAAACTCTGGATGGGGAGGAGCTCAGCCCTTTCCATTGCAATTCATCCCGTCGCCCCAGCCTCCGAGGCCTGAGTTCATACCCCCTGGAGCGGGCGCTCCGCGACCTCCCCTCCAAGCTCCTCCACCTGGGCAAATGCGCCTGCACCCGGAGATGGTGAGTCAGCTCCCCCCAGTAAGTGTTGGGCTCCATCCTCAAGGTGCTACATGGCCGGGGGTGACTAGGGAGCCCGTGAGGCCAAAAGTTGCTCCCGGTGCCCCTCTCAAAGACCTTCAAAGTGAAGGACCATTCCACCCGTCATGGCCCAAGTGCACTCATCAAGCCGTGAGATTCACATCAAGGAGGCCGGGCCGAGGCGATCGAAGAATTTTCTGCGGGCACTAGGCGTGTCCTCGTGCCTGTCGGATCCGCTAGGGGCGTGGTCACCACGCCACGAAGAAGAGGATCTTGATCACTAATCTCCCGTGGGATCAAGTTGCAAGTCGGCGCGGGTGCTCCAACTCGCCAATGCGCCAGCACCATCGCCACCGGTGGGCATCTAGCTCTTCCAGCTCAGAGAGCCCCACCACGCGCCGTCGCACCGCCTCGATCACCATCACCTCAGCAAGGGGCAGGGGCATCCTCGAGGCCGGGAACCTCTCGCCGAGACATCTTCAAAGCTCCATTTCAACCAAAGTTCCGCCAGCCCAATCTCGGGCCTTACGATGGGGACTCTGACCCCATACAATTCCTAGAAGTATACTCCACGGCGATTCGGGCTGGGGGAGGTGGAGAAGTAGAGATGTGCAACTGCCTCCCACTGTTCCTCTCCTAACAGTAGCGCTCTAGTTCTTCAACCAAAAGAAAGGCTCCATCTATTCTTGGGACCAATGAGGAAGAGTTCAACGCAAATTTCCAAGGAAGCTATAAGCGCCCATGCTCCCCAACCAAACTTTCTTGTTAAGCAACGGAAGGGTGAATCCACAAGAGAATTTCTTAAGCGCTTTTCTA
Organism: Phyllostachys edulis; assembly: GCA_036346405.1. NCBI lineage: Eukaryota > Viridiplantae > Streptophyta > Magnoliopsida > Poales > Poaceae > Phyllostachys > Phyllostachys edulis. The sequence continues at coordinate 72,534,050 of CM070561.1, forward strand.
AAGCACGGCGGTGTGGCAGATGCCCGAACTCCACATCATCAATGCGCAGCAAGAAGGGTCTGCTCCGGGAGAACTCAATCGTGCGCTTGGGAGAGATCCCCAAGGGCGACCCATGAGCTCTTCGAGGTCGTGGGAAAAATATGCCCGAGGAGAAGAAGACGACACGCTAAGAAGGATTTCTTCCACAGACGAAAGCATCTCCTCCAGAAGAAGTCAAAAAGCTCCCCTAGGAGGAAGGGCAATGACCAGGAGGGATCACTCTGGCGAGGAACGTGACTCCAAGATTCTTGTCAGAATCGACACCTCCTTCGCAGAGCTGCGGAGCAACTCCACCAGAGGATCCAAGAAGGAATCGAGACCAAAAGCCCACTGGAAGGGCGCCCGACGAAGGCCGCAATGAAAGGAGGGCAACCCAAATCAAGGAGGCGGACGCCGGTGTGCCTACCATAAGATGTACGGGCATGATACTTAATGAATGCTGCAAGATGTCAGCTAGAAAAGCTTCCTCGAACACGTACTGGGTCAGACGAAGGCGTCGCCGCCACGCCCCACGGCTCTGAGGCGATGCCCCCTTCAGTAATTCCACCACCCCAGCACAGTTCTCGGTGATCTACCCTGGCAAAGCATGCGATGTTGAGCATGAACTCCTTTCCAAGCACCGCAAAGACGAGTAAATGTCATAATAGGGCTCGCCTCCGGTCATGCATCAAAACGCCAACGGAAGGAGTACCGAGAAATCAACGCCGGGGGTGGCTCTCAAAGCGCCCTCCCAAATGGGCAAGCATTTCTCTTAGCTTCACAAATGATGATGCACAAGGCTTAAGGTTCCTCATGATGACGCCTCTTAGTAATCGCCACAATATCCAATGCGAGATCTCCGCATCCTTGTCGACGGAGGAAGCTCGCAGATATACTCTACTGCGTGCGCTCAAGGAACTATGGAGTCACGGGCTATCATCCCGCATCCTCGCCATCCGACGCCCTCTCGCCGGCCAGATTAGGAAAATCCATCCAACCCTTGGGAGGATCGAACTCCTCATGACGTTCGGATCACAGGAGAATCACCGACGGAAGCCGCCGAGTTCGATGTTGTTGACATCGAGTCCCCATTCAATGCCATCATGGGAAGGGCAACTCTCAACCGCTTGTGCAGCAGTACATCAAAACTACTGGCTTAAAGATACCAGTGCCCTCCAAGGCGTCATCTCCGTGAGGGTGATCAAGACTTAGCTGCCGTCTGTACCACAAAGCGCAGCTAACTCGGCGACATCAACTTTCTCGAACCCAAAGAGTCAAAGGAGGACATGCTCGCCTCTCACCAAGGCACACCAAGGATGTACCCTCCAAATGAGGTGCTCCTTAAGCCTCGCTCGGAGGGGACCCGCAGAAGTACGACTCTTCGACTGTGGTGACCCGGTCTCTTAGAATCGGGTCGTTATCCCAGAAGGATGGAGAAGGAGCTAATGGAGTTCTTAAAGTCCAACACCGCATATTCGCAGACACCGCCAAACATGACACTCCTTTTGACGCTCATGGGGCCTCTGCACCTCTCATATCGCGCCAAGGAAATCACAAAGAAAACACTTCGCCAAGGCTTCTATCGCTCACAATGGTGCGGGATGCCCTCGGCATGCTCAGAAGCGAGAGGATGCCAAAGATGGCAACCAATCGCGATCGATCATGATAATCCCCACGCACCATACCAATCACCGTTTGTCTGGGGAATGGACCTCGCCGCCATCCCCATCGGGCAAGGGGCTACAAGCGTCATGGTAGCATCGATGAATTACATCACCGAATGGGTAGAGGTGGAGCCCTTAGCCTCCATCACGCCGCACCATGATGAAATTCCTTTGGAAGAATATCGCTCGTCAGCTTCAGTTTCCTAGGAAACTCACGGTGGATAACGATACCAAATTCGACGCCCACCTTCAGAGATTTCAGATTCCATCGACCACCCTTCATTTGATACGGTGGCTCGTCCAAAAACCAACGGGCCGTGGGAAGAACCAATGGGCTAGTCTCGCAGGAATACGCCACCACCTTGAAACAAGTGCACCTGCCAGGAACCCGTAGAGGAGCTCCTCAAGATCCTATGGGGCTCAAGACGACCCCTAGTCGCTTCCATCGAACGACCCCGCTTCACTCGTGTACTGGGCTGGCTATCCTCCGCCCTGATCCGCCACCGCCTTCCAATCGGAATGCTCTCAAAGACCACTACTGCCCAATTCGCCAAAATGAGGACAACCGCAAGTGAGAGGCGGACTTTATGGCGAAATCCGCAAGTTTTTATGCTTAAGACTCATCAGATGCCCCGTGGCACCTATCGAGATGTAAACACCATCTTACTTAATGCAATGAAGACGGAAGTTCCCGCATGATCGCACCATTTATGCAATTATAACGTGGATCGAGGGTAGTCCTTAACACCTGCCGTTAAGGGGTTGACCTGCTTTTGTGAATGTCTTCAATTTTGTGCTCATTGACGATTGAGAGGTTTGCTTTCGACACGCTGGCGATAAGATAGGTCTCCCTAACACCGCCTGCTAGGAAGCGCACTGTCCTACAAGTCTCGCTTGCCTCACACAAGCTCGCTAACCCTTCCCTCGTGAAGGATGTCACCTGGGTGCATAGGGTGTACGACCTCCACGGTCTCCCCTAGCAAAGTCCATAGTGGCTTGGGCGTCCGCCGCCTCCACCATGGCAGCTCAGGTCCCATCGCCCTAGGGCATGAGCGACCACCCTCGTGGTGCGTGAGGGCGACGACCTCCGCGGTCTCCCCAACAAAAGTCCATGGTGGCTTACGTCCGCCGCCTCCACCATGGCGGCTCGTCCCATCGGCCTGGGCATGAGCGACCACCCTGGTGGTGCGTGAGGGCGCACGACCTCTACGGTCTCCTCTAGCAAAAGTCCATAATGGCTTACGTCCGCCGCCTCCACCATGGCGGCTCGTGTCCTACTAGACCTAGGGCATGAGCGACAACTTTGGTCCAGTACCAAGTTGATGGATGTGCCGAGGACTCGCCCCCTTAGACTCTGTGCCACGCCACGAACCACCTCCGAGTCCCCGCACACCTAGCTTCATTGCTTCGCAAGGGTTAACCACTCTCATGCATTCCCCGATCATAAAAAACCCACATACGGGGTAAAGGGCTTCATTGCCCTCATAATTCAGGTGCCTCACGACTTAGCCTCAGGCGCCACCGGTGTCAAGGGCACACGTCCGTGGTGCCCATGAGTTAGCCTCATGGGCACCTCCAAGTCCACTGGGGCTACCACCCCTAGGCTATTCAGCTGCCCCACCACTTAGTCTCGTGGATCAAGCGCAGATGTGCCCGTGACTTACCTGTCGTAGGGTACACGCCTAAGGTGCCCATAAGTTAGCCTCATGGGCACCTCCAAGTCCATCGGGGCTACCATCCCTAGTGGCTATTCGTGCCCCACGACTTAGTCTCGTGGACGCCCTCCGATGTGCCTATGATTTAGTGTTGTGGGCACACCTTCAAGATGCACATGAGTTAGCCTCATAGGTGCCTCTAAGTCCATTGGGGGCTACCACCCTATGGGCCATTCGTGCCCCACGACTTAGAAGTAAGTCGACTTTCATAGTTTGTTCCGAGTCGACTTGGCAAAATATTACGCGCCTGATTCTCGCGAGCCGAATTTGGCCAAGTCTTCGCCAAGCATATTCACAACGAGATAGCCTCAAGGCACCTTCATGGTCACGTCAATGACCTCAGCGGTAGCCTGCAGGCTGTCTCGCCTCTACAGTCGGCCTCGGGCAGCCGCCGAGGCCCGAGTCTCGGCTTAGGGCACCTTCACGGTCATGTCCAAATGACCTTTATGATGACTTCGTACCGCCGAGGGGGGCCGCCTGCCGTGCCTTCATCAACATCACCACCACCTCCTCCGAGCCCCGGCCGGCACTTATGCGCCAAATTTCACGGACAACTCCGGACTTGGGAAAATCAGCTCTTGATACTGGGCCAGTGATTGAGCAAGTGTTTGTCCCCAAGGGTCCGTGTTCAAAGGCTAATTTTGAGCGTCAGATGTACATCCTACAGAGGCTCTCGATCATGTCCATACGAGAGGCTTTGGGTGATCAGCGTGGAGGACCAAAGGATATCTACATATGCTCTCTATCTTCAAGGGTCATGGCCAACTACATGGCGCACTCCACTGCTCACAACTCGAGAAGCCGATGGTCGGCACCGTATGTGCCGCTTCAGAGACACCTACAGCGAACTCAAGGGCATGCTCATGGAGAAGCCGCAACCGGACGAGACAGAGAGAGAGCTGACACAGAAGATACTCATGGAGAGGCCCTCGCGGTGGCCTCACGGCTAGTTAAGCGCTCGCGCGCAGATCTCGCTTCGTGACGATCTCGTGGCGACTTACGCATCACGCTGGTGCCTCGCTCGCTCGAGGATGTCTCGGCGCCTTACCACGGGTACTTCGCCTCACGGCAATACCACGCTTCACTGCCGCCGCGATGATCTCAGGCACTCGCTCGCGCTTGAGCATCTCACAGGCCGCCTCATGCCCGTGCGGTGCCCTGCTCGAGCCTTATTGTTTATCATCAACAAGCAAACACAGATACTTATGGGCACTTGGAAATTCTCAACAAACAAGAGTTCTGACTACTCTTAATACACTCGATTTGATTAATGCTGGTCGGAGAAAGTAACACCACCTAGTTGAAAACTTTCCTCTCTTTTCCCCGTGGCGTGGTTGACTTGGTCTTACCGACTAGAAGGAATTCCCTAGCATTGAGCTATTTCTAACTCTTGCTACCAAGACAAGAAAATCGAGTTCAATAAGAAAGGCCGCATGAATTTTAAGCACTTTTTCCACCATTACTTAGTTTATATAATTAAACTAAGCAAATAGTCGTATTATGATAAAGTTATAAATACGACTTCAATTTTTAGTCTTAAAATTCAATTCTCATTTCTGTTTTTGTCTTGTGAGTTACTGACTACTCGAAGAGACAATTTGCGGAAAAATGAAGATTTATATTCATAAGCATGAAATTGTTTTTACAATCATAGGCCCTATGACAAACTACTCTCGTGGAGGAGACCCAATCTACATTTCCTCTACGACCTTCTTGCCGACCGACTGCACCTCTTCGATTTGTTCTGCTGCCTCCGCTTCAGGGCCGTCAAAGTCAGCTTCGACTGGTTGAAGACTAAGACTACGATCATGAGCCTTAAGTTTTTTCAAAGCAAAACTTATTGCACTTTCGACCGCCTGTCTTATCGAGTCGGCTTGGTTAGTCTTTAGAGTCGTTATCAACTCCTAGAGAGTTCCAACTTGCTGTCCAATTGTGCTCGTATGTCCGACCATGGTGTCTTCAAGAGGAGTGGCCTCCTTAGTACCGAGTCCACTGAGCACACTATTAAGGAGAGAAATATTGTTTTGAAGGTTGATCTTCGTAGCCTTCATTTCCTCCTAACTACAAGTCAAAGTTTTCTGAAGTCGTTTTATTTCGACTGCTTAGTTTAGTTTTGGCCAAAGATATACTATGGTTTTTAATTAAGTTTAGTTTAGCCACTAGCTAGAAGAGTCATTCACAACTTGAGCAATAACACATACCCACATCGTAAGAGCCAACCACCAAACAATCACTTATCACTTGGTGATTTTTCTTTTGAAATGGACTAAATGGTACAATTAGATAATAATTAACAGCTTATTTTCAGTTTTACCTAAACTTCTCAAAAAAATTGTTTAATTTATCCTAAGGACAAGAAGGGGTCAAGTTAGCAAAGCAAAGCAAAGCATAGGTCTCACCGTCGAGCTCAACGCTCTCGCTGCTAGATCGGTCGCCATCGATGGAGCTGTCGTCCGGGGAGAGGGGGTGGCCGAGGAGGAGCACGGTGCGGGGAGGACAGGTGGCTGGGGAGGAGGGCAACGGGGGGAGGAGGGGCGGCCAAGGAAGAGGGCAATGGGGAGGAGGGGTGGTGCTGGGAAGGGGCGACCGGGGAGGAGAGGAGTCATGGGGAGGATGGAGCGGCCAGGGAAGAGGGCAACAGGGGAGTGGCACTGGAGGAGAAGTGGCCGGAGAGGGCGGCACTGGGAGGAAGGCGCCGTCGGGAGGAGCGCGGTGCGGGGAGGATGGGGCGACTGGGGAGGAGGGCAACGGGGAGAGGCCAGGGAGGAGGGCAACGGGGGAGGAGGGGTGGCACTGGGAGGGGCGGCTGGGGAGGAGGGGAGGTGCGGGGAGGATGGAGCTGCCAGGGAGGACGACAACAGGGGGAGTGGCGCTGGGAGGAGAGGCGGTCGGGGAGGGTAGCACTGGGAGGAGAGGCGGCCAGGGAGGGCAGCGCTGGGAGGAAGGCGCCGTCGGGAGGAGTAGGCGCCTTAAGGATTTTTTGGAGGGGATAAGGTGGAGAGAGGTACCCTTGCGCACCTATCTCCTATGTTCTTTTCATCATCCTGCCCAATGTTTTGCCAAATGTTTTGGCCAATGTTATTCCCGGCAGATATATCGACCTAGTTGAATTTTTTAGGGTAGATGTATTGTAGCTAATATAAAAATATAGCCGGCAGATAAGTTGTTGTAGACAATAATTATTGCCGGCAGATAACCTCACCCTTAATCTCTTAGATATTCCTGACACATGTTTTGCCACTCATCCCAATTTTTCTCGGCGGATTATTGCCCTTAATACTATGCCATGATGTAGTGATTAGGGTTTCGGCTGTGTTTGTACCATTTGTAAAATATAGCAAATGAGTTCAAAAAATATAAAATTTTATGTGAATGCTCCTAACACAGTGTACTTTCTTGTGTAATTTTTTTCTTCATAATTTTACTCATTCTAATTTTACCTCGCAATTTTATTTAAGTATACTGATTTTATCCTGCCACATGTCACCCTTCCCTCCCGCCCACATGGCCCCCTCCCACCAAATTTCTCTCCTCCTCAAGACAACCCTCCGTGGCCACCTTTCAACCGCCCATCCTCCTCCTCTCGCACATATGTCGACTCGTGGTCGTCCCCTTGCCCGCAGAAGGTCGCGAGACAATGCATCTGAAATTACCGGTGCTAACGCAACGGCTCCTCCTTCGCTCGGCTATAAATACTGAAATCTCGTAGTCGCTCTTCGCTCATCCCAATTGTGTTTCGCTTCTCGTTCTATCGCACATCGCTGAGAACTCAGAGAACTTAGCATAATTAATTTTTTTTGGAGATCAAATATTTGCTTCTTGCTCGTTGCTCGGCTTTTTTGATAGCTTACCCCCTCAAAGGGCAAGTAATTTGTCGGATGCTTTTGTCGTTATTAATTAGTTTAGTGGTAATTAGTTTGTTCACTGGTAATTAATTAGTCATAATTAGTTTAGTGGTTATCAGTCCCGCATATTAAATTAGTGCGAATTAACTAGTCGTAATTTATTTAGTGGTACATAATTAGTCGTAATTAGTTAGTTTAGTCTCTATTAATTAATTTAGTGCTAAATAATTAGTCGTAATTAGTTTAGTAGTTATCAGTCCGCCATATTATATTAGTGCAAATTAACAACTCGTGTAATTAGTTAGTTTAGTGGTAATTAATCAGTCGTAATTAGTGGGTTTATCCGTAGTTAGTTAGTTCAGTGGTACATAATTAGTCGTAATTAGTTTAATGGTTATCAAGCTGGCATATTATATTAGTGCAAATTAACTACTAGCAATTAGTTTAGCGGTAAATAATTACTCGTAATTAATTTTTGGAAATTGATGGTAATTAATTAATTATTCCTATTTAATTACACATATGTAATACATCACTTGCATGGCGGGCGACGCGAATAACCAGCTTCTCCCGGTGGCATTTGCCATTGTGGAGAGTGAGAACACATCCAGTTGGCTGTAGTTCCTAGCGAACGTGAAGCGGACAGTCATGGGAGACCAGCGCAACGTATGCCTTATCACAGACCGCAATGCTGGGTTGTTGGCGGCCATCAACACCATGCAGTATGGGACGGAACCCCCGAACCAGTGGAATGATGTGCAATCCAGGTGGTGTATGAGCATCTTGCATCTAACTTGTTCAAGCAGTTCCGTAGTCAGGACATTATGAAGACATTGAAGGCATTGTGTCTACAGAACCAGAAGTGGAAGTTTGATTCCATCTGGTGAGATCTCGAACATCGGACTACGAGGCATACAAAGGAGTCCACTCCGGAGGTACTGGAGGGAGAGCAACCCCGCAGTGCCATAAGTTTCTCAGAGTGGATTAATGGCCACGCTCCTGAATTGGAGAAATGACCCCTTCTCTTTGACACAGAAGGTGCGAGGTACGTGATTATGACGACCAATATGTCCGAGGTGTACAACAGCGTCCTAAAAGGTGTGTGGTGCTTCCCTATCACCGCGATCGTCGCGGAGACATAGACTCGCATTGTTGGTTATTTCGTCAATAGAGCCACCGCAGCCAAGAGACAGATGGAGGAAGGCCAAGCAATGGTCCGAGAACATGCAGAGACACATGGACCAGAAGATGGAGAAAGCCCGGATGCATCGGGTGATCGATGGCCTCAAGAGAAAGTACGAGATTAGGCTTCAGCAGAAATACGTCAACAGTCATGCCAGGGGGAAAGAAAACAAGCATGCATCCTAGGTGATGTGACGACATGCACCTGCAACAAACCATGCTAGCACGTGTACAAGGCGTGTGTGCAAATGAGGCAGATGTGTACGCCGTACATCTCCGAGTAGTACGACATGCAGCACCTTTTCGGTATGTGGAGCACGGAGTTTCACTCGTACGGCTTGGAAATGAACTACAATGATCTTTGACTGGACATAGTGCAATGGGGCCCGAACAAGGATTTGAAGACAATAGGGAAGGGGCGACGACAGACGCGGCGCTTTCGGAACGACATGGATACTAACCAACGTACCAGTATTAGCTGCACAAACAGGTGCAGGATATGCAAGACTCCTAGGCACTCAACGAAGGATTGTCCCAACAGACCGAACTCGTCTGGTCGTTATTCGGTGTCATAATGTAATGTTTTCTCTGTCTTATTTTCTTATGTACAGCGAAACTTGTACGAGTTATGCATAATTTGCATTTTTCTACGTTCTTCATTGTATGGTGTACTTACATCCTTACTACGTTTTTCTTATGTCGCAGGAAATAGACAACTTCAAGGGGAACTGGCTATGGCACCGCGAGACTACTTGCACACACCTCCAGAGACGATAGATCCAACTACCCTCATGAATAACATTGTTAAATAGGAGGCTCTTTAATACTGTATTGTACGACAGGATAGATAAGATAAGTAGGGAAAAGTATAGTATATTTGGAGTATATTTGGAATATCCCACAATCTCCTCTAGATCGCTAATATACCTTGCTATCAAGACATGTATATCACCAAAATGTAACCCAGGATGTTTACATACAAGCACGTCTCCTGAAAGCAACATATTGTATATCGATGTCTCCAATGGAGTTACAATGCGTTTTTTTTCTATACATTATAAGTCACATGAAATCATGAAACCCTAATTTCTATAAATTATACGACAGTCATTTCTATAAATACGACGCGAAATTGTGCTAATACTGTCAAAAATTCGATTACGCAGGTTCTTGCTTGGAGAGATACGTATCATTACCTGTCCAAGCAAGCCCTAGAAATTTTTTGTAATTAAGATGTCGCTGAGTTCCCAACACTCCCAACTAGTCAAGGTGGTTTATCTGTCAACCTGAATTAGAGTATCTACAACAATCCACCTCAGCTGTTACTAAGAGCTTGCCACATCAGCATTTTGATGATGTGGAAGAGAGAAGGGGAAGAGAGAAGGTGAAGCTGTTTCTATATGAAGAAACTACCAAATTGCTAATACCAAGACATAAGTAACATCAAAATACTCTATTGGAGCCTTAGTTGTTACCTAAACACTTATTTTGTGGGTCCCACTGCCTACCAACAAAATATCAACTGGATCTGGTGCGCAGCCCGTCTTCAGAAATTTTCATTTGAGCGCGCATCAAATGTACCACCTCATCAGTTAGGGACCAAGAAATGTATGGTGCTCAATTATTTATCTGCACAGTACTTGATCTTCCAGGTGTTATTTTTTCTTATGGATTCAAACTCCAGAAGAAGCCGTTTGCCTTCCCTTCTGGAATCTGGACTTCTCTTTGTGGTGACTGTCACTCGGTCATAATTATGTGTTGGGAAAAACCGATATACTACACAACAAGTTCAGTCACCAAAATGTCATGGTTCTCCATGGAAAATAAATAGTTTCGCTTTCAATAATTTGTGTTTGTGTTCAATATACTTGTCCTAGATGATATGATAAATGAGCCAAAACATATAGGCTACAAAGTTGTACCTCATTGTTGATCATCAAGAATCATACACACTTGTAGTAATTAAAGTATTAGATACAAACTTAAGAAACAATCCATTGGAATGCTTGTTTCTTTTTATTAGATTGAATACTCTCTCTCCTCTTAGTAACAAGCTAAGAAACAAACTATTGTAGATGCTCTAGATACACTTCCAAAAAGTAATATGAGCTTTTGTAACTTCAAGATACCGCATTTCCTCTTCAAGTACCGTTGGCGAACAATAAACTCTGGATTTTGTTAAACAATGCACCAGCATTACCATGATACATGCACTAATTATGTAGCTTTCGTTTTCAGTTGATGCATAAGTTGCCACAACGTGGATAACCAGAAAAGCCATTAACATATCATAGTCTAAAAGAAAACGTACCCAAAAATCATCAATAGCAACTATTTGGCAGTTGCTCGGTTTTCGCTGGCAAAATGAAAACAGCAAGAAAAAACAAGTAGCAACAGCGGGTGGATTCAAGTCTGCTTTAAGTCCGGAGATTTAAAATATGAGAGCATTAAGCATTGTGATGGAATTATAGGTGTACAAGGTCAACTCCAACGGAGGCAAAATTGACAGTGCATTTGGTATCCAAGAAACATACAATTCCATGATCCAGATGGAACTTAAGTGAAGTACTAAAGGACAACTGGTTTGCTCTCAATGATTACAACGTGTTCGCTTGGGCCTTGTTGAGGATGACACCCTCGTACTTGACCTGGAACCACTTCATGGCATCTTCCTTGGTCACCCTGTGCTGGATCCCGACACGAGACTTGCACCTACGCCGGCGAGCGACACGGTATCCAGCACGCTCAAGAACAACATAGAAGTCCATGCCATAAATACCAGTTGACGGGTCATACCTGAAAGAAAAATAATCGAGTTACTTCTCTACACATTAGCGCATTACTCTTAGGATGCAAACAATACTAACATATATAGCTATAAGTAGTCTGCAGTGCACAACACAGAAAGATGTTTCAGAAAAGAAAGGGGCTGTGATATACAAAGTATAAATGATCTGACAAAGAAAATAGTAGCCGACAGTATTATCTCAGCATGAAAATATTTCATTCCTACACTTGAACATAGGACAAACAATATTCTAGTACCTTGTAAGGTAAACAATACCAACTGTGCTTAGGCTACAATCACTTGTAAAATTATAGCCCCCATTATTTTGCATAGAAATAGATTGAGAGCTTGATAACTCTAGCCAGCAGAAAATTTTAGAATGCAAAACCAAAGGCCAATCCACTAGGTGAAAATGGAAGCAATTTTGAAACTTGGTTTCTCTATTAAATATCACATAGTTTATGAAGGTTATATTTTAACTAAAAAGAATGCATTGCCTAAACAGAGATAATATATAACGATCACTGGTGAACATTTTAAGAAAAATAGGGCCACACTGAAATAAGTGACATCTCAAACTAATCAAACTTGATGGACAGTAATAACAAAAAATTTCATCCTGATTTCACATTTCCCCACTTATAGCAAAAAGTTTCGTAATAACAACTAGTTGGCCCAATAGCAACTTAAACAGAATACTGCATTAAATACTACAAGTACTAAATGCATAATGGTTTTTCACAATACAGCAAAAAACTGCAGTATTCACAGACTGTAGTATTTCATGCCCGGTACATTGAACTTGAAGAAATGAAGACTAGTTTTCAGATACTGCGGTTTTCAAATACCATTACATCCAAACAGACCTTATATTGTGAAAGCATGTAGACTTGTATTTACAACTAGTTCACATTGGTAAACCAAAATATCTCAGTATTTCACAACTAAGATACAACAGATGTGATTTGGAGCCATTTATGTAGGGAAAGATAATCAATCATGACCTAAGATCAAATTCAGTGGTCCAAACAAAACAAATAAGACAATTCACACAGTTTATAGCAGCAAAATGTTCTACCAATATTAAATGTGGAAAAAAAAGAGCATCCAACAAGTGCATATCTGTTCGTCTGCTACACAAGAATACCTAAATAAGAGACCAAGCCCTAAGCCACTGTAAAATTCCACAAATCATACTATGTATATGAATGACCAGAAATCTTCATTATCTTACAATCAAGTAAATTGGGCTCTACCATGCTCAAGTGAACCAAGCCATATCATAACAGAATAAACCCTACTCATGGCAACAGATAATCCACATATTGAAAGTGTAAGCAGAAGAGGACTACAGGACAGGTCATCTTACTTGATGCCAAGATCAATGTGCTCCTGGATACCGAACCCAAAGCAGCCAGTGTCACTGAAGTTCCTCCTCAGCAGCTCGTACTCCTTCACCTTCAGCCCGCTCTCCAGAAGCTGCATCGCCTTCTCGCCCCTGACCGTGACATAGCAGGCGATCTTCTCGTTACGCCGGATACCAAAAGACCTCACAGTGTACCTCGCTGCAAGATCACACCCCTGGTTGCTGAAACCATCTCACCTTAATCATCGAACAAACTTTAGCTTGCAAAGAAGCTCTTTCTTACCCTTGGAGAAGACCGGCGACTGCCCGCTCAGCTGCTCCAACACCTAAGAGACGCAGAGTGGGAGAAAAAAAAATCAACAATTGCATCCAAAAAAAATAGGAAAAATAATTGTGCAAGCAAGCATGAGACTGAAACTGCAGAGCACTTCTTGACAGGTTTCCTTTTGAGGTGAGTTGCGCACGCGTAGATCTATAACCGCACGCAGTATAGCAAATCGAGTATAACAAAGGAAGATTTTTTTTTTTGAGGTGCTCGTGTCGGGATGGGTGGGTGATTGGTTTTGGTGGTACCTTGGAGGCGCGGGTGAGTCGGTCGCCACTCTCGCCGACGGAGATGTTGAGCACGAGCTTCTGCACCTTGATCTCCCGCATCGGGTTCGACTGCTTCTTCTCCGACGCCTGAGAAACCCACGCACGTAAGCAACCAAACCACCACGGGCGCACGAACTACCAAAGATGCCAAAAATGCGCGGCATCGGCGGCGGCGGGACTCACCATGGTGATACGGGAGAGCAGAAGGAGGCGGCGGCCGGTGGAGAGGAAGGCGAAGAAGAAGGGTTTAGGCGATGTTGGGGGTGTGGCTGCGGCGGCGGAAAACCTAGAAAATAGATAGCGAACGCGCGCGAGGCTCTGGCAGAATGGCGTGGGGGACCTGGAGCGCTCCGATCGGGGAATGGACGGCTAAGATGTAAGCTCGGCTCACCTCAAGTGAAGTGAGGTAAAAATTAGGAATATGCCACTCAGTTTCCTTTGCAAAATGTAATTTCCCATCATTTTATCATCCGTTTCCATTTATCCTCAAGTGAAGTGAGGTAAAAAATACCATCAACAAAAAGATCCAAATGACAGTATGTGATGGTGCTGAAGGAGTTGCCTGATCTGCTCAAGCCGGGCATGACGAATACAGGGAGTCAAAATGTCAAACACTGAAGCCAAAATGCTATTTTTCAGATGTTATTGGGACGTGGGTCGCCACTTGTTTATGGTGACGCCTCCTGTTTTCACGGTATACGCTATATTCAGTCATGAATTAAGCTCCCACCTGTCCCTAAAACAAAGGTATTTTTGCCGTCCCTCTGAGCAGCAAAATTGGCTTTTTTTGGGTACCATTTGAACTTTATGTTTTGCTCACACAGTCACGTCTATTGAAAATTAACCACTTATGCCTTTGTGCCATTTTAGAAGAAGTGTTGTGCTGTATTGCGGAATCAATGGAGTAAAATTTATTTACTAAAAATATTTCTCATTTCCAGCAGGTTACCAATCAGTAACTGTGGGTAAAAAAGTTGGGTATAATATCGCAAATGCCCCAAAATATTCTAAATGGTATTTGTTTGAGTTCTATATTATAATTTTCTTTTCTTTCTAAAATTATAAGGAAATATCTTAAGAGTATTACCAAATGTGCTGATGCGACCGAGAAAAATGAAAAGATGGAGTGAGCGATAAGGCGAGACATCGTGTGGATTTAACACGTGAAGAAGTTAAAGTCTGATAACGATATTACAAAGTATCATTAGTAATTCATGTCCATAGTGTCCTATGTGTATATGGTGAAACCAGTGACTTTTCTCCTGGATCCGCTGCTGCCTACCCTTTCAATCGCCTAGCCATTCAAATCTCATGTGCCCTCTTCCCGCCCTCTAGCCATTTCGTACGTCACCTTGTCGGAGGAGGACCCCTATCCTACCGTCAACGGCGAGAAGGTGGTATGTCACCAAGCCTTATTGCAGTCTCCGAGCTCTTGATTTTGCGTTTATTTTGATTGTTTGCTTAACCCATCTTTTTCCTGCCAAAGGAGGAGGATGACAGCGAGCGTGACTTTGGAGATGGGCCGCCCTCTCCCGGCGACAATGCTGACTCCGATGACGAGGTGACCCCAGTGAGGATGCCGATGACAAGGAGGAGCACGACGAGCCCGCTGACGGCGAAGACGTGGTGCATGTTGCCGGAGAGGGACATGTCGCATCTCCTGCGGTGGACTCCACCTTGATTGTGGGCGACGAAGAGAGCACCACTCTCGCCTCGACGCCACCCACAACACCGCCTACGGATTCCAACGACTCGACGACCACCACTGCTTCAGGTCGTGGGTTACAAGAGGTGGAGGTCGGATTGATGGTGTGTGATACTATCATCTTTTGGTTTCAGCTTACTTAGTTTACTATGGTTAATGTTAGTATTGGGACTATGCAGTGCAGGGGCATGTTCCACTCCTTAATTCCCGTGCACTGTATTGTATATCAAAGGCATCCTAACAACTCTGAATTCCCACTATAATCCTTAGTTCCTAGAAAATAGGTCAATAATCGACAGAGAGAAAAGATATGCTCTGTTAATTTGGCAAGACATGATTATGATGGTGCAAATTAATTAAACATCTACTAAAGTTATTACAGTGGTTTACAACTTAGTGTCAGTATTACGACGAATACAACTCTATTGTAAAATTATAGTATCTAGCAATGTAATTATGTGGGGTTTATAGCTGGTTTAGTATTGTTGCAGCATTGTGACGATCCTGCCTTCAGTTTGTATTCAACGTTCTGTTTGGAAGAGTCTCATTTGCATCTGTGATATTAAGGTAAAGATAATATGCAGTTCACTCTTGAATACCTTCCATTAAGCGAAATTAAGTTTCTAAAGTGGTTGTGGCATGGATCCGCGCGGTTGTAGCAGTTTCCCATTGCTGAAAGGCACAAGGGTCCACCCCCTACTTCCTTGTGGGAATGAAGACATCCATGGCCCCTGAACCTGAACCGAAGACAGCAGACTCGACTCTTGGAGAGTTGGAGACCCTGAACAGACAAAACAGCGGTTGTGGTTGTGGTTGTTCTCCGGCTTTTGCGTTCTTGGTGGAGTTGGGGATTGAGGTAAAGCATATGCCTCATTTATTTTTTAGGTAGAGCATGTGCGTCATTTAGATATCTTGATTGAGGTGAATTCACAAATTGCACATGTCTATTGATGGCCGAATTTTATCTACTACATGCTTTTATGTCAACAGGATGATGATACTGCTCCCCTCTCTCTCTCTCTTTTTCAATAGCACCTGAATTTTGTTTGTGCGTTCTAGACCTGTTCAAATGGGTTGTGCTTGTCGGGCTGACCCGAAGCACGACACTGTTAGCCCAGCCTAGGCCAAGCATGGTTTGACACCTAAACGGGTCTTACTGGCCTGGCCCGACGCATCGTACCGTGTTTGGGTCGTGACATCGGCCCAACGGGACGACCTGGCATAACACGCACAGTACTATGCCTAGCGCGGCCCGACCTAGGCACAACACGACTGACACGACTCGGCGCGCAGCGGCAGCGGCCACGAAGGAGGAGGTGGCGGCACGCATCGGCGGAGTCCGCGACAGTGGGCACATCACCTTTTTGTAGATGAGTTAAACATGTCGACTCTGGCCTGTCAAGCTAACTGTGTCCAAGCCAGCACGACACGGCCCATGAATTTAGCATGTCATGCTTAGATCGGTGGCTAAGCTAACGGGTCGACATAGCACAACCCATTTAGCTTGTCGGGTCATGCCCAAATGGACCCATGTCGGGCTATACCTAAACGGGCCCATGCCGAGCTATGTTGAGCCGCCCGTTTGGACACCTCTAGTGCATTCTTATGTGTCGTTGTGGTCCAGTGTATCACCATGTCGTCCGGCAATGTGGTGTATTTTTGCTGATGTCTTCAACCGTCCACAAGGGTCGTTGGTTGGTATGAAATACTCATCGTATTGTATTCGTGTTGTTTTTTTTATAATGTTCGCCATGTAGATTTTTTTTTTTTGGCAATTGGCTCCATGCCACTAGTCAAATCTCAAATTCTAAAAATACCATCGAAAACTATCTTATTATAAATATGCCACTGCTTCATGCATTTTTATCTCGAAATGCCACTCTTGTTACCTTTCATTGGCTAGCTATCTAGTCAATACCTTTGACGGACGCAAAATGATCACGCTACCCTTAATTGTACAATGCAGGAAATGCTATGAAGAGTGCTATGGTAGTCAACGGAGGGAATACTTGGCTCCAAAAAATCTGTGGGCAAGCAGATTGATTGGATGGGAAAAGGATACCAAATTCAGTGGAATGCAATGAATACTTGTTTGCGTACCAAATCTGGTGATTTATATTTGATGAAAACATTGGGGGAAAATAATACCACATAATAAACTAACTGCAATTGCCACTTTGATTAGTAGCATGTCTTGGACATCTCGAGTAGTACATCGACTATCTTAATATCACATGTTTCAAAGAGGAGATTGAGAGACAGTCCGGGGGCATTTGTTGTCATTTTGAATAATACGACATGATTCTCTAACGACTGGCGTCAACACAAGGCAACAGGAATAGCATTTCGAGATGAAAACGCACGAAAAGATATATTCACAAAAAGAGGGTTTTTGACGACATTTTTAGAATTTGAGGTTTGACTAAGGGTATGAAGCCTACTTTCCAAAAAAAAAAATTCTACAACGATCAGTTTTTAAGCATAGCAGTAATTATTTTTACAGAAGTGACTGGTGTGATCACCCATGTTGGGCCCATGGATTTTGTTATTGTTTTCCCACAAGGCATCAGGGAGGTATTACGCTTCAAATTATTTTTATGGTTCCGTAACGTATATGTACAAGTTTTGACATGGTGCTCAACCAGAATGGTTGTTATCACAATCGAAAATATTCATTTATTGTTTCCGGCTACAATATTTTCATCGTGCGCCGCCTTGATGAGGTCGTCGAACGTTACAAGGGGCAACTTATAGCAGCGGAAGCTCACAATCCGTAAGTACACTTCACAAAATTTTGTATTATTTCTGTGTCAATAAAGGGTTACAAACGGTGTTAGACTAACATCTAAAAAATGACGGATTGTGTGACAACTACATTGGGAAGCACCCTTAGGTTTATGCTCACTGGTGATCGCCACCATTTTGACCATCTTGAAGATATTTACTAAACCTGCTCTCCTTTTTTTCTCTAGATGTTTAATATGAAACTCTTGTAATCTCATTTTAAATAAAATTTGGACGCAAGATGGGAGGACGGCCTTACGTCATGATGCACCTTACTCATGAAGCTGTGAATAATGATATTCTCTTCAGGAGACATGGCCTCGATGCCCAGAACTTCACAGTCCTCACCTGTGATCAGCCCCCTGCAAAGAAGGCCCGACTAGATAGCAATGAGAATGAAACACCTGAAAATTTCAAAATTATTTCAAATTAGTTTGAATTCGAGTTTGAATTTCAGTTTCAAATCCAAATCAGCAAATTTCGGCAAAATTCGTCAAAACTCAAAATCCCAAACCCCAAACCCGCTTTCCCTTCTCCCACCCCGCTTTCTCCCGGTCGCGCCCTTACCCGAGCCGTCTCCACCCAGGCTTTGTCACGTTGCCGCCATGAGGAGGCGGCCGCCACCGCTTTTGGCCGCCTCGTGCCAAAGGCGCGACATCTTGCGCCACCACCGCCCCGCCACCTCCTCGCCTTCAATGCGGTTTCCCGAGCCGCCGCCACACGCCTGCGCACCGCTTCGATTAGGACAGATTCGCGCGCCACCTCCCAGATCGCTTCCAATGAGAGGGCCGCCACATCATCGACGCGACCCACGCCCCCGTCCGTCCAGCCCGCCGTCTGCACCGCCCAACCTCCTCACCCAACCACGCCGCCCCCACACACGCCATGGGGCTATAAAGCTACTCCGCTGGCCTTCATCACTGCACCAACCTCTCTCCTCCCCACCTTCGCCCCCGACGCCAAAGAAGAAGCCCGCCATCACCTCGGTTCTTTCACCAGAAGCCGCCCATTGCCCCCGCCTCCAAATCCAACCAAATCAACCTCCCGAGCCCTCCGTAGACCTCCGCCTCAGATCCGCCGGATCTCACTCTCTCACCTTCGCCACCCCAAAACCCAACCCTAGAAAATCCGGCCAAACTCACGAAAACCCAAAAAACCTTAGAGGCAAAGCCACCTACTGGGATGGAGCCTTCTCCTTCCGCCTCCTCCGCCGCCGTCAGCGGCCAAAAGCCAAGACTCAAGGCTGCCTCCCGAGTCAAGGCTCTCCAAACTAGATTAATCAGGCCAAGCCAAGGCGGATTATGGTCAAGGCCACCCCACCCCTGCCTTTTAGGCCGCGTGGCGCTCCGAGCTGGCCTCGGTCGCCGCCATCGGGCTCTACCTATTTCCAAAACCCACACAAGAGTTTATCTTCAATTTCAAATTTCAATATTAGTTTAGCTAAGAACCTTACAGCTTGTAGGCCATATTCATTACAAAATCAAATATTCTCATTCTAACATTTGTTAAGGAAGGTTGGCTTTAGGCCAATAGGTCGAGGGTTGAGACCAAAATCCATGTAACAATTGTAAAAATGCAACCATCGATCCAAACCGCCAACCCATGCGGTCATTACTCCTAACTTAGTACACCGCTCTTCCAATTGAATTTACGCAATATCAAAGCGGGAGCAGCAGGTGGGCTTTTAAGGACACTCTTCTCATTGTATTACAAAGTCCACTATTGGCGGTGGTCTCCACCACATGGATTTAGACCTACCATCGGTCACCAACATGTTGCGTGGCAAAGTGAGTTTGTGATATCGTGTGGGTAAAGTTGGGCAACTCACAGAGTCGCCATATTTATTATCCTTTATTTAGTATATTTTAAATTCAACTAATGCATTTTATATTCATTGGTAAACTGACCATTGATATTCACAAAGACATAATTAAACAAACATTCCTATGCAATTTGTTGAGTACGATAGTAGTACTCATTCTGCTTAATCAATGTAATAATTTTGGGAAGATCTGTTGTTCTTCGGCGAAAGAACGATGGAGACTTCGATGACTCTAGGGTCTTTTTACATTAAATTGTCAGCTTTTCTTTCTCTTACTACCTTATCTTACTTTAGACATTTTATCAGTAATTATTCAAACTTTCCGTTTCCAGAACCTGAATTTATTGGTGCAGCAATGAGCGCACTTCAGACTGTGGATGGCCAAAGCAGTGTATTCAAGATGCTTCTACACCACGACCTTGGATTCCTGATCATGAAGATAGTAATTTGTCGACTTTTGTTTGTAAGAAAAGTTCTTATGTGTATTGTAGACACAAGTAGTACGACTTTTGTTTGTAAGAAAAGTTGTGTACAAACAAAAGTCTTACAGAGGATTCTCGCGCCTTGCGCATAAAAGTCGTGATTACTAGGGTGGGTCTACAATACACTATCGATTTCTCGGGCTCTTTGCAGAGGACTCTACCACCCATCGACGAGGGTTGTCGGTGGTATAATGGATCAACTCCTCTCGATCCTCCTCTTCCTCTTCAATGCCTTTTCTTCACCGCTGGTCGGGTCTTGCTCTTCAACCTTCTCCTTTCCTTTGACTTAATCCTCTGAAGGCGACAAGATCAAGGCTTATACCCGCTGGGTGAGGGCGAGCGCCAGGAGGTGACTCTGGAGTATAATCAGGAGACAATGGAGTGTAGCCAGTGATTTGGCGATAGTCCATCACCCGACTATCGAGAGGGTCTGGCTCATCACAAACAGATCCAGCTTCATCGATCCGGGTATTACGAAGATGTAACTCCCTTTGCGTACTTAATTCCTTGCTTGGCCATGTGGTACTTCTCATGTACCTTCTGGTACTCCTTCAGAGTCCTAGCATATAAAACTTCCTAAGATACTATGTGAGTGACAACTTCACTTGAGGCGGAATCTTCATCATCATTTGGGTAGGGAATAAGGATATCAATCCATCACTCCCCTTCAGGAATAAGCCGGTACTGAGTCTTCAAATTCTAGATCATAGTGTCGTCAGAGGTGTAGAACCCGCCGCTTTGGCAAAGATCTTGAATTGCTTCCTCTCCTCGCAGCTGCTGGCCCACAAACCGACGCTCAATGTCATGTCTCAGAAGCCAATGGGGTCAAACTACCCATGCTTTCCAATGGTATCTTTTGCCATCACAGACTGTTCTCGCAGGAAGATAGGCAATGCCACCGCTGCACCAATAAATTGTTTCATCCTTCTTAGGCTTGTGGCCCATCCTCTAAACATTGTAGGGCCTGAGTAGGAGTTCTCGTGATCTTCCCGATGCATTTTAAAGTTTGAATAATTAGTTAAGAGGAGATAATCTTTTCGTAAAAACAACACAAGTTTTTCAATGTCTAAAGTAAGATGAGGTAGCAAGAGAAAGAAAAGGGACAGTAATTTAATACTTATATTTTTGTTTTGAGAAATCCTTTTGTAGTTTTTTTAAATTATCAGTTTTAAAGGTCTTCAATCCTATAACCAAGCTAAAGTCTCAACTTACGGTCAAGCTGGCTTTTGATACCACTTTTGTAATGTTTCAAAAATAGGATCATAGGATCCTTACAACCGCCCGTGATGTACAGCCAGTAAAGTCGTGGTTTCACAAGCAAGCAAACGCTACAACAAAAGATAGACTTTTATTACAATGATAGAGCTTAATGTACCCGCTTTGAAAGCTTAAGCTGCATCCAAGCCCGAAAGTAATATAATATACTTGCAAAAGAATGCCGTAACCACATGCAACTTGGGCGAAAGAGACCCTAGTACCAAGAGTCGTCAAGTTCATCGGTTCTTCCTACTCAGAAGAACACCGGATCTTCCCAAAATTCTTCTTTTGATTAAGCAAGAATGAGTACTACTACCGATTCAACAAATTGCATAGGAAATGCCGTTAATTATATGTCCGAATATCAAAGGAATGGTACAGCTTTACCAATACAGTATATGTGGAATGCAAAAGTTGAATTTAAAAGCTTTATACTAAATAAAGACAAGAAACAAGAATAAATATAGCCACAGGGTTACAACATCCTAAATTACCAATTAACATCTGTGAAAAATCTACTTATGCTTTGTATGTTTGAATCACCCATGAACACAAATTTCATTAACCTAAGCACCTGTATTCAATAATATTGATTTACACTCGCAGAGTTGCCCAACTTTATCCACACGATATCACAAACTCACTTTGCCACGCAACATGTTTATGCGCAACTAAGTCGATAACAAAGCCTTTTCACCGCTTATCCTTTTTAGCCTCTATCCCAGATGTCTAAATCTATACAAATTTCTGGAGACCACCTACCAATAGTGGACTTTGTGCCCCGATGTCGACGGCCCATACCGCTAGAGAACCAACGAGTGTCCTTAAAGGCCCACCCTGCCTCGTGATTTGATATTGCGTAAATTCAATTGGAAGAGCAAAGGTACTAAGTTAGGGAGTAATGACCACGCATGTGGTTGAGCGTTTATCGTGGTCTGCATTTAGCACAAGGTTCTTGTCCTTACTTGTCACCTAGTGAGGCGATGGCCCAACTCGTGGTTGTCCACCTCTAGATCTCACTGATGACTCATTTTATCAAGTATATTGGGTTGTCCAACATTTTGGTCTCAACCCTCGACTTACACCAAAACCTATTGGCCTAAAGCCAACCTTCCTTAACAGTATTTAGAATGAGTTTTGCAGAATATTTGCTATTATTTTATGTGGACTAAATTGTCAAGGTGAATATGGCCTACAAGAATGTGGGGTTAAGGGTTCTTACCTATTCAACATGGCATTCCAAAGTATTATTTCTTTGTTGAAATAATTGGCTAAAATATTTTAATGAAGATAATAATATGAATTTATATGGAATGTAGGTTCAATATGTTCAAGGTATGCAACTTGCCTCCTTGCTCAAAGTCCTCGAACTGTCTCCGCTACGCCTCAGGTCTCCGTCTCAGAAGTCCTCGAAATGCCTGCTTGGCCGAAACCCAGTGCTGCATAATAAAAACCAATAAAACACTTGGCTCGACAAGGATGAGCCTAGAAAAGAATCCAACTACAACAAAAATATAAAAAGAGATAAAGAAATCAACTCAAAGAGGTAAAGGTTTTAACAGAGTTGATATGGCCGAACGGAGTTAGGAATGGGCTTTATGAGCTCAAGACTACGTAATGGATATATAATCTCAATTTAGGGTTTTCATGAATAGTGACCATTTTACTATTTATACCTATTAATTAGATACAAACAATAATTAATCACTAATCTAGGTTTAGGAACGTAAATTAGGGTTTATCAGGAAATTTCGATTTTGGAACAAGAATAATTTTATCAGGTCAGGAATAAAGGTTAATCAAGCTTTTAAACAAGATCGTATGAATAAGATTTTAAACAATGTCACACAAGATCGGGTTGTGTTTCAATCGCCAACACGCCCACTACCACTTGGGCGCCACCAAAAGGTTCGGTATTGCCGGTTTCTACATAATATTGAGGCCATACAAGTGGGGGCGGGACGACGCGTTCGGGAGAGAAGGCACAGAGAAGGGCAAGACGCCGGCGATGGCGACGGCATGAGCAATCTGAGCGAGGGGCATGAGAGAAGGTTCGCCTGTAAGGTGGCTCTCACCTCTAGGGTTTTTATGGGTTTTATGTGAGTTTGGCTTCGGGTTTTAGGTTCCGGTTTGGGGGCGGCGGTGAATGCGAAGCAATGGCTACAAAGACAGATCCGCGATCCGAGGCCGGGGGGTGAGGGGCTCGGTGTTTGATTTGTTTGGATTTGGGAGGAGAGGAGGATGAACCGGCTTACGGAAGAACCAAGGCGGCGGCGACTTTGCCACCGGAGACGACGGTGGACGGAAGGGAAGGAGAGGGTTGGCGCGGCGATGGAGGCCGAGCGGCGGCTTTATAGCCTTCGCGAGGCGCGGAGCAGGTTTGGCATGGGCACCAGATAGCCGCTTACCGCAGGGCGACGGTCAGCGAGACGACGCTGGGCGCGGACGGAAGGCGGCAAGACGGGAGGGCGGGTCGCGTCATGCGGCGGCCGCCTCTCACCGAGCAGTTTAAGGTGGCGCCGCAATTGTTTCGACGCAGGGCGCAGAGCGAAGCGCGTTTCGCAGCAGTAATCGCGGCGAGGGGGCGCAAGATCGTCATGCTTTGGCGCGGAGCGACGGCCAGAGGCGGTGGCGACCGAGCTTCCCTATGGCGACGCGCAGCCAAGCGCCAGTTGGATG
The DNA here is from genome assembly GCA_036346405.1 of Phyllostachys edulis. Taxonomy (NCBI): domain Eukaryota; kingdom Viridiplantae; phylum Streptophyta; class Magnoliopsida; order Poales; family Poaceae; genus Phyllostachys; species Phyllostachys edulis. The sequence goes on from CM070561.1 coordinate 72,557,951, forward strand.
TCTCCTGTCGAGCGGACAACGAAGATGCGCAGGGGAAAGGGCAAGAAGGCGGGCCGAGGTTATCAACATTCCCTCATCTCCTGTGAGAGACTAGATGCCTTTCTAAGTTAGGTCTGAAATAGCAGTGCGTCAATGTCTTTGGATGCTTCCTCATCAATGTCTTGGATTTGATCTTCTTGCAGTATGTTAGTATGTTACTTGTTTTTGTCACTATCATTCTGAATGGAAATGTTCCACAATCATTTTGAATGGAAATGGAAACGAAAATGAGGCTAGCGTAGCCTCTACCCCGTGGTTCTCAGCGGTTTGGTTTGACTATCATGAATATTATTTGGAAGCAAGATATATTGCGAAAAATGTGATTGCACGTGCACGCTTACTAGCAACCAAAAATGGGTAAGTTAGAAGAGGACATACCTGGTGACAATGTAGATGCTCCGTATCAAATGCTGCTAATACATCCTTGCGGTAACATTCGAAATATGATACAGACGTAGTACAGGGTACAACTATATACTGATTTTTGTTCTTTTTGTGTGAAGTTTACCTAGTGAGTTTTATGTAATAGGACTGCTGGACAGGGTCCTCTCAAAAAGAAAGACTGCTGGACAAGGAGGTTTAGGGGGCTAGACATATAGCAAGAACAAAGGATAAAGTGCAGAATATCTCTTTTGACTACTCCATGTTAAGTAGTAGATAAAGGTACACAGGTAGCACGCTTTTAAGAAGCACGAAAATGTTACAAAATGAAAAAAGATAGTCAGGAGATGGATGCACAAACTGAATTTACACCTTAATTAGGATTAAAAGGATGCCCCAAGGAAAATTCCATGTGGTTTGGTTAGTGACGTTAGTCTAACCAAAAAGAAGAAACATCATGTATATGAGGTAGTGATGAGGAAAAGAAGTCCTCAACAAATTATGACATGGATATCATGAAACTTTATTATAGCTTCCTGAAACAAAAAAGGGCAAGTTCCAAACACCAATGGAAGAGAGCAATTATGTAACAACAATTACGAGGGCAATAGGAACGTACCAACATATGATTTTGCAAGGGTTCCAACAAATCTAGCGACAACAGATTCTTCTTATTCGATCGAGTAAACCTTGTCACCATCAAACTGAGTGACCGTGTTCACCCCATAAGGCCAACCTAATGCATGACCACTGCAGGGGAATGCATGGGAAGTAAAGAACAGTGTAAACAAAGATGGAAAAAAACCAGACATAAACTAATAATGTATATATGTGAGATGTGACGCACCTAAGATCCCTCAGGGAAATTGTTCTTGTGATTGAAGGATGGATTGAGTTGCAACTTGGAAGTGGTCAACATCAGCAACAGCACAGATGCTTCCAATCACATCTATGGAAAAAAAATCATAAGATTTGGGTACATGAGTAAAGAAAAATAGAAACGCTGAGTAGATGGTACATAAATCTCGGAAATGTAAATACATAACTAATATCGCCTGCCAGCAAATTTTTTGGCGCATTGGTAGGCTTAGGCAGGGTTTTTTTAATCGGCAACAATTTTTAAACGGGGGCGATAATAATTCTACCGAAAATCAGAAAAATTCGGCCGAAATTTTCTTTTTTTTTATTTTTTCGGAATTTAAATAATAAAAAAATTCAAATTTGGACAAAATTCATCAACTGAGCTAGTTAGCATGATGTTCATATAGACTATTGAATCGAATAGGCTTGTATTACTACACTCATTCACTGAACAAAATTCAATCAAATTTGATTTTTTTTGGACAAAATTCATTCAAACCAGCCAAATTGAACAGGTACCGGACCCCCCGGTAGAACCGAGAGAGCCGATAATTGGCCGGTTATCAGGCGATTTAAAAATCCCTGGGCTTAGGGAGCTGTGTGAAGGGACTTAACTACTGTCGATATGCTGCTTGGGTTGATTTGGGAAAGCAGACTATATGCCATCTGCAATGTCAAAAAAGAATAGATGAAACAAAAAGTAGACCATTTGAACCTAATAAGTAATAACTAACAACATCAAGACACTATGCAAATGAGGTAAGGCATGGATTAGAACTAAGGCAGTAGTTAGTAAAGGAGGGTAACAGGACAACAGATAAGACCTGGAGAAAATCTGCAACATGATATACTTGTACTAACCGAGTTCACAGAGGAAGTGCCGTATAATGTGATAAGAACTCATAAGGAAACAATCAGGAAGGTAGACCATGTCAGCAAAAGCAAAGGTTGTAAAGATAGCAAGGAGCAAGAACACAGTTTGAAGGGGCTAATGTGTGTGAAACTGAAATAACATTTAGGGGCATGATGTCGTACAATGATAGAAGGATGGATCAATTGTCCAGGATAATCTAGAAATTTGGCCATTTGCTAACTCAACATGTACTTATTTCAGATTTTGTACATATTGACATTATTATATTGCTTAGGTTGTCATCATGCACTATTCAAATCTGCAACTACTAAAAGCAAAGCATGATTCAGGATCAAAATTTTGGTTCTACTTGTACCTAAACATATTGAGGTTGTGAAGATCAAACTACCAGCCTTCACATTCCACCTGAAAGACTCCACCAGTTAGCCCATAGTCACCAGATTCACCACAACCCCCGCGTACCACGTACCGGATTCATCGACCTGGGTGCGATTCGTGAGACGTGGTACACCATTCCTATGTAATTTTGAAGGAAAAGTGATGTATCATGTCCCGTGACCCCGTTCCTCGACCTAGTCGACCCACGTTCCTGGTGACTATGAGTTTTTCACACTCCACTTCAAAGACTCCAACAATCAGTATCAAAGGGTTACCACATGCTATCTGCTATAAAGCATCTTATGAGTCATTAAGTACATCTGCCTTAGTTTTAATCTTAAAAGTTAAAATAACCTTGAAAAAATATCAGAACTGTAGGGATCAACAATGGACATTGAATGACCAGTTCAATCTCCACTTGACCAAAATGTAAATTCTTTTATTCTCAGATGAGACTCAATTTACCCCTCATACTATATAGAGCCAGTAAATTAACTTTAGACGGGTACTGACTACTAATGCAAAACGCCTCACCATTCGTCCACGAAGCTAGGTCTTCTGTGAACATGTATAACCTTCAATTTCAAAAAAAAAAAAGCAAGAGCTACATTCTAACCACATGTCTAGTAGTGAACATGGGTACTTCTGCACGCTGTAGTTTCCATATTGCCTAACAAATATTAGTGTAGCCCTGCAAGAGAAAACGCACATGATCTACTAAACTGCTAAGTGCTAACATAATTTTTGTGGCTAACTGCAAGATATTAGTCTACATAATCTATGTGCCCATTGGCTAGGGAGTTTCTTGTATTGGTTTTGAATTAGCTTTCTTTCTTTCCGTAAGATGGGTAAGGAGGGAAGCTGAAATTAAATAGGTATTAGCTGTACCAAAAAGAAACATAAAATTCTGTTACATGTTATTTCTCAATCCTAAAAGCAATCAAATTCTGTTCCAATTACCATTTGCCAGGGAAACACATAAGATAATTTGCACTGAAATATGAAAAACTATATATAGATCAGGAAGAGGGATTTCAGGCTTCGAGCATAGGATTCAAAAGGAAACACCAGAGAACATACCTTGTAGCTCCAATTGTCTACTTCTGTAACCCAAGGACTCCTGTGTTCACCAGCTAGCCTCGAGCACATCCCAAATGATGAACGCTGTCATGGTAAGTACAAAAATATGCTCACTGAGATTCTTTGAAGCTTAACACTGACCAGTTATGATTCAAATGTAAGTAAGCTCCCACAAAAAAGAAATGTAAGCAAGCACGGCAACCGAAACAATGTGCTTCTCTCTACTCTACTGTTCTATGCACAAACTACTACTTTTCAGCGGGCACACAGCAGGTCAATAACACAAATATAAATATAAAATAGAACAAGTTTTGTGCGCAAATATTCAACACACTGATAAATCTGATGTCGAACGATAGAGCTCGAAAACACGATAACAACAGCAATTAGCACGCACACACAACCATCCAAGAAAACGACGATAGGAAACAACAGGATGTCAGTAGCAACAAATATTATTTAACTCAAGAGAGGAAATAAGCTTCAACATGTGCGAGATAAGAAAATAGGAGAAAGAACAAGAGCACGCAAGGAAGGCACACTCCTTTCCAGCAAGGCGAACGCATGGAGCACCTGGACCCAAACCAAGCAACCAGATTAGTAAAACCGAAACCAAACCTCAGAAATCCTGAAACAAAAATAATCACCACACATCCCCAACCCACCTCATCCAAAACCGATGACGAGCGACCCCATCGGCATGGCGAATGGCACCAGCAAACGAAAACAACAGTAGGACGAGCGCACGGAGACCAATCGGACCGCAGGAGCAAAACAGTGGAGCAACCAAAAAAGCAACCCACGAGAAGAAGAGGCAAGGAGAAGAAACAACAAACCAGTAGACCTCTACATAGCGGAAAACGCGAGGAAGAGGGCATTCCGTCCAAGAGAAACCAACCTGATCGAGAACAAGACACCGCATTCTCGCAATAACCATCGGCAGACACCGGCGATAAGCGCCAAACCCAAGGAAGGCGAGAGTGCGCTTTGATAACCAGGCGGTGCGACCTGTGCGATGCACACCCGTCCGATCCCGATTGAACGTGAACCAAAAACACCGAAAGCAGCCATCGCGAGTCAGGCGCACTTAACACAACAACGACCACTGCCACTGAAGGACAGGCCCACCGAAACGATGGCCCTAACGACAGCCCCACATAACAGCCAAACCGGTACACCCTTCAGGAGCCTTGGCGACCCACTCGAAGCAAAACCCACTAGTTAACCCCCACTCTCACCCAGCAACAACGGACGGCCCTGAAATTGCCCAACCAACATCGAACGGACCACAAAACGCTGATGACATAGACACCCCAAGTGATCGCCTTTTCCAGCCCCTCTTAACTTAAGAGATACGTTGGCAGGCTTTCCACTACACAAGCTATTCGATCATAAGGAAAAACCACATCCGCCACCTGCACAACAAAGCCGGTTGACAAAATTGACAAATTTGCTGAGCTTTTTTCCAATCTTTGATCTTCCTCACTACAACGATTTGTTCTGTAGGCAAAGAACTATTCATCCATCTCCAACTGAACATGCTAGTTCAAAAACCCATGGAATTTGGGAAGACGCCTGTAGATCTGTTGTGCCCATTTTGCTCTTTTCCTTTATCTTGACACTTTCTAGCAGTAGCTATTTCTTGTAAATTATCTCTCCTCTTATGTAATAGTGATGTGCTATTTCTTCAAAAAGGGAGAATCTAGTACTGTTGTCTGCTGCTGCTATGCATACTAGTTCAGTTCACCTTAACTACTGTCTACTGCAAATGGAGTTCTTGCAAAGAAGAGACCTTACACAAATTCTCTAGAGATGTTAACAAATATTTATAAGGACACAATCACATTATGAGTCAGGAAGAGGACAAAAAGTCAAAACAACAATATATCTTCAGAAGCATATGAGAAATCCTAAACAAATATATATACCTTCAATATGTAAATTTATGCACGAGTCAAGACCCTGTATTGCTAATGTACTTCCAAGTGATGTGCTACATCCTTTCTGCATCAAAACAATGTCTAATTAACTTTATTTGAATACTTGCAAAAGTTAGTTTTGAAGACATTTAAACTGTATCTGAAAGTCGATTCCTGATCATTTGTTACTGCCATCAACAAGTTTATCATAATGTGCAGCTAGGAACTAACCTGATTTAGCCTTTTAGGTAGGACTACCAACTATACAGCCTTGTTTAGCCGATGCAACATAATGGTAGTTAGAAAACCACACTTGTCCTTGTTTGTCAACTACCAGTGCATTGATCAAGTCCATAGAGAGATACAATCAAACCAATCTCAAACTATCCAGCAGCTTCACTATCCTCGGCTCTGCTGGATCATACAGCACACCACCCACTGCCTTCTCCCACCCACTTGACTCCAAAGCATTCACACTTGCCAATCGGCACAACACCGACTCCAGCAACACTGGATCTCCTTCCCTCTCAATCCCCTCAACAAACCTCCTCACACCATCCTTGCTCGGCGCGAACCCCTTGAAAACCATCTCATCCAAAACCTTCTCCGCCTCATGAAACTCCCCAGCATCACACATCCCATCAAACAACATCCGGTATGTCACAACATCGGGAGGGCACTCCCTTCTTGGCATATCCTCAACCAGCTCACTTGCATCATGCCACCGCCCCAACTTGCACAACCCAGCAACCAGTGTATTGTAACTCACCACATCCGCCTTGCATCCACTCTTCTGCATGTCATCAAGCACTGCAAATGCCGCATCAAAATCCCTCTCATCCTCGCAAAAACCGGCGATCATCGCATTGTACACCACTCTATCAGCCGCAATTCCCTTCCCCTTCATCTCCTCTAGCAAAGCAATCACCTCCCCTTTCCGCCCTATGCGGAACAATGCCCTTACCAGCGTTGCATACACGGGTGAATCCAGCCCAAGTTCTGCATTCCCCGCCATCTCCTCCTTGAGCCTCACCGCAGCATCCACCTTCCCCCTCTCACAGAGCCCCTTCATCAGACTCGCATACACATGAGCATTTGGCTTGACGCTGTACCGCGTAGCCATCATCTCCTTCACCTCAAACGCTTCCTCGAGCTGGCCGCAGTCGCACAGCGCGGCGACGAGGGTGCCAAACGTGACGACAGTGGGGGCTATCCCCTGCTGCAGCATTTCGTCGAACAGGTGACGCGCGTGCTCAACGGAGCCAGACGCGGCCGCGGCTCGCATAAGGATGTTGTAGGAGCACGCGTCCGGGGGAATGGCGGCCTCCCGACAGATGGAGAGGAGGTCGCGGAGGGGCGTGCGGCAGGCGAGGAGGGCGTGGAGGAGCGTGTTGAGGGCGCGGGCGGTGCGGGGCGCGGGGAAGGCGGGTGGACGAAGGCGCGGCGGGCGGCGGCTGGGAGGCGGGCGCGGCCGTAGGCGGCGATGACGCGGCAGAGGAGCTGCTCCCGGGGGCGGGGGGAGGACGCGGGGAGCTGGGAGAGGAGGGACTCCATGGCGGGGAAGAGGCGCGCGGCGGCGAGCTTGGAGATGATGAGGTCGTAGCAGCGGAGGGAGTAGCGGAACGGGGTGGGGGCGGAGGGGGTGGCGCCCGTCGGCGGGCTGAGGAAGAGGCGGAGGGCGGCCGCGGGGTCCGGCTCGCGGCGGAGGGCGGCGGCGAGGTGGTACGACGAGAACTTGTTGCCGGGCATGGCGGGCTTCGGCATTGCGGCGTCGCGACGTGGAACAAGTTTTGAAGGGCGAGTAGATTCTGTTGCTACTGGTATTGGGCTGTTTGGATGTCGAGCGAATGAGCCCAAAGCCCCAAATATTCGGTCTCATCCTCAACTAGCTCTTACACCCGAAATGACAAGACAACCTCTATACCGTGCGATTTTGCCGTAGCAAGCTACGTTCCGCTACCCTAGATCATAGCAGGTGATCTACCGTGCATACATATCATAGCAGGTCACCTATTGTGCAGGTCACCTATTGTGCGTCCACACCTCAACAGACCACCTATTGCGCTCTTAGTCTACAGTAGGTGGTCTACGCACGCGACTGTCGTCCTGCCGCAGTGTGGGCGCATGGCAGTTGGGCTGCGGCGATCTACAGCACGTGGCTTGCCGCTATAAAATCGCATGATAAAGGTGTCATTTTTACCAATTCGAGAGGGATAGTTGTACTATTGCATTTCGAAAAGATGCTAAATCATCAAAAAAAAATAACTCTCCAACTTCATGCATTGTCCTCCTAAGTTCTAACCTCCTGGAACATCAGGCGAGGATGCAGTAGACGTATTTTTTTCTGGACTAGGTGCCAGAGCCCAGAGGTGGCGATGACCTCATAGTTATACTATTAGTACATGTAGCACCAAGTGAATTTTTTTTATTTGACCCTGTAGTTAGGGCTAAAAACGAGCCAAATTGAGCCGATTCGAGCTATGGCTTGGCTCGTTTCAGAAACGAGCCAAAGAGGCAGCTCGATATAAGGCTCGAGCCGGCTCGCGAGCCAGGCTCGAAGTGGCTCGCGAGAGCTCGGCTCGAAGATGAAATGAAGCAAGCGCAGACCGGACTGAAATTACTCAATGCAGAATTGCAGACTTAGCAACACAAACAATATCATGAATTGTCTCGAAGTATCTCAGAAATCCTCGTAATGGATAGAGGAAGCTTGTTAACTTGTATAATCAAACAAAACCAGAGTATCCCATACGGCTAAACTGCCAATCTATATATTCATCACAGATTCACAAAGAAACAAATAACTCAAGCATTTCGTAGCATCTTGTTAAGTACATAAGCATTTTTCAATTACTTTAATCCGTAAATAAGCTAGATAAAACATGGAAAATACTCGCTATTTTCACAAATAGAAAGTAGTATATATGAACACTATAGGCATACTAATTTCTAGAAAGATGTAAAGTAGCATATCTATCTCATTGCTCATCACAACAACAAATAGTAAAGCAAAACAAGTAATAAGAGAGATATAGGCATACCCAGATTTTGTAGAAGAAGAAGATGCAAAGAAGATTCTTGACGAGGACGCTGCTCGTCATGACGAGTGGTAGTAGTCGTGCAGCTTGGTGTAGAACGAGCGTAAGGTTGTAGTCGCTAGCTTGATGTAGACGTAATAATGAAAGCAACAAGGCTAACGCTCCCCAAAACCTTATTCGCCCTCGCCGTGCAAGCCTTCGAGGATGAGGGTTCTAGAGGCTCGCTTCCCTGCCAGGCCGCACACGCCCGCCAGATGGAGATCGCCAAAGACAAAGAATAAGCACTGTGGAATTTCGAATCGTGGAAGTGGAAAAACTCGCATCAGAGCCGCCTTCTCAATCTCTTATATAGCCAAAAGACAGAGAGCCCAAAGGTCACCGAAGACCAAAGACTATCAACACCATCATGACAGCTTGCCGTGAGTCCAAAGGCCAACAATACCATCAAGGATACGCCAAGACCAAAGGCCAACAAATACTAGAAGACTAAAGGTCAATAAATACCATCAAGGACCAAAGACTCGTTCTTTTTAATGGCAAAAACGAAGAGACCAGAGACCAACAATACCCTCAATGTCAAGCGCTTTGATTTTCGAATAGATAAAGAAAATCGCTACCAAGACTCGACACGCCATACAAGACACGCGACACGCACACGCACCGCACCACACCGCACCGCACGATAGTGAATGCCATAGCTCATAGTACCCTTTAGATAGCGATTACCTCTCAAGAGCATGCCAATGATCATCTCCTGATTGAAACAAACCGCTTAGTTTGCTCACAAAGAAACGAGATGTCGCCCGGTACCGCTTAGCTAAATACATGAGTGAACCAATTATCCGAGAATATCTCAATTGGTCTCTCGCTATTCTCCGATTCTTCCTAAGCAACACGCTAGGATCATAAGGTGTTGGAGAGGGTTTGTAGTCGCTATAACCAAAACGACTCAAAACCTTTTTCCACATAATGGGATTGCAACAACGTAATCCCACCATCATCACCTCTCAACAAATTTTGATGTTCAAGATAACATCAACTACTCCCAGATCTTTCATCTCAAAATTATGAGATAAGAAATCCTTGACCTCCTTAATCACATTAAGGTTGGTCCCAAAAATCAGTATGTCATCAACATACAGACATAGAATGACTCCCTCGCCCCCACCATGGCGATAATACACACATCTATCAGCTTCATTCACAACAAAGCCTGCAGATGTTAAAGTTCTGTCAAACTTTTTATGCCACTGCTTAGGTGCTTGTTTAAGACCATACAAAGATTTCAACAACTTGCACACCTTTCCTTCTTGACCATCTACTACAAATCCATCTGGCTGATCCATGTAAATTTCCTCATCCAACTCTCCATTTAGGAAAGCCGTCTTAACGTCCATCTAATGAACGAGAAGACCGTGTGAGGTAGCCAGAGATAGTAGTACTCGAATAGTGGTCAATCTAGCCACAGGTGAATAAGTATCAAAGAAATCTTCGCCTTCCTTTTGGGTATAGCCCTTGGCCACAAGCCGTGCCTTATACTTCTCGATAGTACCATCATGCCTAAGCTTCTTTTTGAACACCCACTTACATCCTACAGGTTTACAACCATAAGGACGCTCAGTGAGCTCCCAAGTTCCATTAGAGATAATGGAATCCATTTCATTACGGACTGCTTCCTTCCAAAGATTCTCAGATCCGAGAAGCATACGCCTGTAAATGGTACTTGAGTATCATCCACAAGGTACACAATGAAATCAGACCAAAAGACTTTGCAAATCCTTTGTATTTTACTCTTCCTTAGAGTTTCATTGTCTTCCTCCTCGTGAATTTGCTCAAGGGTTTGTTCAAAATATTCCATTGGAATGGCAGTTCGAGAATTGTATCGTGTTCTCGACTCGATGAACTAGGTATATCTTTCATTGGAAAAATATCCTCAAAGAATGTAGCATCTCTCGACTCCATAATTGTACCAACATGCATGTCGTACTCCAGATTTCACCACTAGAAATCTATATCTAACGCTATGGTGAGCATAGCCTAGAAAGACGCAATCAACGGTTTTTGGTCCAAGCTTACGCTTTTAGGAATTGGCACATTGACTTTCGCCAAACAACCCCAAGTGCGCAAGTATGAAAGTGATAGTCTTTTCTTCTCCCATTGTTCATATGGGGTTATCTCTTTATTCTTTGTGGGAATCCTATTTAGAACATGACATGAAGTCAATATAGCCTCCCCACCATGCTTTGGAAAGACCACCGTGTTCAACATGGCGTTAACCAAATCGCTTAGAGTGCGGTTCTTTCTTTCAAAGAACCCCGCTTGACTGGGTGAATAGGAGGCGTCCTCTCATGGATTATACCATGTTCCTCACGTAATAAATTGAACTCATTTGAAAAGTACTTCCACCACGATCGCACCTAACCTTTTGATTTTCCTTTCAAGTTGGTTCTCACCGCCTTATAGATTTTAAAGTAGTGAAGAGCTTCATCTTTAGTTTTCAAAAGATACACATAATGTAACCTAGTGGAGTCATCAATCAAAGTCATAAAAATATCTCATTACCACCTTTTGTCAACACACCATTCATCTCACACAGATCTCAATGTATGAGTTCTAATGGTGCCAAGTTTCTTATCTCCGCAAACCTTATGAGGCTTACGAGGTTGCTTTGATTGCACACAAACTTGACATTTAGAACCTTTGGCAAGGGTGAATTTCGATTAACTCTAAACCGGCTATCCGCCATGCAACCAAAATTAATGTGACAAAGTCGTGAATGCCAAATAGTAGTCTCATTACTACTACAAACATGGTTCACAATATTACATAAATCTGAAAGAGATAGGCGAACAAGCCTCCGCACACATAGCCTTTACCAACAAATTGTCCACACTTGACATTACAAATTTATTGGACTCAAATACCGCCTAAAACCATCTCTACACGTAAGAGATCCGCCGACGAGATTCTTATTAATCGATGGCACATGATGCACGCTCTTCGCTTGCACAATCTTCCCCGGTAAACTTCAGACGACCGTGCAACACCATGAACAAGGGCATGTGACCCGCTCCCCATTAGAACAAATTAATCCCGAGTGACTCGTAAGAAGAGAACAATGAAATATCAAGACACACATGTATATTAGTACCAAGGTTCATCCACCAATCCAGAGATTGACATACGGAAAGAACAAGAGGTAAATTACCATACCTCAAGTTCCTGCCTCAAGAGTACCAACAACAACATTGACAGACTTGGAATTTTGCCCTTGTCGATTCTTCCCACCCTTGCGCTATCGCAATCCTTGGCCCAATGACCAAGTTCACCACGCACAAAGCAAAGGCTCTCCTTTGTGTTCTTCTTCTTCTTCTTGAAGCTTGTTGTTTGTGCACCCTTGTTCTTACCTTTGAACTTTTGAGTTTGGCCATTCTTCTTCTCAGACTATATTGGCACTAGAATGTCCCTCATTACCTCTAGTGTGTGTTTTTTTGCCCTCGCCTTCTTCTTCAACATCAAGAGACCCAATGAGATTTTCAATGTAAAACTCTTGTCTCTTGTGTTTCAAAGAAGTAGCAAAATTCCTCCAAGAAGGAGGAAGTTTGGCAATAATGCCTCCCGCGACAAACTTGTCCTGAATACACACTTGAAGTACTCAAGTTCTCAGGGCTATAGATTGTATCTCATGAGCCTGCTCAACTATAGAACGGCTATCAACCATTCTCAGTAGTCATGGTATTGCTCCATGAGATACAATTCACCGCCTCGCATCCGAAACCCCAAATTTGGCCTCGAGTGCATCCCACATCTCTTTTCTAGTTTTAATCACCATGTATGCATCGACTAACTTCACCAAGAACACTAACCACGGACCTTTAAAGAGGTTATCACAGACCTCGAACTCTTGCTCCTGCTCAGAGTAAGTGTTCTTCAGCTTGCCGCTTGCCACATGGAAAACGCTCATGGCGCTTAGCTAAAGCACCATCTTGGTGCGCCACCTCTTGTAATTCGCACCATCGAATTCAGAGGGTTTGAGCGCAAAGAAGAAAACCAATTGGTGAAAAATGTCTATGCCTAAAATAAGGTTTTTGGATTGTTATACATAAGCATTTTTCAATTACTTTAATCCGTAAATAAGCTAGATAAAACATGGAAAATACTCGCTATTTTCACAAATAGAAAGGTGTATGTATGAACACTATAGGCATACTAATTTCTAGAAAGATGTAAAGTAGCATATCTATCTCATTGCTCATCACAACAACAAATAGTAAAGCAAAACAAGTAATAAGAGAGATATAGGCATACCCAGATTCTCAGAGAAGAAGAAGATGCAAGAAGATTCTTGACAAGGACGCTGCTCGTCATGACGAGTGGTAGTAGTCGACATTGGTGTAGAACGAAAGGTAAGGTTGTAGTCGCAGCTTGATGTAGACGTAATAAATGAAAGCAACGCGGCTAACGCCCCCAAAAACCTTATTCGCCTCGCCAGGCAAGCCTTCGAGGATGAGGGTTCGAGGCCTACTTCCTGGGCGGCCGCACACGCACCTCGCCGGATGGAGATCGCCAAAGACAAAGAATAAGCACCGTGGAATTTCTGAATCAGGAAGTGGAAAACTCGCACAGAGCTGCTTAAAGAAAATCGCGCCAAGACTTCGACACGCCTACAAGACACGCAAGACGACAAGACGCAAGACGGCCTCGGCGAGGCGAGAGCGAAGCGCGCAGTGTTGTCTCTTTCCAATTCCACAAGAGGGCTACCACGCTCCACCTTTTAAACCGTGTCACTCCCTTAATCCCTCCATGTGGGACTAAACCTTTTAGCACTTGCACATGGGCCTTTGAGATTTACTAGGAATTAATTAGAATATAATATTTGGGCCTAGCCCATATTAATTCCAACATCTGATATTCTGATTACATGACAAGAAAATAAGTACATTTATACACACACACAATAACTCCTGAAATGCTTCACGCACTTGCACTATACCAACAAAATTTGTAAAGTAGCGCATCCACGCACTTGCATCAATCCCTCATAATGCAGTATATACATCCATGTCCTACATAACACAGAGCCTTGCATGTTATGGCAAGGCGTCATCTTTTCACATGCACAAAACCCAAATTAACATGGAAACGAAGGTGTGATCCAACTATACCAACTGACTGAAATTACTCAATGCAGAATCATTTCTTGTGTTTCCAGCCCTAGATCCAACCACCAACATCTCAGTAAAAAAATTCAAACACCCAAAAGAACCTCTTTTTAAACAAGACATTATAGCATATGCAGACTGAACTACACAGACTTCATGAGTGTTCTTGATTTTCCAAACAAGACACAGCCAATAGCACATAGGCATAGCAAATAGAGTCAGACTTCGTGACTCATGAGTCATGAGTGTCCATAACTCCATATAACAGTCCATCTATATAAGATATAACAGTCCATGGCTCCATACTAAACAGTAAGCTGTTAATGTACAAGAATCCAAAATAACAATCTAAAGATCCTCGTGAGTAGTCTAGCCCCCAACAACAAAATCAGTTTCGAGCACTCTGCCATCCTTTGTTTCTGCAGTGACCTGGTAAAGTGGTAAGTGGAAACAAAGCAAAGTTACAGTATTGGTAAGTTGCAAACTTGCTACCACAAGAAGAGCTACACAACTGAATTTGGATTTTGAAATTGTACATATATCATCATTGGCTGCAGCATCAAACAATGAGGCAAAATGACACCAAGTTGTCAACCACATGAACAATTGAATATTGTATATTTTAGCATGTTACAGAACATGTTACACAAACAAGTTGTCAACCAAAAAAAAATATGTACATATTTTAACATATACCACGTTGCTAATGACATCCTACATAACATTGTGCCTATTAAAAAAAAGATCCAGTAGTAGCACTCACTAGTTGCAGTTCGGCATTATGCATCAATGAACTAAAAGAGCACTTGATATATCTAAAACATTTTTATATTTGTTATGCACGAATGAAGTAAAAGAGAACTTAGAAGTAGTATCACTCACTAGTGGCTCTCCACGATGCTTTGAGGAAATAGAATGGTCTCAACATCATCCTCATCATCTTTTTCCTTAAAACAACAATAATAATCGAGTTAGCCATGATATGAACAAAAAATATTAGAAAAGACATATTAAAGTATGCAAGAACCTACCACAAATATAGAAGGCCTCATGTCATCAACTGCACCTCTAATCCAGCTAGAGGCACATACCAAATACTGAACCATAGCCGGACGTAGAGAACTCCGATAGTCATCTAGTACTCTACCTACAAAGATCAAAGTTGATTCAAGATACACTGCTAGTCGGTATAGTCAAGAAATTTTAGCCATCTTTGACACTATCGAATCTATGTGCATTCAAATTCCACCACTCAAGCAATTTGAAGCCCTTGTTATCTAAACTCTCATTCGCTTCATCTAGATAGATAAGCAACTCGACTTTGAAGGCTCGGTAGAAGTGGAACGCAAGAATGACTCAAATCGAGATGAGACCGAGGATAAAGAGCTTGTACCCATAGTCAAGAGGAGGTTACATCACCTGCACTAGCCACCTTGTTGTGTCGATGATCCATCTCGAACTGTGACTACAAATCTTCCAACTCGACCCTCACATCCTCAAGCTCATATGCAGCCTTTGAGGGCTCGTACATTTGGTTGAAGTACCAACCAATGAATCTCATCTTAAACCTAGGATCAAGAATAGTAGCAAGGACCATGACATTGTTCTTTACTTCCCAATACTTATCAAACTTGTCCAACATTGCAGCAGCCATGAGCTTCAAATGTTCATCTCCGTATAATTGCGCCTCTTAATGCAATCTTCACATTAACTATGTAAGGATAAAAAATATTTGCTGTTGGATAAGTTGATCCAGAAAATGCACTAGTCACTTTAGCCAAGGACTTCAATATTGGTGCAATTTTCTCATACAATGCCCAATCTTCGCCCGATGGTTATCATTGGTAGTTTGCATCCGTGTCGGCATAATACACTAAAGCATCCTTATAAGCAAGACAGACTGACAACATCTTGTATGTGGAACTCCATCGTGTGGACACATCAAAGCTTAACCCAGGACCAATTTGCAAAGCAAGTGATGAACAAATTTGTAAGAATTTGTGCATACGAGATGGAGACTTCTTTATATACTTGACTGTTTCCCTGAGCTTGTTTATCAAAGGTGCTAATGGTACTAGGCCATCATTTACGACCAAGTTCACTATATGACAACCACATTGAACATGAAAATACTTGGCAATGAAACGAGCTGATCCTCTAGTAGTAAACTTGGCCATTAAGCTACGTATAGCAGTAGTATTTGAGGAAGCATTATCAAGAGTAAGTGTGATAATATTATCCTCTATCTTCCATTCAGCAATGCAATCAAAGACAGCCTGAGCTATGACAACCCCGTTGTGTGGAGGATCCAACTCAATAAAATTCAGCACACGACATTGCATAACCCAATTTTTATCTATATAATGTGCTACCAAACTCATGTAGCAAAGGTTTTGGTTAGAGGTCCACAAATCACAAGTTAAACTTATATGAGATACACTTCTAAGACTCTTCCTAAGGACTTCCCTCTTCGAGTCATAAATCTTGATGCATTCACTTCTTATCGTCTTTCTACCGATGGGTTGATATGATGAATTCAAGTAACGCATCAAAACATTAAACCAAGTGTGCTCGGCCATCCTAAAAGGATACTCATGGACAATTATCATCTTAGCAATGATTCGACGAGTTTCATCTTGATCATATTCCCTAGGAGTGGCAATAAGAGGTAAACCAGTATCACTTGCCATGGCGAGACCAAAGTTCAGATTAGCTTGAGCCTTCATCTTAGCTACCTTGTTCTGATATGGCGTGCACTTTGGTATGTGCCTCATCAAATGTGAAGTAGCTCTCCCTTGCTTGTAAGACATGAGTTTGTAGCAAAACCTACACTTTGCCCTTGTATCGATCTCCCCCTTCTTTGTCTACGATGGAACAGTCACCACCTTGAAGATCTTCCAACAATCTGATCTTTGTTTTTGTTTCCCAGTTGGCTTTGGAGATCCCTTCCGCCTTTTTGCCTCCCTCTTTGATCTTTCTTGAGACACGGTAGTACTATCTTCTGTCAATTGCACGGCTCCTTGTTCATCATCATCTAAACTTGAAGAATGCACCGAGACATCTCCTTGTTCCCCCTCCACGTTAGATGGTTGATCATCATCAGCTATATGCTCTCAATCTGCATCCTTGCTAGACGACTGCGATAAAAAAATGGAGATAATTAGACAGCATGTCTAAAACAAGTAGAATATATGAAGCTCAAGTAAGAATATATGAATCATGTCATATATGCTCAAGTAGAATATGTGAATCATGCTATATATGCTCAAGTAGAATATATGAAGCTCAAGTAAGAATATATGAATCATAGTTTCTGCACAAACAATTTTCCACATGAATGAAGATAACCAATTCTGAGCTGCACACTACTGTAAGCCCATTTTGTGACACTTTCATTACGGTTATGTTGGGTGTAGCACTCTTATGATCTTATCTGATAGGATGACCATTTAGAAGATCCCAATCCCAAACATCATACCATTGTACACTGCACAAACAGTGATTCCTGCTGCTGATTTTTTTCGACAAGAGAGGATCAAATGTATGTCACATTTCATTCCCTTAAAATACCGCTAACATTCCCTTAATTCACAACGCCGCAATCAGACGGAGGAACAAAATGGAAACACAACAATGGGTGTAAAGAGATCAGCACTTCAGCAGGCAGGAGACAGTTTCGTTGGTGAAGAGTGAAGACTCACCTAGGACGAGGATGCCGGTTTGGTGGCGATGTCAGGAGGCGGCTGGGAGGAGCTGACGGGGCGACGACCGGTTCCACGCCCGCTAGCTAGTGCCGAGGCGGAGGCGGGAGGCCCCAACGTCGGCCGGCCTCTTCCCTAGCACACTCTTCCCTACCGCACGAGACTCCAAGCTCCGTTGGTGCCGATCCATGCGTGTTGGTTGGACTTGATGCCATGGCCAAGCACGGGCGGATGGAGCAGGTTGCCGACGGGCAGAGGAAGCAGATGCAGGGTGTCTGCCATCGGCAGCTTTCAGGGCCTCACGGCGTCGGGCTGGTGCCTCCGACGGAATCGGCGGAGATGGGGGGAGCATGGGGCGGATAGGGATCATGGGTCCGCCCACAAAGACCGGTGGACGGGCGGGCTGCTGATTGACGGGCGACTTGATGGAGCGGGGTTGAGGGCGGCGCTGGGTGGAACCGTGGAAGGGGATCGGGAGGAAGCAAAAGGGGATCGAGACTTAGGGTTAGGATAGGGCAACGCAAGGCTAGGCCGGCGGAGGAAGCAAAACAGGATTGGGCCTTCGTCATTCGACCATGGGCCACTCGAGCTTTTTGGCTCGTCGAGCGGCTCGAGCTCGGCTCGAATTTTCCACGAGCTAGAAGTAGGATCGCTCGGCCGGAAAAAATGAGCTCGAAGCCGAGCTGCCCATGCGAAGCCGAGCTTTTTTTCCCACCGCCTCAGAGTGCCACATAAATGCAAAATAGCCTCATTTCCATCAGATTTAAAAACTAGCCTCAAACGAAGCGAATCATTGGGAGCCGACGCAGGCTCCTTCCGCGGTCACCGAAGGTGGTGTTACGCGGCGCGGAGGGAAGCACCGGCCATGAAGGGCTGGGCGGCCACCTCGCGTGGCGAGTCGGAAGCGGTGTCCACCTCCCGCGATGGCGGAGTGCGGAAGGGGCGCCAACATCCCACGGTGGCCGACCACAGAAAGGCGGTTAGGGTTCATTCGGGTGGCGCGCTGTTTAGGGTTTCGTTCGGGTAGCGGTTAGGGTTAGGGTTTCGTTCGGGTTAGCGCTTTTTCAAATACGAATTTTTTTTAACCATTTCAATTAGGGTTTCAACAATCAGGGAGGAATATCGGCACTGAGATTTGTAAAAAAAACTTTCATTAAGAAACATGGGCACCGAGGTTTGTAAATTAGGGTTTTCTTTTCTCCGAAATCAGGGTTTCATTGCGGTTTCAACGCTATTTGTAGTAATTTCAAAATATAGCAAATGAGTTTAGAAAATTACGAAACTTTTTGTGGAGCCTCCCGTCACAGTGTTGTTGCTTCTATAATTTTTCTATTATTTTATTTGTTCAGAGAAAGGATGATTGATAATCATATCAGACAAGGTATAACCTTGAGGATGTCGTCCAAGCAAACTTTGTCTGCTAAAACACTTGTTGTCTTTTAGAAGTGAGATAAAAAGGCACCAGTACTATTGGAGTCTCTCCTCGATGAAGTTATCTGAACGTATACGCGTATATAGCCAGGCGGTCGATGAAGTACTTTATGAAGCTTATACATAATATGATTGAAGGGGCTGAGAACGCTCGTTATGATTATGAAGATGCCCTAAAACATGGAGGATTCGATGTCGGTGCGAATGGTTCTTCCTGGGATTCCACTAGAAGAGACATACCTGCAATATAGGCTTGCTTTGATGGCTTAGCGGAGGCACGGAACCAAAACTACATTAGAGTCCACGGACAAAAGCACGTTACACGTAGTCACATGGCATGATGGTTCGGCTAATTGCTTTAGTCATCCTCGCTACTACTACGGTACACTGTGATACAAGCATCCAGACCATGTAAGTATACATGCCTTTAGGGGATAGTAAAAACATGGCGGTAGGACAAGGACTACTACGAATGACTCGCCTCATCATGGGACCGGCCATTTGCCCTTCCTTCCGAGCTCAGCTGTACAGATTCGCCGGCCGCCTTTGGCCTCGCCGCCATTTTCCTCTTTCTCTCACGCCTCTCGCGAGCCTCACGCCTCAACCGCAGACGCCGAGATGAGCTGCCTCTCGATGTATGCACTCGCTTTTGCTCATCGTTGTGGCGTTGTTCTCCTGCATCTCGCAGCCTCCTTTGTCATTCCACTCGTCAAGTCGAGAGACCACCGGTCATGTGGGTGGATCTCTTGGTCGATCCACTTGTGGTAGCACACATAGCGGATCCGGGACCAAGGTGTAGACGGATAGGTTGTTAGTGCGCATTTTGAAAGAGAAATAGTACAGAACACACCAGAATCGTCCTCACCGGCCGCCGATAGCTGCCGTGGTCCCAACGCTTCGGTCGGATAGTCACCGGAGTAGTTCACGAACCCCAAAGAACGCATGCCCGTGCTAATCCGATGCTTGGACTTGAAAAACTTGTATGGGTCCTCGCACCAACAAAGGGCGGATCTCCCCTCGTGGGTGTTGCGGCGAACGCCGATTGAACGCTCAAAGACGCTGTCGCCACGGGGGGTTCATTATGAAGAGTTACCAACCCGCACGCTGCTCTCTTGTTCGACCGGCCACAAGAACCCTTGCTCGCTTCTTCCGGGTCCCAAAGAAATTTGCTAGCTCGCGGATGTGGTCCTATTGCCTCTATGTGTTGTCCATCTCGGCGTGGTGAAGGAAGCTCTGGTGTAGTATTGGGTTTGGTTGTGTAGTGTTCTCTCCCAGATCTTTTCCACCCCCTTTTATAAGCTACAGGGTTGGCATGGTGTGGTAAATTTCCTGCAGAGTTCTGTCTTTTGGTTCTGAAAAGCTGAGGTAGAGTGTTGTCATGTCGATCTGAAAAGCTGACGAAGCATAGTGTTGTTACGTCAAACTTTGCAGAGAGAAGTCATGTCTTGCTTTGTAGAGTGTTGTCTTTTTGGTCTGAAAAGCTGGCGAGGCAGAGTGTTGTCACGTCTTTCTTTGTAGAGTCACATCTTTTCGGTCTGAAAAGCTGAGGAGGTATAGTGTTGTCACGTCTTTCTTTGCAAAAAGAAGTCATGTCTTGCTTTGCAGAGTGTTGTCTTATCGGTCTAAAAAGCTGACGAGACAGAGTGTTGTCACGTCTTTCTTTGCAGCGTCATGTCTTTTCGTTCTGAAAAGCTGTCAAGTCGATCCAAAAAGCCTAAACCCTAAACCTAAACCGTAAACCATAAACATGTCTTGTCACTGCGCAAAGCTACCCCGTGTGGTCTTGTCACTGAGCAAAGCTACCCCGTCTGATCTTGTCACTGTGCAAAGCTGTCTCCTTTGGTCGTGAACATAGAAAGTTCCTATGATCCCACATGCTGCTGCGCGAACCCTAGCTGCATATGTGTGTGCCACTACAACGACGACCAACCACGTCCGAGGCGCCTCCCTGTACAACACTCTATGTGGGTAGTGTGAGGCACCTTCTACCATCAGGCACAGGTGGAGAAGCTTGTACCTCGGTAGTCTTCACTTCTGTATGCAATTATGTTCAATCTCATAAAGCATGTAACTAAATGGTGGACGCGTTATTGCGGTTGGCTTTTATCGAGTTGATTGTTGCGTCAATGTGTCGCGTGCATTAAGCTATAGGCGTCGATATGCATTGAACAAACATGCATTATAGAAAGAAGTTATGTCCTGCTTTGCAGAATGCTGTCTTTTCGGTCTGAAAAGCTAACGAGGCAGTGTGCTGTCACATCTTACAAAAAGTATTCATAATGAAATTTGACAGAGGCATACACGATACAGAGGAGTACAACAACATCGCAAATGCATACATCATGTAATGCAAGGATACACAGTAGTTGATCCATTCATGAAGGACTGCGATGCATTGGTAAATACTGGACATTACAATCTCATTACAATTGAACTTCTAATTAGCAGGAACAAGAAATAATAGTAGAAGACACTAAAACTCATGGTCCCCGCCCGCCACCGCCTGACGCTAGAAGCCGCTCCTCGTGAATGTGAACCTATCAGGGGAGTGGCGTTCCTCTCGAAAGTCATAGTGGGACTACTGCGTGGGAGGCGGTGTCACATAGAACTCATTGTAGGGAGCCGGATGACCACGCAGGAGCATATCGTCCACCCACTGGGGAGACATAGGGGGGTGCACATCCTACAGAAACGACACTGCTGCATTAGGGCAGAGGTTATGACCTTTGCAATCATAGTCATGTTAGAAAGCATGTACCTGCGGAGTTGGAAGTGCGGACTGCGATCCTTGGCCTTGATATCCAAATTGGTCACTCCAGGCCTGCAAATTCGGTGGGCTGTGTGAAATTATCGTAGTGTGCAATGGGAAGATTGCATTAAGTACGTTACAGCGTACCTGTGAATGTAGCTGTGCGGACGATGATGCTCCGTGGCAATCGACGTCGAAATAGTGCAAAGTGTTTGGTCCGAACGACTACCCGAACCATGGGTTGCCCTCATACAGGTTTGACTGGACACCGTGTGCAAATGTGGGCAACCCTCATCTCTGCCACGGGCGAAGTCGTGGTCGCTCTCTCAGCTTGCACCCGTGGACCCGGCGACGAAGTCCAGTCCTGCGTCTCCCCCCGTGACAACGGTGGCGGTAGCAGAGTGCTGTCACCTCACAAGTGCTGAAAGAACAAACAGAAGTGAGATATAGGTTACAAATAAGGGCACGTGCAAACAGTTAGGACAACAAATCGTAATTGACATACCGCTTGCTCGAGGCCGAGGCGCGTGGAGGAAGAGCGATCGTAGCTACATCGATTCCCGGAGTGCGACGGACATGTAGATGGTGGTGCGGAGGGAGGAGCTGAGGGCAGTGGGGAAGGAGGTTGTCCTCGGTGTCCGCCTCATCACCCACCTACGTCGATGTGCCGACCATAAGTGATGGTCCTCATTGCCGCTTTCGAGTCGTCGTAGATGGTGCGCAACATACCTAGGAACTGAGAGGAGGTGCTAGTCCTCCCACGTTGTAGACTGTGGGCAGCCTCGGTGTTGATACTCCGAAGGCTCTCGTACTGCAAGGAAACTGAAAATAAATTAGATGTGTTTCCCGTGCAAAAAAAACTGTGAAGAATATTTTACCGTCTCGTCTTGGCGTGCCGCCCGATGAGTGTGAGGACCTGCTCGTGAAGCGGTGTCGTGCGAGACCTCCGTAGGGCGTTGTGGCGCCGCACCAGTAAGGCTGCTCCTGGTGTGCGGAACGTACCATCTCAAGTATGCAGTGTGTGTCTCGACATCGTACGGTTGTGCCTCCTGCATGATGTCGCCGTCCTCTCGGCCCACAGCGTCGTCCACGGTAGCTGTGTGTCCCTCCAGTCGCCGCTCTTCTTCCCTTGCCTCATTTTCCTGCAGGTGAATTTGGACGTTAGGCAATCGAAAAAAGAGATGCAGCCAACAGGTAAACCAAATAACAACATACCTGTGGACCTTTGCTACAAGAGGTCGTCCCGGAGGCGGTGGCACCTGCTGGTAAAGCCCAAACTGTCTCACGACCCACTGTGGTGAGTACGGCTCGACCATATGGGAGAACACTAGATGGCAGGTCGTCATCCAGTATGCGTGGTCCTGACTGCACTGAGAGGACAAGCCGTATGGGGCCATGTCCACAACGAATTGTGTAGACCATGGGAAGTAGATGACCTCGGCCTCGTGCAGAGTCTCGAACTGGTTATAGAACTCAAAGTACACGCGCTTTGGCCTCTCCCTAGCCCACCCTAGCCGAGCACGTATCCAGTGAGTGCCCATTGTGGGCCCCTCAACGGGGTCGGCACCATCTCCCTCATTGTAAAACTTGGAGATGCGTTCGAAAGGGTGCACGGCCATGCAGATGTATGGGCGGCCAACCGGGAAGTGCTCCTATGACCACAACAAGAAGAGGATGTAGCATCTCGCAAGGACTCGCTCCCTACCAGATCAGACCGTGAGGCATCACACAAGCCTCGGTACGTGGCACAAAGCACTGTGGAGCCCCAACTATACTGCGGCACCTCGTCGGACCAGGCGTCTGCCAATGCCCCAGGAAGATGGATGTAGCTAGGGTGCACCCAATCTCCCTGAGTCGTAGGAAACAAGACCCACCCAAAGAGGAACAGCAGGTACGCAAGGAATTGTGTCCAGATGACCTCTGGTCGCGGCATGGGGCGCACTATGTACCGCTAGAAGCTAGGAATGTGGCACACCGATATGTTCTCTCGATCGTGTCACCAACCTCTCACCATCCGCACCTTCCACCGTCGCCGGGTGGTGGCACTACTACTTGACCCCACAGTGGTAGTCCTGTTAGCATAGCGACGTCCTGCAGAGTAACAGTCATCTCCCCCCACCGGAAGTGAAAGGTGTGCGTCTCCAATCTCCAACGGTCCATGAGCGTGGACAACAGTGGCGCGTCAAACTGAAACGCGTGCTCTAGGTTCAACAGGCGGGCAATGGGCAAAAGCCTTGTGTCTCGTAGTAGCGGGACGTACCGCTGGTCCAAAGGCCAATGCTCTCTCGGACTCCTAAGGACAAAGCTCGGAGGGCCCACGCCGGATGACCACGCCGGATGACCACGCGTGGCATCGGTGTCCTCGATCCCACTGTGGGTCGAGCAGCTTGTACAAAACGTCGTCTACAGGCTGCACCATCTTCTGAGGTACGTAAAACAACAAGTTAGTGTGCAAATAAAACAGGACGTACAAACAAGCAAAACGAAAGCGAAACATATAGCATACATACACAACAGACAAATGACAAGAACTATTGTCTGACACATTCCAACATATAGAACACGATAATGCCCGACGGGAGTGCGTAAGAACGCATTACAACAGATATATAGCATACATAGGCAACAAAACATATGACAACAACCATTGTCCGACACATTCCAACACGTAGAACACGATAACCCTAACGGGAGTGCGTAAGCACGCATTACAACAAACATATAGCATACATATATGGGCGATGAAACTTCGTCGCTACGGTGCGTTGCTTGACCCGGGCCTATTCGGGTAGGTGGCGAACGAGTGGCCAATCGTCTTGTAGAGTCTGCATCTCGGGCGTCTAGCCCGTTGCCTACGTTGGCTATCATACATATCGTTACGGATGCAAAGAGATCGCTTTCTTCCACGCGTGGCCCGCTTGAGTGCGTCGTTCGGCACCCACTTCACGTGCCCAGGCCAGAGGTCCCTATAATGCATGTCCAGCCCGTACGAATTGAACTCGGCACTCCAAGTGTCGTACAAGTGGTGAATATCGTAGAACTCAGAGACGTATTGCGTCGAGGCCTAGCGCCACTCTGCGCACGCCGTGTATACATGGGAGCATGGCTTGTGAAGAAGCTGCGGCTTATTGCAGGTGCAGGACGCTTCACCATAGATCGAGCAGACTTGCTTGCGATCACCCCTAGCTTGACCCGTGACATACTTCCACCGCATGTATCTCAAACTTCTTCCTGATGCCATCCATGGTCCTAGCAGTGTGCGAACAAGCCTTTTGGATCTTCTTGTCCATGTAGGCCTGCGCCACCTCTGAAAATTGCTTGCCTTCGTCCATATACTTCTTTGCCATCATGGCTCTATTGACGAAGTACCCCACAGTACGGTTCTAACTCTCCTCAACAATTGTGGTGATCGGAAGGGATCGGACACCCTTGAGGACACTGTTGTACACCTCCGACATGTTGGTCGTCATGATTCTGTACCGTGTACCACCGGTGTCATGCAGCAGAGACCATTTCTCTAAGTCGGGTGCATGTGAGTTTACCCACTGTGTGAACTCCCCAACTCTGACGGAGCCTCCTGCCGCTGCCCCTGCCTCCGCGTCCTGGGAATTCCTTACATGCTTGCTAGTCTCCTCGTCCAACTATCTCCACACGACGTCAAACTTCCGCCTTTGGTTCTGCACGCATAGCTTCTTGAAGGTCTGCATCAGGTCCTTGTTTCGAAACCTTGTGTGGAAGTTCACCGCAAGATGCCTCATGCACCATCGGTTCGTTAGGTCGTTCCACTAGAAGGGAGACTGTGTCCCATTTTGCATCGTGGTAAACGCGGACAGTAACCCAGCATTGCGATCTGAGATGACGCACACACCTGGGCAGTCATGAACCACCGCTTGCTTCACATTTGCAAGGAACCACAGCCAACTATCCATGTTATCGCTCTCAACAATCGCGAAGGCCACGGGGACTAACTCGTCGTTCGCGTTGGCTGCTACCGCAGTGAGGATGGTGCCCTTGTACTTGCCAGTGAGGAAGGTGTCGTCCATCAACAGCACAGGACAACGGTATTTGAACCCTCCGCTCGCCTGGGGGAACGCCGAGAATACCCTATCAAGGATAAAACAATTCGGCCCCTTCGTAGGATGCACCCGGTCCAGCTTGTCAATGTATGTCCCAGCATTCGACTCTGTAATCTGGTGGAGTATTCTTGGGACAAAGTCGTAGGCCTCTTCATATGTGCTGAACATACGCTCTAGGACCTTTTGTTTCACCCGCCACACCTTGCTGTAGCCAACCGGGAAGCCCACCGTATTGACAACATCTGCCAAGAGCAGCTTTGGCGAGACAAATACATCAGCTATGTCGAGGCGGCTTATCAGCTCCGCAATATATGACGACGTCAGGTTGCGGTGCCTATGAAGTGGCTCTGCAAGCTCGCATGTGTGATCCTTCAGCACCGTTATGCGGAAGTCCGTTGCGGCACTCTTGAACCATTGCACACGAACCTTGACAAGGCAAGATCCATCCACACACTTGACGATGTAGGTGTCAGGGTTGGACCTGTGCACCCGATATGTCTGGCTAATGTTGACGGCGTATCTGGCAATGGCCTGCTGGGTAGCGCTCTCATTGGGGAAGCGCTGCCCTAAGAGTAGAGTGTCTTCATT
The DNA here is from genome assembly GCA_036346405.1 of Phyllostachys edulis. Taxonomy (NCBI): domain Eukaryota; kingdom Viridiplantae; phylum Streptophyta; class Magnoliopsida; order Poales; family Poaceae; genus Phyllostachys; species Phyllostachys edulis. Next base: position 72,584,228 of record CM070561.1, read on the forward strand.
GAACCCCCACTCCGCCTCCTCTGGCTGCAGCAGAACCAAGGATATCGTTGCGATGTCGTCCAATCTAGACAAGACATACGCAACATCGGTGGTCACAACACCACCAAATACACCTCCCGTAGCAACTTCTCCATCAGGCTCCTCTCTAGAACTAGTTGTATCCACAACCTCCTCCTCGCTTTCCACTACATCCACCTGCTCGGCAAGGTATTCATGGTAGTCAATACGGGCTGCCCACCACCTCTCTACACCTTCGTTCGGCTCGAAAGCATCCGCACGCCTCCTCAAGTCTCCATCACCCACTTCGCCCACATCTCGCCAACAAAGAAGATTCAGATCGGCCAGACCAACACAGCACTTCACCCACCAACTCCACTGTAACCACCTACGGCGGATGATTCCGCCCTCTCCACAAACTTGACATACACCATCGGCCGGCCAGAGATTGTAGCAAATGGGTTGCACACAACCTCCATGTAGTTGGTCCACGAAGCGTCACTGCTCACCTTCACAAGTTGCCAAAAGGTCTCCCCTACACCACCCGCCGCCGAGGCATACAATGCCTCCATGCGTAGCTTCTTCCTTCCGGTGTCCCGATCGAACGCGGAATGCACACACCTCCTTAGCTTGCATAGGCTCATGTTCTTGATCTGTGCCGGATCCGGTCCGGCCACAATTTGACAGTCCGCCTCAGACGGCCGCTATGACGAGACCATCTCTATAGAATACAAACAAATCTTCAATCGACATATTCATGGAAGACTTGCCTTCTGTGGTTGGGTCTCTTGTTGTTGGTTGAGAAGATTTTCGACGGCGTTCGGTTCTACGCGCAAAACGAGAAAAACAAACAAATAAATAAATAAATACAAATAAAATCACAAAAGTATAAAATAAATACTGGAAGGAAGATAAGGATTTTAGACGAATTTAGAAACTTGAATTATTGTATTCGGAGTTCGGACGATCGATTTGGCATAAAATGTGGAAAATTGCAAAACAGAGGAATCTTCTACGGAATCTTCTTTCTGGGCTGGTTTTGCATTACGTAATGTACATGCTAAATGGTGTGCGTACTACTAGCTAATAATGTTTCGGATTCGCGAAATTCCTTACATGTCAAAATTAACACCCTACACATTGTGTAGTATTTTTTCCCCTAACGCACTAAGTATTTTAATTTCGCGATATATGTGACGAATAGTCTGCGTACGAGGGAAATAATGCACACCGTCCTCGGTTCAAATAATTTGTCCATTAACATGGTTTCAAAATGGGGATTTGTACTGCATGAAGGATTACTATATTAATCCCTACGTGCTAATTAACTAACAATGATATCCACATAAACTAAACATTTACGTCAACTAAGCATGGTTACTTAATACATTCTACACAATCAAGAAACCATTACGGTAATAAAAAATAACTACGCTACTTGTATGTATACTTACGTAATAATGACATGACCACTAAGCTAATTACATGCTAATCAACTACCTAAAAATATAGCCGCATGTCCATGAAAAATACCTTTTCTTCACGCTCGCAAGCCGATCTACAACTTATGCAATTACAAAACCTTCAGATTCGGATTGAAAACCTCACTCCTGCGCTCGGCTGCCTTCTCTTCTTCCCTCTCGGTCTCTCCTTCGTGGCTCAAAGAAATGCAAATGAAGAAGGAGCGGCCGAGTGAGCGACAGGCTGCATCTTTATGCCCACGGCCGAGGGCAAAGGTCACATCGCCAAAGCGCAGAAGAACACGCCAAGGATCGGGCGCGATGGGCAACACACGCCGCTTCGGCAGTCAAAGCACGCAGGCGGGTAGCGCGGCGGCACGCGGCAGAGCGCTGCGGCGTGACGCAGCAAGAAAGCTTCCACGCTTGTTGACCGCGAACGCCGCTAACTTCTCGCCGGCGATCATGAAGGGGACGGCGAGGTCCCATACTCGGCGACCGCGAAAAGACGCCAACCCCAGTACCTCCTGCGCCCGTCACTTCGGTCCTGCGCTCGGTCGAATTCCCGCGTGCGTCGCTCTCTTTCCGCGCTCATGGACCACAGAACATGGCACGTGTCGCCGCCGCATTCTTTCACGGTCAGAACGGGGCTACAATTGCAAATACTGTACAGTAGGGGCTATTTTTGTATTTATATGACACCACAGGGTCAAATAAAAAAAATTGAGGCGTTTGGGCGGTGCAGAACAGGCGTTTCCTTTCCTACTTTCCTGCTATGCTTTCATAGGTTTTTTTTGGTTGAGGGTCATAAAAGGTCTCCTTGAGCCTGGAAGAACAACAACTTTTGGTCACAATACTTGCTGATGTTCATGTTTTGTTAACTGAAGCGCTCTTCCATCTATAATTTGTCTGAACATTTGTTTATCTTGTGCGAAAATCAATTACTACTTTCAGAAAGAAAAAAAGTAGGGGGGGAAAGTAGATCACCAAACGTGGGAATATTCCAACAATGCTGTGAAGATCAAACTGTTTCAAGAGGAAGCAAACATGCCCTAAAGGTTATGAGAAATGGAAGTTCAATTCTCTCTGCCCAAAGCATATCCAGGCACAACTCTTCTATACCGTCTTGACGTCCTGCACGTCAAGAGGAAGCAAGAAAAATCAGCATGCTTATCTTTCGTCAACAAATTAATAGTAGTTTGTTGAAAGAATATGAGGATCGAACATTTAGAGGTGTTCTCATTGCTGAAACCTCATTTAATATTTGACCATGTGCATGCAAATCCTTGGCAGCTGGAGCTGAAAATGGCATACAACCAAACACGATCAATTCCTGCATAGCAAACCACTGTGAGGAGCAGGGCTCACTGTCCTTTCATTAAACAAGACACTGACCATTGTGCAAGATAACATTTATGAGTAGTTACATGGCATATTGACATATCAAGATGCATTCCATATTTCCAAATGGTTATATATTTGTCTAGTCTTTTCGGAGACATTCTTTACTGTCACTTGAAAGCTCACTGCTCTAAACTCCGACGATTGATTGATTGGGTTGGATGAGTTTGGTTTGGTTCATAAGAATATAAGATGATTTTCATCGTTGCATTTAGAACCTAGAACTGTGCCCCATTTAAGTAAGTCATCATGTAAGGATTACTGGGTCCTATTTAGTAACCTGTGCTAGCTATGGTGACAAAGGTGAAAGGAGTAAACTGTAAGAAAAGTAGGGATTAGTACTGTCATATTTCCAACCATCACATGCTATGTTTTAGCCTTTCAGGATGGGATGCAATGTTTGTGTACTTGCAGGTGTTGCTTCCAAATGATGTCACTTAGGGCAGGCCTTCGCAACCAAATCATGTACACAAAATGATCACTTCACGCTAGTTAGCTACATCGAACCTAAGCACCCTTATCTCCCCATTACAAGTAAAGCGAGAGAGAGAAAAAAAAACCCCCCAAAGGATCATAGGAGAAGAATCGGTGGAATACTGCATGCAACAACCGGCCAGAGGACGAAAGACTGATGACAATCATAATGGGGAATTAATCTGTCATCTAAAAATAAATAAAAAAATAATCCAAGAAAAACTATGAGCCCATACACCTTCCAACTAATACAAGAGGTAAGCAGGTTTTTTAAGATTACAACGGTAAATGCACACACATCACCGTACACACACCATATATGCGCTGCACTTACTAGCACACACCTAAAATTACAGAGGAACAAATCCACACCCTGGTAGAGTGTGAGCACTCGTATCTAGAAGATCGATCCCTGTTGGGTGGAGTCGAACCCGCTTCATCTCTACATCTCCGTGTGAACCTTTTTCTAGAAGGAAATGTTGAAAACTAGTGGCATTTATACAGTTAAGTGTGGAGACATCTTCACAATTTTCCCTCCATATTTAATTGTAGTGGTGTGATTTGTACATTGCATTTTCAAATACTTTATCTAGAAATGCAATTTTCAGTGGCATAACAACTTTGCCAAAAGGAAAAAAGAGTGTCATGTTCAATCAGAATCAGAAAGGGACCCATCCAAAAGCACATCCATTCCCCTCCATTCATCCATCCACACATCAGATCAACAGAGAATTTTCAAATTTGTCAAATGCCAACCACCCAAGGCAATGGGGCCGCTCAGGCCCAGATCATCACAAGGCCCGCGGAATTGCCCCACTCAGACCCTCCATTCTATAATCTACGCACGCACGTCACGATACGTGTTTTCGGCCTAGATGTTACCGTTGGCCTCTTTACAACAAAAAATAGTAGTCCACACGCCAGCCAAAATTGGCTCAAACGCATATACGTCTGGATTCGATCTGCACGGTTCCTAGGAGGGTCAGATGTTTCTGGTCTTATCATGTCGCCGCTATCGCTGCCTTGACGCTCAGACAATCCTGCACCGTACGCCTAGCGCCCGGACAGCCGCCACCGTGCCACTGGCGCCTGGGCGCCCCACCACGTGTTAAGTCCAGCGCGTACGTGCCTCTAGGGACCGGATTTAATCTTAACACTAGGCGTATCGCACGGCACAGACGTGTTTTAACCTTCCGCCGAAAGCATCTCCTGTCCCCTCGATCTTTCCTCCCGGCCCATCTATCAACTCCATCATCTCGTTGCCTCCATCCACATGCATGCATAATCACAGCGCACAACACGTGGGATTATCTCCTATTGCTTCACGGTCGGCGCAAAACGCCTCCGCGCGGCTATAAAAACCGGCGTCGCTCTAGCTCTCATTCTGGATTCATTCTCGTTCTCGCGCTCGTCGCTTAGAACACAGAGAATTGAACTAAAACTTTTTTCGGATTACGCTGTGGATTAAATAGCGTTTAGAGCTGTGCTTAGGATCGTATAAGTGCAGTGAGGTCGACATCAAGACAAGGTAAAATTATCTCATATGCATTAGTTGTAATTATTTTCGTCATAGTAATTTATTAGTTGTAGTTAATTAGTAGTAATTTACTCGTAGTTTATAAGTGGTAATTAAGTTGTCACAATTAAATACCCATAGTTAATTAGTCGTAAGTAATCAAATGGTAGTTAAGTATTAATTAATTATAATTAATAAATCGTAATTAATTTAGTCATAGTTTTTAGTGGTCATTAAGGTCGTAATTATGTAGCCATAATTAATTTATTGGTAAGTAATGACTCGTAGTTAATTAGTGGTAATTAAATACTTGTAATTAATTACAATTAATTAATGATGTAGTTAATTAGTGTAATTAATTTAGTGGTAATTAGTTAGATGTAATGAATTACTCGTAAGTAATTTATTGATAAGTAATCAATTTATCGCTAATTAATTAATTATTTGTATTTAATTGCTAATTTCTTGTATTTAATAATATGTCGTAATTATTTTATGTCATAGTTAATTAGTGGCTAATTAATTAGACTTAATTACTTTAGTCTTATTTAATTAGTGGTAATTAATGAAATAATCGTACGTAGTGCGGTGCGCTCTATTTGTTATATTGTGTATCGTAAATCAGGTTGTTGTGGTTTTAGGTAATTTTGAACATACAAGAGTTGTTAGTGTTTTATGGCGATGGTTTCATATGGGTCGAACCCGATGGGTTGGACTTGTCAAGATGCCAGTACAAGGTGGTCCGGACGGGGGGGCTCGATGTGATGAATATTTATGAGCTTAAGAGCTGCATCTAGATGGAGTTCGACACAGAGGCAACGGCGAAGAAACTTATCATCGAGGGGACTACCTGCACGAATAGGGGAGAACAGGGTGTATAGGAGCTAATCAAGGTGAATGGAAGTATAGCATGGGGCCAGTACATGCAGATTGCTTCCCAGGCCGATGCGGCAATATAGGGAAAGTCGATGGTGTACGTGAATTTCGTACGCAGTGTGCTAGGAAACCATGATGATATTGGTGCCTCGGGAAGCCGACAACCGCGGTGGAGCTTGAAGACGATAGCACTAAATGTGTTGTTTTGGATGTAGACTACAAGAGGAGAATTGCATATAATTTTGTGCAAAATAAGGAGGCGAGATTATGGTGGTTGGCCTGCATTGAATGCCATGAGTATCTACCGGATCAGCATCTCAGGTTGGAGCCTAATGAGAATGCCGACCCAGGCTCGGATGGTAGCGAGGAGGACGTATGCCAGTGGGGGGGTTTGATGTTGACACCCTTTTAGTTGGGCGGCACTTCCCTATAAAGGCGGTCGCGCAGCAAGCTATAACACGGTACATCTTGTCCATCAGCCGTGTATACCGGGTGCACCGGCCCAACCCAGGACATTACGCAGTGAAGTGCCTAGCGGAAGGCTGACCTGGCAAGGTCAGTGCTCACCGAGCAAAGTTCTTCGGCTTAGTCTTCACGATCAAGGCGGTGATCGACCACACATGCAAGCTTAGCAGCCGCTGCGGCAGCATCGGAATGTGACTTCCGTATATGTGTGCAAGTCTCATCAGTCACCTAGTAGCGAAGGATGTGTCCGTCTTCCCCAAGATGCTGTTGTCAGAAGTCACAAATCTGGTTGGTTATCCATTAGCTATAGTAAGGTCCAACGAGCCAAGCAGAAGGTTATCGAGGCCATGTACAGAACATACGAGGAGGCGTACAATCTTGTGCCGATAATGCTTCACCAGATTGCCGAAGCATACCCCGGCACGTACATAAACAAGGTTGAAAGTGAAGATCCTGATGGAGGCCCTAACTGCTTCATACTGGGCCGAGTGTTTCGGTCTTTCGCCCATGCCATAGAGGGCTTCAAGTTTTATCGTCTGGTGCTACGATGGATGGTACTTTCCTCACTGGAAGGTACAAAGGGCACCATTCTCATCGCGGTAGCGGCTGACGCGAATAACTAGCTTCTCCCGGTTTCTTTTGCCATCGTAGAGAATGAGAACACATCCAGTTGGTTGTGATTCCTAGCGAATGTGAAGCGGGCGGTTGTGGGAGACCGACCCAACCCATGTCTTATCACATACCACAATGCTAAGTTGTTGTCGGCTCTGAATACCACGAAGAATAGGACGGAACCCCCTTACTAGTAGAACGACGTGGAAACCCGATGGTGTATGAGGCATCTTACATCGAACTTCTTCACACTATTCCACAGTCAGGAACTAATGAAGACGTTCAAGGTGTTGTGCATGCAAAACCAGAGGCGAAAGTTCGAGTCCATCTGAACAGACCTCGAACATTGGATTACGAGGTAAGGGAGTCCCCTCCGGAGGCACAGGAGGGACAGCAGGCCACGAGCGAGCAATCCAGAAGCACCATAAGTTTCACGCACTGGATTAATCTCCACACTCTTGTGTTGGAGAAATAGTCCCTGTTGTATGACACAGACGGTGCGAGGTACGAAATTATGACGACCAACATGTCCGAGGTGTACAACGACGTATTGAAAGGTGTGCAGTGCCTCCCTATCACCATGATCGTTGATGAGACTTGGACACGCACGGTTGGTGACTTTGTCAATAGTGCCACCGCAGTGAGGCGAGAACATACAGAGGTATATGGACCAGAAGATGCAGAAGGCCCATATGCATGACATCTGGGTGGTCGATGGTCTCAAGAGGAAGTACGAGATTAGGCTGAGGCAAAAATATGTCAACAGTCGTGTCAGGGGGGAAAGAAAACATACATGCACCCTGGGTGATGTGGCTACATGCACCAGCAATAAGCCAAAGCTTCTGCACAAGCCATACTTGCATGTGTACAAGGCGTGTGCGCAAGTCAGGCAGATGGCTATACCGTATATCTCCAAGTACTACGACATGCAGCATCTTTTCGGTACATAGAGTGTAGAGTTTCACTCGTATGACGTGGATATGAAATATAGGAATCTTTGGCTGGACATGGTGAAATGGGCCCCGAACAAAACCTTGAAGTCAACTGAGAAAGGACAACGACAGATGCAAAGGCTTTCAAACAACATAGATAATAACCATGGGGGGGCTCGAGCAGCTGACGGCGTGATATACAAGACCCTTGGCCACTCCATGAAAGATTGCCCCAACAGACCGAGCTCGTCTAGTCGTCATTTCGTGTCGTAATTAATTGTACTGCTTGCATGTATGAGGACTGTCATTTAATGTAGGCGCATAGTCTGCTCATATGTGTGCATTCCTGTACATCATTATTTCTTAACGCGTATGTATTTTGGCATTCTTTTTGTTCTGAACTGACTCACCCTTGTTCTGTGCACAACAGCAAAAGATTAGGTTGACCTTGGAGATGTCGAACTCATCGTCGAACTACCATGCAAAGATATTGAAGAAGCACAAGTGGCTTGCCGAGAGAGCTAAATCCTACCCAGATTTTTCTATGAAGGATGCACCAGTACGACTAGAGTTTTCACGCCCACAATGCGTGCACGAAGAACCAGCGAAGATCATTCAGTCCACACATCCTGCCACCACCGTCTGAGCGTACTACATGTGCGAGAACATCCTCATAAGAGAATCTTATGCACACATCGATTTTTTTTATACCTTACATTGCATTTCGCATATTCCTAACTTCATCTGAGCATAATGGCAGCCCGAGATGCATTGCAACTTCTTCCAATAGATCGATGGCCTGGAGATGTATGAAAAGGCGTTCGTCTAACAGAAGTACGTGTTGAACTACGCGATGCGAACCGAGACCTTCCAGCGATGGAAACATTACGTACCCGACCCTATTGAAGAGGCACCCGTCGACAAGGGGAAGGCTCCTGCTACTAAGACCGGTGGCCATCCTAGAGCTCCCCGTCGCCCTGGCACACTCCAGATCGATGAGGTAAGTGATGCTCAATTCATATCCTGATTATTGATTTCGCCTTTCATTCTGCTAACATCATGTAATCTTCCAGCCCGTCTCGCAGAACATGGATGACTTCGACACTCGCCACAGCCATGGGCAGCCCCGAGACAAGGGAAAGAGGCCGATGCTCTGTGAAGACTAGTTTTGATCCTCCTTTTTTTATTCCAAAAAACCTGCTCATGTATCTTAGGTGTTTTCCGGTTTGTTGATTCATGAATGATGTCGTTTGGAATGCACGTAACCAAACCATGCGCGGCATGTAATTTGCAAATTACATTGTTTATTCTGAAATTTTGTCACTTTTATTTTTTTTTCAAATGTTAGTTTGTAACTCCACATGAAATGTCGAAACCAGGTGTGGGGAAATGGCAATACTGTGTCACCATGGCACGGTAGGCGCAGGAATTCGGGCGAGGGAGGGGGCTGGTAGGGCCACGTGGCGGCGCCAGGCGAGAGGGGACCGGCAGGGCATGACTGTCGGGCGCTAGGGGCGCAAACAAGTGATGTCCGGGCGCCAAGGGCGCGGACGGTGCTGTCCGAGTGCCAGGGGCGCGATGCGGGATTGTCCGGGCGCCATGGAAAAGGTAACGATGATGTGGCAAGACCAGAAGCGTTCGGCCCTCCTAGGAAGGGCGCAGATCGAATTCGGGCGTGGGAGGCATGGACATGGACGCATGTCAAACAACGACACGTATGTTGTGCTAGTTTTAACATTACGATGTGTGGATGTCTACTTTTGTTAATAAAGACGCCCAATGCTATTTAGGCAAAAAATAAAAACTCGTCACGAGACATCTGGTACAAACCTGGTGTGCCTTCGGCTACTTCAACACTAATGCTTTTCTTTCTTTTAAAAACATTGATGTTTTTTAAAGAATTAATGTTCTTATCTATCAAAAATATTAGCCTTTTGATCTAAAAAAAATCATTGCATGTTTTGATAAACACTGTTTTTTCGAGTTTATGGAGGAAACCGTACTATTTAATTTTTTTGAGTGTTTGGTTACAATTGGTGTCGTATGATAGGATACTATTGTTGTATAATTAAGGTCGTGCTACTACCGGCGTACTAAACACTCAACTCACAAATAATAAATAATAGGCAAGAACACAAGGATATAATCACATCATTCACTCTTTATTGATCCATTTGCCTTTAGACTTGTGTGTACAATGAGAGCCTCCTGCCCTCTTTATATTGGAGGAGGGAGTCTCTATTCATGCATGAATAAGCAATATGATACTAAACTAACTAATGGGTCTTGTGGGCCAACAACTCTCTAATGGGTCTTTGTTTAGGTAAAGTGTCCACACATAATCGGATATCGAAAACATACCGATATACAACAACTATGTCCATTTTCCTCTCGTCCAAACTTTTTATTGTATATATTCTGCTTCGTATAACTCATAATGACAACCAAATAGCATATCTCTCATCCAGAATACATGCATACACAACCTATAACACCTTTGACGATTTGCACCACTTGGGCCTGTCCAACCTGTTGAAGTATAAGTGAATCGTCCGCTTTTCCTTATCATCTTAAGTTTTTAGGTGAAATAGTTGGTGCATGCAACTCAATATGTTATCGAGCCAAGAGTTCTTGAGTTCAAGACTCGGTTAGCACAATTAAAGAAAAAAATAATTGTAACTCACTTCTATTCTACGTTTTAAGCCCAATGGAGCCTACACATGAGGGGGGTGTTGAAGTATAAGTGAATCGTCCGACTTTTCTCGTCAGCTTAACACTACTACAAAAAGGCTAATACTGGACACCTCATCACGCATCGCTGATCAAAACCGTCAGATATATGCAATCACGCATTTATCATATTGATAACCGTCATATCGCCACGCTAAAATTGTCTGTGAAGAGATAATATCATAGACGTTTCGTATTAAAAATTGTTTGTGATACTTCACAGACGGTTCTGAACATGAACCGTCTGTGATAATTGTACTTCATAGACCGTTTTTAATTATAACCGTCTGTAATAATATCGCTTCAGCTCGGTGTGTTTCTTCGTCGTCCGATGAGTTTCTTCGTCGACATCGTCGCCGATGCGTCTCTTCATTGCATCAATGCCGCTTCGGCTCCTTGATGCGTCTCTTCGTCTAATGCTCCGAATTTATTCCTTGTTTTATAAAAAGGATCATCCGCCATCGAAGATGATCATCCCCACATGTAACTCTACACTTCTAAAGCAGAAATATGGCTCCCTCTTGGCCTGTTTCCTTGTCGCCGACATTGATTGCCTACCTAGCCATACTATACGAGCCCCTCTCTAGCCGTACGTTGGCAGATGCTAGGGAAGAACACTGTAATTTCAACAGTGTCTTCACTCCTCTGTCTGAGGATTTGCCAGAGCAAGTGACGGACACCTTCTGCCGTCTTGACATCCTCCTCCGCCGCGTCTTCCGGATGATCTCCCACTTCCAACGAGTTTACTGCGTCAACGACGTCGTCCTCCACAACGACGTTGCACGTCTCCAGGATGCTTTTCGTCACTTGGACTGCTTAATCGAGGCGGTAGGCGTCCGAGTCAACCATGCCGAGACCCCTTAAGCAAGGGAAGACACTCGAACGAGCGCGTGAGTAGGTCGACGCATTTCAGGCTTCGTTCACTAATGATCAAAAACCGTCCGATGCTGACGCCGCCGCCTGCGAAGTTTTGAAGACGGAAATAGCAACCTACCTCCGCACTAGAAAAACTTTGTTTATTTAGGTTTCTACTTTTTTAATCTTTGTAAGAAGCGACTGGCCACGCTGTTTGGCCATATGAAAATTCCAAAAAGAAAAAAAAATCTAGTTTGGAGGTGAAGTTACTATGTTATATGATATATATATATATATATATATATATATATATATATATATATATATATATATATATATATATATATATATATATATATATATATATATATATATATATATATATATATGATCTGTGATATATATCATAGTTAAAGCAAATTTTCAATAGTATTTAAATGACAAAATTGACATATAAACCTGTAATTTCTTCATGTCATGTAATTAATGCATGTATACATGATAATATGCACAAAACATAGAACTTGAGAACAACCATATCACAGACGGTTCCATAATAGAACCATCCGTGATATGTCCCATATCACGGACGGTTCTATTATGGAACCGTCAGTGATAGTTATCACAGACGGTTCCGTCGGTTCTATTATGGAACTGTTTGTGATAAATATCACTAACAGTTCCATAATAGAACCGTCTGTGATGTCTCTTTATTAGTAGGAGCCTGTTAGGGTTTGTGTCCGCCCTAACTCGTCACTCCCGAGCGCTCTTACTCTCGTCTATTCCCCTCCCCACCCGAGTGCCCCTGACCTCGACGCCGCCGACCTGCCGCCGACGCCGCTTCTTCCTATCGCCACGGCCAGACACCACGCCAGATTGCAAAAGACACTCGTATGATAGGAGTGTCTTGTGCAGTGTTAGTGTCGTGCCATAATTACGGTGGCACCGCCACCCAAGCCACTGGGCTTGGCCCCGCGTGTCGCTTGCGCCACCGCACTCTCCGCCTGCCAAGATCCTCGGCTTGTTCTCCAAATGCCCCACGCCTACTCGACCTCCTGTGCTCGGGCCTTGGCCCCCTGGCTTTGCTTTCCCCATCTTCCCTCTATTCTCCTCTCTGTTCGCTTAATGTCTTTTGTTGAGTTTGATTTTTATGCTTGAGCATTGTTGTGTCCGATGTTTGTGTGATTTATGCAAGGTGAAGGAGATGGATGAGGGTTGTGCTTTGGTGGTGGGTCGCCACCGTGGTTGCGCCAGATCGAGGTATCACCTCCCTTACTCCCTCTCTGCTACCCCCGCCTCTGTGATGAAAATGGCTAGTGCTCGTGATGGATGCCGAGGGCTACTCTCGGTGTGGTGGGTTTGGACATCCTTGGTCTTCTTTGCCTTGTTGTTGAACTGTTCGATGATGTTAATAGTCTTATGCTGAAATTGAATTGATAATTAGTTCATATTAATAGTTCCCTTGCTCTGTGATGTAAACTGAGGGCTATTGGTGTATGTGCATTTTGTGCATCTTGCTTAGTTCATGCTGTGGGTTCAGATTGACAAAAATGAATAGGGCAAAATTATGGATTTGGTTAATGCTCTTTGATGGATACTGAGGGCTATTGATGTCGGTTCTTTGTGCTTGGTTGACTTACATGGGATGTGGTTCAGATGAGGCTTGGCTGCAATTAACTTTTCAGATTTGTAAAGGTTAGGCTAATTTGTAAAGCTGCAATTAACATACAAATTATTTATTAATTGGTGTGTATTCTATTCCAAAACAAGACCAAATGAGTCAAAAACTACTACAACACCTCTTCACCTGTCTCTCGCCATTCATTTTACCTTGTCTGTGTAACCGTGTTCATGCTGGTCAAGTTCTCTTCCCTTGCATCCCAGGTACATCCTACCATTCTATTCCTGATCTCTTCTCTATAAAGTCTCCAACCAGTGGCTGTTTGTGTTTTTAAAATCGGCTTCATATATATATATATATATATATATATATATATATATATATATAGACACACACACACACACTGTTCGTAGTCCCCAGCCATTTTCGGGGGGGTTGTGAGGAGGATGAGATAGCAGCCACGGGCAACCTTATCGAGCCTGCAAGTTCAAGAAGCATGGCTGCCAGGAGAGCGTGTGGACATCCAATTACCTGGATGTCGTCGATAGGTAATTGGACTTGACATCAAGGAATGGTTGATTGCTAATACATGAAACCACTTCTCAATCGGAGTACCTGCGCGTCCATGCCCTGTTCAGACTATCTGTTCATTGCCCAAGGCAAAGATTGTATTTTTGTACAACATCCATTGGAAAGAACCAAGAAAGTAGAGGAAGAAGCTAGACTCCAGAAAGAACTGGAGCTGGAGCGGAGCAGAGCTAGGAAAAAGAAGTGGAGTGTACATAACACACCTAGATCTGAAGAGAGGACGATGACGATGAGCTGAATATGCTGCTCCCTTCTCGCCGCCACACTCCCTCCTGGCCACTGTGTTGCTCCTTGGTGCCGTCCGCTCTCTTCCTCCTTGTTTGTCGCGCAACCACCCACTTGTTCGCTGCATCTCTCGTTCGCCTCAGCAGTGCACCGCCAAGACGCTCACCCCTGCTACGCCTCACGCCTACTTATCGTCACATCGTAGCGTCGTGTCCACCGACCGTCGCTCGCCTTTGTAGCCCGTGCCTCCGCTTGTTCGCCACTTGGAGGCCGGAGCGTCCCCCCCCTCTCCCAAAAAAAAACACACACACACACACCGACAACCACAAGATGAGAGAGAGAATAGTGGTTAAGGTTTGGTGGGCTAAAGTAGGAAGGAAAATTGGTCTAATGTGTTACATGAGGAGTGCGAGCTAAATTCTTTTACGCACACAAATATATAGTTTTGACCTAACTAATAACATATACATCTAATATACCTATTATATACCAGATATTTTGAAGAAAAAAATAGATGTTCGGCTAAACACCCATGACCCCTTGAGGATCCGTCCATGAGTGCATGCAATTCAATACGACCAAATAAGCATGTCTCATTGAGTTACATGCATTTCAAGAAGTGTAGTTGGTCAATTTATCCCAAGACTATATATTGAGGGGTAGACCCTCCATTGTAACTCGCACCACGCTTATGCAAAAGAATAGAACACAAGTTATTGCTTGTTCTTTCATAATAGAGTTCATGCGAGGACTTCGAGAGAGAATTAGGCGATCAATTGTTCGCTCGCATATCAAGGTCAAGTTTGCTTTTCCACCGAATTGAGGGCTTGGCGATCTCCGCCGTGGTCTAGCGGCGATCATCCCGTGCGTGTTGGCGAATATCCATAGAGCTGCAAGTCCGTGCACTGGCACGTGGTGTACAGTTGAGCGGTGTTCGTCTTCAATCGCTATTTATCTACAGTTCTACTCTAGAAGATCGGGCCACCCCGTATCATGAGGAGTGCGAGCTGAATTCATTCACGGACACAAATATATAGTTTTGACTTAACTAATAACATATACATCTAATATACCTATTATATACTAGATATTTTGAAAAAAAAAATATGCGTTCGGCTGAACAACCATGACCCTTTGAGAGTCCGCCCATGGGTGCATGCAATTCAATACGACCAAATACGCATGTCTCATTGAGTTACATGCATTTTCCCCCCGAAGAAGTGTAGTTGGTCAATTTATCCTTAGGGCTTAGGAAGCGAGATGTCACGGGATTAAATCCAGGAAAATCCATAATAAACCACCAAGCATACAATAAGTTGGATTCAGACCATAACGTTGGTCTAGCCTTCGTCTGGTGGTCTCATTGAGCTACATTGAAACAACGAGAGCAATCAATCGCTCCCTTCATATATCAACATATATCTTTTACTCCATTTGAATATTCGATTTGTCCATTATGTTTTGTTTAGGATATCTAGAATTGAATTAATCGAAGCTGTTAGAAAGCACATATTACGTGGAAGTCTCTAACGATTACTTTAGTGGACACATCATGCATATACTTTTAAATTATCATATATATAAAGCAAAATTTCGATTGAGACCATGTGAAGTCATGCTTATAGAAGTACAAGTAAACAAAAGTAGAACAAAAGGTCGTGTAATACCCAACAACTCTTGCCCATAGAAGGAAATAAGATGTTAGCTAACAAAAATGCACCTTGTTGGTTGTTGCAAATCAGGCACCTTGTCAGGTCAATAGCAACTTTTATATTTTTCATGTGACAGATTATATAAATTCATTCTGGTGGTAGCATAAATTATTGTATGTAGCATGGTTATCACAAATACACTTAAAAAAATCAATCATATGAAACTCTTTTTTTTTGAGACGTAATCAGATGGAACTTTAAGTTCGACCTATGAATGACAGGCAAATGTTTGCCAGTATGTATGTCTTTTGCTTTCCAACTCATGTTCCGATCTCAAAAGGATCCCAAAGAGCTATGGACATTCTTGTCAGCGATAAGTAAGTAGTATACATTATGAGTGCAATATAAAGCTGGAAATATATATGAAATTATTTGGATTTATCACCTCAACACTATATATATATATATATATATATCACCTCAACACTATATATATATATTTTTTCGAGTAGCCATCACATGCAGGTGGATCGAGAAAAACATGGGTGAACGGGTAAAAGAGGAATTATCGACATTAACCCGAATGTGGTTTTTACATTTTGGTACGTGTACTATTACCACTGTTAAACGTGCCTCGAGATTGACGCACACTTTCAAAATTCAACATCTTCTAATAATTGAATCCCCCTTACATGAATTGTGAGGCACTTTTGAATGTTAAGAAAATGCGTGTACCTGTATGTACATGTGGTTTTTGCATTAACCCTAAAGAAAAAATATTAATCCCACACGCACAATTTGATTTATATCTTTCTCAAACCGAGTATAAATCTGGATCATCAATTGCATTATACGTACGATAGTTCGTGACTTATACAGTCTTATTAGGCCCTGTTCATGATTAGCAAAATTCCTATAAAATTGCTGCATTCAAACTTCCAAGAGGGTTGTATTTGTTACAACAAACAATTAATATGGTAAAATATAAGATAAGGGTATGTACAATGGTATAGACAGCTGATGTCTATAGCAACTCTCTATATCACCTATAGACAAGGCATGTACAATGGTATAGACAGCTGCTGTCTATAACAACTATCTATGTCACTTGTAGACAACACTAAAGACAGCTCATACAATGGTATAGACAGCTGCTGTCTTTTTAGTTGTCTTTATAAAATACACAATCTTTTAATGCTTTTCTTGTTTCTTGTGCTATAGTCGATCACTGATTGTAGACAACATCTTTCTCTCTTCATTCTCTTTCATCCACGCCAAGAAAAATCCTACGTGGCGTTGACTATAGACGGTGACATAAGCCCATTGTACATGCTCTAAGGCGTTCATATTGAACAGGCAAACGACCACAATAGTATCGAACCGCCACAATAGTATCGTGGGTACGGGAAATGGATTCTCTGTGTGAAAGGGTTCAATACAGATGATCTACAGCAGCGGCGGAGCTAGAAATTTTCTAAAGCTTGGGCAAGCCGCAAGCAAGAATCCACAATAGCTTGTTCACCATCCGGATGCCAAAATCCAACCTTCACAACATAGAGCGACATAAATGCAAATGGAAATGTAAATGCAAATGCACAAAAGCAAAAGAGCAATCTTAATGCAAAGATCCAATTTCTAAATGTAACCAATCAAGATTAGTTTTGCGATGATTATACCTGTGCGGCGATGAGGCCGCTGATGTGCACCACGTCGTAGAGGAGCATGGCCCCGACCTTGTCAGCGACCGCCCTGAGCCTGGCGTAGTCCTAGTCCCTAGGTTACGCACTGTCGCCGCAAATGATGAGCTTGGGGCGGAAATTCATGGCCTTCTCCTCCAGCTTCTCGTAGTCGATATAGCGATGGCAAGGCCACCTTGTACCGCATTTACGTGCTCTCGAAGTGGATCGAGGTGGCGAAGATCTTCTTCCCCCCTGCGTTGTAGTACCCGTGGGTGAGGTGGCCGCCGCCGCCGCTCGTGGTTGCCGTTGACGCTTGGGAGTTGGGGTTGGGGAACAGAGAGCAAACGTGGGAGGCAAGGAGTCGCTGCTGCAGAGGTTAGGTAGCCACTCAAGTTGGGGCAGGGAGGCGCGGCCCAAGAAGCAACGCGGGCGCCCAGCGCAGAGCGAGAGGCCCAGCTGGCCCATGGCGACGACCGACGAAGCCCGAGCAACTGCCGAGGCTAGAGGGACGTTGGATTCGTCAGTGATCTACAATGCTATGCATTAGAAGCAATCCCCACAATTCGATCGAGAAGCAATCCCCACAATTCGATCGAAAAGCAAAAGTCAAAAGCTATCGCTACAGTTGCTACAGTAAAATTGTTGTTGTGCGTGTCTAGCCGTTTCTGATGAGGAAAAGGCGGGAGCTATGGCTAAAGTTGCTACAGTAAAATTGCTGTTGTGAATGTTTAGCTGTTTCTACTGTACTACTGTCAAGTACTGTTTACGTACCTCCTCACTATTCACCACAGTGATCCTCCTCATTAGGATCCGGATTCGAGAGTTGGGGTTCAATGAATCTCATGCGGAAAAAAATTGACAGTGATCCTAGGTCCTTGTAATAGATCCGAGTAGTTGGTCCATACCATCTAGTCATCGTTCTTCATGTGCTACGTACAGTACACGAGGACACACATGATAGCTAATAAAGTAACTGGAGCTGCAAACTGTATATGAACAGTAATAAACTATTAGCGCACGCCGCGCTCCTAATCTAGCATGGCTGTGATCCTAATTAAAACACATTCGTTCCAGTAAGGTATTTTTGTCTGCGTCGATTCCTTTTTCCTAATCTCGATTATCGTGCACGCCGTGCGTCTGCTTTTGCATGAGCTCAGTATTCAGAAAGCACAATCTGATGAGGAGGTAAACAAATTTCTCAGACGATCCTGCCACTGCACGTGATCTCTGACCGTACGTGCTCTGCACTCCGCAGAGAGAGAGAGAGAGAGGGAGAGACGGGCCAAGAAAGGAAGAGAAAGAGGCGTGTCAAGTGGGTCCCACTCTGAGGAATAACAGTCCCAATGAGTCATAGACTAAGGCATCTTTTTATGTACGGCCTGGTAATTTTCTATGCGAAAATGCTTCGACATTTTGTAGTGTGCATGTACTGTAACATTGATCTCGTCGATTTCTTCCTGCAACTAGTTCTACTTATGAATTATGATCTATACCAACAGCTTTTGATCCGCACCATCCAACAAAGCGTTGTATGTATGTAAAAAAGAAAGTTGGTGTGTACAATACAGCGTAGCATTGCCGTTTTGTACGTGCGCGCCTCACTCCACGCCCGAAACAAAGGATCTAAGGAGGTGTTGCTTACGGAAGCTTGAGACCTCCCACGAGCCGATAATTTACTCCCAAAACCCTAGGGAAAACATTAGCCTACTAACAGAGTAACAGTGCGATTTTGGTACACATAATTTTTTTTCTTGTTTATGTGAGACTTAAACTATTTCCCCGCAAAATTCTTGTGCTGCAAATAAGGCCTAAGGTTCGTTTGCAGCCTAAGAATTTCATTCATACGCCACAACTAGTGAAATTAGATGATTCCTTTCCTATGGAATTTGCACTAGAATCCTGCATTCTGACGAGCGTAAATCTCGCTAATAACACCAGAGTTGACTGAGATCGATGCATCTTTTGCATACAACTTATATAAACCTAAGCGGTCTGCCAGACTAACTCGACGCCTTGGCCTTTTTTTAAAAAATAAAATAAAATAATGCACATATATCATGCAATGCGTCCTCTTCTCATATATCGTAATCTAGTAGTACTACGTCCTCTCGTTTCCTTGTCTTCTAGCTTTCGGTAAAATATATTGTCATCATTCGAAGTTTTGTGCAGAAGTTCCTTACGCTGCCCATTCAGATTCTAGCTAGTACAAGATACGGAGCAATGGACAACGCCTAGTCTGCTTCATAAGTGACCAAAAAAAAAACAGGTACGCAATGATGGATACATCGCGGAGATCCAAACATGAAAGGGAACTATTGCTTTGTGTCTCACAACAGTTATATTATGTGTAAGAAGAAACATGCATGCAGTACCACCTCCTTGAGCCCCTGGATTAACTCGCTCAAATTCCTCTATTTGTGGCGTTTGTCTATCACGGTATCACCGACTCATTAGTAGGATGTTGTAAACGTTTTGTTTGTACATGTAGCAACTATACGGGGAAAAACTGAATAGAGGGAGCAGCTAAATATGCCGCGGATATAATTTCGCTGTTTAGATGATGATGCCAAGTAGCTAGGAACTCGAAGCAACAGTCTGGACCCTCACCAGATGGGCATATTACATACGAGTGCAATTAATATAAATAAGTCATGCATTGTTCATGTACATGGGTAGTGATAGTTTTATATGGCGAAATATCAGGTGAGAATGCCAACTTAGTGAAAAGCCAAAAGTTTCTACAAATTCTAAAAAAAATTACCACGTGCAGGGAAGGATATGTTATATATATATCTGCAAAATTTAATACAAAACTCAATCGCTTTAATTTGGAAGATACCAAAAAGATAAATACATAGCCAAAACAGTGAAAACATTATTTAGCAAGCATTTGTATTTTGTTTCTTGCAAATGCAAATAAATTTAATCTTGCAATTTTGTAGAGATATAAAACATAACCTCCCTTATATCTTATAATTTTTAAAATAATTTTTAAACAATTCAAAGTTTGGTTTTCACGGAATTTTCACTATACAGCATGAAACTTAGAGAGGCGCCTGGCATGCAGTAAATTTTATGAAAATTATATATTTTTTAATGAACGTGTAATCTGTCTTCTTGACACCATTTGAAATCACTATCCAACATATCATGACAAAGTTGAATGATTCTACAATGGGAGCGTAGGACTAGCTAGGAATTTGAATTGGATCTGGACATGTGAATATGTGATGGGCAACAGGGTATTCAACTCCATTCCTAAGTGACTACGTATATATATGTGTGATTTGTCTCCGCATTGTTACTTCATTTTTAATGGAATAGCCCATCCTTCACACTATAAGTTCTCTCTAGACACTGTGCAATGCATGGTAAAACTGTCTGAAAATCTTGCAGTCAGGTAGTAATTCAAAAATAATAATATTTTTACATGAAATAATTTATTTTAAAACAATGTATTTATTAATTAGGTGTAGACCATAAATATCCATAGCATAATTTAGACGTCACAACATTTTCATATCAAAATTAGATAGGTCTCCATGCATGCATGGTAGAGTTTTATGTTCGTTTGATTAATGCAAGGCTTCATGTATACTTTGGGTTATACCAAATAATCTAGTTTTTTTTTTCTATTAAAGATATGGTTCCTAAATCTCATAGTGAATATGGGTTTTTTTTCGAGAACTCGCAGGTGGTCACAATAAATACGTTGGATGAGATCTCACATAAGAATGTTGAGGGTGTCTGTAAGGAAACTCACCACTCATTTTACATAGTGCACATCTTTAACCATTCAGGTGCGCAGAAGTGTACACTTTTAGGTCATGTATAATGGGCTTACATCAGCTGTCTATAGCCTCTGCCACATAGAATTTAAGCTGATGTGGATGAAAGAAAATAAAGAGAGAGAAATGTGATGTCTACAATCGTGTAGCCGACTATAGCAACAGAACAAAAAAAACATTAAAGATTGTGTGTTGTCTACAATCTTGTAGCCGACTGTATTACCATAACCTATTGTATATGTGTTGTCTACAATCTTGTAGCCGACTGTATTACCACAATCTATTGTATGAGCTGTCTTTAGTGCTCTCTACAGGTGATATGGATAGTTACTATAGAAAGCAACTATCTGTACCGTTGTACATGTCCTTAGTATTTAATAATGACGTATTGCATGCCAACGAGATACTAGCTAGCATGCATGCATAATTGGGATTCCATCACTAAACTATAGGTCGTCTTAATTAGGAGATGTCGGGCTGCTTTACGAGTTTAGAAGTAGGAACATTGGAGGAACTAAATTAACCGAAAGAGCTCCCCGGGAATGGGGCAAACTGTTCTACTTAACTTGCTACAGGGTGCTGAGTATGGTAGACCCAACCTAGCTTTAGCAAAATTCCAAAGCTAACAATTGCTATCAACAATGTTCCCTTTGGTAGTAGCTGGTCATGTACAAAAGCCAAAGAGTCTCTTGTCTCCCTTATCCTACTAGATTGTTATTATTCTCTTTTTGTAGGTTCTGGAATTGATGGGGTTGGGAAAAACAAGCTAGCGGTGTATAATTTTTCATGTCATCTTTTCATGATTTGACTACTAAAATCTCAACAAAAGAAATATATATTTTGTTTAACATAGACTCACTACAGTCTATCATGACAAACAATACGAGTGTTCAGCTGTTCAATAACACCCCGTTTGGAACGCACTGACCTTGCCAAATTCATATGCCAAGTGAAATTGTTGTGCGTACCTATTTAGAACCTTTTTTTATATTATTAATTAACTCTTTTTTAAATTTTATTTTAAAGTTAATCTCACGAACTTTATTTCCAATTCTAACCCCTTTAGTCACGTCACCATCTGTGGCGTGACAAAACAATATTGTCACGCTTATAGGATAAATCCGCTAAAATAGCACTTTTTGTCACGCCACTGGTGGAGGCGTGACCAAACAGCACTATCACGTCACGAGTGATGGTGTGATAAGAGCTTGTCCAGATACGGGCTGACGTGATAGTGTTGTTTTGTCACGCTACGGATGATGGTGTGATCAAAAAGGTCAGAATTGGAAATAAAGTTCGCGGATGTTAACTTTTAGATAAAATTAAAAAAATGTTAATTAATAAAAAAAATTCACATATTTACCGTAGCCACACCCCCTTCGAAAGTCGTATTCTCCTTTGAATGTACCACTTAAGATGGTAGTATGCAGCTCTCACGTACCTCTCAGAAAAAGGTGATGCATACTCCTCCACAAAGCAAAACCTAGTCATGTCTCCCACCTACAATGGCTAAATATTCTCCCTTGCTCCTCCTACCTAGTAGGAACAAATCTAGTGCAACACTGCTTTCCAATTAGTCCCTTCGGGTTTTTTTTTACGAGTTATCATGATATCTACTACTATCGCACACCCATACGCCTCAAGAAAGTTCGACAACTGTTTTTTTTAGTGTTAAACTGATGAACGATGCTAACTCATTGCTCACAAAACTGACAGTGGTTCGCTCACCAAACTGACAGTGGTTCGTGTCTTGTGGATTAATGTCATACATGATTCAGGTCTTATTAACCATGCAGTTTTATTTGTGCCACTGGTGTTAGTGGCAAAAGCAAAATGAAGCTAAAATATTAGTGGCATAAATGTTATGGTCTAATTTGCAGTAACAGAACCGAAATTACGTACCTTTTTAGTGGCAACAATAGAATTTTCCCTAGATGAATTTATTTGTAAAATTTCTCACCAAACTGATAATCATTCGCGTCTTGTGGATTGATGATGTACATGATTCACGCCTTATTAACTGCATGTTAGATGGATCTATTTCTGAAATTTCTAAATTTTAATCTCGCAGCCTTTCGGTCGGTCACTGCGCCTTACTTAAGAATAGCCCATCGCATGAGAAGACCTGGTGAATGATGACGTTGGATTGGTGAGAATGATGGCGAGGTGGGGAAGACACGAACGATCCCTGTGTTTGTTTGTGGCCATCGCTGATTTCAAATAAATTTCGAATGAATGTGTTCTGCCCATTTTGTTTGTTTGCTTACGATTTAGCCGTTTACCTGTTGGACGTTGCGAGGTAGTACTGCCTACTGGTCACTTGACTTTTTGTAGGTAAAGGTTTTTAGCGTCTGATACGGAGGTTGGCTGCTAAAATTTGGTAGCGTCGGGTCGGATTTGGCGTGTATTTGGTTTGCAGGTTGCTATAAAAATTCTGTAACGGCACAAATTGGAATTGTCAAGTGGACAGGAGGAAGCAAAGAAACCCTCACATAAACGAAGATCCTTATTCTAAATTACATTTTGGGGGTGCTAAAATCATTTGTCACTTAGCAGTCACCGTACATAAATAATTCGTGAATATTTGGTCTTTACAGCTGACATTCACCCTGCCTACGATATTCTTTTTCAAGATTTACATACTTTTTACCTACTATCTGTACTTTTGCTATGCCATTTCCCCCCAAAATTCATTGCAACTATGGCGTATAATACACTCCTACTTGATATTTAAAACTGAAAAAAAAACTTCAAAAATGACTTCTTTTTTTGGCCCATTCATTCATCAAACCGGGAATCCGAATCCAATGTTCCGTAAAATAAAAAAATATAGCCTAAACCCATAAAAAATAACAAAAGAGAATAATCATGCCGGTGTGCCTCCTTCCTAAGCAAAAACATCATAAAATTAACAACGAAAGCACCTCCCCATCCATCTGTACCCAAGACCACTTGAATAATCACTATGCAGTACATGACAGCATCCTTAATTAGTCTATTAATTAATCTATCACAGTACCATACCTGCATACCACCCCCTCTAATTATTCTATTAATCAATCTACTCCGTTCCATTCCATTTCCATTTCCATCCTCTACTCTCTCTCCTCTCTTCTCTCCACAGGGAGCCAAGAAGCTGTGGTGGTAGCTAAGCTAGTGAGGAGTGGGAGTGAGCGAGCAAGGTAGTAGCAATGGAGACGCCAATGGCGGCCGTGCCGCCGCAGCAGAAGGCGGGGGGACTCGCGCGGAGGCTGGTGAGGCTCCTCCGACGCAAGCGCTCACCGGCGGCGGTGGCGTACTCTGTGGGCGGCGATGAGTATGACGAGTCGCTGGACAGCTCCATCAACTCTCTCAGCAAGCTCAAGCTGTCCGGGAACCTGCCCGCGGCTTACTCCCTCGACGCGTTCTTTAGGAATGCAGCGGAGAAGAAGGGCGCGCCGCAGCCGTCTCCGGCGCCGGCGGCGGACGCCGCCGCGCATGCGTTCGTCGCGAGCCTCTTCGCCGGGGTGTCCGCGGTGAAGGCGGCGTACGCGCAACTGCAGCTCGCGCAGCACCCCTATGACGCCGAGGCGATACAGTCGGCGGACGCCGCGCTGGTCGCGGAGCTCACCAAGCTCTCCGACCACAAGCGGCGGTACGTCAGGGACCCCGTCGGCGCGGCCAAGGACGCGGCGGCGGGGCCCGCCGCTCTCGCGACGCACGCCGAGGAGCAGCGCCACCTCCTGCGAACCTACGAGATCACGGCGCGCAAGCTGGAGACGGAGCTACGTGCGCGGGACGCCGACGCGGAGCGCGCTAGGGGCGAGCTCGCCGACGAGCTCCGCGCCGCGCGCGCCCTGGAGGAGCGCGTCCACCCGGGACGCACCCTCGCCGCGCTCGACGACCTCCACCTCTCCGGCCTCAACGCCACTCATTTCCTCACCGCTCTGCGCCACACCGTCAAGTCTATCCGCTCCTTCGCCAGATCAATGCTCGACGCAATGCGGCCGGTCGGGTGGGAGCCCACCGCGGCCGCCGCCGCCATGCACCCTGGCGTCCCGTTGCGCCACCCCGGCGACGCCAAGTTCGCGCTCGAGTCCTACGTCGTGCTGAAGATGTTCACCAACTTCCACCGGAGAGACTTCAGCCTGTGCTCCTTGCAGGACCGGGGCTCCTACGACCGGCGCTGCTTCTTCGAGGAGTTCGCGGAGCTCAAGGCGGCGCGGGCGGCCGCGTTCCTCGACGCGCGGAGCTCGCGGTGGGCCGCTCTCGGCAAGTTCTTGCGGGACAGGTACTTGTCCCTGGTGCACGAGCGGATGGAGGCGGCGTTCTTCGGGAGACCGGCGCAGCGCGGCATCGTTAGCGCCGGGGCGGCGTTCCCGGAGACCGCTTGGTTCGCCGAGTTCGCCGAGATGGCGCGCCGCGTCTGGCTGCTGCATTGCCTGTTCTTCGCGTTCGACGGCGGCGCGTCCATCTTCCAGGCGCGCGCCGGGGCACGGTTCTCGGAGGTGTACATGGAGAGCGTCAGCGACGCGGACGGCGAGGACGGCGGCGGGGCAGCGTTAGCGCCGGCCGGGGACCGCGTGGTCGGGTTCACCGTCGTGCCGGGGTTCAAAGTCGGCCGGACGGTGATGCAATGCCGGGTATACCTCTCGCGCCCGGTGCGGTAGCCGTGACGACAAAGACAACGTATCGCATTTCCCGGCCTTCTCGGGCACGTACGGCGGAAGCCCATTTCAGGCGGCCGCAAGGTCTCCGGCCGGCGGCCGGACGGACTGGGGGTTTAAGGGTGGCAGGAATGTATGTGGGTATGTTGCTACTTACGTATGTATCTATGTATCTACCAATGGATGTACTGATGTGGTAATATGAATCATAATATAAGTTGCATTTTTGGTTATAATGGAATGTTTTTGGAACATCAATTGGCGCTTCGATTGCATGGTCCAATTCACCCCCTTTTTCGCATGTTCATGAGCTGATCTAGATCGGAGATGTCAGATGTGTGTGTACATTCCACACTTGATCTCGGTCGAAAAGGCTGAAAAGAGATCGGCAAAAATGTGTAGTGTACATTCAGGGAGAAATGGGGAGCACATCTGCACATGAGCCCCATATATGCACGCGGAATGGATCTGAAGTAAAGTTGGGACAAACAAATCTATCTACTCTACATAACACATAGATTTAGGTGGTGCAGATGTGATTGCGCACTCGTGGTAAAAGAAAATGTGGGGTGTGTTCCGTGCTACGTGATCTGATCCGTCCGATCGTGTCTTGGACGTCTGGGATTGATCGCTGTAGAGCGGTCCAGCACCCACATGTACTACAAGTACATCGAAGAGGCTGCAGTAGGATGCTTGAGGGAGATCCGCGTATCATCCGAGGGGCCAAAACACTGCACAGTAACGGAGCGTGCAGAGTTTTCGCTAAAATGACGTTGTTGGTATGTGGAATAGTAAATATAACTTTCTTCGTACCTTAAAACCAAAAATAACACCGTGAAATCGTCGGTACGTAACACGTAGCCCCGACTGAGTAGACCCGGGTGCGGGTCCGAGCCTCTGGTGCGGAGGAGGAGGTTCGGCCCTTGGGGCACGAACAAGAACACGTGTCACGTGCTGGCGACTCTATAGTGTTATTTTTGGCTTTGATATGTGGAGAAAGAGCTAGATTTGCTATTTCGCACACCCACCGTGCGATTTTTTTAGAAATAATATTTTTTAATTTTTATTTTACAAAACTAGGTAGTCGCCTCAAAAAATTATAAAAATAGGTCCCTGTTGTCAATTTATCTGACGATAGATTCCTGTCGCGACATGACTCTAAACAGTTGGGAGAGGTTCATGTCGTCAGTTCAACTAGCGATAGGACGATATGAACTTAGTAATTTTTAAATATAGCAAATGAACTAAAAAAATTACAAAATTTTTTGTGAAGCCTCCCAACACACTTTTCTTGCTTGTGAAATTTTTGCATAATTTTATCCGTTCTGAATTTGTCTCTAAAATTCATTTAAGTATATACTGTTTTTAGGAATTTGTAAATATACAAAATGAGGTCTAAAAATTATAAATTTTTTTGTGAACGCTCTTTACATAGTGTAATTGTTTGTGTAATTTTTTCAGAATTTTTTATATTCTAAAATTGTCTCACAAATTCTAAATTTAAGTTTTCGATACAAAGATACTTGATTGTGTAAACCCTTAATTTGTGATACGCCACAAAACATTTCATAATTTTTTCACTTCATTTTGTATATTTACAAATTCTACAAATAATATAATTAAATGAATTTTGGAGATCAATTTATAATAGATAAAATTATAAAAAAAAATACACAAGTAAGAACTCTATATCCAAGATGCTCCATAAAAAATTCGTAATTTTTGAGTTAATTTAATATATTTAAAATCCTCCCCAATCGCTCAAATGACAAGAGCCTATCGCCAGATGAACTAATGACAGGGATATATTTTTGTAATTTTTTGGGACGACTCCCTAGTTTTCTAAAAAAAATATATATTATTTCAAAAAAAACTCCCTACAGTACTGTCGACGATCGAGTCGTCGATCTTATGAAATAAAAGAGGAAAATGACGTGAAGTATCCTGGGATAGAATGGGGGCCGCTCTTTATTGATTTGAACTGGATTTACAAGACCTGACTAGGAACTACCCTTAAATACACTGAATATGAGGAATGTTAAACTAAGTAATCAGGCTTAGAATCTGAGTCTAAGACTGAATGACTTGTTTCTAATTCCACTACTTAGGCTTCTGTGTTTGTCGTCTCGTGTTCTATTGTTGTTTTTTCCTCGTCCCTTTGTCTTCTGCGCTCCACTCTTAAATAACTTCCGAAGAGATGACAGTTACTCCTGGAGAAAGCATTCTTAGTGAAACGTTACGACTGATCGGAACGGTAAGGCAGTTAACAATGTGCTAACTACCTTGCGGTTGTCTGTGAAATGCTTAACCTAAGACAGTTAATTGTCAGTGTTTTAGGATTATATCATCGCACGGAATGAAACATATAACACGTGTTCCATTCATCATACGGTAAGAAATGCTAGTTTATAGTTTTTCCGAGTAGCTGTCTGGTCGGAGCCTAGGCACAAAGCCTTATCCGACCAGGGTACCCATCGTGTAACCTCTAGAATCCTTACGACCAGTGAGGTCGTTAGCTTTAGGGGTTACGACCACGAAGACGTATGATCTTCTATATATTAAATTGGTACATAGAAGTTTTAATCCTTGTCAAATACTATCTTAGCTAAAAACTCGTGCTTGCAAAGGTTATCCTTTAGGTATATCTTGAGTTATCTCGTATATTTCTATAAATTTTGAATAGTATTATGCATTTCAACATACAGTTTAGTAAACCCTACTGAGCAATAAACTTGACATGATATATGAAATTTCGTAGAACGTATACGACATAGAGGAGATTGAAATGTGTTATGTAGTACTCCTACTGGAGTTTGTATGACACAGTACCTGAGAATGATGCCTCGTCATGTCTGCTTGCGTGCCGGTGGCCTACAAGAACCCTCGTGTCGCGTCTCCTTCCGTGGCTAAATCATGCCTCGTCATGTCCAGCCATACATTGTTTTCCTCCATTACTGCGTCCAGTTCCCATTTGGTCCTCGCCGTTGGTTGCGATTTAGCTCTTAGGGCGTGTATCATGCACACAGCTGTTGTATATAGTAACTCTCAATATTATTCGTAGACAGCATTAAAGACAATTCATACAATGGGTTATAGTTGTACAATGGTACAGACAGCTGCTGTCTATCGTAACTCTCTATGTTATCTGTAGACAGCACTAAAGATAGTTCATACAATAAGTTATGGTGATACAGTTGGCTACAGAATTATAGACAACACACAATCTTGTAAAGTTTTTTTTGTTCTGGTGCTACAATCGGCTAAAGGATTCTAGTCATCACATTTCTCTCTCTTTATCCTCTTTCATCAACACTAATTTAAATCATACGTGACATAAATTATATACAGCTGATGTAAATTCATTATACATGTCCAGAGCACGTCGATTAGCGCAATAAATTATGGCATATAGCCAGCTTGCTCATCTTTTCCGCCCTCTGTTTGGTAAACGAAAGCAGGAGAGAAGCTAGACAACGTCCTCCTTTGCTTGATCAGTGCTGGTACATTTTTATCCAAGATTCCTTTTTTTTTTTTTTGGGCCAGCGAGTGAGAGCAAGGAGGCCATTATTGGTGGTTTTTCTTAATGTTTTCTTTCGGTGACGATTCCTCACACACAAATGTGCAGGTAACTGTGCTCATGTTTTTATTTTGCATCTACTCTGTTGGCTTCACGGTGGATTATGGTAGTTTTTTTTATTACAAGTAAGATGCACACGCATTACACACACATCTGTTGAACGTATAAGTATTTTTTGAATTACTTTAATCTAGAAATATGCTAGATAAATCATAAAAATTACTTTTGCCATTTTCTCAAAGCAGGTAATCAACAACACTATAGCCATACCAATTTTTAGAATGATAGAAACTAACATATCTATCTCAGTGTTCAAGGCAACAACTGATAATAAAGCTAACCAAACAACAAGTGCGAGATAATCGTACCCAAATCCAGTGGAAAAAGAAGCAGCAGCAGGAGTTTTGGTGAGATCGTCGTTCGTCATGGCGTAGTGGACGTCGTGGTAGTAGTCGTGAAGTTGATGTAGACGAAGCAGAGCGTAGTGGATGAAGAGAAAGCGGTGAGTAGTCGCGCGAATGTTCCCCAAAAACCTTATTCGTCCTCGCTCGTGCAAGCCTTCAAGGACGAGGGTTCCGGAGGCCTGCTCTCCCGGTGCGGCCGTACACGCACTTCGCCGGGATGGAGATCGCTCAAGACAGCAACAATAGCAGAGTTGTCTTTAGTCTTTCGTAGAGAGAGTTGGAGAGCAACCAGTCTCTATCCTTTCTAATAGTCAAAAACAAAGAGGCCAGAGGCTTTTGATTCACCAAGGAAACAGTCGCTATTGATTCACAATCAACCAGTGTTAACCGCAGCCATAACTCACTAGTAACTGAACCGTTACTACCAGCCGTTTGTTAATGCCATTTACTGCGAGTCGGTGCGTTTCAATTTTCAAATAGATAAAGAAAAATGCACCCAACACGCTGCACACAAGACGCACACACACTGCAACGCGGATAAATTGGCTCATGAAGCGAAAGCAAGAAGAAGGCAGCATGTATTTGCTCCCTCCAATTCCACAAGGGGGCTACCACGTTACACCTTATAAAATGGTGTAACTCCACTTCATTTCTCCATGTGGGACTAAACAGTTTTAGCACGTGTACATGGGCCTTTGGGATTTCCCAGGATTAATTAGAATTAAAATTGAGCCTAGCCCGTATTAATTCCAACAATCGCCCACCAGATCTCAAGGGCACATGTCAAATGCCTTAAATCCATAGTATTGTTTTAATATACCAGTGTTTCGATGGAGACCAGTTAAGGTTGAACATCCACCTAGAACAGAAGCTACACTTATCCACAACTACACAATGGACTAAGCCTTGAATTGGCAGTTTTGTGTGAATAAGTTTCACTTAAGTCCTTAACTGATACTAGGTCATGTGCATCCTCACCGTTGGAGCATATAAGTCATACTCTTGGCCTATTCATGAGCTTCCTAAAAATTATCCTATTTCATAGATTGTGACTAGCAGTCGGGTTCATATAGGTGTATTATTTCAAGACTGCTCTGTAGGATAGCATCTTTACTTAAACAAGCCACAGAACACATTAAGATAAAAATCAACCTGCCATACAGATTTAGGAGAGAATTGCATCTCCAATGGAGTGAGTTTATAAAGGTACTCTCCTCCCAGTTAACCAATAGCTTGTTTCACCAATCCTACTTCATGGGATCTCCAATCACATAGGATGTGTTACTATTATAGTATAACTCACGTGGGTCTCAAACCCATCTCCCTCGATGCATTGTCTATCACATTCCGTGATAAACCCTTTGTGAAGGGATCTGCTAGATTCTTAGCTGTTTGGATGTAATCCAAAGCTATTACTTCGGAGTATCTCATTTTCCTGACAGACTTCAGTCTTCTCTTCACATGTATTGATGCCTTTATATTATCCTTAGAACCGTTCACCTTGACGATCACAGTTTGATTGTCATAGTTCATTAGAATAGCCGGTACCGGTTTTTCAACCACTGGCAAATCCATCAAGAGCTCACGAAGTCATTCGGCTTCAACAATGGCAGTATCTAATGCTGTGAGTTCTGCTTCCATTGTTGACCTCGTTAAGATGGTTTGCTTGCAAGACTTCCATGAAACAGCGCCACCTCCAAGTATGAAGACATATCCATTTGTGGCTTTAATCTCATCAGCATCAGATATCCAGTTTGAATCGCCATAACCCTCCAGTACCCTGGGGTACCCGGTATAATGAATGCCATAGCTCATAGTACCCTTTAGATAGTGCATTACCCTCTCAAGAGCATGCCAATGATGATATCCCGGATTGGAAACAAAACGGCTTAGTTTGCTCACAGCAAACAAGATGTCAGGTCTGGTACCGCTAGCTAAATACATGAGTGAACCAATTATTTGAGAATATCTCAATTGGTCTCTGGCTATTCTCTGATTCTTTCTAAGCAACACGCTAGGATCATAAGGTGTTGGAGAGGATTTGTAGTCACTATAACCAAAACGACTCAGAACCTTTTCCACATAATGGGATTGCAACAATGTAATCCCACCGTTATACACACATCTGTCAGCTTCATTCACAATAAAGCCTGCAGATGTTAACGTTCTGTCGAACTTTTTATGCCACTGCTTAGGTGCTTGTTTAAGACCATACAAAGATTTCAACAATTTGCACACCTTTCCTTCTTGACCATCTACTACAAATCCATCTGGTTGTTCCATGTAAATTTTCTCGTCCAACTCTCCATTTAGGAAAGTCGTCTTAACGTCCATCTGATGAACGAGAAGACCGTGTGAAGCAGCCAGAGATAGTAATACTCGAATAGTGGTCAATCTAGCCACAGGTGAATAAGTATCAAAGAAATCTTCGCCTTCCTTTTGGGTATAACCCTTGGCCACAAGCTGTGCCTTATACTTCTCGATAGTACCATCAAGTCTAAGCTTCTTTTTGAACACCCACTTACATCCTTTAGGTTTACAACCATAAGGACGCTCAGTGATCTCCCAAGTTTCATTAGAGATAATGGAATCCATTTCACTACGGACTGCTTCCTTCCAGTATTTCGCATCTGGAGAAGCATATGCTTCAGAAATGGTACTTGGAGTATCATCCACAAGGTACACAATGAATTCAGGACCAAAAGACTTTGCAGTCTTTTGTCTTTCACTCTTCCTCAGAGTTTCATTGTCTTCCTCCTCAGGAATTTGCTTAGGGGTTTGCTCAAAATATTGGATTAATTTCTTATATACCACTGAAAGTTTACCAAAATCCCTGATTGTGTCATTGACATGTGGGGTCAGGGCCCACATGTCAATGACACAATGAGTGGCATATAAGGGATGAGGCAAACTTTCAGTGGCATATAAGGAATAAATCCCAAAATATTCAATTGGAATGGCAGGTTCAGGAGTTGTATCAGGCTCCTGACTCGATAAACTAGGCATATCATTCATCGAAAAAATATCCTCAAAGAATGTAGCATCTCTAGACTCCATAATTGTACTGACAAGCATGTCAGGTACTCCAGATTTCACCACTAGAAATCTATATCCAACGCTATGGTGAGCATAGCCTAGAAAGACGCAATCCACAGTTTTTGGTCCAAGCTTATGCTTTTTGGAAATTGGCACATTGACTTTTGCCAAACAACCCCAAGTTCGCAAGTATGAAAGTGATAGTCTTTTCTTCTCTCATTGTTTATATAGGGTTATCTCTTTATTCTTTGTAGGAATCCTATTTAGGACATGACATGAAGTCAATATAGCCTCCCCACCATGCTTTGAAAAGACCCGCTGTGTCTAACATGGCGTTAACCAAATCAGTTAGAGTGCGGTTCTTTCTTTCAGCAACCCTGTTTGACTGGGGTTAATAGGGAGGCGTCCTCTCATGGATTATACCATGTTCCTCACAAAATAAATTGAACTCATTAGAAAAGTACTCGCCGCCACGATCATACTTAACGCTTTTGATTTTCCTTTCATGTTGGTTCTCAGCTTCTGCCTTATAGATTTTAAAGTAGTGAAGATCTTCATTTTTAGTTTTCAAAAGATACACATAGCAGAACCTAGTAGAGTCATCAATCAAAATCATGAAATATCTCTTACTACCTTTTGTCAACACACCATTCATCTCACACAGATCTGAATGTATGAGTTCTAATGGTGCCAAGTTTCTTACCTCTGCGGCCTTATGAGGCTTACGAGGCTGCTTTGATTGCACACAAACTTGACATTTAGAACCTTTGGTAAGGGTGAATTTCAGAATTAACTCTAAACTGGCTAACCGTGTCATGCAACCCAAATTTATGTGACAAAGTCGTGAATGCCAAATAGTAGTCTCATTATCACTGCAAACATGGTTCACAACACTATTACACAAATCTGAAAGAGATAGGCGGAACAAGCCTCCGCACACATAGCCTTTACCAACAAATTGTCCACACTTGGACACTACAAATTTATTGGACTCAAATACCAGTCTAAAGCCATCTCTACACAGAAGAGATCCGCTGACAAGATTCTTATTGATAGATGGCACATGATGCACATTCTTTAGTTGCACAATCTTTCCCGAAGCAAACTTCAGATCGACCGTGCCAACACCATGAACAGTGGCATGTGACCCGTTCCCCATTAGAACGGCTGAATCCTGTGTGACCTGGTAAGAAGAGAATAATGAAATATCAGCACACACATGTATATTAGCACCAGTGTTTATCCACCAATCAGTAGATTGACATACGGAAAGAACAGTAGGTAAATTACCATACCCTGATGTTCCCGTCTCAGTAGTACCAACAACAATATTAGCAGACTTGGAATTCTGCCCTTGCTGATTCTTCCCACCTTTGCGTTGGCTGCAATCCTTGGCCCAATGACCAGATTCGCCACACACAAAGCAAATGCCATCCTTTGTGTTCTTCTTTTTCTTCTTGAAGCTAGTTGTTTATGCAATCTTGTTCTTGCCTTTGAACTTTTGAGCTTGGCCATTCTTCTTCTGCACCACATTGGCACTAGAATGTCCCTCATTACCTCTAGTGTGTGTATCTTTTGCCCTCGCCTTCTCTTCAACATCAAGAGACCCAATGAGATTTTCAACAGAAAACTCTTGTCTCTTGTGTTTCAGAGAAGTAGCAAAATTCCTCTAAGAATGAGGAAGCTTGGCAATAATGCCTCCCGCGACAAACTTGTCTGGTAACACACACTTGAAGTGCTCAAGTTCTGTGGCCATAGAATGTATCTCATGAGCCTGTTCAACTACAGAACGGCCATCAACCATTCTATAGTCATGGTATTGCTCCATGAGATACAATTCACTGCCTGCATCCGAAACCCCAAACTTGGCCTCGAGTGCATCCCACATCTCTTTCCCAGTTTTAATCACCATGTATGCATCAACTAACTTCTCACCAAGAATACTAACACGACACATTTAAAAAGGTTATCAGCAGCCTCGAACGTTTGCTCCTATTCAGGAGTAAGTGTTCCTTCAGGCTTGCCATTTGCCACATGGAAATTGTTTATGGCAGTTAGCCAAAGCACATCTTGGTGCGCCACCTCTTGTAATTTGCACCATCGAACTCAGAGGGTTTGAGCGCAGCAACAAAGCTAGTTGACGAAAAATGCCTAGAATAAGGTTTTTGGATTGTTGAACATATAAGCATTTTTTGAATTACTTTAATCCAGAAATGTGCTAGATAAATCATGAAAATTACTTTTGCCATTTTCACAAAGCAGATAATCAAGAACACTATAGCCATATCAATTTCTAGAAGGACAGAAACTAACATATCTATCGCAGTGTTCAAGGCAACAACTGATAGTAAAGCTTACCAAACAACAAGTGCGAGATAACCATACCCAGATCCAGTGGAAGAAGAAGCAGCAGCAGGAGTCTTGGTGAGGTCGTCGTTCGTCATGGTAGTCGTCGTGCAGTTGATGTAGACGAAGCAGAGCGTAGTGGATGAAGAGAAAGTGGCGAGCAGTCGCGTGAACGCTCCCCAAAAACCTTATTCGTCCTCACTCGTGCAAGCCTTCAAGGACGAGGGTTACGAGGCTCGCTTCTCGGTGCTTGTAGACACGCTTCGCCGGAATGGAGATCGCTCAAGTCATCAACAATTGCAGAGTTGTCTTTAGTCTTTCGTAGAGAGAGTTGGAGAGTTGAAAGAGGCCAGAGGCTTTTGATTCACAAAGGAAATAGTCACCATTGATTCGCAATCAACCAGTGTTAACCGCAGCCATAACTCACTAGTAATTGAACCATTTCTACCAGCCGTTTGTTAATGCCATTTACTGCGAGTCGGTGCGTTTCGATTTTCAAATAGATAAAGAAAAACGCGCCAAGACTTCCGACACGCCGCTCATTTCGACGCGCACGACGCAAGACGACACAGACAAGACGACTTCGGCTAAGCGGCGATGCGGCGGCGTGTATTTGCTCCCTCCAATTCCACAAGGGGGCTGCCACGTTCCACATTATAAAATGGTGTAACTCCCGTTCATCTCTCCATGTGGGACTAAACAGTTTTAGCACATGCACATAGGTCTTTGAGATTTCCTAAGAATTAATTAAAATTAAAATTGAGCCTAGCCCGTATTAATTCCAACAACATCGCGCGAGTGCGCCTCCTCAGCACACGTCTAGAAAGACGGAGGCAGGGGATAAAACTACGATCTCACAAAATTCCTACTGAAAATGTATCGCTTGTGCGTAAAGTGGGCACCAGGATTTGAATGCTAGTGTGTGAAGTCGTACATCCACAAGTCCACCACCCCATCAAGAAATGGTTTCTTTCAATGATAGTCTCATTTTACAGAATCGCTTTAAGATATTTTGATGTATGGTCAGTTTTTTATTTAAAAAAAATCATATTTCAAAGGAGATACTATTTTGTTTCAAATAACAAAAAAAGTAAACACTAAATAATATATCAATGTAAGAGAAAAATAGAGAATAACCAACCATCGAAAAATAAGTGCATTACAAACCGACGTCCACAAACTGGCCCATAATCCTGTAGCAAAATGAACATGCATGGTTGTTCACTTATCTATTTTACTTAACCTGATTTAATGTTTTGTAAAATGAAATACAGATAACTTCCCCCCTATCTCATCTCTATTTCTTTTTCAGGGCATGCAATTTGATGTAGTTTTTTTGTCTGCATTTTCTTGGTGCTGATCATTGATGTGAAACCCAAGAAATGACTTGCACTAGTGTGCTGGAAAAGAAAGACAAGATTTGGAAACAGTCCATTCCAACCTCCCAGTGGAGCCCTTTTATTCCATCTTTCATCTCCCCCTTTCGAGTTCATCCCTTTATCTTTTTATGAGGGGCATCCCACCCAGCTGTTCTTGTACTCCTTTTTGTTGCTGGGAGGAGGCCCACATCAAATTTACTCGATTTTCTTTCCTACACTCGGCCCATCGCCTGATGTGATGATGCAGTGGGCCTCAAAAGGCCTATCTATATTAACTCGATCCTTTTTTTTACCTTCTGATAATATTTACAATAAAAAAGATAAAAAGCATCCCTGTTGTCGGAAGAAGTTGATAATTGGGTCATGAAGTCAAAACTCTGAAAGCATCAGGGATTAAATCAGTATAGCTGCTACTGGATGACCGGGCACTTGACTCGCGTGGGCAAATGCGTACGTTGGGAGGTTTGCTAGAGCAACTCCAGTGAATCTCGGTGCCAAGAAGAGTAGTAGTACGATAAACCAACTACGACCAGATATTGGGGATCTTTTTAGTACCCGCCGCTCGAAGACTTGAGAGTTTATTTACGTGGAGAGTGTACTCAATTTAATAAAAAAGTCTTCCAATAAATTATTTTGTAAGTTTGTATCTAAGACTTTAATTACTATAAGTATACTTGGAGACAATAAGACTAAGAAAACAAATTTTTAGGTAATAAATAAGTCATCAACAGAGTTTTTTTTGGGTGTTGGTATTAATAACTTGCTTGTTTCTTCATTTAGTAACAAATCCACATTCTTTTCTCATCATTTTTTTTTCACATCACTTAAATACCGATGTATCTATTCCTTATAAACAAGCGATATGAACTATTATATATGATGCTCTTATGTCACCTGTAAATTTTTACCACTTCGTTTATCGCATTCGCATCCGAGGAAGCACCACAGAAAAGCTCGGAACTATCCACCTTTACCATTCCCGTTGCTGATCTGGTTTCTTGTGTCGTTTTTGGCCTTTGCTCGCTGCGAACGTCGCAACGGTCAAAAGTGGGGCCTCCCCCCTCCTCCTCTCGGTGCAAGTGCAACCGTGCAGTGCAGCGCTGACACCGCCCGAATCCAAAGCATGCGCCCTTTGCATCTGCATCCACGCACGACGCAGATGGGCCTGCGGGTCGGAAGACAACACGAAAGCATGGTCACCGGCCCGCCGACGGACACTAACAATGGAACGTGTTGAATCACGCGGTGCGCCGCCGACCGTCCGTGCTTCCTCCACCATTCAACAGCCAAGCCCAGCAACCACCGACCGGCGTGCGTGCTGGTGCTTCTGAGCCTTGTGGGGGAGCAAGCGCAACAAGGTTCTGCCGTGCGTGTGTGGCATCCTCCCGTTCTATGTATTAAGGAACTGTCGTTAGCGAGTTCAATTCGAACGATCATCTCGTAGACAAGCGTAGAATCGCACATAAAAAATAAGTACAGAATAGTAGATTAAACATATAGATGCAGAGGACTTCTTATCTTTTCTTTATTTCTCTTCTCAAAAGCACATACAACGATTGAGATCTCCACCTATATATAGTCTACAGATGGATGAGAGCTCATCATGGACCAGACCTATAAGGTCTGGACCTAGGTTTCTTAACACTTCCCTTAGGCACTCATCCGACATGTTCATATCTTATCAAAACTCCATAAAAACCTAATGAGGAATTTTTTTGAGAAAGAGTACATGTGAGAATCCGAGAAATTAAATTAATCTAAATAACGCTAATATGTATTTAGCAATAAATAAAATTTCTCTAAACAAGATTAAAACAAAGGCCCAGTCTAATATTGAATGCATCGGCAAGCAAATTCATACAAGAATTGCTAAACACAAATAACAATATGAATCATTACAACAAAAAGAAATCATTAATATAATCTCAGAGTCAACTACAAAATCCATTACAAGCAAAAGGTGGCATTAATACAATCCCATACTCGTTTGCACTAATTAATTGAGTCAGAAACAACATACAAGAATCTTTTGCAAAACCAAAGAAATATATTACAAACTCGACATTTTTTTTGACAGAAAACTCGACATTTATTATAGGATTTATTTACAACAGATCAAAATATAAATTACAATACTTAATTAAATTACAATCCAAATTATTGCATGCATATCGCTGGAGCCCTCTTTGCCATATGTCCATTTATCGCCGGTCCATAGAACAATCCCTCGATCCATATTTTCATCACTCGTCAAGAAACGCAAAAAACAATTAACAAGCCAAATTGAGAGCAGTAAATATAAACTAGATTATAAAAGGCTGCCGTCAGATTTCACAAAGTACAGCCGGATTCCTAGGCCAACCTAGGCCAGCCGGCACCTTGATCATCAAGATATCTAGGCTAACCTAGGTTAATCGGCACCGTTCACTTCCGTAGATTTCATCACCCGGCATTTATTAAAACCCAACACCTATGTTGTATACAGTAATCGAAACACCCTTTGGACGAAAGGTCCATGACCAAATAGTGCCATGTGAGAGAGCAGAAGGGATAAGGACAAGGGGTAAAGGGAGCCACTGCCATGCACAGCCGAATCATCCCCACCTCTGCTTAAGCTTCATTTCTCCTCACTGCCACACTCACAAAGTCTCACAAAAACACAAGCCATCCCCCCTGCACAGAACCTCATTATCTTCCCCATCTCATTTCTTCTCAGCCGAAGGCAAGAAGACCACCAAGAACACCTCAAAGCAAAGCCAAGAACACAAAGCCAACATCACACCCATAGCCACCAGAGGAGACAAGGAGGAAGCCAAGGCAACACAACCATGAGGGCTCACTGCCACCAACCAGCACAAGCCAAAGCACCCACATGGAGATAACCATTGGAGAAGGGGAGTAAAGAAGTTGAGGAAGACCGAAGGGCAAGAAAGGCATCGACGACAGCGTTGAACCATTGACGACCATACAGGCACCACCAGTCGATAAGAACACGGGGACTAGAAGCACCGACAAGCAACAAAGGAAGCACTAGAAGCTCGACGACCGCAACAAGGTCGGCCTCACCGCACCATCTCCCAAACTGACCCAGGCCATCAAGGTAGCCCACACCCTATTTTCGGTTTTGGCGACATTTTCATAGAGCCACCCCATATCCGGTATGTCATGCCATTCTCTAACATCCCAAATTTTCAATTTTGGTTAAAAATAAAATTTAATTATTATCCTTGAGTTTTCTGAATTTTCTAGAATTTTTAAAAACTTTTTCCTATTTATGTTAAAGCCAAAATAATTTATTTACAAAATTAATTACCAATATTGAGTGGGAAATATTTTATTTAAGTCCAAATTGTTTCAAGGATTTTTTGAAATTTTTCCTTAATTTTTGGACCCTATTTACTATTTTCTAAAAAAAAAATCCTAATAAAGTATTTCTATATTTAAAATTTCTAAATCAAAGAAATCTCCCAAAATTCCTTCGGGCCGAAATCCATCGGCCCATCTTCTATTTCGCACCCGCGGCCCGCGCCAACCCCCTCCACTCACCGCCAGGTGGGCCCGCTCCCGTCGGCCCTGCTCTTCTTCTCCGTGGATGCCACGCCACGCCAACGCCACGTGACGCCTCTGCTTCCTTCCCATATGTCGCAGCGCCCTCCCCGCCTTCCCGGCACTACCGCCTTGCCCGCTCCTCCCGCGCCCTTAAAAACCCGATGGTGCTCCTCTTGCCTCTCCTCCCCTTTCTCTCCTTCTCGCCCGGAGCCACACCGCCCATCCTTCTCTCTTTCTTCTTCAACGCCGGCAGCGTCGTCTCATCACCGAGCCGCCACTTCGGTGAGGCTCACGCTGCCGGAACCACGTCACCCCGCGCCTCTCCTCCTCCTCTCTCCACCCCCTCGTTCCCTTCCTCCCTCTCCCTCCGCTTTTGACGTATTTCGCAGTTGAAGACCTGTGGCTGGAGCCTCTCTCTCTGGTGATTTCACCGCCGCCGAAGGTCGCCCGTCGTTGTCGCCTACACCTTCGACACCACGATGTCGTGAGCTTCTCTGCGCACACCATCTACCGCCGAGCATCACTGGAGCGCCGCTGCTTCTTTTCCCTAGACCCCGCCGCCGCTTAACATCCTCGCACGACCATCTCATCGCAAAACCCAGATACGAAGGTGAGCACCATGATCAGTAGGTTTCGCTCTCCCTTTTGGTACCTTTGCTGGAAGCTAGGTCGCCGCCATTCGCTCACAGACGCCAGCGCCTCTGCGCCGCCACAAGCCGCATGAGTGCCGACATGGCCGCCACATGGACACCAACTCACACCACCTTAGCACCCTTGATGACATGGACGCCCATGTGTCTTGCCTGCGTGTCATGCCTATGTGGCAAAGCCATTGGTCTGTGGGCAGGTCCACCATGGACTAAGCCTAAAACCGTGGACCCGGTCCACCAATCTAGGGCCCACTAGTCAGTGATTCAACCATTTTTCCAATTGAAAAATAATTCCGAAAATTCCCCTTTTCATCATTTCATGTGATTTTCAACTTCCGAGAGACTCGTTCTCCTTCATATGAGCTTCGATTTTAGTGATTCAAATTTCTAAATTCATCTAAAATCAAGAAATACCTATCTATACTATAATTTTTCAATTTAGAGTTTATTTGGATCTATTCGAATATTATTTGAATTTGGCTTGTTTTCACGTGTAGATTTCGACGACTCTAGGGAAACCGATCTTGTTGAAGAGTTAGATCCTCAAGCTTACGAGTAAGACAAGTTACATCCTTTGATCATATTTGATCCCTGTATTTTAAATTATTTAAATTATGTTTTAAATAATTATTGCATGCGTATTTCTATCCATTGTAATTTAAATACATGTTTTTAAATTATAGTTATGCCTAAATTTTTTGTATTGCCAATCTTGACATTGAAATGAACCTACCTTGACACCTTAGATGAAAATCTATTTGATACAATAGTATGAGCTAGAACATGTTGAAAAGCTTTATGCTTAGTCATGCTTAGACCAAAAATATTGAATTTGGGGAAGTTTAGCCAAATGTTCAAATATGATTTAATTGAGCCTATGGTATTGTTTTATCATAGGACTTTTGCAAATAATTTTTGAAAAGCAGAACAAAATAAAAATTGGTTTGGACTTGGACAAAATGGATGTTTGGTGGGTGTAGGTTTATGCACGGGCTCAATCGGGTATGGTTGAGGCCATAGGTTTTGTTGGAAAGTCGCCTGAGTCAATTAAGGACCGATCTTCGAGCGTATTTTGCTAAGCCCTATAGTACTACCACAAGTCTAAAGTGGGTAGGACTTGGCTAACTAATTTGTATCATTTCACCGTGGTTGTGCCATTCGGTTGTGTGGGTGTCTTTTATGACCTACTTTTATACATTCCTACATGGTGCAAGAGGGGGCTTGATCCGACGGATGGTTGAATCCAAAGGAGGCGAAACATTAGCGAGGCGGGACTACGGTGGGATGATGCATTGTAAAGGCCTTGTGATAATGACTTAGTTGCACACCTTCGGCAGTGTGTCAGACAGACATTATAAGTCAATTATCTCTTGTGGGTAAAGCTGTACAACCTCTATAGAGTGTAAAACTATTCGAATAGCCATGCCCACGGTCATGGGCATGCTCAGCAAAGCTACTTAAAGTTAGATCTCGATTTTGTTTTCAAAAGACTTCATCAAATGATTTATCCAAATGGAAAAAATAGCCATGTGATAGGAGGTATCCTTCATCATTCTTGTGTGAATGTTATCTATAAACTGGAGAATTTTAGAAAATGAATTTTAGTTATAGAGTATTTGTCTTGGAACTTAGTACAAGTATTTAAAGAAAACATCGCTTTACAAAATAAACTCTATAAGCCATCCTTTGTAATACCCTCATGCATTATCATATGTTATTGGGTGTAACTTGCGGAGTATATTCATTTGTACTCACCTTGCTTAATAAATTGTTGATCAGGAGATGACTACTATGAGGAGAATGAGAATGTGGACAACTAGGCTACGCCCCTAGACGATTGCCTATGGCGAATCATGTGGTCTACTTTACTACTTTTGCTTCCGTTGTATTTTACTTTTAGACTTATGCTCCTTTTGTAATAAACTTGCACTTTTGTGAATATCGCACATTATGGTTATATTATCACCTTTTGTTTAAATTGTGTACTCTAGCTACTAATTATGGGACTAGAGTGGGATACACATAGGATCTGAGATCCTTCGCTCCCGGGTTCGACACATTCACACATATCACAAAACCATAGTAGTATCGCTCTCAGTTCACATCACAAAGCAAGGGGAGGGATCAGGGAGTAGAGAGGAGGGGGGGAGGTATACCTCAATAGCAATCCACCTCCACCTCCAGTCAATCATCATGACATACATACATAAAAATCAACTAGCATCTGGACTTGAATCAACAACAAACACTAAAAAAAATCAAAATATCAAAGAACAAAGGGGAGGGAAGACAGAGGGGAGGCACTAGCGAGCTAGGGGACAAGCCGGGTGTGTGGGGGCGCAGGGAACGGTGGGCCAAGAGCGGGGCTGAACCAGGGGTGGCGCGGGCGCAAGTGCATGAGATGGAGAGGCAGGAGGAGCCGGAGCCAGAACCAGGCTGGGCTGGGCGGAGCGGCAAGGCCAAGGGCGGTGCGCGGGTTGTGGGGCGATGCCGTCTGCGCAAGGTCGGAGGGAGAGGCACGCAGGGAGAGGCAGCGGCGGCGGCGCCGCGCCAGGAGCAGGAGGTTGGCGGCCGAAGAGGTGCCATGGGGGGTGGCATCAAGAATGGAGTGAGAGAGAGAGAGAGATGAGGAGAAACAATAGGGGAAGAAGAAAGGAAAGAACCAGGTGCTTTCCCTCTTGGCCAAATGGAAGATAAGGTGGGAATAAAAAAACAAAAGAAATGAAGAGATAAGTAGGAGAGAGAAAAAGATTAAGAAGAAAAGGAATAAAAAAATATGTAGAAATTTTTTATAAAATAGAGAGGACACATTCGTGGCATACGTGCAAGTTTTATTTAATCGCCAAAGAAGATGAAATTTTAAAGCTAAGTAGAACCTTTAATAATGAGAATCGATCGGTAGAAAAACTAAAAGTGAGGAAAATGAGATAAAATAACACTAATAAAATCACCATACGTTAGAATTAATTTAATCAAGTTAAAATAATTAAAATAAACAGCCCTGAGTTTATTTAGAGAATTAAATAAATATGTGTGCGCTTAAGTAAAACCCATTAGGCGTATTTACACGAATAAAATTTAATAGACTTAGCGAAATGCGAGTACGGGTAGTTTTTTATTTATGTATGATAAAACGTGAGTTTTGACACCTTCAATCATAGAGCCATTAGATCATAGAACGACCATAGTTGGGGAGTGCTAACTTAATCTGGGATTCAAAAATGTTATTAAATTAAAATCCGCTAACAAAAAGAATCATTTGACTAATGTACACCTAGTAGCACCCAATTGCACTAAGTATTTACTTATTTATTTATTATTCGCACCGTCGTGTATATTGTAGAAGACGAACCCACGCAGACAGGAGTAACTGATACCGATTTTGTCGCGGACGATCATTTCTACTACTACGAAGGCAAGCTTATCTCTTGATCACCAATCTAGTTATATTAAATGTAAACCGTATATTGCTGTATTATATTTGTACATGTATCAAAACTATGTCTAAAAATCAAATCGAAAAAATGAGATGATGAGTAAGAAGATGATGAGTAAGAAAAGAGAGGAGGAGCAAATTGATTGCAAGAGTTAATATTATGGCTGGTAAAGGGGGCCCAGGGCAGGAAAGAGATGAGGAAAGAGGTGGGAACCTTTATACATGGTTAATATATAAGGACCAACAAAACCCTCACCCAGATTAAAGGCTGTAAATTAAGTACCAACCATTTTCCCGTTTTGACAGGCATAAAATGCTACCTTGTTACGTGGTTATACTCTTCACATCGGGTAAGTTATATGTGTGAGTGTGATGGAGGAACCCAGAGCCGGTATAGAGTCCGGGAGTGGGTGGTCCAAGGCGCTATAGCCCTAGGTGGAGTGTTGGATGCGAGAGTCCAGCCCAACCAACATTACGGGAACTCGGTGGAGGACAAGGTGAGTGTCCTAGGACACCGACGAAAAGTAATTGATGGAGAAATTAATCACGTAACCTGAAAAATGTTCTATATTCTAAACTCGAACCCACATAAAAAATATAGGGACCCAGTTCATAGAGAGCTCAGAGTAGTTATGGGTAAAGTGGCACAAGCCTACGTAGCGCTAAATAAAATCATGTATTCATGTCTGTCTTCTGGATTGGAGTCTACGGGCACCACTAGGGGTCT
Source organism: Phyllostachys edulis (assembly GCA_036346405.1). NCBI lineage: Eukaryota > Viridiplantae > Streptophyta > Magnoliopsida > Poales > Poaceae > Phyllostachys > Phyllostachys edulis. The sequence continues at coordinate 72,628,846 of CM070561.1, forward strand.
ATCTTCTCTCCGAGTGACAAGTAGTCTTTTCAGTATAAAATCTGTCACCTAAAGTTTTAATGAGTTATTTATTTTCCAGAAAAGAGATGATTAGAAATTGTGATAACGAACAAAGATGAGTCATACAGTGTATTTTTTGCTATTAATGCTTGTTGAGTACACTAGTACTCAACCTTGCTATTATTCTCCTTTGTTAGATCCTAGTCCGGCCGGAAACTATCCCGAGTGGGACGAAGGACATGCAGGTGCAGATGAGACCGCAGGGGACGAGGACCCTTACTACGAGGAGCAGGGCAAGGTGGACACCCTATTGGACACGTGGGATGAGTAGGCAACCAGTGGAGCCGGGCAAGCAAGCGAGGGGATATAGTCCCATTTTGCAGTTGTAAATTATTGCTTATAATAAGAACCATAGCCTTGCGTGGCTAACTACTATGATAAAAAGTACAATTTCTATCTTATTGTTCTGCTGCATTGACTTTGGTAAGGCATGCTATTCATCGGAGCGGTGTTCTATCGGGCAGACGAATAGTAATCCGTATGCCTAAGTGTGATTACCCTCCGGGGTAATGACACGGGGTGCCACAGCTGGTATCAGAGCAATCGGTTAGGGCCACGCTAATAAAATAGAAATTGTAGCAAGAACTTAAGTATGCCTTTCTTGCTTGCTATATGACACTAAGTACCTTATTAATCCTTGTCTCCAGTTCTGTTCCAATCTCATCTCAAAATTATTATATTAAAATCTCTCTTAAAGTGACACCAGTACTAACATAGAACCGTCCCTAGGTTCATTATTTCGTACGAGAGAGTGCGGGGGAAGCATGTGCTTCATTGTATGAGTCGTGTTGTTATTTCACATTAGTAATCTGTCATATTAGCAACTCAACCTAGGATAGATTGTTTGGAAATATAAGCGTGGATGCATTATCATAAGATTTAGACTTTAGTGTTTGGACTAGAGGCATGAAGTAGAATTTTGGCATGGACTCGCTTTTTCACATCTGGAAAAGTATGAACCATATCCATAGCCTTCCTTACATTCTTCATCTGTATAACAAGATTGAATCGTCAGCATTCTAAAGTAAAGCAAGTGTAACTAAAGAGAGCAAATAAAAGTTGACGGTATAAAAGAATGTGACTTATCCCATTTCTGCATATCAAATTTTTCCGAACAAGTGGTTCGTGGCACTCCGAGTGTGTAGCTCTGGCATACCTAGGAGCGAAATCCTAGGTGTACTAAGGAATTAGCCCTGAGTGGTCCCAAACACGCGGTTTGGGCGGTCTCGATAATGAGATCTCGAGTGTATCTAGGCACGTGGATCTAGGGTAGTGTAGGTTGCACTCAGAGGCAAGCTTTAAGCGGTCTCAAACACGTGGTTTGGGCGGTCTCGAGAACAAGATCTCGAGCATGACTAAGCACAAGAGACTCAGCTAGTATAGGATTTAGATATTTTGCATCTCATTGTTTCTTGGTGTTATTTGCTTAATGTGTATGGATTAGCTCAACTCGCATACAGGTAAACTTATGCTAGATAAATACGATAACCTCTTCCCTACCACAAATTACTGCTGAAAAAGAGAAAGGCTATTATAACCAACAGAAGGACTCATCAAAAGATAAAATGCTACAAGTATAGCTACTAATACAAACCGTTTCTTAACACCTCCCCGATAGGATGGAAGGACAAGGACACGAAGATCAAGGATTAGGACTAAGTCTAGGATTATTGCCACAGGATACACCAATGGGAAATCCACCAGTAGACCTCAACAAGACAACACATGGCCAATCCCGAACAACCACAGTACCAAAAGCTAGCCAACCACCACCCATCCGAGCAACAGATCCATTAGGAGTAATGGTAGATGTACTCGATTCCTAGAAACTTCCAGGAAAGAAGCCCAACAGAACCAAAACCGCTTTATGGAAGCTTTGTTAACCCGAGTAGAACCTACCACCTCACAGTCAACCTGTGGGGTTAGTCTGGGTGACTTTCTCCAGACTCACCCTCCCACATTCGCCAAAGCAGCTGATCCACTAGACGCAAGCGACTGGCTAGTGGAGATAGAGAAGAAGCTGGATACTGTTGGGTGCTCTGATATAGAAAAGGTTCTTTACGCCTCACACCAGCTAACTAGACCAGCAGCTACTTGGTGGCTCAACTACAACCGTAATCGTGTTAGCGAGCAACCTATTATGAGGGCGAAATTTTAATTTCGTTTCACCGAGACCCATGTGCCCACGAGAAGAATGGAATTAAAGAAGCGGGAATTTAGAGCATCGACCCAAGGCGGGAAAAAGATGATAGACTACATCAGTCAATTCAACGAACTTTCCCGCTATGCTCCAGCTGACATAGACACAGAAGAAAATAAGATAGAGAAATTCCTGGATGGAATGCACCCATATCTTAAAATGCTCCTATCCATCCACAAGATAGCCGAGTTTCAGGATTTGGTAAACAGGGCCATCATTTTAGAAAATGAGCACTCTAACCTCACCGAAGAGCGGAGGAAGAAAGAAAAAAATAGACCACCGCCCAACTCCTGTTCAAAGGCCTCGTCCCCACATACAGTAGCAACAACCACCTCGATATGGACCACCTAGGCCAAGACCTTTCAATCCATCATTCCAGAGACCTACAGCTCAACAGTAGCTAGTGGCCATAGCACCGAGTGCGAAATGTGGAGGAAGCCATCTGACGAAGGATTGCCTGAGAGGCACCGACACATGTTTCCATTGCGAGAAATCGGGACATCGCAAGGCTGAATGCCCCTATCTAAAGAGGACATCTAGAACCCCACCGCCACTAGCATACGTGCTGAGACTACTTGCCCCAACCCCACCGCAGATCAACTGCATGAATCCACCCAGAGGCAACCAACCCGTCACGGGAGGAGGTGGAAGATGAGGAACCGCACACTTGACCCATGTGACTACAGAGCAAATTGGAAAATCTACTGATGTGATCACAAGTAAGTTGTTAATTCCACCTGCTATGGGTATTTTTTTTACCCTGGAGCAACTCACTCCTTTATATCTCATAAGTTCCTAGAAGAACACAGACTAACATTTGAACTATTTGAAAAATCTATGGGGTTTAGCACACCAGCCGAAACATTAGAGGTGATGTCAGTTAGAAAGAGTCAGGCTATTATAATCCACAGTACCAAGTTACTAGCATTCGGGTGAAAGGTAGAGAGAGTTTTCTTAATCTTCTGCTCATCCATGATTACCTTACCACAGAGTTGAAGACTGGTACAAATTCTGTGCAAGGCAGAATTGTACTCCCCACGGTCTTGTAGTCAGCAAAACGTAGTCGGGTCCATTCCTGCTCTGTCCGAGGAAGAATGGTGTACTTCAGCTTCTCGAACTGCTTCTTTAGCGCGGTCCACAAAGCTAGTGCGTTCTTTTCCGCCATATACTCATTTTTGAGTGTTAGACAGAGATGGTGTATGAGGAAGCGAAGTGTCTGATCATTTTCCTCAATAGTGGGATTGGCATCCTACGAGGTGCCAAATCTGATAACTGCATGGAGCTTCTTGGCTCTAAGTACAATCTTGACATCTGATGCCCAAGTCAAGTAATTCTGGCCATGCTGGGCCAGCTCTTCGAACTCTCGGTTCGTGATGCCAGTCATCTGCATATTCATGCAAAGAGTTCATAAGATTATTGCTGGTAATTTGTATAAAAATGGTTGCAAAAATTCTCATAATGTTCCCGTATTTTTCTATACATTTTTCATGATTTACTGCTATTTTCAGTGATTAAAAGCAATATAAACAATCACAGATAATCAAAACAGTAAAGAAAATATATAAATTGCATAGAAATAATAATAACAGAGTTAAACATGCTTCAAAAGTTCAAAAATTATTCAAAAATTGAATTCCCGAGGCCCTCTTCTGGTGGAATATGAATTTTCATTGAATTCGACAATTTCCAAGGGCTAAACCGCTAAATTTCAAATTTGAGAAATTTTCCGCCCATTTTTCAGAGAGTCCGAGGGCCCTTTTGAAAAATGCCCTTATCCGCAAAAAAATCCTCGTAATTTTCAGAATCCCGAGGGCCCTTTTGTAAAATTTTCATTTTCTTTTGGGTTTCCCTTTTTTCCCCTTTTCTCCTGAAATTGAATGGGCCGGCTCGGCCCATTACACCATCCGGCCTTCCCTTTGCTTCATCATACGGAGCTAGGGTTTCCCACTCCTTTCTAGGTGGCGACACACACAAAAGTGCCGTCATGTGGCGACAGCAATGGCCGCCCGCAGGAGGTAGCGCGAGGCGGCCGAAAGATGACTTCAGCTCATGGACCGGCAGAGTCCGTGGACGCGGCGGGACATGTGGCGGCCGGTGCGACTTCGGTGGCGCTGCTCGGTCTGCGGCAGATGATCGACGCACGAGCGAGCACGGGGCACTTAGGCGGTCGGCGGCGTATGGGCGGCTTGAAGCGCGACACGCATGAGGCGGCTTATGGCGGCACCGCCATGTGAGAATCGGTGGCGTGTGTGGGCACACGGTGGGCGGCCGACGACCAACGGCGATGGCGGTCAAATACGGCCGGTGGCGCCGCGGTGGGGCGGCGGCGAGGCTCCGAGTCGGCGGTGGAAGCGCGTGCGACGCAGCGGTGGTGGCATCGCCACGTGAAGGTGGCGGCGGCGTGTTGCGGCTTTGAGCCGATGGCCACGTGCGATCTTTTTTTTTTTTTACTGTTGATGCAATGAACGGTGCAATAATCATCTACTCTTTTCATGTTGTCTACCGATCAGTTTGGCCGGTGACTTCAAGTCGGCTCGTGGTAGATTAGAGCGGATTTGCAATCTACAATCTACGGTGCAATCAACATCTACTTCTTCATGCAACCTACCGATTGGTATTGGGCCGACGACTTCAAGTCAGTAGATTAGAGCGGATTTGCACTGTAGGATATGATCTAGAAAGCCAAATTTGCGGAATTAATAGCGATCTAGAAAAGCGATTCGATTTACGAGCGCCTTGCTTCGACGGTTACCTTTCGATCGAGTAGAGTAGGTCTAGAGGTACGCCGTAGTCGATCGTGCTGATAACGTATTAAGGAACCGTCGCTAGTGAGTCCAGTTCGAGCGATCACCTCGTAGACAAGCGTAGAATCGCACACAAGAAGACAAGTACATAATAGTAGATTGAACACAGAGATATGAGAGACTTTTTCTCTTCTCTTTATTTTCCTTCTCAAAAAGCACGTACAATGGTTAAGGGTCTCCTCCTATATGTAGTCTACAGATAGATGAGGATTCTATTATAGGCCCTGCATGGTCTAGGCCCAAGTTTTGTTAACATTGTGAATTTCCCACTCTACTCCAACTTGAATGATTTTTCAAAAAAACATACTGTCTTTGTTGGTTTTAAAAAGGTGCGGTTTGACTTGGTGTGGTCTCTAAAACTGAACTTTGACCGTTAATTTGTTTACAATAGGGTGTTCATAACCAAAAAAAAAAAATCATAATAATAAAAACGTGCTTTCAAACACAAATCCAACCTTACCATGTTTATGCCAGACAACAATTCTGGAAGGTATCGTCCATGAGGTGAATGCTCACCGAGTACAGTACCGATGAATACCGCGCGTCCTGCGAGTGCACCCGCGTCAGGTAAGAGTTTTTTTGTCCTAAATGGTACTATTGCGGCTGGTATTTATAAATATAGCGTTTCTCGTACTATATTACCAAAATTGGTAGTATAGACGTGCTTCCTTCCGCCATGTGTCCTCCACCGCGCGCCCTTAGCCTAAACACCCTTTGTCCATGCGCTGTGTGCCTAGAATCGTTTAAAGCCGTGCGCCCTAGCCCGGATTCACCTACGGTCGACACGTGGCAAATCCAGACGTCAGAGTCTTGGACGAAGGCCCTGTTCGTGCCGCCAATGCTCAGACGCGTTTCTCACCGGTCATCCAGTGCCTAGACGCGGCTCCACTTGCCGCGTGGCCGCTCTACCGTGCCACCCATGCCTGGACGCCATTCAATCCGGTCCTCCCTCGCCCGGACGCTCTCCTGTCCCCGCCCCTCCTCGCCATCAATTGGTCTGAACGTAACATACTGTTGGAGTACAGTGGTCGGCACGGACATTGAGGTGCATGCATGACAGGAAGTAGGTCCTCCTTGGCTACCAAAGGTTTCGTTTCTGACTTACCCATCATATCTACAACCAATGCAATGTCCGTAACGTACTGATGGAGTACAGTGGCTGGCACGGACATTGAGGTGCGTGCATGGCAGGAAGTAAATCCTCTTTGGCTTCCAAAGGATTCGTTTATGACTTACCCATCATATCTACACCCCATTCCAGGTGTTGTGCAATGCAATGTTTGGGCGAGGAGGGCCTGAAGGAGGGCGTCCGGGCGAGGGAGGACCAGATTGAGCGGCGTCCGATCGTGGGTGGCACGGTGGAGCGGCCACGTGGCAAGAGGAGCCGCGTCCGGGCATTGCACGACTGGCAGAGGCGCGTCCAGGCTATGGGCGCCCGGATTTGGCATGTGTCGACCGTAGGTGAATCCGGACTAGGGCGCACAGCTTTAAACAATTCCGGGCACGCAGCGCATGGACAAAGAGTGTCCGGACTAGGGGCACGCGGTGGAGCACACGTGGCAGAAAGGGGCACGTCCGTGCTGCCAATTTTAGCAATACGGCGCGAGAAGCACTGGATTTGTAAATACCGCCGTAACAGTGCCATCTAGACAAAAAAAAACTCCGTCAGGTAACCTCTGTACGCCGTAGCTGCCATTGCCACTGCCAGTTATAGTGTTGCCGTCTGGCGTGCCGCCTCCTACCATGGCGACCGGCGTAGAGGGCGGTGACGAAGCCACCTCTACCACCGCTGCCCTAAATACTTTTGGGCCGCCGATAGCCACCTTCCGACTTCACCATCCACTTGCTGCCATTCCATTCCTATGCCTAGGGATGCTGTTGTTACTATTTGTTGATATTTCTGCTTCACCCTTGTTTATTTGGTTTTTCAAGGGAAATTCGGAGTATAGAAGCGTGTTCGTGGGATAACGAGATATGATGCACACACTTTGGAACACCCCCTAAATTTATCTTGGAATTAAGTAAGTTGTTTAGAGACTAAGTAGCTCATGATGCTTTAGTTTAGTTTTGAGTATAGGAAATAAATTATGCTAGAGAGTAGAGATGGATAGGTATTATATATTTTTGATCATGCTTTACTAGTTCAGATTTTGTTTGAATTATTCTTGATTACTTGTCCCGCTTTTTAGATACAGCCTCTTCCTTTTACATTGTTATATATAAGTCATACACAACAAATCTCTACCTTGACAAATACACCACCTTAAAGAAACACACAACAAAAGGGAACGTTTTAACACTCCTCACACATTCGTAGGCTGGATGTTACCTCCTTACTCAGTATCTGTGACTCCCAATAAGTCGAGACAATACTCAAACTTGTGACTCCTTTCACCTTGTTATATGCTTCCGTTTTCCGGACATAGACCTTTTCTTTCACTTTGTTATATATAAACCACACACAGCAAATTCACTGTACCAAATACGGCTGAGCTAGCAAAGGGAAGAGGCCGACTCGATCTATGTGCTGCAGAAAAGTAACGTTGCCGCGATGTGAAATGGCCATCAATAGAGCCTACTGATCGCTGGTCCGAACCAGTTCCGAACTGGCTGAAGAGTATGTAGGCTCTATGCGTCACTGTATAGAACTTTTCTCTCTATCGGTTCACCGATCGATCGATCTCCCATGGCGTTTGCTGCTGGGAGCCGGCAAAGACCAAAGCTACCATCATTTCCGGCTCTGTTCGAGCGAGCATTAAGCCTGGGACAGACTAGCAGAAACAAGCCGCAAGTGTGATATGGAAACAAACTCAACAAGACAACCTGCAGCTGCACCTGCTGTTGGTCAGCAATCTGAGATACTGGATGATTATGTATCATAATTCAATGCCCTGTTTTCTGTTTCTGTTTCATCATCGCCTAGGTGAGAAATGAGACGGACTTTTTCAAAAATAAAGTGGTACATATATCAACAGACCCAGCTACGGACCATCTTCATGTCATTGTTGGGCCACCCCCTTGGCCCATGACGATATGGCCAGCAGTTTCAGACTTCCATTCGTCTCCTATAAAAAAGAGAGAGAAGACTGCCGATTCAGACATGCAACTAACCCATGTCGACATGTCGTCATTTATTTTTCCTTAATTAATCTTGTCTATCCCTGCACAGAATTTCCCTCGTCAACTCTCTCTCTCTCTCTGAAACTGATCAAGATGCTAGCTCCTGTCCTGATCAATTGGAGGGTGTGGTAGGCTGGTAGCGCGGATGGATATTGTGCCATATGAGTATTTCTCACGACATTTTAATCAAATGGTGTATATTACTCTTTTGGTCACAAAGTGACAATGCAGCCAAACCTTATTATTATTATTTTTACCAAAGATGTTGTTTAAGACATGTGATTTGTATATATGAAAATGATATGAGTGAATTTGTCGTAAAAAATATTTTCACAATGTTACACTTTTATAACTTATTTAAAATATATGATAATGGAATTTAATGGTCAAAGAGCATCTCGTTGACTTTGAAAAGTAAAAAACGCAACTCTTTTGTGACCAGAGGGAGTCCATGCTAAGTAATGGGATGGATTGATCTATTTGATGATTCTTTTCATCGGAGACTAGACACTCAATTCAAGGGTGGATCCAATGTTTAAGGATTGGGTCTAATGATCCCGAACGCCATCTAACCCAACGCAACAAAAGTTGATGCCCATATACAGTAGCGGCATTATTGGCTTATTGCTTATCATTTTTAGTTTATGCCCTTGATGAGCCCAATCATTTTTGCTCTCTAGATTCGTCGTTTGATCTATTAATTTCTTCGTTGGATTCTGATTGTTCATTTTTCAATAGGTTCTCTAGCGACTGAATGTGCAACACAAGAAAAACAAATCCTATGAACCCCAGAGGGCCTCCTGATAAAATGTTGCCACCAGGGGGGGGGGCGATCAGTGTTTCTTCTTATCTCCCTCTTTTGCAATGAAATTAGCAGCTCTCCTGCTATGTTTCAAAAAAAAAGGAAAAACAAAATGTAAAGTCCAATTTAGTATACACATTAGGAAATAAAAAAATCTTGGAGCAATGAGACAACGCGAGATAGAGGATGGATGGCAACATCAAAATGGTTAGAGGCCTCAAGGCAAGTGATCAGAAAACGTGACTTTGGTTATTAATTTGGACCTAAATGCAGTGGCGGATCTAAAAATTAGATGATGAGGGTACATACTTTACCTCCGTCTGAGAAGAAGTTAATTGATTCCCACTTGCTTGAGTTCCTCCTCTACCTTCTTGAGTCTCCTCCACCCCCTGGACCCCTTCAGCCGGTGACGAAGAAGATAAAATATCCGTTGCCTTCACTTCTCGATCCTGAAAAAAAGAAAGGATATCTCTATTCCTCTTCATGTCTCTATAATCAATATTGACATATCGTAACACAATTTTCAAATTTTCATTCACAATTAAGCTCACATTCACAGATTGACATAACAATATAACATGGACATGATAACAATATAATAGTGGCAGACAGCGGGCTAGGCATACTAATAAAGCAATAACCAATTTCAGTGCTTCACTCCTTCTGCTCCAGGCTCCAAGCCTCCAAGCCAGTAGCCACCAACCACCTCATAATTGAAAATCCCAAATCCAATCGGCCATTCCAATCCAACTCCTAATGGACAACTCCCAGCCGGCTCCTTCGGTTCTTCCGCCGGTCGGTTGCCTGCTCTCCGCCGCGCCCGCCTCCGCCGCCTCCCCCGGTCACCGCCTCTCAGGCGTGCGCCCTCCAGCGTGGCGTGTCGCCTCCTGCGTGGTCAGCCTCCCTCCCTGCCTCCCGCGTGGCCGCGTCGCCCTCCTGGCCTCCCGCGTCGCATCTGCCCGTCGTGGCGTCGCGCCTCACCTGGCGAGCAGTTGAGCTTACCAGGAGCAGGGCCGCAGGGGACTGAGGGGAGGAGAGGAGATATTAGGGTTGGAGACTTGGAGTCTTGGCCTCTTGGGAGGAGTAGGACTGAGCTGCTGGCTTGTTGCCGTGCTGTGGTGCTGAGGAGTGGCCGTGGGAGGAGCAGTGTACTGGGCTTGGGCTGGACTTTCGTCGGACCGGCTGGGCTGGGCTGGGCTTTCAAATTTTTGGGGGTGCCAGGGCATACCCGGCACCCCCACTGGATCCGCCCTGCCTAAATGACACATCACATCTCATTCTTTTTTATGGATTTTAATTTTTTTAAGGAACATACCTAATTCATTAACAAAACCTTAAAACAGTGCTTCGGATGGTGACATGCAATTTGATGCAGCACAATTTTGGAGCCGCGTGCGCTTCAGCATGCATTCCACTCGATCACCAAGCTGAGCAGTGGTTGACGATGACAGTTACATTCAGGTGCCCGTCCAAAAACACAAATTAGAGAGCGATTTGTGAAGGACCCAATGTAAACACAGGGTTCAGCTTCAAACTTGACCACATTTTAATATTTTTTCAGCTTGTTTCAGAGAGCAAGGGTTAGGAGGGTAGTGGTAGAGCTTTGGTACTGTATTAGATAGTCTTGTCAACTTCAAGATTAAAGGCTAGCTGGTCAAATATGGTGGCTCTATTATGTGGTTTCTTTAAAATTGCACTACTTTAGGCGGCTTTTTGTTGCTTCAAATATATTGCAAAGTCAAATTTTGGGATATATGGCCGGTCATGACGCCAAAGTGAATAAGCAGTTCTTACACTTAGGAGATCTAAACTCAAGAATGGCACTGTTATGATGCACTATAATCAGCTCGCCAAATCGTGTTTAAGTTGAAGTATAATCTGTGTCTGACTACATTAATCAAGAAAAAAACAAATACTTGTCCAAAACAGTGAATACACTATTTCAACAAGTATTTGTATTTTTCTTATCTAGCAAATGTTATGAGCCTCATCTACATCTCCTAGTTGTTTGAGATTTTTTTTTTAACTTCTAGGGTTGATTTTCATAGAATTTTCACCTATTTGCTGGGCCTTTTTATGTGTTATTTACTTATTTATGCTGAAGATCATGAAGGACAACAGAAATCCAAATGGACGATTTCAGAGATGGACCGAGAAAGTAGTACTCTCTGCTTCTATTTAGTACATGATTGGACAGGGGATTATGATTCGAATCCTTATGATTCAGTTAAAATTTAGACTAAATCAACACCCGTTCGTCACTGTTTTCTGTGGTTGGCGGGCCCATAAGCTAAGTTCAATAAGATAATGTGTGAAGTTCAGTGGTAGTGCTAAGTTGATACGTTATTTATTTATTTATTTTTGTTGTTTTGGTGAATATTTTATGGACTGTTTTGCGAGCTCTAAGTATAAAAAATGATATCCATTTGGCCGGCAAAGATGAGCTCATACAAGATTTGTTGGAATACCTTTGTCGTACTAAACTACAAATGCACTGGTCCAAGTTCAATTTCTTTCCTATATATGTGAATCAGGGATTTTTGTGCTAGGCTTAAACACACTCCATGTCTCCATTTAAACATTGGTGCTTTGTTAATTTGATGTGTACCTTCTTATTTGTAAGGCCAAAAATTAAGTTCTGTTGTCATAACCGACCTAGCTACTCAGCAAAATTAGTGGAAAACAAATCAAGTGCATACATTGCATCAGCTGAGACAATAATTGATTTCTCACCACCTTTTTATCCAGCATTTAGTGGAGTTTGATCTGAAAACAAAATACTAGCTAGTGGAGAGCTGGTTTATGTGGTACAAGCCAGGGTTGCTTCGGATGGCATGCAAACGTGTCAGCCATGTTACGGTTCACAAACATGACCTAAAAGTTTTACAGTATAAGCGTGATCTCCATTGTCAAATGAAATTTCTTTGAAAAGACACTTTTAATTATCAGCTGCGAAAGCACGCCGACTAGGAAGCACAAAGTCCCCACCTCCGACGGTTAGCAACGTCCCAAAAAAAAAAAAAAAAAAAGAAAAAAGTTAATGAAAAAAATAATAAGAGATATTGCTTAACACTATTGCCTCGTGTTGCTTAGATTAGTTAAATGGCCGATCGATCTAATAAGAAATGGGCGAATCAATATGTAATGTCGGCCAAATTAAGGCTAAATGTGGCAGAGGGTGATGCAAGCAAAAGGCACTTTATGGAGCAGCGAAGAACATGGGAGGCTGAAACCTGGCAATTGGTTGCCAAATTGGACGGCTCGAGTTTGGTTGCTATGATTGAAGGATAGTGATACCTCAGGTGCGTTGTCAGTTAATTGCTCAAATCAGCTAACTCTTGTAGCACTTTGTGATCAACTTCACACCACTTTTGACCATACAGAATTGGCTATATATGTTGCATACAGTTGGCTATTCTTTTTTTAGGGGTAGCATTTGTTGTTCTAGAAATAACTCGGCTGGAGATGCACTTTTAATTTACATAATACTTATACTCTCACTAATATATGATAAATGAGAGTATGTTTGATTATCTCGCTTCCATATATGTACTTAAAAACATGCTGTGATATAGATTTATCGAAAGAGATAACAATATATGTACTTTTACACTTCTAACTTGTTGAAGTAGAAAAAAAAATCCAATTACCAGCATATCATTATATCTTTATTACATAAAGGAAGAAATCCATTTTACCCCCTCAAGTATCGTTATTCGGACAACTAACCCCTTAAACTAAAAAAACGGCCATTTGACTTCCTCACATTGCAAAACCAGTGCACTTAACCCCCCGATGCTGTTTTGCTTACGTAGCAGTGGTTTTGCCACATGGGCGGCTGAGCTGGCTCATTTTTACTGCTAGGCCCACGTGTCATGGGCTCAATTACAGCATTAGAGCTAATGACATTGCTACAACTCTTCTTTCTCCACTCTACTTTGAAAGCAGGCGGCTCGACCTAGCTTGGCGAGCTCTTCACCGACGACAATGAGGGCCTTAGCGGGTTAGTGAGCTCCAAAACAAAACCCCGCGACCAAGCAATCCTATTGGCAGACACAACGCGACCAGAGGTGGTCCGGCGATGAGAGGGTATTGGCCGACAGCGATGACCCAAGGTTGCATGGTGAGGTTCACGGGGTGGCAGCATTGTGGATAAGGAGGGCGTGAATGAGGGGTGGGTGAAGAGGGAGGAAGACATAGGGATGCTCCAGACGGGAGGGATGGAGTCGGAGCTTACCGGGTGAGGAATGGCGGCGGTGGCGGCTAGTTGCGGCCAGAATTGGTGGAGGAAGGAGTTCAAGGAGTTCGCGAGCGAGATGGCGCGACATTGAAATTGGGAGGGAAAATAGTGAGCGGGCGATGGAACATGCCATGACGCGGACAGAGCTTGGATTTGCACAACGAAGCGGCGGCGGTGCGCGGATGCCAGCACATAGGAGGTAGCGCCGCCACTGCGCAAGTCGATCCACAATTCGAAGCCATCTTTATCCTCCCCAAGTGTATCACAGTGACCGCCTCATCCTCTTGAGCATCATAGTGCTCTCGTATGAGTCGCTCCATCGTGGGAGACTGCCAATGTCGAGCCCCCTACTCACCATGGGGGGCCACCATCGTCGGAACTCCTAGGGCCATCCCCATCCAATCTACCACCACAAGTGGGTTACCTTCATCGAGTCGTTGCTCATGCTCACACCAGTTACCATTCACTATGGTCGAAGCGAGCTGCGGCGCGAGCGTGCGTGGGCTAGGTCGTCGCTAGCCGGACATGGTGTCATAGGCTAGAGCGCGAGCTGGACGTGTCGTGCCACGGGCTAGAGCGCGTACTGCGGCGTGGGCAAGCGCATGAGTGGTGGCAGTGGCATGCAAGCTGGAGTCATGGGAAGCTGCAGCGCGAGCGTGCTTGGTCAGGGTCGTCGTGAGTCATGGTGTGGCGCGGTGCGTTATGGCAAGATAGAAATAGAGAGAGAGAGAGGGAGAATGACATGTGGGACCAGGCTTTATAAAAGGAAAAAGACATAAAATTGAGCCACTAGACAACCACGTCGATGCCACAGTGGCGAAACCGGCCGAACATACTGCCACATAAGCAAAACCACCGAGCAAAACAAACTCGAGGGTTAAGTGCACTGGTTTTGCAACGTGAGGGGGTCAAAGGTCCGCTTTTGTAGTTTAGGGGATTAATTGTCTGAATAGCAATATTTAAGAAGGTAAAATGGACATCTTCCTTACATAGAAGGCACCTTGAGTACACAGACATGTGTCAAGTCGGGGAAATTAATTAATGTACATGGCACCCATACTTTCCTTCTAACACGGGTGTAGAAATTTTATAGGAAAGAAATGAGGTTCCCACAAAGTGGCAAAACCCCTATAAGAGTTATGCATGTATCCATAACAAGTCCTATATGTTGGAATTTTTTTTATTAAATAATCTTTTTAACTTTTATTTTAAAGTTAACCTCCGACGTACTTTATTTTTAAAAATAACCCCTTTGGTCACGCCACTACCCATGGCGTGACCAAACAACACCGCCACGTCGGCCGTTTAAGGCAAACTCTTGTCACGTCATGGGTGGTGGCGTGACAGTGTTGTTTGGTCACGTCATGGGTGGTGGCGTGACTAAAGAGGTTTTTTACGGACTTATCCTATGGCGTGACAAGAGTTTGCCCTAGTGTGACAGTGTTGTTTGGTCACGCCATGGGTGGTGGCGTGACCAAAGAGGTTATTTTTAAAAATAAAGTGCGCCGGAGGTTAATTTTAAAATAACAGTTAAAAAAGATTATTTAATAAAAAAGTTCTATATGTTGGTGGTAAGAAAAATTTGAAAATATTAAAGATGATCAAATCAAGAACCCAATAGAGATTATCTCCAAACACAATACACAATTAATGGGAAAAATAAAAATGAGAAATTTCACTACATAGGATATTTATATATTTTTTCCTTATCCATTTATTTTCGGGATTTTCTTTTTAGCAGAATTTCTCTTTTTTACTTCTCACATTAAATTTTATGATATGTATGCATGTAGGTTGATTTAATAGGACTTGAAATTCCACGCTTTTAGTTGGTTAGATCACATCATGTGATGAATCAAAAGAATATAAATAAAATGAATTAGAATCATTTATAGTCAGTATAACATGCCATTTTATGTTTAGTTGAACCGAATTTTGCATTTAGAAACAAACCTAGATAACTAGCAACCTTTAATATGTTGGTTGCGGTCGATGGTGCATAAATTAGGTTGCTGCATGTGTGTGAACATGCATGTTGGATATAAAATTAACACGTTAGATTGACCACCATTGCAAATATTTTTTTTTTGGGTTAGGCCAGTTATATAGTCGATGATTGCATGATAGGACGTCGATCCAAATCGTGTCGTATCCCAATATGTGCACATGACTTGAACTAACAAAGTGAAAATGGCAAGATCGAGCAAGGCAATTAATTGATAGTTAGCACATGATTATAAACCGGTCGATATGTGCTACTAAGTTTTCCTAGTGTTCTCCCAAAGTAGAGGCCCAACCAAGCTTGTTTGTTGTCAGTTAATTTGTTAGATCACAGGTTCGGCAGAGACATCATCACATTGTTCCACCAGCTCATGCACTCGACATGAACACGACGAATTAAGAGGAATGCACGTACGCAACAAGACGCAGAAAGGCGGCGAGCAAGTTGATGCAAGTTATGTTCAACTAGCTAAGTAACCAGCAAAAATATAAATTAGGGAATTAATGTTCCTTGGTGCCGCATGGAGTTTTCAACGCAGCAATCCAGTCAGGTGGTTAATTACTTGACACGCATTGATTCCCGAGGGACCCTCAAGGGAAAAGAAATGGTGATACATTCCAACCACATCAAAATCAAACACAGTGGAAAACTCATTATATATTCATTCATTTATTCATCGTCATCATATATATCTCACACACACACACACACACATATATATATATATATATATATATATATATATATAGACACACACGGGTTTGGATAATCGGCCCATTATCAACCGAAAATCGGGATTATCGGTTTTGTCGGGTTTCCTCAGTCAAATTAAAAAACCAGTCGAAATTACTGTTGTCTATTGAATTTTGCTTGATTCTTATCTTTTTCAGTTTAACTTTGAAAAATTCAAATTTTATATGAAAATTTCGGCCAAAATTGGCCAGAATTTTCCAATTTTCAGGATTATCAGTCCTACCAGTGATCTCCGGTAAAATTTTCAAACGGTTACCAAAAGCCTGATATACACTTATGTAAACATCTTCGTCAAACAAGATACAAATCAAGTTAGTACAGCAGAAGAAAGAATTGCATCTATCCATCTCCGTCCACACAGTACATTCCTTGACCACTTTGTATGTGTTTATAATATCAAGCTAGCTTGCAATGCATTTATGTATGAGCATGTATATATCATGCTGTATAAGATCTATGCGCGCGCGCTCAGAAGAAGAAGAGCTAATGATGGCCGATGCCGGGGCTCGGCACCGACCCCTCCACCTCGATAATCCGCCTACGGTCAGCAACGGCGGTCTCCGGCCTGCCGGTCACTGCAGGCGGCATCGGCGGCGCCATGAATACTTGTAGCACATCCTGAGAGGACGAGGATGGAGTAGTACTGGTGCTACTAGCAATGGGGTTAGCATTGTTCTCCTCGGCATGCACCTGTGGATAATCACTTGGCATCATCCTAGCATGCACAAGTGACTGTAACGATGCCAACAGAAGCAAGGAAAGGATCACATTGGCGTGTGAGGAAGCCATGGCAAGGTTTCAAATAGAGCTGTGAGTACTTGTGGTCTTGTGGGAGAGGAATGGAATGGGTTTGTGTGTGTCTATGCAATGAGAATGCGAGAGCAGCTTGGGCATGTATTTATAGGTGAGGAGAGGGAGGTGGCCAGCAAGAGCGTGTGTGTTTGCGTCAGGCGTGACGGTGACAAGTTCGTGGCCTAGTCAAATTAGTGGAGCGCATCGTTCTCACATCCCTCTCGACTCAGAAGCCATAAAGCTCTCCTACGAGTGTACTGTTCGGAGCACTATACGTAATTACTTTTCCACGTGTTTAGTTTTGGTCCAAAGATTTTGATGGGAATATCGCCGTCCTAGGCTGAGAATGTGCCGCGTGTGGAAGCTTCGTGCGTCCCAGCAAACCGCCCAGTATAGCAAACCGCCCAGTACAGAATGTAACTTAGGCGAAAATTCTCACACTAAGATATTGGATCAAGACACAGTCCTCTTTTGTCTGTGCAAAGTCGTAGTCCTTGTTGCTAGGCTTTGGGTTCAAACCCGTAAGGTATCCACCGTCGAACAGCTGTATATTAAACAAGATTTTATTTTGAGCATCTTTTATCAAATTGATAAATCGGTGGGGATTGTTGGACCTTGTAAGGGCATTATGGGGAATTCTTATTTTGAGAAAAGATTAAAAGAGAAAAGAAAGGGCTTTGCTAGGCCCACCTGTTAGTTGAAGGGAGTGGGGATAAGGCTGGAGCCTTCGGCTCCAACTAGATGTGCTCCTTCCAGTCATGCGGTAGTGGTGGGATCTCCCGGGATTGGCGGCTCCGTTGGAGATTTTGGCGGGACGGTGTTGGATGCGTGGGGAGAGGGGACCAGGCTCTTTGGGGCTGGTGGTTGATCCCAATGGCGTAGCCCTTCCGATTCCCCGGCTTCTTAAGGTGATGCATATCTCTTTTCTGTAGGCGCTGGGTGCGAGAGGTTAATTCCTCCTTTGATTTTCGATTGTTTCTTCCTGGTGCTTGAGCTTCGGATGTGAGAGGATCCTTGGGGTTCTTTCTACACTGTCATTCCTTTACTCTAGAGGAATTTTAGTGGGTCAATTGGATCTTCTTGACGTTGATCTGTTCTTGACCAAAAGAGGAAGAGGCTTTCGAATTTGTTCAAGTGGTGCTATGTGAAGAGGAGCATTTTTGGCCAAGTGCTTCTCGGTTGGACTTCTGCAGCATCCACCCGGTTCCTCGGCTTCATTCTTTGGTCGGTTCCAAAGGAGGGAGTGTGGCATTGTATCTCCGATTGCTTCGCCTTTTGCTTGGGATCGCAGGGCGATAGTTTTTCTGGGTCAGTGTCTTTGACACACCTTGCCAGATACATCATGGTGATTTTGAATATCGCCGGCTCTGTGAGTATCTCTTTTATCTAATTGTGATTCACTTTGTTCTTATATATGTGAATGCTGTTCTGTTTGATTCATTCACTGTGAGGTAAAGCGAAGTGTTTGTTGTGGGCTTAATTATGCTCTATGATGAAGATGGTCAAATACTGAAATTGAACTGATAATCAATTCATATTTGAGCTCTAATTTGTTACTTACTACTGTCATCTTGATTTGTTGTCAATTTGTCACTTTTGAGTGGAAGTAGTTGTAAAGCATTTTGGCTCTGGTGGTTACTAGTAGGGTTAATTCCTTATATGCCACCGAAAGTTTGCCTCATCCCTTCTATGCCACTCATTGTGTCATTGACATGTGGGCCCTAATGCCATATGTCAATGACACAATCAGGTATTTGGCCAAAATTTTAGTGGCATATAAGGAATTAATCCTTACTAGTAGTCCTGTTGGTTAGACCTTCTGTTGTCCAAGTAGCAGGCTTGCTGATCTTGTGCTTTGTATTCAGTTGCACTAAGGCTTTTTCAAGTCCTGTTGGTAATATGAAGTTCTATGTATAATCAACATTGGTTCCCTGTTTGACCGAAAGTTTACTTTGTGACCTTTTGATTTTGAGGTCATTTGATAGTCTAGTAAAGTATTATTTAGAGCTCAAATTTTGAATCTGTATTGTCATGTTTAATTTATGAAGAGTATAGACAATAGGGTTACGATGGCAAAGACTTGTTCTTTTGCAACTCTCCTTCTGAGAGCACACACTATCATCAATCATCTGTGCTTTATGCTGTTTATAGATGTGTTTTTGATGTTAATGTTGAGCATAATATTGTGTTTAGATGACTCAAAAGAATTTCATGGATACATGTTATTATGGTCATTTATTACATGATGGTATTATGCTTTATTGCTGAAAGTAATTGCTGGGTTTAATTACGATTATTTGCTAAAACTGCATTGTTTACAACAATCCAGAAAAACTATCTATCAAGAAATGGCTTCATCGTCAGATGTCGTAAAGCCGGAAGTGTTTGATGGTGCTAACTTTAAACGTTGGCAAGCTAAAACCAAATTATGGCTGACCGACCATAGACTTTTCTGGGTCGTTTCAAATCCTCCAATGTTCCCTTTGAAAACTGCTGAGATGACGCGGTGGGAGGATGCAAACAATTCAGCCCTAGTTAGGTTGTTAGCAGTCTTATCCAACCGGCTATTCGACGTGTATGTCAATTTCACTAATGCCAAACAAATCTGGGATGAATTAGATGAGAAGTATTCCGAAGGGGATAATGGTAACGAGTCTTTTATTACTGCTGCATACTTGAACTACAAGATGGTAGAGGGACATTCGGTGATGGAGCAACTACATGAGCTTCAACTCCATGTACGTGATCTTAATCAGTACGACTATCTCCTACCTGAGAGTTTTCAAGTTAATGTCATCTTGGCTAAGTTACCGTCCTCGTGGCGTGACTTTGTGACCGCTCGACGACATATAAAGGAGCACGTGACACTCAATGAGTTGTCAGCAGCTATCAATGTCGAGGAGCGAGCAAAAGCCGGTGAGAGCAAAGGTAAGGCTCAAGTCCAAGCTCATCTAGTTGAGGTCAAGAATGCTGATGGCTCTAGGAATCAGAAATTCAAGAATCAGCCCAAAATCAAGCTTCAAGAAAAGAACATGAAGAAGAAGAAGGATGACATTGTTTGCTTTGTGTGCGGAGTGGCTGGCCATAAAGCCAACCATTGCCGTAATCATAAAGGCAAGGGTTCTTCTCCAGCTTAGCATAAGGTCCGCAAGGCCAAGGTGAATGTCATTCTGGATAATACCAGTTCTGAAGGGTATGTACCTAAGACCTTTATGGCAAGTCCATCTATTGATTGGTGGATTGATACAGGTGCTACTAGACATATTTGTGCTGATCGATCATGTTTATCTTCTTTTCAAGGTGAAGGTGGTGGATCCGTCCTGATGGGGAACGGAGCTGCTGCTACAATACGAGAGATTGGACATGTTTGCTTGAAGCTTATTTCAGGCAAAATACTCATTCTAAGAGACATATTGTATGTGCCTACAATGACTCGCAATCTCATTAGCAGGTCGATGCTTTGTAGGCAAGGAATAAAGCTTGTTTTTGAGTCTAATAAGGTCGTGTTGACCAAATTTAGTACTTTTGTGGGCAAAGGCTATGATAGCGGAGGTATGTTCCGCTTATCTATTCTTGATTCAAATAATGTAAATATTTTTAATGTTTCCCATTGCAATAAATTACATGATGTTTGACATTCTCATTTGTGTCATGTTAACTTTGAAGCTATTGTGCGATTAAGCAAAATGGATTCAATTCCCAGCTATAATTACGAGAAGGGTTCAAAGTGCGAACTAAGCAACCCTGAAAACCTTTTCATAGCGTTGAAGGGCGAAGCACCTCTCCACTTGAGCTAATTCATTCTAATCTTTGTGAGATGAATGGAATTTTAACTAAAGGTGGCAAAAGATATTTCTTAACTCCCATAGATGATGCGACTAAGTATTACTATATCTACTTACTTAAGTCGAAAGATGAAGCACTAGAACACTTTAAAATCTTTAAAGCTGAAGTGGAAAACCAACTAGAAAAGGAAATCAAACGGTTAAGGTCGGACCAAGGCGGTGAGTACGTCTCTTATGATTTCTCTCAATTCTGTGAAGAGAGTGGAATAATTCATGAAGTTACTCTACCATACTCACCCCAATCTAATTATGGAATAGCCGAAAGAAATAACCGAACTCTATGTGACTTGGTTAATGCCATGTTACAAAGTTCAGGTATGTCAGACTATTGGTGGGGTGAAACGGTTCTCATAGCTAATTATGTCCTTAATAGGGTACCACCTCAATCAGGAGGAAACGCCTTATGAAGGATGGAAGGGGAGAAAACCTAACTTATCATTTCTTCGAACTTGGGGATGCCTTGCAAAAGTGCATGTACCGTTACCGAAGAAAAGAAAGCTTGGTCCTAAGACTGTTGATTGTGTCTTTCTAGGGTATGCTTCTAACAGCACAACTTATAGATTTTTAGTGGTCAAATCCGAGGTGAGTGACATTGCTACAAATGTAATGATAGAATCTTGTGATGCGACGTTCTTTGAGCATGTGTTTCCTATGAGACCAAATGAAGTCATTGAGCCTATTGGTTCAAGTAAACACTCTATTCTTCCTAGGGTGGATAACACCGCTCCAGAATTGGAGTTGAGGAGGAGTAAGAGGTAGATGACTGAAAAGTCTTTAGGTGAAGACTTTGTTACCTATGTCGTGGATGATGAACCACAAACCCTTTCAGAGGCATACGCATCCCCGGATGTGGATTACTAGTCCGTGGCGAGATGGATTCCATCATAGCTAATGGAATATGGGAGGTTACAGACCTCCCATGTGGATTCAAGCTAGTGGGTTGTAAATAAATCTTTAAAAGAAAGTGTAGACCTGATGGTACTATTGAAAAGTACAAGGCCCGTTTAGTGGCTCAGGGTTTCACGCAAAAAGAGGACGAAGACTAATTCGATACATAGAGGACGAAGACTGTTTCGATACATACTCTCTTGTGGCTCGCTTACCCACAATTCGAGTGCTTTTAGCACTAACTGCCGCGTATAAACTCTAAGTACATCAAATGGATGTAAAGACCCTCTGCTCGTGGCGCCGGCGGCTTGCCGCAAACTCAAGATGGTGCTCGCCGCATGCCCACCCTTGCTCCTCGGTTTGGGTCGGGCTGTCCTACCGTGGTCATTTGAAAGGTATCGTTTCAAATTCGGATATCCGGATTAGGCTTATCCGGATAATCCGTATCTGTATCCGTATTCGTTTCTGTTTCTGGGAAAAAAATATGAATCCGTTTCCGATCCGAAAATTATCCGAGAAAAATCCGAATACGTTTTCGTTCGGATCGGTCGAAAACTATCTGATCCGTTTTCACCCCTATCTGCACTAGTTGGCAAAAATGACAGTAAAGTCATGTGAAGGTGATAGTAAATCTCTTTTAGGAATGCAGTAAATTTTTTTTTAGTAAACGCACAGAGGAGTTTTTATCTGTGAGACTTATATCATTCTGTTACCCTCGTCGTAACCAAGCTACCGGTGTAAACCGTTCATGAATCGGAGCTTTCAATCAAAAGTTATTGCTAAAATAAGAAAACAAACATTTATGTAAAACATAAGGATTCATGTGGGTTTTACTAACAGATTAGACGATACTAAGACTTTTACCGCTATCAGCAACGCGTGAGTATTTATAGGTGAGGAGGCGAGCAAGCCCGTGTGTCTGAGGCCTGATTGGGAGTGACAAGTTTGCGGCCACGTCAAATTAGCGTGGCACACATCACCATCACATTTTAGTTGAGCTTGCAATACCAAATTACAGCTTCTGTTCTCCCAGTTAGGGAGTAGATCCGTGGCACGTGGATCACATCTGATAGCTTTGGTGAGAGAAATAATGTTGGTTTAGGTGGCTGAGGCCACGAAAACGTGCCGCGTGGAAGCCGCTTCTTCCTTCGTGCGTCCGAGCAAACTCCCACGCATGTCCCATCGCCGCGTGAACATGCAACCCCTGTCTACTTTTGGGTTCAAGTGGACGGAAATCGATTCTCCGTATTAAAGCTATCAGAATGTACCGTCTAGATTAACAGCTACCACACGACACGTAAGGAAATATTTTTCATCATTTCTATAATATTTACTATAATACCACTATAGGTACTGTTTATTCAGACACAAATCACTGTTTATACTGTGATCCTCAATTGGATCCCAAGTAGACCCACTCTTAGAGCGATGATACATGGCATATGTGCTCCATTTTGGTGAACAAATTGTGTTTTTCTTCGTTGTATTATATGGTGATGGAGAAATCACAATGATCACGTACGTGTTATTTTGAAAACAAGATTAATTGTAGCTTAATTAGTAAAGGGAGTTGCTAGCCCACGCTGTACCGTTGGAATGCATTTATAACAATATAGCAGTTTCATGCAGTTTCGTGAAGTTTCAGTTGCCTAAAAGAAGTTACAGATTTCGAGTTTGAAGTTTCGACTAGGTTTTAACGTGTTTCAGATTTCTAGAAGTTTCCAAAAGATTACAAGAAAGTTTCAAACCCAAGTTTTAACAAGTTTCAGATTTTGAAACTCAAGTTTCAATATGTTTGAGACACAAAAGTTTCATGAAGTTTCAAGAAGTCTCGTGAAAAATATTTTAAAAGTTTCAGGTTTCAGTGGGTTTTGTGAATTTCTAGAAGTTTTCAGAAGATTCAAAAAGTTTCAAGCCCACATTTCAACAAGTCTTAGATTTTGGAACTAAGTTTCAAACAAAAGAGTTTCAAGAAGTTTTAGCAAGTTTTAACATACCAAGTTTCGGATTTTGAACTCGAGTTTCAACAAGTTTCAAACAACAAGTTTCAGGAAGTTCCAGCAAATTCCAACATGTTTCAAGAAGCTTCAACAAGTTTCAGACAAAAAAGTTTCAAGTTTCAACATATTTAGAGAAGTTTCAACAAGTTTCATAAAAAATCAAACAAGATAAAAAATTCCAACATGCTCATCCGCGACCGGGCGACTGTCGAGACGTTGCGGCCGTTGTCCTTCACACCTATCACCAAGCTTGCTGGCCACGAGAATCAAATCTAGGCATACCCTGATGGCCTCACTGGCCACGAGCACTAAAGCCGCCTGCCTACTCCATGTCCAGCGTCCGTAGCCCTACTCGGGCGAGGCCATGGCCGCCTTGCTCACTGTCCACCCCCGCGCTCGGTGCAGCCCGTGATCGCCACACTCGTCGCCCAGCAGTCGTACCTGCACTCACCATCCATCCATTGCAACGCTTGGGAAGCCCGTGCTCGCCACCCCGCAGCCGCGGATGCGCTCCGTAGCTGCTGACGCAAGCCTAACACCACTTGCTGCCCCGCTGTCATCCAAGTTCTGCAGCAGCACACCCCGCCCACTTGCCATAGTAGCTAACCTCTCACCATAGCTCCCTGTAGCTACGAGGTGGTCTAAAACTGTTAGATCCACCAATGATGGTGGTGAATCGATCGACATTAGAGGTGAGATATGTTGTGGAGAGAGAGAGAGAGAGAGAGAGATCAAAGCGGAGCATATGTGGGTGAAATCTCCCAAGAGAGAGAGAGAGAGAGAGAGAGAGAGAGAGAGATGGATGCATGTATGGGAAGGGACTCGAAGGAGAAGCAATGAATTGACCAAATGTGTGCATCGGGAAAGGATCTAGTGGATAAGGACAAAGGAAGCAATGATTTGCAGCTTCCAATGCTTCAATCGGACAGCTTATTTCATATACCATTGGTTGGTTGGTTGGGAGGGGCGAGCTTGACCCAAGGCTAGGCCTCAGGCTAGCCCAACTGTGGCCCAGCTTGTAGTCTCATCCACATAGAAAATTTTTGTTTTATCCACAAATTTTACATGAGAATTCGAGTTAGACCTCGGGCCATTGCTTTAGAGGCCCGAGGCCCAGCTCCGCCACTGGGGGGCTATAGCGATTTGTAGTATTCCTATTTAAAGTTGAAATTGCACAATTATTGGGGGAGGCCCACCTGGCACAATGAAGCTCCGTCCAGACGATGGTCGCTTTGTGAGAGCCATTGCCTTTTTCATTTGCGGTGCATAACAGTAACACTTTTGCAAAATACAGTCTAACAATAACAATAACAACAGTTGATCAGGGAAGATAAACTTGGTGAAAATTTGCCCCCTCCAGTAAAATTCCCAATAAAATGAATGGATTGCCACGTACTTTTATGCAGTGGCGGACCCAAAATTTTTTGAATGGGTGTTCGGACTTCGACGCTAGTTTGTCCAAATACGTCGATACCAATACGCCGATACCGTGAGATGTCATTTTCCTCCAAAACACTGATACGACAATACACGTATACATAATAAAATACAAAAAATATAGAAATTAATGATTTTGTATAGGAATTAAGCGATATAAGGCAAGCATAATGGCATGAATTAAACATCAAATTATAGATATCAATGACAGTTGAGGCGGTGAAAACTAGTAATAGAGCTAATTTTGCTCCAGGCTTCTTATTTTGCTGAGTTATGTTGTTGTTGCAGCGTGCGGCCAAGACTTGTGCTTGGTGTTTGACCGTTGTTGTTTTTTTCTATTTTTTGTTACTGTAGCAGCTATACCGCTAAATATTATTTTCTTCCTCTAATAGAGATCGATAGAGGCCATGTCTTCTTTTTTTTTTTAAAAAAAACTTGTGCTTGGTCTTAGTTGTTGTTGTTTTCTCACTTTTTTTTGGTTCCAGGTTATAGCAGCTAGATTACTAAAACTTATTTTCTTCCTCTAATAGTGATCGGCAGAGCATCTGCCTTCTTTTCAAATTTTTTGATAGATGCATACCTTCTCGATCCTGCGCTTTTTTTTTTTTTTGCTTTTTTTCCATCAAGAAGAACTCCATCTAAGAATGTTCCTTCCATAGAGCAAAAATTAGCATGTAAACATATGTAACAAGAGACCAACTATCTATTCATTGCTCAAAGCAAAGATTGTATTTTTGTATAACATCCATTGGAAAGAACTAAGAAAGCAGAGGAAGAGGCTAGACTCCAGAAAGAACCGAAGCTGGAGCGAAGCAGAGCTAGGAAGAAGAAGTGGAGTGCGCAGAACACACCTAGATTTGGAGAGAGGACGATGACGGTGAGCTGGATATGCTGCTCCCTTCCCGCCGCCACGCTCCCTTTTGGCCATCGCGTTGCTCCCTTGGTGCCGTTCACTCCCTTCATCCCTGTTTGTTGTGCTACCACCCAATTGCCCGCGTCGCATCCTGTTCAGCCCACCCACGTCTTGTTGTCAAGACGCCACCCAATCTTAGCCTCCGCACGCTTATCATCGCGTCATAGCCAGTGTCCACCGACCACTTTCTGGCCAGAGTCTGTGCCTCCGCTCGTTCGTCACTTGGAGACCAGAGCCGCCCCCCCACCCATACACACACAGACAACCACATGATGAGAGAGAGAACAGAGGTTAGAGTTTAGTGGGCTAAAGTATGAAGGAAAATGAGCCTAATGTGTTACATAGGGAGTACGAGTGGAATTTATTTGTGGACACAAATATATAGTTTTGACCTAACTAATAGCATATATATGTAATATACCTATTATATACAAGATATTTTAAAGAAAAAATAGGTGTTCGGCTGAACACCCATGAACCCTTGTAGGTCCGCCCATGCTTTTATGGTGGGTGGATACGTACATATATAGTGCGTTCCACTTAAGCGTTTTCAGGGAAGAGAAATGGACGGTTGGCCTCCACGACAGAGAATGCATGCATGGGACAACAAATGCACCGAGGAACATTGAATTAGGAGGTAAGAGCGTGTACAATAGTACGATGTTAGCTGTCTGTAAGATTTATCATATAGGATATTAAATGGTGTGAATGAGAGAAAGGAGTTTAGTGAATTGTGCTGTCTTTTATGCAGTAGTTGACTGTAACACGAGAAACAAAACACATTATACATGAAGGAGTTGTCTATATAGACATGTAAAAACAACTCATTGTAGAAGTTGTCTTTAGTACTGTCTATAGATGATATGGAGATGTATTATAGATAGCAGTTGTCTATATCATTGTACATGCCTTAACACGCTAGCAAAAACGCACATCATTAGGCGTAATCACAAATATTTGCAAAATAAAAATTATGAAAAAGTATTTTTTTGTAATAATTCTATCTTGTTTCATTTTGGTACACCAATCTAAATATTCACCGTGATTTTGTTGGTGAAATTAAATTCAAATATTTGGCTGCACACTGTAGAACGACACTTTTGGACACAGCCGGCGGAGCAGCAAGTAAGATTGTGTATATATTTGTTATTTCTGTTAGGGCAAATTAAAGTTTTCAGTCAAACAGACTGAAATATTAAAATCGATCCATCTCAGTTGGCAGCTCCATGCTTTCTTTACCTTGTTCTTATTCTTGGAACCACAACAGTAGGGAAGTACTGACGGCAGCTCCACGCTGGCAAGAGATTCATACAACGTAGCAACTAGTGCAACTGTGCAAAGCTGCCAGCTGGTCAAACATGCGCTAGGAACGGCAACAGTGCAATGCGCGAAACATCAAACACATAAACAAAACTGTCGGCATCCAAATTTGCCTGAATTGACTAAAGAAAGTTAGCAAGGAAGAAGAATCGCGAGGAATTATCCGATACAGATATGGCGCAGGAAGTCAGAGACCGACTACAACAAGAGTTTAATGCAAGGAAACCGGGGCGGACATAGAAGGAGAAGTTCAGATAATAAGGCAATAAAAGGGGAGGCACAGCACATAGGACAGGTCTACTGTAGCATATCAGGTTGCTTATGACTCCTGATTCAAAAATTATTTTTCTTTAGATATAATCATGTATATGTGGACACCTCTAGTCCAACATGAGGGGACACCCTAAGCCACAACCCAGCCGAACATGACCGATCTTGCCTCAGAGACACTCGGTCATTTCCGTTCTGGATCCGCCACTAGGCACATGTGATGGAATAAAACACCCTCACAATCCAACATATCTAGGGATGACAACCGGGTGCGGCACTAGCCATTTCTTCGCCCACGGGCATGCCAGTGAAGGGCGGCAGGTACATTACTGCAGAAAAGTTCATCACAGACGGTTCAAAAACATCATCATTAACGGTTTTCTGAACCGTCTGTCATTATGGGTCAGTAATAACCTGAGGTTATCACAGACGGTTTTTCAACCATTTGTGATAATCCTTATCACAGACGGTTCATAACAAAAACTGTCTATGATGGTCGACTATCATAGACGGTTCATAGCAAAAACCGCTTCGATGGTCACTATTATAGACGGTTTTTGCTATGAACCGTCTATGAAGGATATATGCAGGACAAAAAAAATAGTGTGGTCGCTCCACGAAGCCCCCTCACCACCGGTTGCAGCCTGAACGCCATCGGCATGGTGTGCATTACATTCCGCAACATCAGCTCCCCACTCGCCGGCCTTCTTGGCTCCACCCGAGCCACCACCTCTCCCCTGCTTAGAGGGCAATAGGAAAACCAGAAGCACAGCAAGAGAACACGTTCCAAACCCTAGGAACAATAGCAAAGAAATCAAACCAATGAGAAAAGGGAATGGAGAGATTAATGAGGGGAATGAGCTCACTAGGGTCCTAGGGGCGTCAATCTAGATGTAGCGAGGTCAGTCCAGGATGGTGACACGGTCGAGGCGTGCGGGCTCGGGAGTGGAGACCGGCCTCCACGCCGAGCTCACCGCAACGCCATGGGATGGGATGAGAGGTGGGGACGAGAGCTCGCCGCAATGCCTCTAGGATGGTCGACGGCTAGGGAGAAGAGGCAGGGATGAGACGGGAGAGTGGGGAGGGGGAGAAAGAAGAAGGGGCAGGAGGGTGGGGAGGCGGAGGGATGTTAGGAGGGTGGTGCCTGTCATTCGATATTGAGTGAATGAACGAGCGAGATGGGGATCGTGGGGAATATGCCACGGATTGATGACGTGGCAGAGCTTGGATCGGTGGGCGGGTTATTACAGACGGTTTTTTATTACAAACCGTTTGTGATACCCGTCTGTGATGAGCTAATATCACAGACGATTCATATTAAAAATCGTCTGTGACTCTGTGACCAAGTTATGGTAAAATCACAGAGTTAGGCATTTCTGCGTGCGTCCAAGCATTGGTAAAACCACAGAGTTAGGTAAAATCGAGAGATACTTATCACAGACGATTTTTAATACAAACTGTCTGTGATGAGATACTTATCATAGACGGTTCGTAATAAGAACCGTCTGTGAAGTATCATAGACGGTTCGTGATACGAATCGTCTATGATATTATTGTATTAAGAACCATCTGTGAAGTATCACAAGCGGTTCGTGATACAAATCTCTATGATATTAACTCATCACAGACGGTTATTAGCGTATCCAGTAACAGAGACAGTCGCGTTGGTAAAACTGTCTATGATTACCATTAACACTAACGGTTTTGAAAAACTGTTTGTGATGAGACGTCTAGTATTAGCCTTTTTGTAGTAGTGGTAGATGGAAATACAAACTGACATAATTCGTCACACATAAACATATTAAGTGTGCGACAAGAGTCGAACACATGAAAATAGTTCAAATTCAACAATTTAACAAATAGATGAATACTAGAACACAAGCATCAAAGAAGTTGAACAAGCTACTACAACTGGTTTGCTAATGAGAGTCGACGGTGAAAATTGAACAACACACTTTGAGCTCCTCTTCAATGTCCTCGAGGCATGCCTATAAATCCTCAACTCCTCCTTCACCTAAAAAGTAAACATTGCTTTACATGTCTTTACCTTTTGTCGTATTAGTTTTCTTGTAATCTACTTTCTCAACATAATTTGCAAGGGGAACATCTTGTGCTTCCCATCTTTAGTGCTGCTTGCTTCCTCCTTGCTTCCCACGTGGCAAAAAAAAATAAATTAAATATCAAACTCTATCTGCTTCGTCGCGCGTCCAAAATCATTATCTGCGCGGGCGTCCGCTACAAAGGAGAAGTAGAAGTAACACTTAATTTTCTCAAAGCTAAGAATTCATTCATCGTGGTAGACATGTTCATCAAACTCAAACTCAGAGTACGAGCATGGCAAAAATAGCGCCGCGTCTGCACGGCCGCCATGCGGAGACTCCCCGCCGCCACGCGTCGCCGCTCTTGCCAGACATGTCATTGTCTTGGCAACCGCCGCCCGCCGTGTGTTAGGGTTAGTGTTAGGTTAGGGCTTCGCGTGTTAGGGTTAGGGTTAGGTTAGGGTTTCGACCGATAATACGCGGATTTCGTAGCATTTTAAAAATATAGCAAATTTGTTCCAAAAAATAAGAAATTTTATGTGAATGCTCGTAACACGGTGTACTTTCTTGTGTAATTTTTCCATAATTTTCTCATTCTGATTTTACCTCGCAATTCCATTTAATTGTACTTATTTTATCCCACCACGTGTTACCCCTTCCCCCTCCCACACGCATGGCCCCCCTCCCGCCAGCCCTGCTCTCCTCTCTCCCACACGGCCCCTCCTGGTGGCCATATTTTGAATCGTCCATCCTGACTCCTCCGCACATTTGTCGACTCGCGTCGTCCCCTTACTGCAAAGTCTTTGCGAGATAATGCATCCGAAATTCCCGGCGCCAACGTAGCGGCTCCTCGTTCGCTCGACTATAAATACCGAGATGTCGCAGTCGCTCTTCGCTCTTCCCAATTGCGTTTCGCTTCTCGTTCTAGCGCTCGTCGCTGAGAACCCAGAGAACTTAACATAATTAATTTTTTTGGAGATCAAATATTTGATTGTTGCTCATCGCTCAGTTTTTTTATAGCTTACCCCAAAGGGCAGATAATTTGTCGGGTGCTTTTGTCGTTATTACCATAATTAGTTAGTCTACTGGTTATTAATTCGTTATGAATTAGTTAGTTTAGTGGTAATTAATTAGTTTAAAGGTATTAGTTTGTTCACGGTAATTAATTAATTAGTCATAATTAGTTTAGTGGTTATCATCTTGCATATTAAATTAGTGTGAATTAACTACTCGTAATTTATTTAGTGGTAATTAATCAGTTGCAATTAGTTAGTTTAGTGGTAATTAAATAGTTGTAATTAGTTAGCTTAGTCTCTATTAATTAGTTTGGTGGTAAATAATCAATCATAATTAGTCGTATCTAATTACACATATGTAATCTATCACTTGCATGCGATTTGTCGATCTAATTACACATATGTACCGCGGATGGGGTTGTTGTGGCTTTAGGTAATGTCGAACATGCAAGACTTGTATGTGTTTCATGGCGATGGTCTCATACGGCCGGACTTGGCAAGTTGGACCCGTCAAGATGCCAAGACAAGGTGGTTTGAGCGAGGGCTCGATGCGATGAATATTCACGAGCTTCGGAGTTGCATCTGGAGGGAGTTCGTCACGGAGGCAACGAGGAACAAAGTTGTGATCAAGGGGATCACCTACACGAATGATGTGTGGGAGCTCTTCAAGGTGGCTGGAAGCATTGCATGGTGCCAGTACATGCAGATTGCCTCCCAGCCTGAGGCGGCCATTTACGGGAGACTGATGGTGTACATGAATTTCGTACTCAGGGCGCCGGGCCACCTTGATGATGTCGGGGCCTCTACAAGAGGGCAAGCGCAGCCCAAGCCTGAAGACGGCAGCACGGAATGTGCTACCTTGGAGGATTGTCCCGCGCATAATTTTATAGAAAATGAGGGGGGGGGACAATGGTGGTCGGCTTGCATTGACTGCCACGAGTATCTATTGGACCAGGCTCTCGGGTTGGAGTCCGACGAGTACGCTGACCCAGGATCGGATGGTAGCGACGATGACGCACACCAGGTCGGTGGTCCAACCGGGGGTCATCGGAGGTGTCTTACGTGGCATCAAAACTTGATGATGTCGCAATGCGTTGCTCTCGTACTGCGGGAAGAAGAAGGCTCCTATTAGGGGTTTGATGCCGATACCCTCTTAGTAGGGCAGCGCTTCCCTATGACGGGACCTCCAAAATTAATGCTTGGTCACCACGTGACCAAGCCTCAAAGATGATATCATGATGCATATGAATCAATTCTTTTATCCAACATAAACATGTATTAGCTAGCAACGCAACATACATGAATAAAGAGCATACTCATACCTCTAGCATTCATGATCAACGACATACACATCATTCTAGCATTCATGAGTAGAGAATATACACATAATACTAGCAAACATAAATAATCATCCTCAAATACTCTATCACTAATTGCACTTGCCTCAACCGTGCGAAGATGGAGGACGCGAAGAGGGCGCTGCCCTGGAACCAAACCCCCACCTGAATAATTTTAACAAACATTCTAGATAACAATTCTGAACTAAACATTGCTAGAAACAAATATATAACTCACTACGCTCCCTAGCGCAACCCAAAACTCCAAATCCCATGACATCGATCTATCCCCTCAACAGATAGTTCTCTTCTAAAATTCATAACTTTTCGTCCAAAGATCCAAAAGGGTGTTCTTTGATTCTATGGAACGTTTATTAATTTATCTACATATATCTAGTTGGTGAACTTTCCAGATTCAGCCATCTTCTATCATTACCAAACAGATTAATAGAACAACTAATTCTCGTTAGGGGTTCTAGACAGTGAGACTAAAACTGACGTATCTTTTAGTACACGTAACCAAACTTCATGTTCTTTAGATTTCTGGAAAGCTTATCAAAATACCTACAACTTTCGTTTTGGTGAGATCTTCTAAACAATTCATTAACTATTTGCTAATGACCGATTAACATTAACTGTTAGAATTATGATAGAACCACAGAACAGCAATGCTACGAAAATCATATCTCCTAATCCGCTCATCCCAACGACGTGATCCAAGAACCTATGGAAAGCTACTGACGTTATCTACAACCCTCTAGGAGATGGCTAGACTGGATTTCATAGCTAACAACCCTAAATCAGATGAACACTACAAACTGCCAGAATACCGATCTAATACCGACATCGCCTAAATACAAGATTACACCACTAATCGAATGGGATCGGGATTACGCTTGAAGAACCACTGAAGAACGAAGAAATCACCATGTGATCCATCTTCTCCTCCCTTTCTCCCTTCTTCCTCTTCTTCTTCTTGGCCGGCCAATCACCCGGCGTCCCTCCTTCTTCCTCCACTAGGCCGGTAGCGGGAAGCGAAGTCTTGGCCGGCAGTAGGGGAGAACACCAGGGGGAGGAGGCGCAGGGAACAGGGGGCGGCCAATGGAGAGGGGATGGGGGAGGGTGGAGGCTAACAATGGGGAGAGGGGATAGGGGAGGGTGGCGGCTAGGTTTTTGAGGGAGGGTGGCACCCCCCCTTTGGCCGGCCACCACATGGCCTCTTGGGCCAAGGCCCAAGCCCAAGTTGCCGAGATTTTATAGAAATCCCCCTCTCTAACTGTTGTTAATTCTATTTTCTAGAAAGTCCTTCTCACTAATTTAATTATTCTTTTTTGAATATATTTAGGGTATTACATTCTACCCCCCTTAAACGGAATTCGATCCCGAATTCTAATCACGCTTAACGCCAAAGAATAATCACAGCACAATATTTACCAACAATACCACATAACTACTGTGAATAATTCTGGATATTGCTCGTGCATGCGAGACTCCAATTCCCAAGTCATTTTTCTCTCGGACTTATGGGACCACCGCACCTTGATGCAACTGATGTATTACGCCTCATCACTCGTACCAACCTAACCAGAACTGCTCAATGGGTAGGACTCGAAGATGCGGTGTTATTCGCTGGTCAATGGCTCTTATGAAACCTCACACTCCAAATACCTCAAGCATTATCTCAACACCGGGTCATACAAAACGTTATATACCCTGCTCTAGGACTCGAGACGGTTCTAGTGAATTGTTATCTTCCAAAATCCCCGTAACTTTTAATAATCAGAACTCAACCGAAACAAAGCATTCACAATGCAACCCACTCTTAACCAACTTTCCTCCAAAACACTCAAATCCAAAATCGAAGATCCGTCAAGAAAACCTTTTCACATTCCAACTAGGCAGTTTGCAAACAAACACCACATAAACTAAAAGAGAAATCGCTCGAATGCCCAAATCAAACACTTCATTTATTTTCCTGAACTGGAAAGAACCACCTTGCCATCATAAAGTCAACTCAAATTGTATCCGATCTTTGTCATAAAAACTCAGCACAAGCAAGAATCGAGATAGCACTTCCCTACTCGAGAAAACATTATTTTTCCAGATGTTCTTTTAGGAAATAAACCTTCTCCCAAATCATGGGTTTCCAAATCATCACTCTAACTCCTTCCTTTTAACCGACAACTCCAAAACGATCCTCAAACCGAAAGAACAACCACATCACCTCATTCTGTTAAGGACAATCAATTCGAAATTCTCAGCACACATACTCATTTACTACACCCAAAGGATTCTATCAATGATCAACACTATTCAAAATCCACTTTTGTTCTTCTACTTATACACATAATCATGAAGCGGCCAAGGTTCTAGCATAAATCACAAACCCAATTTGAATCTCCAAGACTCCTACAATTAATAGCCAGGTAAATGATATAGAAATCCTCATTTTCGATTTACTAAAATTTCCACAATCAAAACATGCTCGTTCATTAACATTAACATATAAACATATTCCCGACCCAATTATCTTTTAAAAGATTTTAACTCTCAAAGGCTTACTCACTGATTCCAAGTCATACCTGACAATAACTCAACAATTTCTGCTATCCCATTAATTGCCGTAATGATTAGATTACTTCGCTAATCCAACTCTCAGTAAACAACGCCATCATATTACACCTACACAACCTTGCAAATTACCCAATCGTGCTACTCTAATAAATTGATCAAGGTCCCTATATTTTTTATAATTCTAATGTTTCCATCAAATGAACAGAAATCTTGGACCACAAAGTCACTATAGGTTCTACTAGTTGCAACATCATAATCAATTAGCTCCAGGGACAACCATTCTATTAAATCAAATCCTCTTCAAGGATTATTCCAAAGAGTCAATTTATCACTCAACGCATCTTAACAACTTGATACCTAAAGTCTCACAAAAAATCATCTACTTGACCACCACTATCCAGTTGCCACTCCTTAGCCTACAAGACTCCTCAACACAAATTGGTTAATCCTTTCTCAGAAGAAAAGGCAAATAGAGACAGTTTCAGTACACAGGAAACGTTACCCCTCACTGTAGACACAAGACCAGGGGAAGTAGTCAAATAGCAGTGATGTCGGAAAATAAAAGACGAGACCACAATTGAGGGCACATGTTCCGCAAGAAGAGAATATCAAACCTCAACCAATAAGAAGAAAACATTGCTTTTGAAACTCGAGAAACCCTTATGCAGCCAATAACAAAGTTAAGTACGCTTCGAAAAACTGCAAGCTACAAAACTTGAGTCCAACCTCAAAGACCTCTACTACGCTCTTTCTTTTATCAAAGGAAATAATTGTTCTATGATTGTAACATCTTTTTTTCCAACTCAAATAAAAGAGCCTTTAAGTTTTAATCACATGAATCACTTAAGAATCAAATAGAACTTTTCCAACACTTCGCCTTACTCAACAATTTTTAGCTACTACCCGAATCATGAGGTCCAGAAGATCACAAACGCAAAACTCAAGACATTTTCACCTATTCTATATCACGAAAGGCAATCAAATTACTTTCTTTCTAAAAGGGTCATCACCACTCCAACAAGTCACAATCCTTTGCAGACCATCTTACTAACATCAAGAATAATACCCCCTTTACAAGAATCATTATTGTCATTTCCTTCATTATAAAGCCCCCAAGGGCTCACCAAATGGTTCCATACTACGTGTATCATCTCATCCTCAAATTAAGAATATACCAAAATCTTACAGTCCCACTACATCAACCACTTTATTTTAGAGGGAATCTACTACACAATTTAAAAGGTTAAATCAAAACCCTTTCGTCATAGATATGCTATCATCCAACTATTTCACAACCATGTCATCATAAGCCATCTATTAAATCGCATGAGTTCAACTCTTATAGATGCTCAACACCACACGTCAACACACAACGGTTGCACTCCACCCATTGTTGCTATCAACTGGCTACATCATGAAATCTATATGCTACCTACTTTCCTTGTCAAATCATAAGAACAATTACAAACACATATTCAGCCGTTCTACCTCACATTCATAATTTGGTACAAAATCGCAATAAAACTTTAAGAATTGAAATCTTCCATCATTCAAAAGTCTCAACAACACTGCAACAAAATTCATCACATCGTTTTTTATAGAAGAGCTATCCAGAACTCCTTCCATAATATTCTACATCCACTAGTTTCTATCACTTCAATCTTTTGTAGGCAAATCCAACATTTAATAATAGTAAGAAATATGTAGATCTAATAACTATATATGTTCACCATGTATCTATGGAAAAGATAATTCCAGGATTAATATCCACTAAGGCAATAATCTAGCATCTCCTCAACTTTCCCTTCCCACAAAGTTAATTTCATCCATTGAGACCAAATAATCCAACAAGTTTAACAAACTAAACAATTTTAATGGTCAAACCAGTTCGTCAATATTTCACACTTCTTAATAATTCCTTTAACTTCAATTAGGTATAACCATACCCTTAATCACAGTTTATCAAGAACTACTATAAGACACCATCAAATTAATCAACTTCCTTTCTAAGGATCTTAGTTAAGATCGATTATGCACCACTCTACAGACCCAACTTGAAAACCCATATCATATCCATTAATTTCTTTGATTATAACCTCTCACTTAACCACGAGAAGACATCGCTAAAGGGATTTAACATTTTCTTTCATAAAAGAGAACCATTTAACTTCAACACTCAAAATATCCAAAAGAGATACATTGAATCAAAGCTTCCACATACTAAAGGACGTGCAAAAAGAAACTTTCATTATATAAATCATCAAGAGAAATAAATAGGTCATGTTTTCCAATAAGAAAGACAAAACTCCAATACAAAGGTCAATCGTGACAATTAACCAAGTTCACCAGCCGCAACAATAACTCAACAGTTGGGAAAACAATAATTGATTTAAGGGACAAATTAAGCCAATGGAAACAAATCAACCTTTCTCAAAGCAACCCATCAACCGCAATGAACTAATAACCCAAGAGAAATTCTTCAACCACAACTGGACAAGAGTTGACCAAATTCAAATTCAAGAAAGAGAACAACTTTTCTAAAGATACTCACTATCAATGCTTATACTAAGATATCCGAGGTAACCACTTCATTATTCTCTTACCACGAACGGTGGTGTAACCTGGTAAAGTCCAGGGCCACAACCACGACCTCAACCTCTCAACATCAACCATCATCACACATAACCAAGATAATTAATTAATTAATCAGCAATCATACTAAATTCATATTAGCAATCATCAATACGATATAACAGAAACGTAAATACAATGCAATAACCCAATCCCAAATATTGTGCATAGTGTGTCAAAATTAATAATTCAAGTACCACGGACCTACAGCCCGCTCTGATACCAATTGTAACACCCCAGCCCAACATGAGCCTGGAATGCTACTAAAATAACAGAGTAACAAATTAAAACTAAGGCATTTTACTAAATTTTGGCAGAACCTTCTTTGTATAGTTAACCATACCAGAGGTTCGCACAGTTATTAATAACAAAAATCAATAATCCAGACTTCCAATTTAAAACATAATCATAAAGACATCCATAATACGCTAATCAACTCTATTACATAGTATCCAAAGCGTAAGGCATAACCAATAGAGAATCATTTAAGCAGTTTGCTTAATTATTAAAGCATAAACCAAATTTAACCAATGGTGAATAGTTCATGGCAGTGTCCAACAAAACTTATGACTATTCCCTCCCATGCATGTCATTCACGTGAGTAGTACCCAAAAATACAAACAACAGCAAGAGTGAGTCCAAGACTCAACAAAGTACAATTAATAAGACAATATAATACACAACTATATCATCATCAACCAACCACAATTCTTTATAAATAACCAATTCACATGCTCATGCAATGCAAATGCACCAATGCATATTTTCTTTTCTCTTTGCATATATCGGTAATGCGGAGTATGCATCTGTCGATGCATACCCATGCCTGTGCCTTCTAGCACAGGGACTATAAGCCCACACTCCACGAGTGTGGGGACCACAAGCCCGTCAAATACATGACGGGGACCTCCAAAATCAATGCTTGGTAACTATGTGACCAAGCCTCAAAGATGATATCATGATGCATATGAATCAATTCTTTTATCCAACATAAACATGTATTAGCAAGCAGCAACATAAATGAATAAAGACCATACTCATACCTCTAGCATTCATGATCAGCGACATACACATCATTCTAGCATTAATGAGTAGATAATATACACATAATACTAGCAAACATAAACAATCATCCTCAAATACTCTATCACTAATTGCACTTGCCTCAGCCGTGCAAAGACGGAGGACGTGAAGAGGGTGCTGCCCCCGGAACCAAACCCCCACCTGAATAATTTTAACAAATACTCTAAGATAACAATTATGGACTAAACATTGCTAGAAACAAATATATAACTCACTACGCTCCCTAGCGTAACCCAAAACTCCAAATCCCATGACATCGATCTGTCCCCTCAACAGACAGTCTTTTTCTAAAATTCATAACTTTTCGTCCAGAGATCCAAAATGGGTGTTCTTTGATTATCTGGAAAGCGTATTAATTTATCTACATAAACCTAGTTGGTGAGCTTTCCAGATTCAGCCATCTTCTATCCTTACCAAACAGATTAATATAACAACTAATTCTCGTCAAGGGTTTTGGACAGCGAGACTAAAACTGACGTATCTTTCAGTACACATAACCAAAATTTATGTTCTTCAGCTTTTTGGAAAGCTTATCAAATACCTACAACTTTTGTTTTGGTGAGATCGTCTAAACAATTCATTAAATATTTGCTAATGACCGATTAACATTAACTGTTAGAATTATGATAGAACCACAGAACAGCAATGCTACGAAAATCATATCTCCTAATCCGCTCATCCAAACGATGTGATCCAAGAACCTACAGAAAGCTAATGATGTTATCTACAACTCTCTAGGAGATGATTTGATGATTTCGTAGCTAACAGCCCTAAATCAGACGAACACTACAAACTACCAGAATATCGATCTAATACCGACATCGCCCAAATACAAGATTACACCACTAATCGAATGGGATCGGGATTACCCTTGAAGAACCGCTAAAGAACAACGAAATCACCACATGATCCCTCTTCTCCTCCCTTTCTCCCTTCTCCCTTCTTCCTCTTCTTCTTCTTGGCTGGCCAATCACCCGACGTCCCTCCTTCTTCCTCCACTAGGCCGGTAGCGGGAAGCGAAGTCTTGGCCGGCAGCAGGGGAGAACACCAGGGGAGGAGGCGCAGGGAACAGGGGGTGGTGGCCAATGGAGGGGGGATGGGGGAGGGTGGCGGCCAACAATGGGGAGAGGGGATAGAGGAGGGTGGCGGCTAGGGTTTTATGGGAGGGTGGCGCCTCCCCCTTGGCCAGCCACCACATGGCCTCTTGGGCCAAGGCCTAAGCCCAAGTTGCTGAGATTTTGCAGAAATCCCCCTCTCTAACTGTTGTTAATTCTATTTTCTAGATAGTCCTCCCTAATTTAATTATTCTCAAATATATTTGGGGGATTACACCTAACACCTCCATTCCATCTCCGACCGCGCCTACCATCTCCGGTTGCACCCACCTCCTCCATACCGTCTCCTATTGTCGTGTTCGAGATATCCTCACCAGAGACCACCATCCTCCACATCCACGGATGCCTCACCACCCACTAGCATGGCAACACCTACCTCAGCTTGTCTCTCAGATCTGTCGACGACGTCATCTAGCCATGAACCTGGTAGCTCGATTGCTCTTCTATTTGTGCTACTAATCTTCGTGACACAATGATTTACATTCTTTATATTGTGTGTAGTACAGGTCCTAGTGCCTATAACTTGTCAAAATCCACTATTATCCTTAATCGAAGAGTATGATACATAACTGAGGCCCATGGTAGTTTATGAACCCATCTGAGTATGTGACACATGCAATAAAAAGATAGAAGAGCAAAAGGTTTGACGTATTTTTAATTGTTGCAGCCAAGCTATAATTTACGGGCTTAATGATGTTGTACAAGAGTGACCATCGATACAACCCAAGTTTGTTTTGGGGGCTTGATTGTTTTAGTATTTCTTCTACAAAAATGACTATTGGTACAACTCAAGGGCTATTTATTGTTTCAATATTTCTTCTCTCTTATAAAATCCTATACATCGGTCATTGGTTGCAAACCTATTGTACATCTTGAAAGAGAGGATGTTATGCATGTGAGAGAAATTGGTGAATACATATTGGAGTATTCCACTTCAAAAAGCATGTTACTATTCTGTAACCTAATAAACAATGTTCATTGCTATTACTAGTATATCAACATTATTGAGGTTCAACTCTCTTGGTTTTATTTTATTTAGTTCTTGGAAGTAATTGGAACCATAATTAGTACTGTTTGACAATATTATGAATCTTACCAAATCTATCTGTGTTGTTCTATAGTGTTGTAAATTTTAAATTATTTGACATGTTTAGAAAGACATCACATGTAAATAATTAGTATTTTAAAATGCAGTGTAAACATCACAGATTTTCAATGTTTTGTCATGGCCATTTGTTGCTCAGATCCACCTTGTTGCTGTGCTAATCTAGGTTTGGTGCAAAACCGTAGGGAACATAGAATCAAGATCTTGCTCTAAGGAAGATGGAATGCTCAAACTCTTAATACGAGGCTACTATTTTCTCAGCACAATTGATGCCATTACAGGTAGACCTGATCTCTCTATGTCTCTCTTTGCAGATTCATACAGTACATATGCAAGATACCATCATATGATATTCATACAATACATATGCAAGATACTTACTATCAGTCTATCAGATAATATAACCAACTTAATTGTGTCATGTCGGTGTCAAATAAATTTATAACTAACATATTCAAGTTGTTAAACATAGAACTATTTAATGGTTTTCGAGATGTTTTGAGCGTTTTCTGTTTCTTGTTGGAGGATCCAATGTGGTAAATACAAGTGTATCAGAAGGACCTAAGGGGCTAAGAAGGTCTTGTATATTTTGAATGCTTTGAAATGTTGCCTTCCTCTTATGGCATCCAAGCCGTCCAATACCATCCTAAAATATTTTAAAGCATTGTTGGATCTACATCAACCAATTTTGACAAGGAGTATATTAGAGATTTTGCATGCCATTGGTGACAGTCCAACTCTATAGCTTAAATCTGATGTGCTATTGGATCTTATGTGCTCTTTGGGGCTATTGGTCTCTACTAAAGAAAAAACAGGAGATGAAATGGCTTCAATTACACACCTTCTAAATGTTGGCACTAGAAAAATTTATAGTCAGAATAAAAACATATGTGTTGTAAAGCTTTCGCTAGTATTTACTTCGCTTGGAGGTTGTTCTCTCATAAATTGGCATTTCTAAGTTGAGCTATGATACTTATGAATCATATTGATGTATTTTGTCTAAATCTTTTCTTGTAAATTGTGTCAGATATATTGGCAAGTGATTTTGAAGAAGGAAGAGTTTCTGCTGTGGAGGCTTTCAAAGGTTTAATAGATAATTGCATCAATGAAAACTTGGTGTCCCAGGGCATTACCCAGATTAAGGCTAGACATCAAGGATTAATATATGATCCCATGGTCATAGAGAAGATATGTGCTATCCTAGAGGGCCTGCTAAATGTCCGATTTAGTGATGTATGGGACAAATCATTTCATGTAATTTCAGTGGCATTTGACAAGTTAGTTAGGTACGCCAATGCTTTAGCATATCCTCCTTCACATATATGTTGGCATTGCATCCATCTAGATTGGTTAATATAAATTTTCTAATGCTTTAGCATACCCTCATCGTTTGGTAATGCTTGGAGATTAAAATTGTCCTCTATGTCATCTTAATAATTCTGTTGTGATGGTGATCATAGATCGTGGTTTCCATAGTCAATAGCTTAGCAATTTTGGAAATCCTAATATTTGATGTCTCATCTTGTCAGAAAAGCATGAAAATTCTATTTAGCTTTCACCATATTTCTTATTGGGCACTAGTACTTGTGCCATTAACAATCTATACCCCAAATGTTTTCTCTTAAGTTGGATTATCGTATTTTATACTCTTGCCATCTAGTTGCTTGATAGTAAGCTATCATAGTTCCTGAACTGATGTCTAATGGGAAACAACAGGAGAACCTTCATCTGACCTATTGCCTGGAGCACTTAACAACTTGGCGGATATGCAAAACTTGTCGATGACGACTTTTCTTTTGGAAGGTGTACTTTTTTCCATTTAATCACAAGATGCACTTCAATCTTACATGCTTACTTGCCTTGCCACATATATATGTTTGCTGGTAAAGGACTTGGTGTTGCTGAAATGTTGTCAAATCATGATTCTTGTGCACTTATAGTAGAACTACCATTCAAAACTGTTGTATATATGACGGCAATTAACCTTTTGCATGTTATCTAATTCTGAGTGGAAGCAGCCATTAGAAGCACATAGATGGATGCACCCATTAGAAGCACATAGTCTCTTCTGTTAGCACTTTTGATGGTTTTAATTGTGCCAAGGCAGACTCATAATGTTGGCACACTCTATTCATCTTACAGGAAGGGACCAGGACTAGGACTACATCCTCCCATGTGGCTCGGCATCGGGTTACAATGCTATTGATGGCAACGATGCTAACAATGATGGCGACAACTGCAATGGTGACATTAATGGCAGCAACAACCATGATGCCAACAACATCGATCGCGACGGATGCAACTAATTGTCCACATGAACTTTGATGATATCTTGCCAGCTCTTTTTAATAGTTAAACTTGAATGGTATTACTGGACTTTTAGATGAACTTACATGACTTGTATGTGATATTGGTCTTTAGGTGTACTGTGGTAGCACTGTACTTTTAGATGTCTTTTGTGCGGATGACAATGTTGCTTTCTGCAAGTGAACCTCATGGATGGTATTGGGTTTGAATTGATGCTAATTTAAGCTTGAACTTCTTATTTGTGTGTGCAGTAATGCACGGATGTGTATTGTGGATTATATAATGCATGGATGTGTATTATGGATTATATGATGCATGGATGTGTATGAATCAAATATTAGTGTGGTGCATATGTGATCAACTAATTGATAATTTCTGCTAGCATTGCTAAAATCTTGGCTGATAGAATTGTAATTTTGCTGACAACCACGAG
Source organism: Phyllostachys edulis (assembly GCA_036346405.1). Classification (NCBI taxonomy): domain Eukaryota; kingdom Viridiplantae; phylum Streptophyta; class Magnoliopsida; order Poales; family Poaceae; genus Phyllostachys; species Phyllostachys edulis. Next base: position 72,671,932 of record CM070561.1, read on the forward strand.
TCATTTTGGTGACGGTAATGACAATTAGGAAAAAACAATTTGCTAACGGGCAAAAACCGTTGGGTTTAATTTGACTGACGGTAATGGTCCCATCAGCTAAACTCGAAACCTGACGGGAACAAAACTGCCAGGTTTATTTTGATTGACGGTAATGGTCCCGTCAGCTAAACTCGATAACTGACGGCAAAAAACTGTCAGGTCTTTTTTTACGATGACTACCTGTCAATGAAATTCCTTTGATGGACGGGCAAAAAACATGTCAGGTAATTTTTTGTTGACGGTGAATACCCATCAACCAAATTATTTTTATGGATGATTCACAAAACTGTTAGCAAAATAGCAAAAAATCATTAGAGATAATTTTCTTGATAGTTGACCGTTAGACAAATTGAATTTTCCCAACCACCTAGACTTGAGGGTGTTTGTCTGACGGTTATTTGTCAGAAAAATTAAACCTAGCGGTTTTTTATATTTTGCTGATGGTTTTCAATCGTGGGGAAATATCCATTTTGTAGTAGTGAGATACTCATTGATCTACTGCTTACTTACTGCATACATTATTTCGATCTAGCAAAACAATTGTGCATGCGTTTTTCCTTTCTATGTATCTTTCGGTACATATCTGAAAACATATGTGGTACATCATCTTCATATTCAGTTGTATAATTGTTGATTGCTTACTTACTCATTGTGCATACAACTGGCTACTAAACAAAAGAATATTGCAGATAGCATACTCTATGCTAAGCGCCATCTCACACGATGTCAAACACTGGCGCGTGAAAGTCAGAATAACTACATACCGAAAGCACAAGTCAGTAGGTTCATGGATACCATCGTTGAGGACCATGTTTATTGCATCGATGCCGTCGATTATCAACTTCAAGCGAGATTCACAAGATGGACCAAGGTGCGAGAGATTCTCCCTGTCGCACAAGATTTCCGCTATTCGTGTATAAGCTACGTACGTTCCAACAGATTCTATCAAGAATAAACGATAAAACATACCTTGCAAGTAAGTACAAAAAAAACTTGTTACCATCACTTATCACTGAATACATTAGTCCGATTTTTAAAGGCCTCCTTGGAGCTATTCTAAAATGCTTTACATCTATTTTATATTTGCCTGATCATTATTATGTTTACAGACATCATCGGCGTTATTACTTTCATAGGCGATGTCAACATGGTTAACTCAAAAGGGTAGCTCAAAGCAAGGCGCCATATTACCCTCAATGATGGAAGGTCATTTTTACCATCATACATAATACTAACCATTTTCAAATGTTGTTAGTTCATTTTTTTGACCGTCTGCAACAAAACAAAAATGACTAGATCAATACAGCCAGGTTGAGGCGGTGTCGACCGCACAGCCCAACTCAGGCTCGAGTCCTGGACTCAGCATTGGGTTGTCTCACCAGACTGTGCAGGGGACACAGTTGATGTTGAAGGATCTGCAAAGGCACAAAGGGCACAGAGAGTTTTAGGCTCCTAGCCCATCATGTTCGAGCGCTACTCCGTGAGACGCCTTGAGGTATGGTGCTTCTTCTTCTTTAATTTAGACTAGATGTGGTAAAATCCCGGACTTCAAAAAAAAAAATACAGCTAGGTTCACTATACAGACAACAAAAAGGAAAACAAGTGCTACAGTTCGTTGTAGGTACATTCAGTGATTTATAGCTGTTTCTTGAAAAAAAAATTAAAAAATTAGTCACTCTGGTGTCTTCTTTTTGTGCTTTTACTATAAAAAATCTGGTACCTTACTGTTCTGGGAGTGCACACATGTAATACTAATCGTTTCCCAGTGGTATTAATTCAGTTTTTTCTCCCTTAGCAAAAAAACATTGTTACCTCTATATAGTTTTGTTTACTAGACAGGGAAAATAAGAAAAAGAATTTACTACACTTTGCTTTGGGTACATTCAATTATTTACAAGCTGATTTTGAAAATAACACACCACATTGTATTCGCTTTGATGTTTCTTTTTGTCCTCTTAATATAGAGAGGATGCTACCTTAGCACTCTGGGAAAGCACCACACAAAACTTCTATGCTGAACGACTATACAATATCAGCAAAAGAGAACCTGTCGTTGCTATGTTTGTGGGCTGCATATTTAAACTTCATGAAGGTATATAATTAGAAAAAAAATGTTTCCGTAAATTACTTTACGAAATAGACCGAGACAGAGCTCATATTTCTGATTCTCTAACTTATCTTTCTGTTCAACTACAGGTAGGCTAAGTCTATCGGCGAGTTATGCCTATAAGCAGTATAACAACGTTCCAAACCCAGACATTGTGTCTTTCCAAAACATGTTTCATGTTCTTTGCATCTCATAGAAAGCACTATTACACCGTTATTTGTATTGCCATATTTCATCATACAGATTCTGTCGGCTTGGCCGAATCGCATACGTAATTCAAAGGAAAGGTACATTACCGACTACTCAAAGAAGAAATGAACCAAATAAACAACTATACCAGAGTTGTCGATTCAAAACCCATATGATATAATGGTATACATATCTTGATCTTAGCCTGGTTAAGCTTTACTATTATATCTTTGCATGCTCAAAGACTAATTTTATTCAACTCCATCTTTCTCACATACTCGAAGATATATATGTCGGGCAACAATCAAAGTCTTAGCCCTGCATGACAAGTGGTGGTATCTAGCTTGCAATTCTTGTAAAAAAAAACAGTACCACATGGTGACCAGTACAGATGCACAAAATGCCCAACATAACTACAGAACCGAGGTATTACAAAATCTTTAGAAACCTTAGGATATTGTAACGTCCGTTTTAGGACATAAATAGTAATGACCGTTCTTGTGTCGTTCTTCGCCGTAATTCAAACTACTAAGCTAACTTTGAAAAATTCCCTCTATTTCTCGGTGTGTGTTCAAATGTAATCTTAGCAACATTTGAAATTCACTTCCGCAAAGTGGAGTTTCTCACCTTTTTTAATTTCCCGGGCCGCTCTTCCCTCGGTCCAAATTTCTTTTCCTCTCCTTGGGCCAAGCCCACCCACCGCCCGTCTTCCCCGCCTTGCCCGGCCCGGTCTTCAATTTCTCTCCCTTCCCCCTTTTTCCTTTGCGCACGCGCCGCCAAGTCACCTTCTCCTTTCTTCTGTTTCCGTGCGCTTGCCGTCGCTCGCTTCTTCGCTCCCCTCGTCGTGCCTCGCCGCCCAGTCGCCGCGATCGCCGCCATACTGAGGACCCACGCCAAGACGCCGTAGCACCGAACCGTGCCTCCTCGTGCTATCTTGTCGCCGCCTCGTCCTACCACCGCCCTAGCACGTCGTCACCATACTGCTCTGTCTTGCGCATACAAGCCTTCAAGACGCCCGTCCCCACGATCAGTGAGGACGCTGAGCCGCTGCGTCCTCGCGGCGCCTCGCCTCCGCGCCTCGTTCCCCAGCGTGCGAAGCCGCCTATCGCGCGCGCCGACAAGCCGCGCCAAGGACCGGACTTACTCTCCGCGCCTTGGCTTCCTATAAAGCCCTCCTCCCTGCGTGAGCTCCCACGCCGCCCGAAGCTTCGGTAAGGACCACCGAGCAAAGCCCGCCGCCCGCGCTCCTCCTTGGCCGCGCCTCCGTGCCTCCTCGCCGCTCGGTGAGCCCAGCCGACAATCACGTCATCATGGCGGCAAAGGCCCTAGAAGCCAACCCTCCTCCTTCGACTTCTCCACACGGATGAGCAGCCGTCGCCGGGCCAATCCGGCCATCCCGAGCCGCCGACCACCGTCCGGCTCCCCACGCCAAGCAGCCGTCTGCAAGGCTTCTTCGCCAGAAGACTCCCTCGCCGGCCTCGTGCTGGCCTGGCCATTGCCGCCTCCATTGTCAGCTGGCAGCTGCCACCCTCCCGCCCACCATCACCTCCCACCATGGTCGCCACCTCCCGGAGGTCCCGCTCGCCATCCCGCCTCCTCCTGTGCCTCCCCTCATTGCCGCCTCACGCCTGCTTTGCCCAGCGCCTCCTCTGCCCTCCCATTACGTCTCTAAGGAGCAGAGAGCAAAATTGGGGAAAGCCAATTGGATTTGAGGGCCACCGGTCATTTGCTTGCACCCCCTTTTCCGCCGTGTGGGCCTCCCCCTCCTTTTTTTCCCTGTCTTTGTGAACCGGCCTTGCCTTGTGCATATAAACCGGGCCCATGCAATCGTCTTAGTGGACCACGACTTTATTCCCTCTTTTCTAAGTCATTTAATCTTTGATAATTCATATCTCCTCCATTTTAACTCCAAAAATTATGAAATAAATTTCTAAAAATTTGTTAAATCAAGATCTTGCTAATAGCATAGGACTTGATTAATTTGGAGTTCATTTGTTTATTCTTGTTTATTTATTTGCTCTCTTTGTCGTTGTGTTTTTTTCCGGTATTGTCGCCCGCTTAGGATTTGAAGACGCCGTCGATCCTCAAGTTGATCAAGACCAAGAGTATCAAGAACCCCTTGCCTTTCACCAAGGCGAGTCAATACTTTGACCATATTGATCCAAAATTTTATGCAAATTATATTCGTTTAAATTAGCAAAATCGCATGCTTTATTTCGTTATCAAATGTATGTTAAAGCTTAAGGTAGTTAAATTCCCACTTGTTAATTACTTAAGTTAATATGCCATCCTTGATAACTTGAATCCGTTAATCCTTGTCACCTTAGTAACTATATGGTAATACTAGTTATAGGTTGTACTTAAGCGACATGCTAGTCTTGCTTAAGTACCGGGGTATTAAATACCCCAATCATCATTTCCTCAAACATAAAATGATTTGGGTAGTCATTAGTGGTCCATTGGCTAAAAGGTGTGAAAATAAATTGGTTTACTCCTCAAAACCCCAATTGCTAGTTCTATCTGGGCGGATGGTGAGGTGGTGGGTGCTCAGGGAGCACATGGTTGGTTGGTTTGTGGAATGAACCGCCAAGATAACCCTAAGGACTTAATCTTGTCACGACCTCCCGTGTTAAACAAGTACAACCACAAGTCTGCAAAGTGCAACTTGGCTTAGTAAAGTTATTGAACCTTGAAAGTCATCTCACCGGAGGAACGAAGAACGTACAAGTCGCGAGATACTCCGGCTTGGAAGGACACCAAAATGGTGAAGTTACCAATGCCCTAGTCGTTGTGGCTGGTAAGGCTGCCAGCGCTTAGTCGTTAATGGTAAACATCTGCGCACAACATATGGGTGTAACCCGTATGGGTGGAATGACTAAGGGCGAGATATCTAGAACGGTTATTGTGATTTGCCGCCCAACTACATGACTACTGAAATCATGTGGGTAACGGGTAGACTATCTCTTGTGGGTAAAGTGTGCAACCTCTGTAGAGTCTAAAAGCTGTTTAAACAGTAGTGCCTTTACGGTCAAAGGCGGACATGGGAATCATAACTTGAGTTAGTTCTATTTCAAACAACTTTGTGGGTGGTATAAAATCGGTGGAAGGGCTCATCTAGCCCTATGTTGAATTTTTCTGAGCCGTCGAGCTCAGTGGGTGTGGTCATTGGAGGCAGCTCCAATTAAAAGGATGCATTGGTAGAGTTTCCGCCGGATGGAATCTCTACTAAAATAATTTATTGCACATGCTCTCTTTACTAAAAATGCAATTGTTAAAATGCTAAGTGATAGGACTTTGTAAGTATGATATTTGAAAAGTTGCTTTCGCAAATAAAAGAACCCGAGCCATCCTTGTTAAGCCTTGCATATATATAATTGCATTGTGTGTTGGCTCGCGAGCACGGTAGCAGTGCTCATTCTCGCTTCTCCCCAAACCCTTCAGATAATGAAGACGACGGAGACTACGCTTTCTATGACGGCCCAGGAGATGATGGACAAGGCTATGACGAGGAGTAGTATAGTTACAGTAGTTTAGGTCTCGCCAGCCTAAGTAGACTCGTTGGTACTCAGTGTGCAATCGATATTATCCAACTCTTGGTTAATATCCGTCATGCACCTGTGTTACCCGATCACTTACGTGTGAGGTGAGCCCTACCTCGCCTTTTGCTTCCGCTGTAGTTGTAACATCCCAAATGTATAAATAGGTGTGTGTTTCAAATGTAAAAAAATATGTAGAAATTAAAACTTTTTCTCACATCTTGAAACTCTTGAACTCATCTATAATTCTTGTCCAAAGTTGTGGGATCCAAAAACACAAAGCCCTTGTTGACTAAAGTCAAACCCTTATTCCACTTGTCACAAATCTTGTGGCAACATTTGGAAATATTTTTCCTAGGTTCTAGAGATGATGTGTGACCCCTCTGAATTATTTCATAATTTGTAGAAATTATTTGAGAAACTTTGGAGGTAAATCAAACCCTAGAACAGCCTTGATGAATTTCTGGAGAAAAATGCAGTGCACAAAAACCTCTGGAAATTTTATGTAAGGTTATCCTAGGTGAGGAAGTCAATTAAAATTTCGAATTTTTGAAGTTAGCTTGCTACCTCTAAAATTCCTCCAACCTCGGCCTTCATATTTGAATTCAAAATCGCACCTGCTCCTTGGGTCCGAGCCGCTTTACAAAGGTGTCGAACCCAACCCACTTCCTCTCACCGCGTGGTCCTCCTCCTCGTGAGGTTGTAGCCGATGGATCAAAATCCAACACCACGACCTCGCCACGACCAACCGCTGCCCCTTCCTCACAGTGAGGTCGTGCTGTTGGATCGTAATCAACAACACGACCTCCCTTTCATCTCGTGCGTTGGATCGTAATCAACGGCCACGACCTCCTTTTCATCTCGTGCCCGTTGGATCAAAATCCGATGGTCACGACCTCCACCTCAATCGCTCAACTTCCCGGCCACCGAGTTCTCTCCACGCGGAGGTCATGCCCGTTGATCCAAATCAACGAGCCACGACCTCCCTTCGTTATCAAGCGCACTGCACCTCTCACCCGTGAGGTTGTGCTCCGTTGGATTCAAATCAACGGCCACGACCTCCCCCTCGCATCTCGTCGCCGCCGGATCCAAATCTCGCGGCCACGACCTCCCTTCCCTTTTCTGTGTCGTGCCCAACGGCCCAGACCTCCCGCACCTTAGTTCGTCGCCATTGGATCGAGATCCAATAGCCACAACCTCCCCTATCCTTTTGGTGCCGTTGGATCAACATCCAACCGCCACGACCTCCCTTTGTGTTGTGCGCAACAGCCACGACATTCCCTCAATGTTGTGCGCCCTTGGATGTAAATCCAATGGCCACGACCTCCCCTCATCATTGTGTGCCCTTGGATGAATATCTAAAGGCCATGACCTCCCCCTCGCTTATCAAAGTCGCGCGCAACGGTTAAGTCCTCCCCATCGGTCCCGCGCCTTTGATTCAGATCCAACGCGCGACCTCCTATCCCCTTATCGCTGACCTCCCCTTTCCTTCGCAACCGTGCGATGGAGATCCCACGGTGCGACCTCCCCTTTTCCTTGCGCCCACCACGCGATGCGGATCCAGTGGTCAAGACCTCCCCCGTGCCTCTCCAGATCGCACCGTTGCGGATCTGAGGGTCACGACCTCCCCATGTTCTTATCCAACGGTTGATATGAGGTCTTGTTCTTCTCCTAGCTTCTGGGCTGCGTGGCGCCATGGCAGGGGAGGAGGTCAGTGACCTGTCACTTCCTCAACCGCTCTCTTTCTTTGTCAAGCGTATTTAATGCATGTCGGCCTTCCGCCCCTAGGCCATGCTCAAACCTACCCCCCCCCCCCGTCACCTCCATGTCCTGGTGGAGCCATGGACGGAGCCATGGGCTAAGCTCACCATGGAGCTTAACCCTAGCTCATGACCTCGCCTGGGCTATCGACCTCCCTTGGTTTCCCCTTGGCTTCCTTTACACACCTTTGAGCCCAGGCTCACACCCACTGTGCTTGGCTGAGCTTTTTCTCCACAGACCTCCCCCAACCGCCATTATTGAGCTTGGAGCTCCTCGGTGGCACAGGGTCCCTGGGCCTTTCCTCTCAATTTCCTTACTTCAGTTTGTGTCACTCCCCTCTGTGATCAAAATCCTAACTTGTTTGGTTGGGACATTTTCAGAGGTGACCTAATTTGGAGCTTGGAGCTTTTGGCCGTGGAGCACCCCTTCTTCACCATCGCTGGTCCTCCTCAGCACCTCCAAGACCTCCAGGTAACCTCCTGGTAGTCCTCTAGATGCTGGGCACCCGCTGTATGGATTGTTGCGGAGCTTTAATTCATATGTTGCTTTCGGCCATTTTGGTCACCATCGTTGCTCCGCCAGCTCGCTGCCGTTCTGGGCTGTCGCCGTCGGTGTGAGTGGAACCCTCTGGTGCGCCTGGCTATTGTGGACTCATCGGTGCCCTCGGTGTGCACCGCCGTGCCCTATCTCGCCGGCGACAAGCCGTGGAACGTCCTCGGTTTTTGTCAGACGCGAGCTGAGCCGTCCCGTTGTCGTAATCGGACATCTTTAATGCGAGATCTCCGTGTTAATCCGCGCTAATAATGGGTTAGGATCTCTGTTGGGTCGTCTTGGCGCTTGCTGGTGCGTTGATGGCGGCCGCCCATCTCGCGATCAACGGCCACGACCTCCGCCTTCGTTCGCGAAGCTCCAAACGCTACGCTTGGCGAAGCGCAGTCGATGTCCGCGGTCGTGAGCCGTTGGATCCAGATCCACGGCCCACGTTCTCCGAAGCTCAAGCGCAACGCAGCGATGATCAGCGTCGTGAGCCGTTGGATCCAGGATCCACGGCCCACGCCGTCAAGCACTGCGGGCTTGTGCGGCGTTTTGCCGGGAGGTCTTGGGCCGTCCGATTGAGAATCAACGGCTCATGTCCTCCTCGTCGTATTGGTTTTAGAAATTCTGGTTGGATTTATTTGTGAACCGAAAAAGGTAATGAACTTTGAAAATGCATAACTATTTTATTTTAAATCCAAATGAGGTGATTCTAATTTTGTTAGCTCGGTTTGATCTGGGCTCTAATCTAAAATGGTTGTGAGCTCGGCTCGACTTGCTCAGACCCAAAATATAATTCGGACCCTCTGTGTATCTTGCACTAGTCCAGATCACGCTTAGTGCACACAAAGTGACAACATCGTTGAAATATCAATTCCATATACAAAGATTACTAATAAATAGGCAAATACAATAAACATGAGAGTAAAGACATTAAGGTCAAAGCTTACAATTAATGCCTCGTAAGGTAAAAAGCTCAATGAAGTCGGCAAAAAACGAAATGGGATAACTCCATGAAGCCCATCCATATGCCCACAGCAATCGGGCCGGGTGGGTGCGACCTAGTTCTCCACAATCCTTGAAGTAGACCTTGTTGATCGGCTATTCCTTCCGATTACGCTTGATTCACAAAGCAAGCATGAGTACACACCGTACTCACAAGTCATACCACAGAAATGCAATTATACATGTAGGCTTATTCCAAAGGAATGGCATTCTGTGGTTATTTTGCAGAAATGCAACATTTGCAATTGAATACAAATAATAGATTGAAAGCAAGTAAAACAATTAGACAATAATAATTTAACAATTTGATTTCACAAGACACACACAGCCTAAACAGGTTATTCACATAGCCATATGATTTAGATCACACAGCTCCCTTCCCACACAGTTTTATGAAGATCTACCCCTCGTGTGAAATCCCCGAGCATGTCCATGATCATGACGCTATTCAAATAGATTGTTTAACACTCGCAGAGTTTGTACACTTTACCCACAAGATATAACCAGTGGGCCTACACCGATTATAACAAAACTTTTCGAAACTTCATCTCAACATTGACACTCCCAGTGCTTTGTCGTCATACCAACCCTAACACGAGGATGGTACAACACACACCGCCGACAGGAAGCAGTGAACCGTCCATGATGCGACTACTTGGTAGCACACACCTCCACCCATCACTAAGCCTAACCTCTTTGCGAGCAATCAATGTCAAGAATTCATAACTTACTAAGTTAGGCCCATCCCATAATAGGCATGTGGTTGTACGAGAGGCCCAGTTCGATGGCGCACAAAGTTAAGTCCTTAATTGACCAAGGCAAGACTTCCAATTTCTAACTAAGCCATCTGATTATTTTGACATACTGATTCATATTCCCATATCACATAGCCACCATGTCACACGCTTCCACCACTTGCCTCAGCCTAAATCCTTTCCCACCCAGGTTGGTTAAGTGCAACACATGCCATAATAGCACCACAGTACACAGTTTTATCACAAAGTTCCATAGTCACTTAGTCAAGTTGATAATTGCAACTTTATATGAACAGATGATTCATGGCATGGCTAAGCAATCTAATCGCATCTAACCAACCCACGTTGGTAATACAATAGCACCAACTAAATAAACCAAACTAGGGTGACAAAAGATTATGGCATACAATTAGACAAGGATGTTATAACAATTTGGATTATTAACTAAACCCAAAATCATTTAAATAAATACTTAAAGTAAATGCAATAATTTGAATCAAAGTAATGTTAGAAAACTAGGATTCAATATGATCAAAGGTACAACTTGCCTTGCTAGCAATGACGATCTTATTTAATCTTTAATCTTCTCTTGTCTTGATCTTGACTCCTTCTTGATCAACACTTCTCGTAGTATCCACGTCTACTGCAAATAAGCAAATAAACCGAACAAATAAATAATGTAAAGCAAACAAACTCCAAAAATTAAATAATAATCTCAGATAAATAGATATTGAATTGAGATGAATTTAGGAATTTGAATGGACTCAATCGGAGTTCGGATTCAAAAGACAGGAGCTCAGGAAGAATCACATGAAATGATGAAATTGAGATAGAATCGGATTAAATAAAAGGAATTGGAGACTCACAAGTGGGGCCCACTGGTCATTGACATGGTGTACCACGGACTGGTTTCATGGGTTATTGGAATCGGAGTGCACCACAAGGTCACGACCAAGGAGGCTTACGAGGATGACACGTCGAGAACAAGATGACGTGGCGGAGGACTTGGCGCTGACCTGGCTGAGAAAGAACAAAGGCACATGAGCAGCCATGGCCGGCGCTCGGGTGATCGGCGGCGAAGGCAAAAGAGTGGCGCCCAAGGAGAACAAAGAGAAGCACGGTTGCGGCGGCATCACTAGGAACATAGTGCGATGCTCAAGATGGCCGGAGGAGCTCACCGGTGAACAGATCGGTTTGGAGAGGCGGCGGCCGGATTTGGACAACAATGGTGACAGCGGTGTAGAGGTTCTTGGGCGTCACGGCGAAGCCCTCGATGATGCGGTCCCGACGGCGAAGACGACGTGGCCGGAGATGCACGGACGGCGGAGCAATTCGTCGGTGAAGAAGCTTCGGGCGTCCTCGGAATTTGATGGATTGCGGCGCAACGAGGACGAAATCGGGGACGGCGCCTTAGGGTTTCAGAAGAGAGAAGCGAGGCGAAGATATTGACGCAGTCGGCTTTGCTTATATAGCAACGGGGAGGGAGAGTCCATAAGGAGGACGGCGGCGCTGTTGGCGTTCAGCTCTCGGACTCCCAATCCAAGTCGGCCACGGGAAGGAGAACACCACGTGCGGACTAAGCGGTCCCACCGGCAGCGAGTGCGAAAGAAAGAACAAATGCCAGCTCGTTCTGACTCACATGCGAGCAAAGGAGAATGGGGGAAACGGGCTGGCTGGGCTGCCCTTACGCGTGAACGAGAAGGAGGGAGGTGGGCCAAGGCTTGCTCACGCGCGCAAGGAAAACGACAAGTCCGGGTCAGGCAAACCAGAGCGGGAGAACGGCAAAAGATGCGGACAAGCTGCTGGCGCTCACGCGCATGCATGTATGAAACAAGCCCACTGAAGCCGGGCGAAAAAAATCGAAGGAGCGGTTGGGCTGCTGCACATACACGAGCACATACACCAACAGAGAAGAAAAGCTAAGCTACAGGGACCATGCATGAACAGGGAACAGGACAGTACTTGGCCGGTCCTTGGCGCACGGCATCTACGGCATCAATTATTTTGGTACTACGATGGAAAGAAAAGAGAGAAAGAATTAGTAAAAGGATCAACAGATGAAGCAACGTAGCAGCCGAACCAATTCGGCACAGAGGAGAATCAGTCAAGAGATAACAGTAAAGAAGATAGAAATGAACAGATGATGGCGCATGAAACTGCTGCCGAAGACAGCGATTAAGAGCCGCAGGCTTGTTCGGCCGATCATGACGACATGGAGCGGCATGGTGTGGCTGATCTTTGGAATTGAGATTGAGATGGGAAAGCAAAGAATAGATGGAGATTTGAGGCTTCGGTTCAATAGAGAAACGAAACAAGCAAGGATGAACACACATACTGGACATGCATGCGTGAACAATACATGGCTAATCATGCTCACGTGATGGTCGGTAGACGAAGGCGACGCAGCAGCGGCGAAGGGGCAAAACGGAAAGGAAACGACGAGCCGGACGCGATGGCGCGATCGGATTTTGGAAAAACTCACTGAGGAAGCGAGCAACGCGACGAACATAATTCGCCTTTACGGCTTGACATGGCTCTGGCGATCTTTGGGTGAAGTGGATGGTACCATGACGTAGAGGACGACGACGCGAAGCCAACGCCGCAGACGGTTCTGCCGGCGGACGTCGGATGAAGGCGCAACTCGCCGGAGAAGACCTTTTGGGTGGAGCTCGGTATCCTGCAGATTGCGACAAAAATAGATTGGTTTGGAGGAAATCAATTCAGGGGATTAGAAGAGAAGATCAAGACGGACGCGTGAGCGCAAACGGTTCACCTTTATACGCACCGTAGAGAAAGATATCAAATTTGGAAGTTTTAGGTTTGGAAACGGAGATGTATTGGACTGCTTCTGTTCTGCTGGAGCTCCTGGATGAACAGTATATCGCGATTACTGTAGCGCACGGCTTAGTTGGGAACCGGATGAACTGGGAGGAGAAAGAAAGGGAAGTTTGTTTTTTTGTAAGTTTGAATTGGAAACGTCAGAACGAGTCTCTCGGCTGGAAACGAGAGATCGGCTGGAATTCGATGTGAACAGTAACCGGCGGTACTGTAGCATGCAGTAGGAGAGAGAAACGAAGATTTTCGGAATTAAAGAAAATCCCAAAAATCAAGGAGGCCAAATAAATAGCAAATAAATCCAGAAAAATCTCAGAAAATACTAGAAAATTCCTTGGAACACAAGGAAGCCAAATAACACAGGTTTTTATTTAATTGAAGTTTAGATTAGTCAGATTAAATATTTTTAAATTTAAAAATTCCCAATTAAGCTTTATTAATTCAAATAAAATTGGTGAAATTTTCCAGGGACCTAAACTACTCAAAACATTTTTGAAAAGCCAAATTTTGGAATGTTACACTCCAGAAAATAGATTTGCAACGTGGTTTAGAAATAGACTTTAAATGTTACATTAAAAATTCATTTAACTTGTAAAATGCATAAGTTTTTCTTTATAGATCCTTTTTGAGTGAATCCAACTTTGTTGGCTTCCTCTGTTAGTGCACTAAATATTAGAATAGGATTTAGGCATATCACTGTTTTCAAAAGATTTGTGGGTGCATTTTAGTTGTGCTCATTTTCATGTCTTTGAAAAATTATAGAAAGTGCATAATAACTCCAAATGAGATGAATCCTATTGAGTTGTTCATCTTATGAGGTGCTTGTTTTACTGTAAAAACTTCAATTGCACCACCTTTCTAGAAATTTTTGCTAAACAATTTAATTATAGTGAATAGTAGCAGATTGCATCTTTAGAGGCTGAGCAGTTTTGTTTTGCTCATATCTTTTGCATTGAGAATCCAAATAAATTGGTTCTTGTTGCTAAATTCTCTAAAAATCATCCTCTTGCTGCTGTAAAAATCTCAGAGCATTTGGAGCAAGTTTGCTGTACTGTCTTCTTGGTTTTTGTCGTTCTTATCGATTCTTTTCGCCTTTTCGATTAGGTGTCGACGAGTGTGTTGATCCCGTGAGTGATAGTCTGCAGCAAACTGAGCATACCTAGCAAGGCAAGCAGTTTGATCATATCCCATTGTGTCCCATTACTTTAAAGTCTAATACTTTGTTTAACTTGTATGTATGCATTGCTATTTTGTTGTTAAATGATATCGCTTAGTGACCCTATAGATGCATACTCTATAGGTAAATGTTCATTCTCTACTACTAAGCCTAGGACTACCTTGCTGTGATGTAGAGTTCGTTGGATGAGCTCTCATCACTTAGTAGATCACGTGTTGGTATGCTTAGAAATGCTTAGATAAACGGTAGAAATGGGCGGTTGTTGACATTATGTCGATGACCTTGGTCACACAAAAATTATTATTCCATTACGTCCATCTCTTGTGCTTTGTTAATTTGTAAAGTCAAAACAAAACTAAAAATGAAAACTATTTGGACTTGGGCACAATGGATGATGGTGTGATTGTTGGTTTGTGGAATGGTGCCTAAGTCAACAAGGACCGAACATCTTGTTACACTAAACCAAGTATTTTTGCGTTCTAACCACATAAGAGGGATATGGGACCTCTCTTGGCTAAGTACTTTGGCGGGTGTTAGCTTCGAGTTGCATGGTGGGCTATTGGGCGAGCAGTAGTGGGGTTTAACCACTGCAAGGAGCACCACCCGTATAAAGGGGGTGAGCATCTTTGATGACTCCGCATCAACGTATGGGGAGGTTGTATTCCCATATGGGCGACTCGTTGTTGACACTCAATATCGGAAGGTCTCGTTGAACTTAATGTGCTTCAAGACACCAAAGGAAGTGTGCTAATAGCTTGGCGAAAAGGCGATCGGACGTGTGGGTACATTGGTACACCCTGCAGGTTAAAACTATTCAATAGCCTCGTCCTAGGTTATGGACACGCTTGGGAAAGTCTTTCGAGAGTTAGACTATAACCTTTAATTAAAACTTGACATGGGTGGTATGAATGGGTAGTTTATGCTATTGTTGTAGTGGCTATTGGGTTAGTCACTTCCAGGATTGTTGTTGTCATCTATCTATTGTTATTATTGTTACTTGTCTCGTTGTTACTTGCAAATTAAAAATAAATTGCAAAACTGCTTTGAATCTATTTAAATATTGCAAATAAAAACTTGCTTTATGCTAAAATGAGCCTAAAGCCTTCCACTTAAATAAAGCTTGCATGTAGCATATGTATAGGTCTGTTACCCTTACACGTCAGTCTTACGCGTACATTTTTGTACTCATTTGCTTTGCTTAATAACTTTGTTGCAGAGGAGGTAGAGCCCCAAAGGCTTTACTTTTGTGAGATGTGATGCGGTTGGGAGGACTAGCTAGGCGGCCCGGTCGGTTGCCTTGTGGGCTAAAGGCAAACCATATGGCCTTCTTTTGTTTTTCGCCATCTTATGGCCTTGCTTCCGCTGTGTTTATCTTTTAGTTGTTATTTGGCCGATCGGCCCCTTTTGTAATAACTCTCTCTATATTATGTATTTCGTTGTTTTATTCTAGTTTGTGCTTTGGTTCTACGTCTTGTATGATATTGATGCACGATTTTGTAAAGGTGTGTATATCTTGCATTCGGGAAGTATACATATCTCGAGACACGGTTATTTTGTTTGTGATGTTAGGGTCAATAGATGACTAAACATTACAAGCTAAATAAACCGGGTCCTCTGATAGTTTACGTTGCTTTTATGTGATGTAATCCATTTGGCACTGCTCGCCCCTTTTGTAAACTCCGACCCGACGTGGTCTATGTCACTCGCTTGGTTGTAATATTTAATATTTTAGTTCACGCTTGTATGAATGATTCAGCAATACGCATCGTGAATCGCTAGCTACTGATCCAGGGAATAGCACAAGAATTTCACGAGGATTTGGATTCTCAAAATCCGGGTCCGACAGTAGCGGGTATCGAGCATATGACCAGGGACCCCTAGTTAGATTTGGTCGATTGCCTTAAGGACTTGGATCTTATTTCTAAAACCTAAGAAAATTTTTATCAAAATATAGAGTATTTATTGCTTCTACTCACCATTCCTAGTTCCTTACTCATCTCTATTCTCATTAAGTGTTACTAACCTCTTCTCCTGTTTCAAAATTTGTAGATGGCTTCTTCTCCAGCTGCAGGCCCATGGGACCATTGCTCACATGGGAAGCATGACGGCGGTTTCGCCGAACTCCTTCGCCAGCTGATGTTGTATCTCGGCTTCACCCACCCTCCACTCTACAGAGGCCGGATGACGAAGGTCATGGCTCACGAGTCCTGGGACATGGAGGTTTTCCTCTATGCTAGGACCGGCGAGTTCGTGGCTCATACCTTCCATGCCGAAGCCCCTCGCCGCAGTAGCCTCGACGCCATCCAGACGCAGTGTCGCCATCACCCGCCTGTTGGATGCACGAGAACCTCTGTAGCTGGTCACCGCTTCGCTTCTTTCCGCACCTCCCGACGGAGAGCGCTTCGAGGCCTTTGTCGCCATCGACAACGAACCTCGCTGACCCACCAGTGCGGTGACCCAGCGATGATCCTCAAGATCCACTCTGCGACCGACGAGATCTACCACCGGACGCTTCTCACCGGCAGCGACGCCCACTCCGACAACCTCTCGCCAACCCGAAAGGGAGCGATGAAGCCCTCTATCTTTGCCATATGGGAGAGAGACATCACATCGCAGAGAGAGGCGCCGACTTGCAGAGGTGGCACGTCTCACCGCCGCCCTTGCGAAGCGCTACTTCAACTCCAGCTCCAGCCCCGGCTCCAGCTCCAGCCTCCTCCCGGCTTTCCCCTCAAATGCGACGGGACACGCGACCGACCCCTTCGCCGAGAAGCTCGCACCAGATGATCACAAGAGAGCGTCACGACGCCCGATCCGTCCCCTTCGACGACCTTCTAGTGTCGGCGTGGGCGCATTTCCCTGCCGTTCACAGACATCAGTCATAGTCGCTCTCGTTTGTCGAGCTTCAGTCAGAGCGGCTCCCGCTCCGGCTCCCCGATGGAGTAGTTAGGACGGTCTAGGCTAGCTGGTAGTGCTTGCTAGGCAGTATTTTGGGTTGCAAGCACTTTTGCTCTTTATTTTGTAGACGAAGTGTGTATCCTGTGTCATGACTTAGCTTAGCATATAAGCTTTGTTTGTGAGTCATGTAACACCTAACCCCCTTAATATAATGCAGCCATTCTAGGCTTTGTATTGTATTTGTTTGATCTTCTCGCTTGGTTTACGTTCTTCTGTGTGTGCCTTAGAGGGATAGTGAACCCTCATATACCCCTCCCTAGTTCTCTCTAGTTCTAAACCTCAGCTTTTCTTCAGATGCCGCCAAGAAGAGCCGCCGCCCACCGTGAGCTTTTGTAATCGGGTGAGGTCATGTCGCGTGCCGTGGTCGTGGACAAGGACAAGAACTACTCTCCCCACCACCAAATCACCCGACCATGGCACAAGTGATGCTTCAAAGAACTCAGATTCTCCAAGGTTTGCTCAACAATCGCCAGTCAGACTCACCTGCCGCCACTCCAAACTCGCTGACTTCCTAAGAACAAGACCTCTCACATTTGAAGCAGCTAATGAACCTCTTGAAGTGAAGATTGGCTCAGGGACACTGAAAATAAGCTTCGACTCGCCCGTTGCTCTGACGCGGATAAGGTGGACTTTGCTACCCACCAGCTGAAAGGTGCCGACGCCGCATGGTGGGAGAATTACCTTGCTGCTAGAGGTAATGAAGGACCCAAGGATGAAGAAGAAGAAGCAAAGAATGTAACCGTAGTAGTGGCATCTACGAATGGAGAACCAAGCACCCCTTGTTGGCCGTGGAAGAAGAAGTTGTCAAACACCTCTTGTTGAAGGCGAACCAGCTTGGCAGCCAATTCCTTGGACGGAATTCAAAACCGCCTTCAGAACCAATTTTGTGCCAGCCGGTACCATGAGACTGAAGAAGAATGAGTTCAGAGCCCTTAAACAAGGTCATATGTCACCAATGAGTATTTGACCAAGTACAACCAACTTGCCCGCTACGCCCCAATGACGTAGCCGATGAAGAGGAAAAGATAGATCGTTTTGTGGAAGGCATGCGTGACGACATGCGAGGGCAGCTAATCCTCCATGACTTTTCTAGCTTCCATCAATTGGTCAATAAGGCCTTAGTGCTGGAGAATGAGAAAAAGACAACTGAAACCAGTCGCAAGTGGAAGATGTCCTTCCAGAAGCCACAAGGCAACTTTTTGCAGAAGTCAACCTTCCAGGGCAGTTCTTCCTTTAGGTCTTCTGCCGCCACACCTCAGAAAAGTTCAACTCCAAGACCCCAAGGAAGTGGTTTTCGCACTCTCCGCCCTACTGAACACCCTGCCACAGTCAACCCAGCAGCTAATCTCCACTGCTTTGCTTGCGGAGAAAAAGGATACTTTGCCAATCAGTTGCCCTCATCACAACCTGCCCCAAAGAACAACCCAGAGGCGCTGCAATTCAAGGTCGGACCTCGGCTCAAGAAGAGCCACCGCACTTCTCAAGCTTCAAGATCTACCCGCCGCAAAGCCGTGGCCGTGTGAATCATGTCACCACGAGGAGGCACAAGATGCCGCAGAGTGCTAATGGGTGCGTTCTCAGAATTCAAGACCCGCACAAGTTTTGTTTGATTCTCGAGCTTGTGACTCTCTTGTTTCAAGAAAGTTTGTTGAAAGGCTTAAGTTGCCGACCTATAAGTTAAAAAGAAATCCGTGGTACTTAGTTCACCCGGGACCCCTATATGCTACCTCGCTTAGTCCCGAGTAGAGATTGCTTTGGAAGACTCGATTCCTAGCCTCCCTTCTTGTGCTAGAATCTCAAACATCGGATATCATCCTAGGGATGGATTGGTTGGCAGCGATCACGGACTAATAGATTGCGCCAACAGAAAGTGGTACTTGCCAAAGATCCTAAAACCACAAGAAGGATTAGTGTGGATCGTTCCTCTCCTTTGGTTGAACAATCCATCACCTTGGAGAGATGTCCCTAGAGACAACGCCTGTAGTCCAAGCTTACCCCGATGTCTTCCCAGAAGAATTGTTAGGCATGCCCCTTAACAGAGATATCGAGTTTGTGATTAACTTGAAGCCAGGGACGGCCCCAATTGCCAAGAGACCGTACAAGATGGCCGCTGACGAACTTGAAGAGTTGAAGACACAACTTGAAGACTTGCAAGAAAAAGGATTCATTAGACCTAGTTCTTCTCCCTAGGGTTCGCCAGTTCTCTTTGTGAAGAAGAAAGATGGTTCCGCCAGATTGTGTGTGGATTACAGAGCCCTCAACGAGGTGACCATCAAGAACAAGTATCCCTTGCCCCGCATTGATGACCTGTTCGATCGGTTGGGAGCTTCAGCTTTTCTCCAAGATAGACCTACGGTCAGATACCACTACCAAGATCGTGAATGAGGATATTCCTAAGACGACCTTTTACCACCCTAAGATGGCTTGTTTGAGTTCACAAATCATGTCGCTTTGGCTTGACCAATGCACCACCTACTTCATGAACTGATGAACAAGGTGTTTATAGAATACTGGACAAGTTTGTAGTCGTGTTCATAGATCGACATCTTGATCCATTCCAAGACCAAGAAAGAGCATGCCAACACACGCAATTGGTCCTCGAAAAGCTTAAAGAGCATGAGCTCTATGCCAAGTATAGTAAATATGAATTTTGGCTTCAAGAAATCGGCTTCTCGGACATATTGTATCCATGGGAGGAATAGCAGTTGATCCGGCCAAGGTAGAAGCCGTGATGGATTGGAAACAGCCTACATCGGTAGCAGAAGTTCGTAGCTTTCTCGGTTTAGCCGGATACTACAGACACTTCATAGAAGGATTCTCAAAGCTCTCCAAACCAATGACCCACCGCTTAAAAAGGAAAAGAAGTATGAATGGACCGAGGCTTGTGAGAAAAGTTTCCAGAATTGAAGAAGAAGTTAACCGCACCAATATTGACCCTCGCCAGACATTCATCAAGACTTTGAAGTCTATTGTGATGCATCGCGCCAAGGTCTTGATGCGTGCTTATGCAAGGAGGAAAAGTTGTAGCTTATGCTTCCAGACAACTTCGCCCTCATGAAGACAACTATCCAACTCATGACCTAGAGTTAGCAAGCAGTAGTGCACGCCTCAAGATTTGGCGGTATTATTTGATCGGAAATCATTGCAATATCTACACGGACCACAAGAGTCTCAAGTACATCTTCACCCAATCGATCTCAACCTTCGCAAAGAAGATGGTTAGAGTAAATAAAGGATTACAACTTGATGTTCATTATCATCCCGAAAGGCTAATGTAGTTGCCGATGCATTAAGCCGCAAGTCATACCGCAATAATGTTATGATTCAAGAACACCAACCTGAGCTCTATAAGGAATTCGAAGCCCTCAACCTTTGTTTGATAGAACAAGGTAACCCAGATGCCATGGAAGCACATCCAACTTTAGAAGAGCAGATCAAGACCGCTAAAAAAGAACATCCCGAGTCCAAAAATTCAAGCGTCCCATGGAAAAAGGAAAAGCCTCCAAGATGATCGAAGATCAGCAAGGAATCCTATGGTATGGGACACGTCTCTTTGTTCCCCCACCAAAAGGAACTCAACGAGTTGATTCTGAAAGAAGCCCACAGCTCAGCATATACTCTGCACCCAGGCAGCACAAAGATGTATCAGGACATGAAGATTTTGTACTGGTGGCCACGCATGAAAAGAGATATCGCCGAGTATGTAGCATGTTGTGATGTATGTCAGCGAATCAAAGTCGAACATCAGAAGCGTGAGGATTGCTTCAACCCTCGCAAATTCCCGGTGGAAATGGGAAGAAATTGAATGGATTTCATTATCGATCTACCCCTAACCAAGTCCGGATGTGACTCAAGATGGGTTATAGTTGATAGATCGACCAAAGTAGCCCATTTCATCCCAAGAAAGACAACCTACAAGGGAGACAAGTTGGTCGAGCTATACATGGCTCAGACAGTGTGTTTACATGGAGTACCCAAGAGGATAGTCTCGATCGAGGATCTCAATTCACCTCGCATTTGGCTAGTTTGCATGATGCCCTTGGGACACATCTTGATTTCAACACAGCATATCATCTGCAGACCGATGGTTAGGCAGAAAGGATAAATCAGATTTTGGAAGACATGCTTCGAGCTTGTGCTTTGAATTTACCGAGATCGGGAGAAGTGTCTACTGTGATGCCGAGTTTGCATACAACAACAGTTATCAGTCAAGTTTGAAAATGTCCCCGTTTGAAGCACTTTATGGTAGAAAATGCAGAACCCCTCTGCATTGGTCAGAATCAAAGTGAAGGATATATATTTGGGCCGATACCCTCAAGCAAGTCAAGAGAAAGTTCGACTAATCGAGATCGCCTTCCAAACTTGCCACCAAGACAAAAGAGTTATGCTGACAACCGTCGAAGGAAATTGACTTTTGAAGTTGGAGATGCGGTATACCTTAAGGTATCCCCACTTCGTAGAACTCGAAGATTCAAAGTAAAAGGCAAGCTCGCCCCAAGGTATATAGGACCATTCCCAATTACCGCCAAGCGTGGAGAAGTAGCCTATCAGCTAGAGCTACCGGAACATTTGTCAGAAGTTCACAACGTGTTTCAGGTCTCCCAACTCAAGAAGTGTCTCCGAGTACCTGAAGAGCAGACGCCCGTTGAAGCCATCGCCCTTTAGCAAGATCTGACCTATCCAGAGCATCCGATCAAGATCCTCGACGTCATCGAGAAGCGAACAAGACGCCAAGTCTTCCGTCTTTGCAAGGTCCAGTAGAGTCACCACTCAGCCAAGGAAGCCACCTGGGAACGCGAAAATCAACTGAAGCAGGACTACCCGTTCCTATTCTTGAAGCAGCCCGAATCTCGGGGTCGAGATTCCGTTTAAGGTGGGTAGGTTTTGTAACGTCCGTTTTCAAACGATAAATAGTAATGACCGTTCTTGTGTCGTTCTTTGCCGTAATTTAAACTACTAAGCTAACTTTGAAAAATTCCCTATATTTCTCGGTGTGTGTTTCAAATGTAATCTTAGCAATATTTGAAATTCACTTCCGCAAAGTGGAGTTTCTCACCTTTTTCAATTTCCCGGGCCGCTCTTCCCTTCGGGTCCAGCCCCTTTTCCTCTCCTTGGGCCAAGCCCACTCCAAATTAATTCTGCTTCCCCGCCTCTACATGGCAGGTCTTCTTTTCTCTCCTTCCCTTTTTTCCTTTGCGCACGCGCCGCCCAGGTCCCTTTCTTCTTTTTTTTTCCGTGTTTCATTGCCGCTCGCTTCGCCGCTTCCTCCCCCTCGTCGTTCACCGCCATACGTCGCCGCTGCCATCGCCGCTTCGAGGACTCAGCGCCGACGCCGCAAAGACCGAACTGCGCCTCCTCGGCTTTGTCTTGTCGCCGCCTCTTCCTGCCATCGCCGAGCACGCGTCGTCACCATACCGCTCTCAGATCGCATCATCGTTGCACCCCACACACGCGTGCCACGGCCGACCGTGAGGACGCTGAGCCGCACATCCGCAGCTTCCCCGCCTCCAGCGCCTCGTTCACAGGCGAAAGCCGCCTATGTCGCGCCAGATGAAGCTGCGCCAAGGACCGGACCCACCTTGCTCCGCCTTTGGCCTCCCTATAAAGGCCCTCCTCCTGCGTGAGCTCCCACGCCGCCTCAACTCTCCGTAAGGACCACCGAGCAAAGCTCACGCCCTCCTCCCTTGGCCGCCTCCGCCTCCGCGGCCCGGTGAGCCCCGCCGACAAATCACGTCATCATGAGCCTCAAGGCCCTAGGAAGCCAACCTCCTCCCTTCATCTTTGATAATTCATATCTCCTCCATTTTAACTCCAAAATTATGAAATAAATTTCTAAAATTTGTTAAATCAAGATCTTGCTAATAGCATAGGACTTGATTAATTTGGAGTTCATTTGTTTATTCTTGTGTATTTATTTGCTCTCTTTGCCGTTGTGTCTTTTTTCGGTATTGTCGCCCGCTTAGGATTTGAAGACGCCATCCTCAAGTTGATCAAGACCAAGAGTATAAAGAACCCTTGCCTTTCACCAAGGCGAGTCAAGATTTCTGACCATATTGATCCTACATTTTATGCAAATTATATTCGTTTAAATTAGCAAAATTGCATGCTTTATTTCGTTATCAAATGTATGTTAAAGCTTAAGGTAGTTAAATTCCCACTTGTTAATTACTTAAGTTAATATGCCATCCTTGATAATTTGAATCCATTAATCCTTGTCACCTTAGTAACTATATGGTAATACTAGTTATAAGTTGTACTTAAGCGACATGCTAGTCTTGCTTAAGTACCGGGGTATTAAATACCCCAATCATCATTTCCTCAAACATAAAATGATATGGGTAGTCATTGGTGGTCCATTGGCTAAAAGGTGTGAAAATAAATTGGTTTACTCCTCAAAACCCCAATTGCTAGTTCTATTTGGGCGGATGGTGAGGTGGTGGGTGCTCAGGGAGCACATGGTTGGTTGGTTTGTGGAATGAACCACCCAGATGACCCTAAAGACTTAATCTTGTCACGACCTCCCGTGTTAAACAAGTACAACCACAAATCTGCAAAGTGCAACTTGGCTTAGTAAAGTTATTGAACCTTGAAAGTCATCTCACTAGAGGGGAACGACGAACGTACAAGTGCGGTGATACTCCGCTTGGAAGGAGACCAAATGGTGAAGTTACAACAAGGCTAGTCGTTGTGGTTTGGCCACCACGCTTAGTCGTTGTGGTAAACATCCCGCACAACATATGGACGAACCCCGTATGGGTGGAATGACTAAGGGGCGAGATATCTAGAACGATTATCGTGATTTGCCGCCCAACTTCATGACTATGGAATCATGGGGGAGTAACGGTAGACTATCTCTTGTGGGTAAAGTGTGCAACCTCTCGCAGAGTCTAAAATCTGTTTAAATGTACCATGCCTCACGGTGAAAGGCGGACATGGGAATCATAACTTGAGTTAGTTCTATTTCAAACAACTTTGTGGGTGGTATAAAATCGGTGGAAGGGCTCATCTAGCCCTATGTTGGATTTTTCCTGAGCCGTCGAGCTCAATGGGTGTGGTCATTGGAGCCAGCTCAATTAAAAGGATGCATTGGCAGAGTTTCCGCCGGTTGGAATCTCTACTAAAATAATTTATTGCATATGCTCTCTTTACTAAAAATGCAATTGTTAAAATGCTAAGTGATAGGACTTTGTAAGTATGATATTTGGTGTTGTTTTCAAAAATAAAAGAACCCGAGCCATCCTTGTTAAGCCTTGCATGTATATAATTGCATTGTGTGTTGGCTCATGAAACCTGTAGTAGTGCTCATTCTCGCTTCTCCCCAACCCTTTAGATAATGAAGACGACGGAGACTACGCTTATGACGGCCGGGAGATGATGGACAAGGCTATGACGAGGAGTAGTATAGTTCGTAGTTTAGGTCTCGCCTATCTAAGTAGACTATTGGTACTCAAGGCAACCGATATTCTCCAACTCTTGGTTAATATTCGCCGTACACTGTGTTACCCTATCGCTTGCCTATGTGAGGTGAGCCCTACCTCGCCTTTTTGCTTCCGCTGTAGTTTACGTTGCTTTTATGTGATGTAATCCATTTGGCCTGCTCGCCCCTTTTGTAGAACTCGACCGACGTGGTCTATGTCACTCGCTTGGTTGTAATATTTAATATTTCAGTTCACGCTTGTATGAATGATTCAAAGAATGCGCATCGTGAAGTGCTAGCTAACGATCCAGGAATAGCACAAGATTTCACGAGAGGATTTGGATTCTCAAAATCCGGGTCCGACAGATATATAGGCCATTTTTAACAACAGATTTACTTATTGAATTTCATGTTTTTATTATTAGATACAAACTAGCAGTTGAAGCAATTGATGACACATCCAACGATACATCGATCGTAGAATTTATTTTCATTAGCGACGTCACTGAAGAGCTTGTTGGACAGCCAGCCATCCGGCTTGTTTCCGCTGAACACGAGACATCTCAGACTATCCCAAGAGAAATAACTGCTCTATTTGGAAGAACCTACATTTTTGAAGCGACTGTGTCTCGTGGCTCATTTCAATAGGATAATATTTCATTCCAAGTTACCAAAATATATCCACAGCCTGCAGCACTACTACGATCAGCACAAGACAATGATACTCCGGAAGCAAGTGGCTGATATTTGCAGCTCTTCTAGCAACGGTACCCTATACAACAAACAGAGATAGACACCACCGTTACCGAACCCCAGGATCAGCAAATAGCAAAGAAGGTTGATTCTATTGCTTGCCCCACTCAGGTACCGCATAATGTATTTTTTCATTACGCTGTCTTAGTCTTTTGATTACACTACCTATACATATACAACGTATTACACACGCAGCAAACCGATCCTTTCTTTAAATGAGACATTTTGGACCTTTTGCAATCACCGTAGACAACTTTTTTCCTGGAAAGCGATAAACAATTGTCTGAAACATCTGTTGCACCTTCAGACAGCTCTTTACAACAACAGCCAGAAAAGACCATCTCAAGTATACCACCAACGGAACATTCGATGGTAAATACCATGCTTAATAACAATTTCGAACTTCATCACCTACTAATGCAATACATTTCCTGTTATGATGATGTAGTCATCTCCCTCGCAAACAACCGATAAAAGCCTCTCAATCGAAGATAAAACTCCCCCAGAAATGGATGATATTCCTTATAGTTAAGCTTTAAAAGGTACGGCTTGCATTTGCATTTTTTGTCATTAGCAAAACCAAGAAAATTTATCTCTTATAAGACATAACTATCCATACACAATATCATATACATGCCTTGACATTTTATAAATAATGACATGTGCAGCACCTCTACAAGTGAATCAAAAACAGCTAGGAAGTTGTTCAAAGATGGCGACAGCAAACCCGTTAGCAAGACTTTGGTCAGTTCAGTTCATATTATATGATGTTATTCCATGATCATCTCCAATTATATGCACACGCATCGCGGTTTAACACCTTTCTTAGGATCCAACCATAGATTTTACAAATTTGAAGCTTTCGATCACTTTGTCCAGAAAGAGAGTGTGCATCCGAAGAAATTGGCACTTCAAACAATTACATAGCATATTAAGATACTTGACTAATAGCTCCATGCTATAAACAACATAGACTAACAAATGTTTTCAACGCAACCTCATATTATATTCACTAGCACAATCTAGAGCGCTTGTCCAGATGCCTCTTTAATTCAAATCAGCCTATCAGTTCTTTTCAACCTGCATGCTTATTCGAATTGGAATGAAAGAAAAAAAGCCACTGCATTTACACAGATATTGACCTAATGTACAAAGACAGTTGCGTATTACCTGCCCTTTTTCAGATCGGTATAGTTCCACCTTTAGCATAATGCCTTCGCTCAAAAAACCGTTCTTTTCCTAAAAAAAAGAATTGCACTTGGTTATACATTAGCATTAAATATATCTTTGCAGAGCAACTGTGACTAACAATACATTTCTACGATCTGCTTCATATCACTGGTAGATTCGAATACTAAAAATCATACTAATACATGCTAGATCCATTGTGTAGCTTAGCAAACCACCAAAAAAAAAAGTATTTCCAGTTCCCTAATTGCACGCTGAAGTCAAAAAAAACCCTACAAAGTTTTCACCACCTCTCACAAAAAAGGGAAAAATGCGCTTACTGACCTTATTGTATTAAACACTCATCCTTACTAACTTTCTTTCTTTTTCCTGTCTCTGCAGATCAGAGCTACTATGTCCAACCCCGCTACCATAGCGACGTACTGTATAGTTTGTGTCAAACAATCTGAGCCCATACTCCCACTCAGATTTGTAGTAGGTTTCCTGCTACAAGGAACTTTTTTAGTTATATGCGTTTGTGTTTTGCTCAGAATAACACGCATGTTCAGATAGTGCATAGCGCACTGTTTCTTTTATTATGTCTCAGGGCAACCAAGGAAATGGTACCCCTGTAATACGATGTAGATGTGATTTTTCTTTCATGGAACCTGCTCTTATGTATAAAAACAGCTTCTTACACGCTATTGACCTAACCACTCATCGTTTCTTCGCCTTCATATGCGGTCGTCGAAAATACTTGCTCATGTTATCTTTCCTCTAAAAATGTAAGTACATATTCCTATATCAGGTCTTGTGAACACCATGAGGATATGCTCATGATCCTAGGTGATGATATAATTGGCAATTTGGTTGAAGGTTTGTTGGATTTCATGTTTGTCAGAAAGTTTCAAAGAAACTGTCAGATAATTCGGTAGTACCGACGTGTTAACATGCGATAATACCGCTTTCTTGATACGACCGGCTTTAGTAGAGCGGATTACTCGGGAGGTCTTTGTGAGAGCATGGGGATTTTCGGTATCGTAGTACCGGCTTGAAGTCGCGGTACTACTGCCATCACTAAGACGATCGTTTGTTGTTAAGCGGTATGAAAAAACGTAACGAGTGCAAAATGGTCTTGGATTTTTTGTGGAGCTGTATGATCAGATCTTTCTTACGATAATACCGACTTCTGTATGACCGTTGTTCTCGCTTATGAAAATTCCAGAGAGTGGTTTTTGGAGAGTTTTGATTTCTCCAGTGTTGCGATACGATCGCAGCTTGATTGAGCGGTATGATCGCATTGCGCGGTAATACCGATGGATACTTGGCGGTAGTACCGCTTTTTGGAATGACTTGAGTGAATGTTATTTCAATTTGAGAATTGATTTTGGGTTATGTCATATCCATATTTGTTAATGCATATATGTTGCATATTGCATGTTTTGAGCTAACGTGGGTCAAGTTGTGAAGAACTTATTCCTGGAGACGATTTCTTGGTCTATTGTTGTCAGCAGGTGGCTTGCGTGTCAACGACGGTCAACGGCGAGAGGATCGGGACTAAGCTTGGAGAGCCGAGGTCCGTAACGATCATGGATGCCGGGAGGTCGTGACTCAAGCATGGCGAGAATGGATGAGGTTGATCGAATCAGCGCTTCGACACATACCGGTTGGATCAAGCGGCGGGCTCGGTGCAAGTGCCTTGGAGGTTCCGATGGGATTGGACGGGAGAGACTTGCCGACATGATGAGAGCCGTTGATCAACCTACACGCATGGCGCAAAGCGATTGATTGCTTGACAGATTGGACTCGGTCCATGGAGAAGGATCAAGAAGGGTATTTTGGTAATTTCACCAACACCGCCTTGGTGACCTAATGCCAACCCGGCGCAAAGTCGGTGCGGCCAAGAAGTGGATTAGATCAAGAAAAGTGAAGACGGCGCTTTGAGATGCGTGCGCAGGTGACCCGCTTGTATTGGGCCTTAACGGAGCCCATTAGGGTTTGTCTTCTAGAAGCCCTAGGCCTCATATAAATAGGATGGGTGCTGCTCACAGCACCCCAAGGTCTTCATTAGTAAACCCTAGTTTGGTGAATAATTTGCACAAAAATTACCTTTTAGCTCATTAGGGCATGTACAATAGTACATACAGTGTAGTATTCTCTGTATCATCTAGAGAAAACTAAATACAACTCATGCAATAGGTTGTCTCTAAGTTGATCTCACAATTTCTACATACGACATTGATACAATAAAAAAAAGTTGTCTATAAGAGCCTTATAGACCGTGTGTTGTATTTCGGACAACTTCGTTCTCTCTCCTTGTTCAATCTCATCCATATCATTCAAAATCTTACGTGACAATTATTACAGCCGGCTGATGTCCATTGTACATGCATGCCCTTGTATCCAACTCTTGGTTAACTCTACATCCGTGTTTTGTACAACTGAAGACGTCTTTGTTGTTAATGTCGACCCAACATCTATCTATTTGGACCTTATGCTACAATTCCTGCAAAACGTGTAGAAATGTTTTCTATCCGAGAAAATTCATTTGAAGCAATCCTACAATCTAAGAGCATCTCCAATAGTTAGAGATAATCTTGTCTCTAACATATACTACATCATCTTTAGAGACAACATCTCAAATAGATAGTCTCCAGTACACTCTCCAATATTTATATTTTATAATTTTTCTTTGAAACGCGCCTACATGCCAACTAGAGTAGATTAATTTATCATGTCTTGTTTCGCATACACGATAGTCTCTTCAGGAAGAGTAGATCTGTGCTCTCTCTCCTCCTGCTCTCTCCTCCACATAGAATTTCGTTGACGTGTCATAGCAAAGAGACGACAATAAATGTAAGACCTCTTGTAGGATTTTTTTTTGATCGAATTTCTTCTCTCTTTTTTCTTCCATTTTTTTCCCCAAAGAGGCCCCGTAGTTGTTTGGGGCTCATTGATTTTCCATGGAAAGTCCAACTGGAACCTGGCGTTTATACACGGCCCAGTGTGTACAAAGTCCAACCCGACCGTTGCATCCTCGGCTCCTCCTCCACAGCTCAAAATCAAATCGCACACGATTTCCATTCGAACGAACCCTCTCCCCTCCCGACCGTTGCCAATTCTCCCTCCAGAAAAACCCAAACTTCACACCGCTCCTCACTACCCGTCTCCTCCGCCGCCTCCTCTTTCTCTTCCACAAACGCGAGGAAGCAGCAGTGCGCGCGATGGTGTCGAGGACGCCCACGAAGCCGCCGTCGCGGAGGCCCGGCACCGGTAGCCCCACGAAGCCGTCGCCGTCGCCGGTGGCGAGGCGCCGCCCGGCCCTCCGCTGGGGCCGCCGCCGGTCCACCACGAAGCGGCGGGGGAGTCCTCTCAAGTCCCTCGCCGCGGCCCCAGCCGCCGTCGCCGCCTCCTTCGACCGCTCCCTCCGCTCCTGCCGCCGCCGCCTCCTCAAGCTCTTCGCCCGCCTCGCCGTCCTCGGCTCCCCGACCAAGCGCCGCGCCGTCGCCGCTGGGTTCCACCGCCTCCGCTCCTCCTCGCCGCCGCCTCCTCCTCCGTCGACGCAGCCTCCCCGTGCGCAGGCCGTCGCGCTCCCGCCGCCGTCGGAGCCGGGCAAGAAGACGCTGTTCCTGGACCTCGACGAGACGCTCATCCACTCTCAGACCGACCCCATGCCGGCGCGCTACGACTTCACCGTGCGCCCGGTCATCGGCGGCCAGTCGATCACCTTCTACGTCTCCAAGCGCCCGGGCGTCGAGGCCTTCCTCCGCGCCGCGGCGAAGGCCTTCGAGGTCGTCGTCTTCACCGCGGGGCTCGAGGAGTACGCCTCCCTCGTGCTCGACCGCCTCGACCCCGCGGGCGATGTCATCGCGCACCGCCTGTACCGCGGCGCGTGCCGCGACGCCGGCGACGGGAGGCTCGTCAAGGACCTGGAGGCCACCGGCCGCGCGCTGGACCAAGCCGTCATCGTCGACGACAACCCCAATGCCTACTCCCTGCAGCCGGAGAACGCCGTCCCCGTCTCGCCGTTTGTCGACGACGTCAACGACCAGGAGCTGCACAGGGTCATGGGGTTCTTGGACGTCGCCGCTGGGTTCGACGACACCCGGGAGGCCATCAGATACTACAAGGATCTCGTCACGGCGAGCTGAGCCGCCGGCGAGGAGAAGGTGTTGCTACTTCTTGGAGCAGTTTCAGGTTAAAAATTTTCCCTTTATTGTCAGATTGGTGAATTGGTTGGGAATTGAGATTTAGGAGATGGCGGTGTACTGGTGCGAGCATCGATCTTTCAGGATCTTCCTGAATGCAGATTGTGGAAACATATTTATGTAGTTCAAATCAAACTGAAACTGGAATTGTAGAATGCTGAAGATGTTTTCAGATTATGGAATTTCAAGAATTATTTTTGTTTGAGGATGCAACTGGATGTACTAACTTTGTTTTGAGTAACTTCCACTGGGAAGTGGTTTTTTTGGGGTTCATGTCTTGCAGATTTGTTTTTTTGGCAAACTCTTCTCCTGTTTATTCAAATGTCGCAAATTGATAGCTCAACTTTGGTTAATTCCCAGAGTTATACGTAATTAAACTTACAAAGTAGATGGAATTGTTTATAGCAAGTTATTATGTGCAAACAAATTTAGAAGAAAAACCGACAAGTAATAAGTGAGCTAGATGATGCAACTGCTTGAAATTTATTTTGGTTCGTTGTGCTATGTTCTGTCATGGGGGGTTGACTGAGAGCATCTTTAGTGTATTGAACCAATGTCAATTCATAGTGATGCCACGTAAGTATTCTAGGAACTGAGCTTGTTTTTCTAATGTATTGAACCGATTCCTACTAATAACTGGGACCCACATTACATTAAAAAAACCACAAAATAATAATATCATCTCTCAACCGCACTCTCCTATGTAGTTGTTTAATGCTCATATGAGTTGTTTAATACTTTGAATCGATTCCTAAGTAGAGTCTGGTTCCATGTATTTTTTTTTTGTTGGAATCGACCCCTCCAATGTATTGAATTGATTCAATGTCTTCTCTCTTCTCATTTGAACCGGCTAAAACACAACATTGGAGATGGTCTGATAGCTGCCGCTGCCGGTGGAAGGTAGAGGCCCAGGCCGCTCGACCGCCCAAGTACCGTGATAGAGAAAACAAGGAGAAAAGGAAGAGTTTGTAATTCTTGCTGGCTGAATTGATAACAATGCTTAGCCTTCTATAGGGCAGCATATCCCGTGAATATGAGAGATTTTTGTGCACATATGGACATACGCGATCGCAGCCATCCAATCTGAAATCGGCGAGCCAAATCGATGCGGGCGTTCCCACCTTCCCACTTACGGTGCTTTTGCAAAAACCCCCTTGCCACTTTTATCCCCAACCCAATCCGCCCCTCCCCCATCCCAACTCCCCCATCACAACTCCTCCCGTTCAATCTCCCCCAAACAGGAGCTAGGGTTAGGGAGCCGCCGCCTCTGCGACTCCTCCTCCATCTGCGCTGTCACCCCCACCATCCTCCATCGACATGGCGAGCCCCCCTCCCCACAACGCTTCCACTTATCACGCCCTGGGGTGGCCTTCATGCATGCAGGCGGCGTGTCACGACGGCAACCTCCATGTAGGGACACGGTGAGGCAAACCGCCTCCCTCCCAGCATCGCTTGTCCCAAATCACCTCTTGTCTGTGTTACTCCGCCTCTTCCTCCCAGATCAATCGGCTCCACCCGCGAGATCTACCCCCAGCCGCATCCTCCCACCAATGCTACCCCCTGGCCGACTCCTCCCGAGTGCTTTTGTATTTGTAGATGTACTGAATGGAATGAGATTATTGTATAAATTAAGTTGAGTGCTCTTGTGTAATCAGAATTGCCATGATTGGCATTTTTCATGTTTTTTTAGAAGTGTCATGGCTACATTTTCAATACAAAAGCATGATTGATGTGAACTTAGGGGAGCAAGGTTGCTTGTTGGTGCGTTCAAGACAGTGAGAACTTCAGGCCAACAATGGGAGAAATTGTCCAAATTCTAGAAGGATTGGTTGGTATTGAAATATATCTGTATTGTCTGTATGAGCACATAAGCCATCCTGGTGTTCCTATAATCTGAAGTGTTGTCTCAATTCTGTATGAAATATTGTCTCAATGTATTATACAAATCTGAATTTGTAGTATGAAATGTTGTCTCAATGTATTATACAAATCTGAATATGAATTCTTATATAAATGTAAATTGTTGTCTAGATTCACAAGTTCTCACAACTCTAAAATGTTGTATGGATTCACAAATCTCAGATAGTTTGTTCTGTACATTCTGAAATGTTGTATGGATTCACAAATATGAAATCATAGATGTTGAAATCTGAGATGTTGTATGGATTCACAAATATGAAATCTAAAATGTTTTCTTGATTCGCATTGTTGCCTGAATTGTATGGATTCACAAATATGAAATCTAAATTCTTATACAAATTTGAATTGTAGTCTGATTGACAACTTCTCACAACTGTCAGACAGCATATACACAACAATCTAAATTGTGAATCCATTGTTGAACTGTCAGACTGAATTCAAACAACTATGCTATGTATACAAATCTCAATTGTTATAACATGTTAGCTCATTTGAAACAATCTAAACTGTCAGACAGCATATACACAAAAATTCTGAACTTATCTATGGTGAACTTATTTGAAAGTTGAAACCATAGAATTGAAATAAGTGTGTTGTGTATACAAATCTGAATTATTAGCTCATTTGAAACAATCTGAGTTGTCTGATAGCAAATGGATGTACACAGCAATGGAAACAATACAGAATTCAGATAGCTTTTCGGACCACAAGTAGGACAGCATGTACACAGCAGTTAGACACTTCAGATAGCATTTTCACAGCATTTGAGACAACAAATTCATATTTGCACTTGTACAACACATACACAACATTTCAGATACTTCAGACCACATTTCGAACCACAATTTCAGACCACAATTCAAACTACAACTCATACAACAAATGCACAAAGGCCATCTATCGAAATAGCTATCTAAAATTGACACAACATTTGAGACAACAAATTCAGACAATAATTCAGAGCATGTTACAAAACTCAGTGCAAAATGCTACATATTACAGAATTCAGATAGGACAGCATATTACAAATCACAAAGCAGATTACATCAAAATTCAGATCACTCCCTAACTGCAATTGCAAATCACCTGACTTCAGATCACTTGAACTAGTTTGCCTGACCACTGAAAAGACACAAACAATTTGGTTTGCATTGGCCATTTTGGGACCGGGCAAAGCTAGTGGGTGCAAGGAGCTTCCCACTTCTTCCATTTCATCCATGCGGCTGCACATCACAACAAAGATAAACAATCCACAATTCGAGTGCTACACAGTTCATTTCCATTGTGAACTACACAAACCATTACCAAAGAAATCAAAGCTTACATGAGGAACTCTTGGCGATGGAGGGGCGATGTAGGGGCAGGAGGACGACTGAGGAGGCGGCGCGGTAGCACAGCGTAGGGCGAGCAACGCAGGGGCGGTGGCGCAAGGCGACTCACGGGCGGCGACGGGTCCTCAGTGATGGGAGGATTGGGGCTCGGGGAGGAGGGTCGAATGGGGCGAACACGGCGGTGCAGCGCACAGCAGCTGAGGATTGGGGCTTGGGAGGAGGGTCGAATGGAGCGAAGACTCTGCGAAAGCACAAAGAATGGGCAATCTGATGGCGGAGCGACTCAGATGAGAGGAACCCTAGCACAGAAGAGGAGCGATGTGCTATCAGTAGGAAGAACGCAACACTTTGCTCCATGTCCACCAGATATGCTGCCTATATAGGTGGTCTAAGCAATATTTGGAAACAAATACTAATTCCATCTATAAGATATTGGAATCTTAATCAAATCATAACTTTTTATCCTTAAGGGATTGATATATAGTTAAATCATAACTTTTTGATATATAGTTAAATCATAACTTTCTATTCTTAAGAAATTGATATATAATCAAATCATATCTTAACTAATTCGGTTGGTGTCCTTTCCGGGTTCTCCAAGCGCCCCGAGATTGGCTTCTGTAGCACGTCGGGCACTTAGGCTTGCGCCACGCCTCTGGCCCACGCCGCTATAATGTAATACCGATGAATGTTTTTTTAAATAATCTATTTTTTATTCAGAATTACAGAAATAATATCGGTTACTTTTTTTACAAAAATAATCTTTAGTCACCGTACGGTTTGGCAACTCGGGCTAGTCGCCCAACCGCCGCGCGACACATCTCCAAGTTGCTCAATGGAACGGCGATTTAATGGTTTGAGGCATAGTCGCTTGATGGCATGGCTACTTTGACAGAGTCGCCATACGGTCGAGCGAATAGGTCGAAGCTGGACCCAAGTCGGCCAACCGTATGGCGACTTGGGGTGGTTATAAAACTCACGCTACGTTAACAAATACTATTCCAAATGAGCTACCCGAGCCAAGAAGAGAAGAAAGAAAAGAAAGAGAGGAGAAGGAGAGGGAAGAAGAGGAGAGGAAGAAGAGGAGGAGGAGGAAAAATAGGTTCTTCGCTTCGCATCGACGACTAGGACGGTGAGTTTGTAGTATTATTTTGTACAAGTGTATTTTTGAAACCATGGTAGGTTAGCAAGCGACATCATGTGTAGTGACATATTGTTAGCAAATATTTAGAGATATCATGATTAATTAGTAACCATGGTAGGTTAGCGAGCAACATCGTGTGTAGTGACATATTGTTAGCAAATGTTTAGAGATAGCATGATTAATACAATTAGTTTAGAAGTTCGTATGAAGGAAAAATGAGTCGGTGAAAATAAATTTAGTTGTACTATTCCACGTGCTGCGCTAATTGCGTACAGGCTAGATGAATGATAACATGTTATTTTTCTATTATATAAACATGTCGATAACTCGTGCATTCGCAAATGCTAGTTTATAGAATATTAAATATATGTATTTATTTGCACAATAAAGAATTGATAACATTTACTTCATAGTTTTGGTTGGATTAAGGAATCATAGATACATGGTTCCAAACACGTAGGATTCTTAAACATGTGAAAATTTGTTTTTTTCCTGAAAGCTTCACCCATTATAAATATGCATAGTAACAATGATGTTTTAAATATTTCGCAATCCATAGCAGCCAGTACAGGTGTTAACGTAATATAGCCTTTTGTAGAAAAAATTATGTGTTTACCACATGGGTTTGATGAAATTGTATATGTATTACCACTGTGTTCGAGCAAAGTGTTTAGGTGCCACTAAGAACATATCAAATATGATTTATTTGCCATTGGAATATAATTTAAATGCTTAATTAATATGAATGCTTTTAATTTCTTAATTTGCGTGTATGGCTCACGACCACAGTGGTTCAAATCGGCATTTCGATTCTCATTGGACGGTTAGTCGACGCAAGAAGACCGGCGAGCCGTCAGGTGTCAGATCCAGCCAGTGGGGACGACGCGGTTGACTTGGGGGCGGTTCAGACGCGACACCCGACGGGCTTGAGACCGGACCCACGCTGGGTAGAGAGGTTTGTCTGCAAGCTGTGTCACTTTTTTGTATCATATGCTCACTATGTACTTACTTCTTCGTGCTTTGTAGGCTAAGTCGTGCCGGCCTTCTATCTCTCGCGCGGATGGTGGAGACCACCGAAGAGGACGACGGTCTGGTCGACGACGATGGGGAGGTCCAGGCAGGTTCAGAGCGGTCACGACGGCTCCCGTTCGACTGGTGGTGGCCCGAGACGCACACCTTCCATCTCCCTTTCGGGGAGATGGCCCCTACTCTACAAGATGTCGCGATGCTGCTCGGCCTGCCTATCACAGGAGCGCCTGCATTCCCACTAGACGCGGCTGTCGACTAGCGCGACGCCCTGTTGGGCAAGCTTCAGGGGGTTCTTGCGGAGGAGGGCGCGCCTCCGTACATCGACTTCTCGGAGTGACAACGGCATGGCCCGCCCCTGTGGTGGCTTTTGCAGTTCTGGGTACATATACTACCTATTTTCCATGTTTAGCGATGCATTGAGGCCTAGCCATATGACAGGCTTACTAATTATTCGTTTCTGCGTAGGTCGAGCGGATGGTCCCACCGCCCACCGTCGACTAGGTGTCGCGCACCTCGGCGTACTCTTTGTGGCTCTTCGGTACAGTACTATTTACCAGTAGCCACGGTGACTCCGTCGACGCCCGCCTCGTGGGGTACGCGTGGGCCATCGCCGACGGCGAGGAGCTAGAGATCAGTTGGGGATTAGCCATACTTGCCGCGATGTATCATGGCTGTGCGATCGCTTTGAGGACAAAGCCGCATCTATCCTCACAGTTGCCCCTCTCGCTGCACTTGTGGTCCTCATCAAGATGCCAGCGGAAGCACCCGGAGGTCCAGGAGCAACGGTGAACACCACCGAGGTTTTTTCAGTGTCGCGCTTTAGCGGGCCCCAATGATCACACAAAGAATAGTGAAGTCGACCCCCTTGGGATCACGGATCGCCAGGCTCTGAAGGCGTCTTTCAGATATCGTGTTCGACCAGCACCACCCGGCGGCCAGCGGGGGGCGACAGGTGGGTGCGGACCGGGTGTGGGACGTGGCAACGATGGAGGAGGTGCTGCAAGTGGCGTAGCGAGTGGCCAGTAGGGGGTTTACGTATTCTGTGTTTATGTATTGTATTGCGTAGGTATTGTGACATGATTGTCTATGCATTCCCTCTACCATTGTTCTATAACTTGTATTATGTGTTGACGTATTCTCCTTCATAATTACTATGACATGGTTGTCGAATTTTTTATTAGTTTCGAATCGTTCATGACCTAGTCGCTGAAGCGTTCGACGACGTGGCAAGAAATAGTGGCCCACTGCTACCCCAAGTCATGCAACGATTGAGCGACTAGTCCACGTGTCACTCAACTGTTGGGCCTACAAGTCGTCCAACATTTGGGCGACTAGTCCACATGTCGCTCAACCATTGGGCCAGTACTTGTTGCCAAGTCGTCAAATTGTTCAGCGACTATCAACCGTAGGGCCAGTATTACTGCCAAGTCATGCAACGGTTGAGTGACTAGTTCACGTATCGCTCAACCATTGGGCTAGTACTTCCTGCCAAGTCATCCAACGGTTCAGCAATTATCAACCGTTGGGCTAGTACTTACTGCCAAGTCGTCCAACGGTTCAGCGACTAGTCCACGTGTCGCTCAACCCTTGGGCCAGCACTTGCTGCCAGGTTGTCCAACGGTTGAGCGACTACACGGTCATATA
Source organism: Phyllostachys edulis (assembly GCA_036346405.1). Taxonomy (NCBI): domain Eukaryota; kingdom Viridiplantae; phylum Streptophyta; class Magnoliopsida; order Poales; family Poaceae; genus Phyllostachys; species Phyllostachys edulis. Next base: position 72,709,438 of record CM070561.1, read on the forward strand.
GAAAGCCAGCCCAGGTCCCGTCATGGTTTCTTTCACCATTTCTCTCGACAGACAACCATAGTAGATCGGAAGAGGAGAAAAGGGGGAGAAGGTAGGGAGAGGGAAAAGCAGAGGAGCTCGAGAGAGGGAGACAACAGGAGGAGAGGAGCTTAGGAGAGGTACACAAGGGGAGGAGCAGAGCTCGAGATGTGAAAGAGAAAGATGAACGAAGCTCGTTGATACGAAGAGAAGGTCTACGCGTGAAGGTAATAATCTTGTTTGGTCTTGTTCTCGACCGAATGTAGGCGACGTGTAGCTACTTGTTTGTTTAGCACTTATATGGGGAATGTATGTCGAGAAATCACTGGTTGCAATTTTTGTAATATTTGTAGTGATAAATCAGTAATGTCGGAGCCCACAAGATTGAAAGTGCATTACGGTGTTGGTACGGTTCGTAAAGGTCCGTACGGTGTTGACCTAAGTGATTTTCGGCAAGTCACTTTGGTACACCCAGACCTCGAGAATGCCCGAATCATAGATGTCCTACACTGGCTCACCAGAAGCTTCTCCTTTGACCCCAAGGTGTGGAGTGTCGTTGTACAAGGGGTTTGGAGTCGGTCTTCCACGCACATTCGGTGGGAGTTGAGCAGAGTGATGTGCACAGTTGCATGGAAGGGATTTCTAGAAGGTTGTAGGCGTCGTGGCTATGAGTGTGTGCTACACGTCCAGCCATGTCCGAAGGAAGTCCTCGGAGGCCCTTCAGATGGCTATCGTCGGGTTGGTGGGAGCAGCTCGGACACGGAGCGCGTGGTTCATGAAGAAGACATAGTGGCTGATGTTGCGGAGGCAGAAGAGGATGAGGTGGCCAATGTTGAGGACGCAGAAGAGGACGAGGTGGCCAATGTTGCGGAGGCAGAAGAGGAGGCTGAGGCAGAAGAGGAATATCGTGCACCGCACGCTCAGGCTAGTGCACAGGCAGATGCAGGGGAGCATGTCGACAGCATAGTACGTCAGATGGAGATTGATGACTTGACAAATGAAAGTGCGGAGGAAGCTTTAGAAGAGGATGTTGATGACTCTTCCGAGGAGGACGAAGGTCCCATCCCGCAGGGATGGAATAGGGTGGACGTTGAGGGTCTTGTTGTGCACGACGAGCATGAATCACTGTGGGAGTACCATGGGACGAGGTTTGGCTTCGTGCAATGTTTGCTGACAAGGGATCACTGTAGGATGCCATTAAGTTGTGGGCCTTGTCCATGCAACGGTCGTTTAGTGTCTTGAAATCCACCAGAGCAAGACACCGTGGTATCTGAAAGCAGTCGGTGTCCTTGGCGTGTGCACGTAAGGAGACCCAAGTACGAGACTCACTAGATTGTCTCGAAGGTGGAGGCGCCCTCTTGCTTGCTCAGTAGTGTTTTGCCGAGGCATCGTAACCTGACATCCACCTTCATAGCCAATGTGATGTACGGAGAGATAGTGAAGAAGATGGACCTGGAGGCCAAGCACATCAAGGTGGCCATCGAGCAGAAATTGAAGTACAAGATTAGCTACGCGAAGGTATGGCGTGCTAAGCAGAATGCTTTGGAAAGGAGGTTTGGTTCTTTCGAGGCGTCTTACGACAACCTTCCTCGTATGCTCCAGGTGCTACAGGACAGGAACCCGGGCACATACATTGCTGTGAAGGACCAGCCATCCAAAAGACCGCCGCTAGGTTTTATGGTATTGCAAAGGACCTTCTTAGCATTTGGTCTCTGCATTAATGCATTCAAACACATGTTGCTCGTGATCTTAGTGGACGAGACGTTTCTAACTGGGAAATACAAGGGCATGATCCTAACAGCAATTGGCGTTGATGGCAACAATCAGATTCTGCCCTTAGCCATCGCTTTTGTCGAAAGTGAGAATTTCGACAACTGGTTGTGGTTCCTTCGACATCTGAAGGTGGGAGTAGTTGGGACACATCCTGATGTCTGCATAATCCATGATCGCCACCCCAGGATGATGAAGGTCATCCAACAACTTCAGCAAGACCCCATGAGCCGTTCCCTAGCCAAACCTAAGGAACAAATGGTGCATTAGCCATCTGGGGGCCAACTTCTTCAAACAGTTCAGGCAGCAACCATTGATGAAGTTATTCAAGAGGCTTGGTATGCAGAATCAGCAGCATAAATTTGATGCATTGTGGGAGATGTTGGATGAGCACACCAAGAAGCATGTCGTCGAGAGGAACAAGCGTCCCCTCATTCTTGGGGCAGCACAGCCCGAGCGCATCACACCACTACGGGAGCTCGACCCTCCCCATTTGACGCGGAGGACCTCGAGGGACATCGAGTGTTTCTCTCATTGGATTGAGGCCGAGCCATTGGAGAAGTGGTCCTTGTTGCACGACATAGATGGTGCAAGGTATGGCATAATGACCACTAACCTTGCAGAGGTGTACAACTGGGTTATTAGGGGCCTTTGTTCTCTGCCTCTTGTCACCATCGTCGAAGGCATTCTGCATGGTACAATCGGATATTTCAGGAAAGGCATGCAAATGCGGCACTTTATGCAGCCAACCCACAGACACCGTACTGCTCAAAGATTATAGCATACATGCAGGCCAAGACCAAGAAAGCTCAGTCACACACGGTCTTCGTAATGGGCAATACGGAGCATCGATTCGACGTGATCCTTCGAGACAGAGCCGGATTTGGGACAGCTCGGTCTCTTGTTACCCATGAGGTATGCCTTGGAGACCATGTGAATGAACCTAGCTACACATGTAATAAGCTAAAGCTCCTTCACAAGCCGTGCTCTCATGTTCTTGCCGTGTGTGGGTCCATCTGCATGGACCCATCGAACTTCATATCGGAGTACTTCATGAAGGAGAGGGTGCAGCAGGTGTGGTGCGACGAGCTAAGAGGCTTCAGGGTTGTGGGTAACTTCGCCACGTTGGATACTGCAAATAGGATTTGGATTCCTGATCTAGACCTGTTAAAAGGGGGGAAGAGTCGTTGGCAGAGTCATCGCATTAGGAACGATATGGACGAAGGGGAAGCTGGAGCGGCGGGTAGATGTTGCAACTGCTGCCGCCAGGAAGGCCACACTATGAGAACTTGCAAGGCGCCTGCCGACACGTAGGAACACCAGTATAAAGTAACTTGTATTAGAACTGCTAGTATGTTCAATGCATATCGACACCTATAGCTTAATGCATGCGACACATCGATGCAACAGTTAACTCGATAAAAGACAACCGCAATGACACGTTCACCATTTAGTTACATGCTTTACGAGATTGAACATAGTTGCGTACAGAAGGGGAGACCACCGAGGTACAAGTTTCTCCGCCTGTGCCTAATAGTAGAAGGTGCCTCGCACAACCCACATAGAGTGTTGTATAGGCGCCTCGGGCGTGGTGGCCGTCCATGTGGTCGTGTCTCCAGTGGCATGCACATATGCGGACCATGTCGTTGCGCCGTTCACGCTGCGTTTCGTCAATCAATCGCCAGATAATCGGAACGTCCGGCGTGTTATGGGCGGCACGACCATGAGGCGGTTGTACCGATTGGTAAATGGCGGTTGAAGAATTCCGAGAAGTTGTTTTTCGAGTTCCGGTCTTCATTGAAATCGAACGACCGCAGTATTGAGCCAGACGACCGGAGTCGGTTGATCCGTAGTAACATGGCGTTGTCTGCGATTGTATTGTGAGGTTCGGCCATTTTGGTGTTTTGAGTTTTGAAATAGGTCATATCCAAGTGTGTTCGTGCATATGTGTTGCATATTGCATGTTTGAGCTAACGTTAGGTCAAGTTGTGAAGAACTTGTTCCGGTTTCAGTGTTTCTTATCCGTGTGGTGCAGGGGCGTCGAGCGAGTCGTGGCGAGACACGGTGGATCTGGACTAAGCGCAGTGGCGCCGAGGTCGAAGCGGTCGGGATGTGTCGAAGACGACGTGGACTCGAGGTGGTTGCGGCGGCTTGAGAGACAAGGAGCGCGAAGCTTCGGGAAAGGTGTAGAAGGCGAATCGGGAAGTCGCAAGGCTGCATAAGCGGGCTCTCGTTGGACATAGCGGGCGTGGGGTGAGAGACCGTTAGCGAGCTCTAAAAGGAGAGGAGGGCTGCATGCCCTCCTGGAGCACTTGGGTGGAATTAGGGTTTTAGAGTCAAAGAGGCTTTGTGAGGTTGTTTCTCTTTTGCTCTTTAGTTGTTGAGAGGAGGTGTAGGCGAGTAGTGCTCCTGCTTGTCCCTTCTTGGTTTTGTGTTCATCTCCCTCAAGAATGGATGAGTGTTTGTTCTTGAGTTGTGAGAGTGAGGAGATGGATTGAGCTTACATGTAATCATCCCTCTGGTTCTAATGTCCATGCGTATGGGGATGTATCTATGTGTTTTAAGCTTTTGATTCAATGAATGAAATCTGAAGTTTGTCTCTCGAACTCTTGTTACATTCTTCGTGACTCCCATTTGATGATTTCTTGATTTTGTGAGTCTCTTGTTGTTTCTTGTTGGGAAGCCTCAAAACGAGTTGTTCTATGATGGGTTAGTGCCACAAGATCATTTGATCGATTTCAGAAGAGCAAACTTGGTTTAAATCTAAGATTTCAGTTTTGGGTTGTCTCATTCTTCGTTCTTCCGTTTTGGTTGATTCTGAGATTTTGTGGATGGATCTACTCAATCGTTTCTTGGAATAGGTTCCTAACATCCTTAGGAAGGTGTGTTCCAAATTTGGTCAAGTTTGGCGCGTAGATCAAAAGTTACGTTGATTTTCGTTTTGAAACCCGAGCGGTTTTTGCTCGTTCAGGACAATCGGATGAACAAGACTTAACACTTCGCGGTTGTCTGCATCTAGCGGTACAACCGCCGCTTACTCGGTTGTGTGGAATTTGCGGTACAACCGCCATTTGCTGTGGTTGTACCGATTGTCCCGATTTGTTCGGCTCTTCCTCGTTTTTGTTTGTTTGAGCTTTTGGCTAGGGTTCACAAGAAGAAGATGTGGGATCATAGGAACTTCCTATGTTCACGACCTCCTCGTTGCCCCTCTCGCGCTGCATCTGTTGGTAGAGGTCATCATTTTGCTCATTAAGATTGTCAATCCGCGCCTCCAACTCAAAGATTCGGTCCCACAATGTATCCACGTACATCACAATATGTCGTTCATGGGAAGGATCGATCTAGCGGACAAAGGCGCATTTCGCCATCTGTTGCAAGGGATGGTTAGCATGAAGGCTATATTAGCAGTAACATGAAGCAAACTATTTGCTAATTGTACCCAAGAGTGTGGGCATCGGAAGAAACATCGTCCGCCATCAAAAGGGCCGTCTATGACCTGCACGACAGCGATCCTCCCTGTGTCCGCATTTCGGCCATACCGGTTGAGCACGCTTGTTCGACATCAACTGGTAATTAGGGTTGAAGTCCTCCCTCCTTTCTAGGAGAAGGTCTTGCTTCGGCGACCTCGTTGGACTAGTCTCTCGGCGTCTGCCATGGTATGTTAATGTAGGACGGAGAAGGTTCTTCTTCCTACGGTTTCAAAGGTCGAGTGCTCCTACTTTCGGAGCGTGGGCCGTGCATTTTATAGCCCGCGGGGGGAGGCTAACAAAGCAGGTAATGTGTTACCTTGAAGATGACAAGACCAGACGGGGCTGGCTGCTTTGCGCAGAGACAAGACCAAACGGGGCAGCTTTGCGCAGTGACAAGACCAAACGGGACAGCTTTGCACAGTGACAAGACCAAACGGGGTAGCTTTGCACAGTGACAAGACCAAACGGGGCAGCTTTACGCAGTGACAAGACCACACGGGGTAGCTTTACACAGTGACAAGACCAAAGGAGACAGCTTTGCGCAGTGACAAGACCAAAGGAGACAGCCTTATGCAGTGACAAGACTAGACGGTGCAGCTTTGTGCAGTAACAAGACCAGACGGGCCAGCTTTGCGCATTGACAAGACCAGACGGGTTAGCTTTTGCGCGATGATAAGACCAGACGGGCAGCTTTGCGCGATAACAAGACCACACCTGGGCGGCTTTGCACAAAGGACAAGACCAAAGGAGATAGCTTTGGCGCAAGGACAAGACTAGATGGGACAAACTTTGCAAAGGACAAGACCAGACGGGCGACTTTTATTGTGAGGACAAGACCAAAAGACATCACTCCATGCCAACCATGTGGCTTATAAAAGGGGGTGGAAGAGATTTGAGAGAGAACAATACACAACCAAACCCAATACTACAACACCCGAGCTTCCGCTCCACGCCTCACAGGCTACTATACTAGAGCTTCCTTCACCACGCCGGGATGGACGACAGGCAGAGGCAATGGGACCGGATCCGCAAACTAGCAAGGGCTGCTGGGGAGCGGGAGGACCGAGCAAGTGCTGCTGCGGCCTAGGTCGAACAAGAGACGCGTGCCTACATGTCACGACCCGGCCCAGGGCACACCTGGGAGGTCCCTCATGACCTCCTGGGAGGTCCTTAAAGGACTTCCTAGGACATCCCGAGAGGGCATCCCGAATGGACCTCCAGACCTCCCGAGAGGTCCGAGAGAACCACTCGGAGGTCTGGGGTCCCGACCCTGAGGAGGTCGTTGGACCTCAGACCTCCTCAAACTTCACGCGCTACTCGGGAGGTCCGAAGGAGCCAACCCGAGGAGGTCGTGAGGCTTGAGAATGAGCTCGAAATCCATCATTGCGATCTAAACCGCCCCAAGGATCATCGACCAGTTCTCACAAACAAACAAGTGACAAAGAAACATCCATACAACTTTATTAACAAAGAAAAGGAGGTTTGATTACAAGGGTTGCTTACAAACTCCAAAGAACAGAGAGCACACAAACGCAATGAAAACCAAAGACATGGTCCACCCATTACACCACGGTGGTCGGAGGGCGGCGGCCTAATTGAGTTGATCATCTTCATCATCATAGAATCTTCATCTGCTCAATTCATGAATCAAGCAAGAGTGAGCACAACAATCATGCTCGCAAGTTACACCCACAATTAATGTAATGACATGCATAGGGATATATCAAAGGACAACATATTATAGTTGATTTGCATAAAGCCAATTTTATTTCAAATACAAGTATTAAGTTTCAAGGCAGGTTACAATAGATAAAATTCATTTTTGTAAATCTATTTTCAGTTGGATAGCATTCATCATTGAAATAGTGAAGGATACCCTCCTGCACATGGCTTCTCGCCCAAAACCCGATTTGGTTAAACCACCAAAACCAATTTCAATATTTCTTTTGAAAACCAAAACCAAGAGCTAACTTTGAGTGACATTGCCAGCATGTCCATGACCGTGGACACGGCTATTCGAATAGATTTACACTCTGCAGAGGTTGCACACTTTACCCACATGACATGAATTCTCTAGTTTGCTTGGCATCCGCTGATACCACCTCACACTTCCTTTGGTGAGAGGTCTAGAGCACATGACAAGGCCTTTACAATGCATTGCTCCATCATGATCCACCCACATTAAGGTTTCGCAGTCCCCCTTTGGATACAAACCCACGGGTTAATGGGGTGCCCCTCTTATGCCAGTGGGACTACAACTAGTCATAACATGACAAACCCACCGTGTTCATGCAGGCAAACTACTGAGAGCTTTGCAAATTAATTAGCTGTGTCCCACGCCCCACACCGAGACATGTGGTTGCACAATTTTGGCATAGCCCATTATAGGCTTAGCAAGTGGTGTCTCAAAGATCGGTCCTTAACCGACTTGGGCGACAAACCTCAACCACGGGTGTCGGATCACACGACCCCGTGCATAGACATGCACCAACCAAACAACCAAATTTCGCCCAAGTCAAAACCATTTTTCATTTACTTTGCTTTACAATTCCCCATGGCACACCAATGCCAAGGCCGAGTAAAACATCCATGACACACCAATGTCATGGCCGAAATCTCCATAGCACACCAATGCCACGGCTCAAATTATTTGATTAATTGATATTTTTGGTCAAAACTCCCCAAATCAAGATTTTGGTCTAAGCATTACTAAGCATTTCATTTTTCAAAGCTACGGGTCCTCACTATTGCAAGAACCAGGTTTTATCTAGGGTGACAATGAGGTTGATTCAACATGGATAGAGGTCATACCAAGCAGTAGGCATAACTACAAATTTAAAGGTAGGCATTGAAATATCTTAGTGAATTAAGCATGCATACAACTTTGAAAACAATATAAGTAATTTAAAGTATTGGGTGCAACATGATCAAGAGTGTAACTTGCCTTGCTCAAAGTCTTGAGCTGCTCCCTCTCCCTCATCGAACTCTGCTCTCAATGGTCTTGACAATCTACACGTGAAAACCAAATAACTCAAACAGAGTTCAACAAGATCCAAAGAACTTCAAATAAACTTAAAGACAAAACCAACAGAGAGGTTGGAAGGTCAAGAGGAGGTCCAATGAGCTTGTTGGAGGAGGTCCTGGGACTCAAGAGAGAATGCCCAAGAACCGGGTGGAGGAGGTCTAAGGTATGCTCGGTTGAGACAGAGAGGAGAAATGGAGAAGAAAGTGATAAAGGAGGGCTTCCCAAACTATATATAGTGGAGGCCAATGCACATGACCCAGGATAGGGTCAACAGGAGTTGGTAAATAGGACAATGGGCGTAGGCAAGGAATGTGACAATCGGTATGACATGAGTACTGCAAAGGTAGGAGCATTTAATGTGATATAATATGCATTAAATGCTGTGGAGACTTCCTTGCCTAAGGACTCAGTCAAAGGTAAAGAAAACTAGGTGTGTGACTGGCCAGTGGGGTAGCCAAGACCCGCAGAGGAGGTCCCGCAATAGCCTTGAGGAGATCTTGCAGTGAACAAGAGTAGATCCTCACCCACCGGGGAGGTCCTGACGGTTGGATCTCCAAAGGGGAGGTCCAAACGGTCAAGATTAAGCGCACCAGAGGAGGTCCGCAAGAGCTGGGAGGAGGTTCTCACCCGCAAGGGAGGTCTAGAACCGTAGGATCAAATCCAGGGGAGGTCTGAACGGTTAGGATTTCCAATGGGAGGTCCTAACGATCGGATCTGCCAAAGAGGGAGGTCTGGACGGCCATCTCCAAGGGGGAGGTCTTAACGGTCCAGATCTACAAGGAGGAGGTCTGGACGGTTAAGATCTCCAAGGGGGAGGTCTTAACGGTCCAGATCTACAAGGAGGAGGTCCGACTGTTAAGATCTCCAAGGTTAACGGTCTCTACAAGGAGGAGGTCTGGACGGTTAAGATCTACAAGGAGGAGGTCTGGACGGTTAAGATCTCCAAATGGGAGGTCTTAACGGTCCAGATCTACAAGGAGGAGGTCGGGACCGTTGGATTTCGATCGGATCGCCCAGGATGATCTAAGGCTTAAGGAGGGTGGGACGTTCGGACCATTAGAGCTAGCGCAGGATCTCAGCCTTAGAACTAAATCGGATGGTCCAAAATGGTCGGGATGTTCGGACCGTCCCCGACATCACAACAAATCGGACCGCCCAACGAAGATCTAAGGGCTCGGAGGAGGTGGGACATTCGGACCATCCAACGCCTCACCAGATCAAACCGCCCAATGCAAATCGGATGACTCACATTTGATAGAGATGGAAATAGATAGGGAGGAGATCCTGGAGGGCCCGGGAGGTCCTGGGGAGGTCCAATAAAGGGAAGGGGAGGTCCTAGAGGACACGGAGAGGTCCTGAAGGACACAGAGAGGTTCAATAAAGGTAAGGGGAGGTCCGAAGAAGCGGTAGTACCGCATGGTGCGGGTGGTACTACCGGGTTGGTACTGAAGGGAACCTCCAGAGAAGGTTTCAAGGTTACAAGCAACAAATGAAGTCCAACATTTGGGAGGTCTGGACCCAAGGAGGTCTGGACCAGGGGAGGACATCACAAAGGAGGTCCGAACCTTTGGATCCAACGAAGGAGAGGTCTGGGCCATTAGATCTCAGACGAAGAGAGGTCTAGACCAGAGATGGGTAAAAGATGGACAGAGAAGGGAAGACCATCAAAACTCCAATAACTCAGCAAACCAACAAGGAACTTTAGTTGTAGTTTGAGTTAGTCGACTTAAATCCATTATGAAATTTCAGGTTAAGCTTTGAATTCTCATCAAAACAAAATGGTTCTTTTTTTTTTGAAAATTTTAAAAAGGTTCTGAAGATCAGGGTGTCACACTACATGACATCTCTTCGTAATGAAGCCCCCCGTAGCAGCAACCCTATGTCGAACGTTCCAACCGAGCGTTCGCCGCAACACCCGCCCGAGGGGGAGACACCGCCCTCTGTTGGTGCAGGGACAGATGCAAGTTCTTCAAGTCCAAGCACCCGCTCAGCCTTGGCATGCGTTACTGAGGTTATGCGAACTACTCCAGTGACTATCCCGACCGACGTCGGGACACTAGCAGCTATCGGTAGTTGGTAAGGACCAGTTACAGTGTGTTCTCGTACTATTTCTCTTTCAAAGTACGCACTAACAACCTCTCCCATCTACCTGTAGTCCACGGATCCGCTATGTGGCTACCGCAAGTGGATCGACCACGAGATCCACCCACAAGACCAGTGGTCTCTCGACATGGACGAGTGGCATGACCAAAGAGACCGCAAGACCCTAGAGGAGTGACGCTGCAATGATGAGCACAACGAGCGTATACGTCGGGAGACGCAAGCTCATGTCGAGGCGTGCAGGCGTAGGGAGCACAAGGCTCGCGAGAGGGAGTGCGAGAGAAAGAGGGAAATTGCGGCCAAGGCCAAAGAGGCCAGCGAGGAGTTCAACGCCGAGCTAGCAAGGAAGGGAAAATGGCACCGGTCCACGCAGTAGGTCGAACCATTCTGTACTAGTCCTCCGTCGAAGGTCGAATCTATTTCCATTCCAAAAGGCGCATATGTATCGTAGGAGTACTTCGGTTTGTTGCATCATGTGTGATGTTGTTTATTATGCGCGTAACCAAACCCTATGCGCCGTGTTATTCCCAGCTTCGTTATAAAGTCTAATTTAATTCGCAACATCAAATCTCCTCGTCTTTTCACATTCCATTCTTCCGTGTTATTCCCAGTATCATTATAAAGACATCCAACAACATGTATCACTTCTGGGCAAGGTCTAAAAATATTAATTGTGAAGGATATATACTATTTGAAGTGTCAAAGGTTATCAATCCATAAAAGCTTTTACCATATATATATATATATATATATATATATATATATATATATATATATATATATATATATATATATATATATATATATATATATATATATATATATATATATATATATATATATATGCTCAATTAAAAGGATGATCTTATATATGGTTCATATATAGATTCTCTACTTTTATGTTATGGATAGTTCGAGAGGGATTAACTTTCAATAATTTGTAAAAAATGATTACAGAATAAAAAAAATTGGTGCCTCCACCAATTGTCAGCCCCATGTTAATCCCTCGCCGCATCGTAATATCACTTACCTTTCTACTTACAACTCATTACTATCTTAATGGTCCTCACAAAATTCTCTGTAAATTAAGCGACTACAACAATATACGATTTATCACAAAGTGTTATTACGAGTCCGACAAATTTCGTACCCTTAATATTCTACAAAAATAACAATCAGATCAACCAACGTTGTCACCATACTTTTAACTTTTTTAAAAAAAAATAACATCATACAATACAATTCGCTAAATGTAATACCTAAGAAATGTAATATCTATTTTAACACAATTGTTCCAATTAGATTTGCATAATAGGAGGCCTATAAGCTAAAATCGCCAAATGGTTGGGCGACTTGATCTAAGTCGCCCAACCACTGCGCGACTTAGTCAACTCGCTCTACAAATGGGCAATTTCAACACATGTCGCACACCAGTTTGGCGACTAAGTCCAGCGACACTAAAGTCGTCGTTCCATTGAGCGACTTGGATATGTGTCGCACGGTGGTTGGACGACTAGCCCAAGTTGCCCAACCGTACGGTGACTAGAGATTATTTTTGTAAAAATAATAACCAGTATTATTTCTATAATTTCGAATAAAAAATAGATTATTTAAAAAAAATCTAATGCCGACCGTGACATTCTAAGGAACTAGGAACTTGCTCCATGTGGTCAAGTTGCGCAGACCATGCGCACTATGTAGTCCTACGTCACCAATATCCTTGAAAGAAAACAAAAATCCCAATGAGCTAAGCAGAACTGCTTTTAACTTCTTCTTTGTAGGATTTATTTATGCATACGGCATAACATTCTGAAAGAAATGCGTAGAATGTCAAGACATTTCAGCTTAGTTGCACAGATAACAAAATTACTGCAGAATGGATCGATCTGAAAGCGACTAGCTCCCATAAAAAGAATCAAAAGTGATTAGTGCGAGCATTCCGTGTACTCCAAACCCTTCTTCCATTATATTGCCCGAATCAAATAGGATCAGGAACGTTGCGATCCTTCCTTCTAAAAAGAAGAAAAAGGTATTTGTTTTGTGTGAGTTGAGGCCTATTAGGCCATTACAATGGGTCAAGGACTTTGATTTTGATACCATATCAAAATAGACAAATACCAAAGGACAAAACAGTGCACCTTTTATTATTGGAGAAATTGGCTACAGGGCACTGCACATTCGCATCATTTGCCAACGGACATCCAAAAATCATGCTGCAGCCAGAAGACATCGCAAAAACGTGTAATTTGGCTGTTAGACACTCCTCTCATTAAAATAATATATCCGAGTGATTAGGAGAGAGAAACTTTGTAAAATGTCCTCAATGCCCCACACCTCCCTCTAGCTGACAGCCGGGCCCCACATGGCAGCACCTCCCTTCCACGCAATGCCGTTCGGTTGCACAAGCCACTGAGCGCCACCTCGTCTCTCCGCTGCTCCGATGAGCTCCGCTGCCGACCGACCGCATCACGCCGTGCCACATGACTCTGCGAGCAAAAGCCCCCAAGAAAAGTTTCAGAGATGAAGCTACAGGACAGACAGGGCGGCTTTGCCATGGCTTGGGGCGGCACATGTCGCCGGCGGTTGAGTGGCGGGGAGGTGAAAGCGATTAGCAAAATGGATTGCCCGAGGTCTACTGGAGCTAGGGGAGGCGGATTTAGGGCTTGGGCTGCGCTGAGGCGACGCGAACAAGGCGAGCGGCGGCCGGCCGTGGAGAAGAAATGGTGCGGCGGCGCTCGGGTGAAATTGCGACCAAGGTGGAGGGAGCATGAGCATAAGGTGGGTCTAAGGAACTCACCGGAGTGGTCGGCTTCGACGGAAAGGCGCCGAGGCAGGCCAATGGCGATGACCATGGGTGGCGCGGCGGAGGTCCTCGCGGTAGGGGGTCCTGGAGAGAAGATAGCACAAGTGAGTAATCGAGGAAGATAGAGGGGGTCTACTACATGCTCAAGGAGAAAGGAATCGGAAGGGGAGGCGTCGGAGAAGAAGTAGCAAATGCTGGCGGCGGTGGGCGGCCGAACCGAGAAGAACATGAGCGCTGCCTGGCGCCACAGCTTGATGGATCCTGCAATTGGTCGAGGATTATCTCCTGGTGATGGATGGCGCACCGTGACGCATACGGCGGGGAGAGGGGGGTTGTCGGACAGCTGGACGATGGGCGCGGAGCTTGGTGACTGAGCGGCGGCTTGGCTTGAGCTCCTCAGGCTACACCGTGGCTTTTGTGGAGAAGAGGAAAGGGAATGAGAGCGGCGGCAGGGAGCAGAGGGAGCTGCGGTTGGCCTTCTTATGGAGATGGGGCGGAGCGCGGCGTGGAGAGGAAGAAGGCGCTAGAGGCAGCGGCGTCGTGAGGCAGAGAGAGAGAGAGAGAGAGAGTGAAGTGAAGAGAAGAGGAAGGGTAAAAGAGACATTTCACATGCTTTCTCTCACCTCTTTCACTCAAAAATAATATAATAATCGTCTTAGTGTCTAACAGCCAAATTACACGTTTTTGCGATGTCTTCTAGCTGCAGCACGATTTTTAGATGTCCGTTGACAAAGGAGGCTAATGTGCAGTGCCTGTAGCCAATTTCCCCTTTATTATTTCCCTTTTCCATGAAGCTAGGAGCATCCTGAATGCCGTGACCATCCTGGTAAGGTATACACGGAACTACTCTACTTTATGTGCAATTTGTCAATTCATTGGTAAGATGATCTTATCGAGACAGGTCAATATCACAGCGAGACACACCTAATGATTAACGTGATACAGATAATGGTTTAGTAACTTTAGGTAATCGGTTTCGGATTTGACCAGCTCCCCACCCAACTCTCGTGACTCATTTCCCACCACCCACACACAACACTCCGCAGAATGGGCCACCCATCCTTCCTCCGTCGGCTTGGCCGCCTTCTTAGCCTCCTCCTCGGTCGCCCGGCAGGGCAGGCCCCTGTGCCGCCCTTTCTCACTAGCCACTCTTAGCAGCCTCCTCTCCGTGCCTAGTCCACCGGCGATGGCCTCCTCTTCCTCAGACCTAGACTTCCGGGCGACGGTTCTGAGAAAGTGCTCCGAGAAGGAACGCAGGTGGATTGGGTCTTCTCTCTCGATCCGACTCGGTGGAGTCTCTGCCATGGGTCCGCAGAAGGTCGCTTAGCCCGAGGCCGTCCGCTACTGGGGAATCGGTCTCTGTGTCAGTTGTGTCTCCAAAGCTACCATCGGCGCCTCTCGTTGAAGCTCGAGGTAAAGCGGCTCTAGTCCTCGACGGTGGGCTGTCTAGGGACGATGTCCTGGTCGCTTCGGTTCCGCTCAAGTTGCTTTCAAGCAGCCGGGATCGTCTCGCACGAGGTTCGGGCGACACTCTCGGCGCCGCAAGCCTCAACCACGCCGCCGGGGCTCTCGTCGCGCCGGTGCCTCGTGATCTCATTGGCTGGTGTTTCAACTGTTTTGCTTCCGATCACATGGCGGCGGGGTGCAGAAACCCCACTCGTTGTTTTCGTTGCATGGGCGTGGGACATTCATCCGCTCATTGCAAGAGACCGCTTAGCCCCATTCTCCCCGCCCCAAGGCAACGGATTCCAAATACGACCTTCGGAGAAATCGCAGAGCGCAGTGCCTCGCCTCCTCGTTGCCGGCTTCATTCCGGAAGGTCGCCTTCCTACTGGCGTCGCTGCTTGGCGGAGGATCACTCCAATCCCTGCATCCAAAGTCCTTCTTCTCCGGGGGGGTAGGGGCCTCCCGCCTCAGTTCTTTGGTGATGCGGATGATGAATTTCCTCCTGGGAATCCTCTCCACCGCCCGGAGAATGAAGTTTGCGTTGTTCCTCTCTCTCCAGCAATGCGAGACATGGAGCTGTGCCTCGAGCGAGCTCTCATCATATGCGTGGGAGGAACAAGGCCGTTAGTCTCTCCCCAAGAGGTCGTGTTGGCATTCAAGGAAGAAAGGGGCCTCCATCCTAATTGTTTCTCCGTGCATCCCTACTTCCCGGAAGACTTTTTGGTGGTTTTCGATAGCCATGCTAGCAGAGAGCGCGCTCTCCGTGGTGGCACCATCAAGACGACTTTGCCTCCTCCTTCACAGATCCTTGGTCGCGGTTGTCTCGTGCCATCAAGATTCCTATGCGCTCTCGCTGCCTTGAGCTTGAAGGCTCGCCGATTCACGCCTGGAGCGTGGTCGCCGCGTCGGCCATCCTCTCCTCTTCTTGCTGGATCGAATCCTTCGATGAGGCTTCGACGTCGCGTGCTGACCTTTCGGCATTTCGTATGACTACTTGGTCGCCCAATCCTTCTTCCATTCCCAAGGAGAAAATGGTGTTCATCGCCGAGCCGGAGCTGCGTCCAGATGGCTCCATCATTGACCACGGGGATCAAGTGTTTTTGAAGCCTTCTCGCTCTAGGGAGTTGCGCGAGGCTCTCCGCTACAATGTAATCATTCACATCCATGCAGTGGAGAATTTCTCCTCGGCAGCCGGGCGTGTTCTTCCTTTTGCTCTGTCGAGTGATGATTCCGGTTTTGGCGGACTCCCTGATTCGGACTCTGGTGAGTCAGGGCCTCGCCGTCATTCTTTCATCACGAGGGTAGGGGTTGTCGATGGATCCTCCCGGCTCGCCGGAGGTCGGGGAGAAGGTGTCTCTGGTCGGGGGAGACAAGGGAGGTCACACGTGACTTCCTAGAGACTTCCACCATTGCCCTGCAATGGGTCCCTTCACGGCAGGGCGCAGGGGTTCTACCACGCCACAACAAGAAGGGGTCTCGTGGAACAGCCTAGGCTTTTCTCCTTGCAAGGTCAGCTCTAAGGGTTTCAACCCTAGCTGCAGCTTTTGCTTGGTTTTGGGTGCCGAACGGTGCAATTTTGGGACGCAGGAGGGAAAGCTACGTTCAATTGCGTACCGCTGGCTATTCGGGCCCCATCGCTGCCGCATCGCCGCGATGGGACTTTTGTATGGCTCAGCAGTCCAGCTTTTACCCTCTGCGTGCTTTGATGCTCCCGTGAGCGGGTCTGAAGGATTGCCAGCACCTCCAACCGGCCTTTCCAAGGCGTCCCCGAGCCTTCCTCTTTGCGATCCGCTTTTACGAGCCCTCGCCACTTTAGCAATTTGTCGCGGTCCAGTGGGCAATGAGGATCAGTGCCTGGTAGCATGTGTCACCCCAGAAGGCCTGGATGGGCTGAGGCCGCACCCGATTGCTGCCATCTCCAGTAGTGTCATTCGAGACGTCAATTCGCCCTCGGTCGATTTGTTGCACGCGAGATCACTTGGTGTTGTCCTTAACACTACTTTAGCAAGTGTTGTCCTTGCCGACAAAGGACTCGGGCCGCCACAACCGATGTCCTCGACAAGCAGGACTCAGGCCGCAGTTGCTGCCCTAGATGTTGGTATTTCGCGCCGCAAATGATGTCCACGACGCAGGACTCGGGCGGTCGAATCGCTGTCCAAGACTTCGTGGTTTCGGCCGGCTTAGTCTAGCCAGACATCGCCAGATCTCGACGGCCGCACCTGCTGTCCCAGACGGCGGTGTCCTCAACATCGCCAAGAACTGTGGCAAATTAAGATGCCCGGCTCGGCTGCCTCACCGCTAACTATCTTAGCGTCTCGTTTGCTTCCGCTGGCCTTGGACTTGATGATTCGTCCACCCCCTCTAGCCAACGGTTCGTCGGCGAGTCAAAGCTGCAAACTTTCTCCCGTCGAGCTAAATGCAAGTTGCAGAACCAAGATTACCAAGGTTTAATGTGCAACAAGGCCCCATTGCTCACCCTAAGAATCGTGACCCCGCGTCGCAGTAAAAGACTTGCGGCTTCGTGTCTCAAACATGTTCCAAAGACAACAAGCGCATGCAGTTTTTGCTTGCTAGGCGGCTAGGTCTCAATCCGGGCAGCAGCTTGGACAATCAAGACGCCTTAACCAACTTCATCAAGCTTTTTGACAAGCCGCTTTCTAAAGAGCGCTTAGCAAAGATTATGACTTTGTTCCGGATTTCAGTACCGGAATCTCTACCTCTTGGGTTGGACTGCAATGGAGAGGCTGTCGAGGCCTCTTCACCCCTCGTTGCCATCTGAGACTACGTGCTCGGGTCGTTGGTCACTCTCTCACTGCGATGGATGTGTGCAACGTTAACTTCCTCAATTGGAATGTTCGGGGTTTAAACATGAGAGCCAAGAGGAACGTAGTTAGAGAAACGGTGGTAGACTCTCGGGCCTCGGTCGCTTGTATCCAAGAAACCGAGCTTAATGTAATCGACTTGCCTATTGTAAAAGAAACTCTTGGGGCCTCGTTTGATAGTTTCTGTTACTTGCCGTCGTCCCAATCAAGAGGCGGTATCCTTCTTGCTTGGAACTCAAGTGTGGTTTCCTATAATGCGCACGATGTAAGAGTGCATTCTATTACAGTCGAGATGTCCCTTCCCGGTGGCTACATGTCCTGGCTATCTGTAGTATATGGCCCTTCTGAGGATTGTCACAAGCAGGTGTTTTTGCAAGAGCTCCGTGATATCTACGGTTCTAGGCAAGGCCCTTGGATTATCCTTGGTGACTTCAATCTCATTCTTCAAGCTAGTGACAAGAACAACGATCGCTTGAACAGACGACGATGGGCGCTGTGTGGTTGATGACCTGGAACTCCTGGAAGTTCACCTCAATGGTAGATCTTTCACGGATCAAATGCAAGGGATAGACCCACGCTGGAGCGTATTGATCGAAGTTTTTCTTTCCTCGATTGGGATCTACAAAGACTGGATCGCTTTCTTCGGCGCTTCCTTCCACACCCTCGACCACCGCCCTTGTCAGCTTTCCACCTCCGTCCGCTCGACCCAAGAAACGCTTTCTTTTGAGACGCTTTTGGTCAAAATGGATGGGTTCCAGACACGGTCACCGCGGCTTGGAAGTGTGACGACCACCATAGACCCACTACGCCGTCTCCATCTTCTTCTCACAAAGAACCGGCGCGCATGCGTAGCCGAGCCAACGCGAATGCGAAGCGTTCGCCAACAGATTGGGTTGTCCAAAGAGTTGGTCACCGGCTGATGTGGCAGAGGAAAACCGCATCTCTCCCCGAGCGCGTTGGTTCAGACGGCGCCAAGAAGAAATTGTTAGGCCTTTGCTCTTTGGAACGCACGATCGCCTCACAAAGGTCGCGGATTAGGTGGCTACGCGACGGGGATGCTAACACTCGCTTCTTCCATCTTCATGCAAATCAGTGTAGGCGGCGCAATTTCATCTCTAGTCTAAAAGTTGCTGATTCTTGGGTGCACTCCCAGACAGAGCTCGAGGAGGCCTTTTATGACTTTTTCGTGAAGAAATTGGGGAAACCATTCCAGCGGGAGCATTCTTTGGATTTGAACTATCTTCATATGTCTTCACATGATTTAAGTGCCCTAGATTCTGATTTCACCAAGTCTGAGGTTTGGGAAGCGATCAAATGCATGCCCGCAGAGAAGGCGCCGGGGCCTGATGGCTTCTCGGGGTTGTTCTATCAATGTTGGTATCGATCATCAAGTCGGACTTAATGGCGGCACTCCATGCCGTTGGTCGCCTAGCCGAAAGAGCTTCCACCTTCTCAACAAAGCTTTCTTATCTCTTTGCCTAAGAAGCAAGCACCTCAGAGGCGCAAGACTACCGCCTATAAGCCTCCTTCACAGCCTTCGCCAAGATATTCTCTAAAGTCCTTGCTCAAAGGCTTTCTCCAAGATTTCCAAAGATAGTGGCTCCCAACCACCGCTTTTACCAAAACTCGCTTTTATTCAAGATAATTTCTTCTTGGTCGTGCATTCAATTTCGCTTGCTCCATCAAAAGAAGCATTCAAATTTTTTCTGCTCAAACTAGACATTGCTCAAGCTTTCGATTCTATGTCTTGGCCGCTTTTGTTGGAAATTCTTCGCACAAAGGCTTTGGCTCAAGGTGGTGTTCTTGGCTCAAAGAAGATGTTTCGCTATCTTCCACAAGAATTTAGTTAATGGTCAACCCGAAGGCCGGCTTGGCATGGTCGCGGTTTGCGCCAAGGAGATCCGTTATCTCCGATGTTGTTCATCATTGCGATGGATGCGCTTAACAATCTGATCCTCACGGCAGAAAGAGAGGCCCTACTTCATCCAATTGAAGGGCGTCAAGGCCTACCTCATCGTCTCTCGTTGTTTGCTGATGATGCGGCCGTGTTCTTAACACCGTGAGTGAAGATCTTTCACCATCCAAGAAATCCTCCAAATTTTTGGTGAGGCTTCGTCTGCGTACCAACATGAATAAGAGCTCTTTCTCCAATTAGATGCAATGATCGCAGATCCAAATTTCATCACCGGCGCTTGCATTGTAACATCGCTTCTTTCCCGTAAGTATCTCGCTTGCCGCTTTTTACTGAAGCCATCTAGAGCGGATT
Organism: Phyllostachys edulis; assembly: GCA_036346405.1. Taxonomy (NCBI): domain Eukaryota; kingdom Viridiplantae; phylum Streptophyta; class Magnoliopsida; order Poales; family Poaceae; genus Phyllostachys; species Phyllostachys edulis. Next base: position 72,729,158 of record CM070561.1, read on the forward strand.
TTCAACCTCTCATGGATAAGGTCGCTAACCGCCGCAGCTCGGCAGCCGGATTGTTTCTCAAGGGGGCGCTTGATTCGTTAAGGCAAAGGTTGTCCCGCCATGACGATCTATAATTTCATGGCCCTTGATCCTCCTCGTCGGTAATCAAAGAAATCGATAAGAAGCGGCGAGCATTTCTTTGGAAAGGGTCACAAAATATTTCAGAGGTAACTCGCTGGTGGCTTGGTCAAGGGTTTGTCGTCCCATGCACTGGAGGCCTTGCAGTGCACAACTTGAGTGTCCTAGGGCAAAGCCATGCGCATCCGTTGGCAATGGCTTCAGAGAACATGGGATATGCGTCCTTGGGGCCGGTTGCAATTCCAGGCTAACCGAGAGGAGCACGACATGTTTCAGGCTTCCATTACGGTCAGAGTAGGCAATGGTGAGAACACGTTGTTCTGGGAGGACCGTTGGCTCAATGGTTGCTCAATTCATGGTGTTGCGCCATCAATCGTCCAGTGGGTCATTCCTTCGATTAGGAAGACAAGAACAGTGGCTCAAGCCCTTGCCGGAGATCTTTGGATTTTGGATATCCAGGGGCAATTAAGTACCCAAGCTGTTGAGGAGGTTCTGCGGTTGGGGAATATGTTGCATCAAACTCGCCTATCTCAGAATGAGGTTGATTTAGTAAGTTGGCGTTGGGAGCCCTCGGGTCACTATTCCGCCAAGTCGGCTTACAGAGCTTTCTTCACAGGGTCGATAAGGTTTCCATGGGCTGAGGCCATATGGAAAGCTCGGGCGCCGCTTAAATGTAAAATCTTCATGTGGTTGGCTATTAGGCGGCGGTGTTGGACACTGACGCTTAAGGCGCCACGGCTTCAAAACCAGGAGTCTGTGTTTTTGTAGGCTCCAAAGAAGAGTCCATAGACCATCTTCTGGTTGGTTGTGCGGTCACCGCGCAAGTTTGGGCTCGCTTCATAGTTCGGATTGATCTCCGTGCCAGCCTCCTAGTGGCCAACACACCTTGCAAGATTTTTGGTTGGTCGCTCGAATTGTAAACCAAGAGTCAAGAAAGCAAACAGATCAGTGTATCATTCTTGTCTCTTGGATGCTTTGGAAGGAGCGCAATCAAAGGATCTTCAACAACATCGTTAATTCTAGCGATCAGATTCTCCAGCTTGCTCTCCAAGAGCATCAACTGTGGGGCTCGGCAGCCGGGCCTCGTTTGGTCGTTGTCTCGGAGGAGTAGTTGTTTTTGTCTTGCGTTTTTAGTTTTTTAGTTCTTAGTTCTCGTTTCTTCATTTCTTTTCTTGTTCTCCTTTCGTTCGGCTCTGCTTTTTCTTGTTTCGCCTTGTGGTGTGTTTCTTTCTTCTAATGAAATGTTGTGCAAGGCTTTTGCACATCCTTAAAAAAAAAAAGGTAATCGGTTTCGAAATTCAATCGTCAACGATATTTCTATGCAAGCTTCTAAAATCCCAAATGTCGCCAAATACTAGGGGAAGAACCGACCGAATTATGATGGAATATTGTCTTAGCATATCAGTATAATTGGTGTTTCAAATCCTAGCGGTTACTGACATGTCACGATTATGGACCTAAATCCTCTGGGTCAATCAATTTTAATGAAACAAACCAACCAACATAAGGATTTTTTACCGGGCTGTTTACGCCTACAAAAAATTGGTCTATGACACGGATGTTTTCGGGCTTTTTGCCTTATTGGTTTTAGGGGAAATTAGTTCAGTAACATCGCTTTCATTCGTATTGAGAGAAATGACATCGTTTTGGCGACACACTGCAAAATGACACCACGAACAACCAAAAATCCCGAAAATAACATTGTCGTCACATTTTTCCTTCGTCTTTAACAGCAAGCATGTATGATGTGAGATAATACAATTTTAATGCCCGTTTTACCCCTCTTCTGTCTTCCCTTTTCCCTCTCTCTCCCGCTCGACGGCAGCGTGGGTGGCGGCGGCACTCAAGTGGTGGAACGACGATGAGGAAGTGAGCATGGCATGTTCCCGATCTTGGGGATCTCGTTTTTTAGGTTGAGGAGGGAGAAGGAGGTGACGAGGAAGCTAGCGGCGGCGGCGGCGGCCATGGCTGCACGAAGGGGCTTGGCGGTGGTGGTCCTCAGTAGTGGTCTGGCTTGGGCACGTCCACGGTGAGCATCAGTGTAGCGGTTCGGAGTTCATGACACAGTTGGCATGGCGTGGGGAGGTCAGAGACATCGGATCGGCGTGCAAGGCGGCGAGGCAAGTGACACGACAAGCCGACAGCGTTGTCCCGGCGAGGAGGCTGGTGAAGGGGCGATTGGGTGAGTTAAGTAGGAAGAGGGGAAGATGAGGGGGGCTCAATTTCAAAGGAGGGAAGGGGACAACGAATTTAGGCGGTTTAGCGATGGTGGTTCAAGAAACAGGGCAGTGACTCACCAGCTCCCAAAATGGCAAGGAGAGCATCCGCCACCGTTGGATCCAGCAGCCTCCGCCTCCATGGTCACCATAGGAGCGAGCTCGACGAAGCCGTGACGCCACCTAGCCAAGCTTGAGGAAGCCACGCGCCCAACCGTCATCGTGGAAGCAAGCTCGAGGAGGCCACACCATCGTCGAAGAAGCCAGCCGAGGTCGAGGATGGCGATGTGGAAGCTGCATCGCCGTTGGCTAAGGTCGAGGACGATGATGAGAAAGCCGACCAAGGTTGAGGTCGATGACAAGGAAGTCGTGCTATTGCCGGCCGAGGTCGACGATGAGGAAGTCGTGTCACCGCCGAGCGAGGTCGATGACGAGGAGGTTGTCTTCGCCGCTGGATCTTGGAGGGGGTAGGAGAAGTGGGGCAATGAGGGCGACGAAGGAGGCATTGAGCAGGTGGGGCATAGGAGGAGGGAGGATACTAAGAGTGGGGAGGAGAGGGGGTGGCGAAGGAGAGGTCGCAAAGGAGGCATTGAGCAGGTGGGGCATAGGAGGAGGGAGGAGACTAAGAGTGGGGAGGAAGCGGGCGGCGGGGTGGTGGCGCAGGTGGGAGGCGAGGAGGCGGAGGAGGGCAAGGGAGGACAACGGTGAGGAGGCGGCACAGAGCGGAAGAAGGCGCGGAACAGTGGAGGACAGCGGCGAGAAGGTGAAGGTGGAGCTGGAAGGAGGGCATACACATCTTTTTACCGATCCTCCATCTCCTAACAGCTGAAAATGCGACGATAGTGCTATTTTCAAAAATTTTGGTTTTTCGTGGTGTCATTTTGCAGTGCGTCTCCAAAGCAATGTCATTTCTCATAATATGTTCGAAAGCGATGTTACTGAACCCATTTTTCCTTGGTTTTATGGTATCAGAATCCCAAACTTATTTTGGAAATGCCACTATTGACTCAACTTTTCTCAAAATACCAGAGCTGTTTTACCATTTTCTTCTCCCCATCTCTCGTGTTCTCCCCATGATTCATGTCAATCTTTCTCTCACTTTTTGTTTTGGAATTGTAACCCAATCTTTTCTCGCACACGGCAGCAGCAACTAATGCAATGCAATTTTGTGAATTGGAAAGGGCATAAGGATCTTTTTGGCTTGGTAAACTTTGACCTTATCGGAATGGCATTTCCCACATAAGTTTACAATTCCAATGTCATAAAACCAACAAGACAAAATAATGGCAAAAAACCAAAAGCAACAAAACATTAGTCGTAACATGGCCCAAAATCTGCTCCATACTCAGCCCATCGTGGCGCAGACCCACGCATGAAAAGCCCCCTCTTACACTTTCGTCCTCCATTCGTGTAAAAGGGTCAACCCGGTAGTGTTATGTTTAGACCCAACGAGTATTATATGCTATTACAAGTCACTTTAGATAAATAATATAGGACTAATTTCACCATATGAGTCACCACATTAACGGGTCGGGGTATTACATTCAACCCCCTTTTAAGGGTTGACGCCCTCGGCACACCGTATATATGGTAAATGCCTAGAATCACGCCTAGGTACACGTCCGTGCCATGCGCCCTTCACAGGCCCACAAGCACATAAGCCCATGCAGCGAAGGTTGATGCTCTAATATCATCGATAACACCATGGACCAAAATCTGCTCAAAGCCCAGCCCACCGTGGGGAAGGCTCACGCATGCATAGCTAGAGGTGGCCAAATGAGCCGGCCCGGCTCGAGGTATGGTATTATTGGCCTGGCCTAGACACAAGATGGCCCGATGTCTAGATGGATCGGGCCGGCACGGCTCGACGAGTTGTGCTGTGCTTGGGTTGCCACCCTGACTGTCGGCTGGTCCGGACTGACACGAATAGTGCCAGGCCAGGCACGGCACGGCCTAACTAATTAGGCCCGTGTCAAGCCGGGCCGTGTCGCCCATTTGGATCACTCTATGCACATCACCCCGCTTACACTTCCATCCTCACTTAGTGTTAAAGGCTTAAATCAGAGGTGTTATATTTAGACCCAACGAGCATTATATGCTACTACAACTCACTTTAGATAAACAATATGGGATAAATCTCACTACACAATTTCACATGGATCACGACACTAACGGACGAGGTATTACATCTGTGGCATGGACCTGATTTTCTCATCACTTTTACCCATTCAAAGACACGGAACTTAAACAGAAAATTGAAACCAAACTACATTTAGTTATCTACATGACATTTGTTTAGATATTTAACTTAACAAGCAAGAAATTCCCTTGACGTGACATATTGGCGCCACCAACCTTTTTTTGGATAGCCTGCTTGTCAGTGACAAATGTCACGGAGGTCGGATGCATTTTGTAAAGAATCTTCCGCATGCACAACGACTAGCATAGTCTTTGCACACCTTCGTCTCAAAAGAAAAGTATTTGCACACCTTATATCCGTGGACACGACGGTGGTCAGTTCAGGAAACCAAGCAAGATAACATTTGTTAGGATACAATAAATACATGCACCTTGCTACCTAGCTGGAGCTGGACCCCATAAATAATATACCAAGCTGCATGCCTGCATCTCCTTGTATCTACACAGCAGAGGAAGGTTGATCAACACACAGGGTCATAGATAGGGGGGAGAGAGAGATGGCAGGAGGAGAGCATGGAGTTAATGGCCTGCAAGAACAGACCGGAGCTCTGGAGGAAGGAAGAGGAGGAGGCCAAGCAAGGTGTGAGAATTCAGAGCAAGATGGAATCAGCACCAGCAATCATCCCATGTTCTCTGTCCAATTCGTGCAGAAGGTATGTATGTATGCACATAGTTTCTTTCTAGTTTAATCGGCTGCAAATCAAGTCAATCAATTCACCTTTCCCTCCTGCATGCACGTCTCTATGATTCTGGCATGTTTAGCAAGCTCTCCAACCCATGGAGCCAATAATTCAGGGAAAACAGCAGTGTTCAAACACTATAGCAAACAAAGGAAAGAGCAAGATGAGAAATTTTCATGTGCTTCGATTTGCGAGGCACATGTGAGTGTGTGACAAGCCAAATTCAGAAATAATGTAATGTTGCGGCTAGGGAAAATCCAAATAGCCTTGTCGTCTTCATCGTGCTACAGCCAGTCTTTGCATAATTGCATTTGGTCACCACCTGCAATAGAGAATAGTTATCCAATTGACATATCAAATAAATCAGGAATCGGTAGGCAACTACGACAAGTAAACGAGTAATTAATCTGAATGCGACATTCTTTCTTCTGCTCGTGGTTGCGTTGGATCATGGACAGTTGCTCGCCGAGATCTTCGGGACCTACTTACTCATCTTCGCCGGCTGCGCGGCGGTGGCCGTGAACCTGAGGACGGCCGGCACGGTGACGTTCCCGGGCATCTGCATCACCTGGGGCCTGGCCGTCATGGTGATGGTCTACTCCGTCGGCCACATCTCCGGCGCGCACTTCAACCCCGCCGTCACCTTCGCCTTCGCCACCTGCGGCCGGTTCCCGTGGAAGCATGTACGTACTGCACAGTCTGCACCTAGTTACCAAGAATTCAGTTTTCTTCGTTCCAGGTGTGTGTTGTTGACGGTGGCGGTGCATGGTGCAGGTGCCGGCGTACGCGGCGGCGCAGGTGATTGGGTCGACGGCGGCGAGCCTGACACTGCAGGTGCTGTTCGGGAGCGCGCGGGAGCACTTCTTCGGGACGGTGCCGACGGGGTCGGACGTGCAGTCGCTGGTGCTCGAGTTCATCATCACCTTCTACCTCATGTTCGTCGTCTCCGGAGTCGCCACGGACAATAGAGCCGTAAGTATACTGCCCACTGATCCCCACACCGTACAAATTTCACGTAGTCGAATCAAATTATGAAGTCTAAGGGTCCATTTGATAAAGTTGAAAGCTAGATGATCTGGTTGAAGTTTCGAGGAAAATGTGGGCACAAATGGTGAAATTTACTCGTAAGGGCATCCGCAATGGGCAATAAGAGAGGTCTTAATGGTGACGTGGCCTCTTAGGGTCGCCCCATACATTGTAAAGGTCACTCGCAAGCGAAAAATGTAAGGACCGGGCCTTAAGCTTGTGACCCGGTTTCAAGAAATAAAAAAAAATCACAAAAAAGCAGTTGCACACATGGGGTGGAGGTTTGTTGCCGCCAACAGAACGACATGTCACAGGCCTCGGCCGCCAAATCCGACTCCTGGGAGGCCGTAGGAGGTGTGGTGTCGCTGGATCCAGCCGTTGGGAGGACCGTCACCGCCAGGAGTCTGGAGCAGAAGCGTCGTCGCCGGATCCGAGCGTCGTCGTAAAGGGACAACCGGGAGGCGCAACAAACTTTGTCGTCCTTGTCGGGTGTACCCTTGCCGTCGACCTCCCCTCAATCTATCGTTGGGAGGGGCGTCGCCGCTAGACCAAATCGACACCGCCTCCAGATCCGGCCATCGGGAGGCTGAGGGAGGAGCACCACCTCCACATCCGCCCACCGCCGAATCTTCACCAAGCGTCGTTGGTCTTCGCCTGTTGCCGACTTGTCGCCAACCATGGAAGTCGTGTTGGGAGAACAAGGGAGGGAACTTTTTTTATTATTTAACCTTTTTTTAATTTTTATTTTAAAGTTAACCCCCGACGCACCTTATTTCCAATTCTGATCCCTTTGGTCACGCCACCACCCATGGCGTGACAAAACAATGCTATCACGCCACGGGATAAGTCCCCAAAATAACACTTTTGGTCACACCACTGGTTTTGGCGTGACCAAACAATACTGTCACGCTATGAGTGGTGGCGTGACAAGAGCGTACCCTAGATACGGGCTGGCGTGACAGCGTGTTTTGTCACACCACCACCCGTGACGTGACCAAAGAGGTCAGAATTAGAAATAAAGTGCGTCGGATGTTAACTTTAAAATAAAATTAAAAATGATTAAATAAAAAAAATTCTGAGGGAGGGCACCATGGAGACAGGAGAGAAGGGGATGGGAGGGGAGAGAGAAGTGAGGGGAAAGTGGGGCAATGTTTATTTTATTAAAGCATGGTGCCCACCGTAATACCCACAAGAGTCCTATACATTATAGCATATTGCACTAAGCTATGTCAATCCACTGTATGATTTCTTTAGACTCCATACATTGGAGATACCCTAAAAGAAATTTGTTGGTGCCTAGAGGGAGCATGTGCCACACTTTTAGTGGGGCTCTACTACTAGGATATGCGCACCGTACACTCCTTCGCTTGCTCCCCTTAACATCCATTGCTATCTATTGCACATTTAGTAAAACTAGCAGATTGGCACATGCAAAAAAAAATGCGTATTGTGGTGTAGTAAAACGTATAAAATCTTATTTGTGAATTTCAAACGTTAAAACTTCTATTTCGCAAACAAAATACGTTTGTGATATTTGATTTCATATTAGATTAGCGCAATTTCCTATTTAGTCATGAACAAGTATCAAATCGAGGCGCTCGACCTTCTTAATTACAAAACGATATCATGACTTCGATCGCACGTTCACAATCGTTATCCTGAGCGTTGATTTATTTTCCACTCGGACAGTTGCTAGTCGCTCTCGAGACATCAAGCGTTGTTGAAAAATGCAAGTAGGATACATCTCACTCTTGTGATAATTACTCTAGTAGACACCTTTGACTATTGCTATGAGTAACTGGCCATGTAGTGCATGAACTGAACTTCAAAAAAAGGGTGATCCTCAAATTAACCACTCATCGTCCCCTTTCTTACAGATTGGTGAACTCGCCGGTCTTGCAGTTGGAGCTACCGTCCTACTAAACGTGCTCTATGCCGGGTACCTCACGATAACTACTACCTCCATTCTTTTCTGCTCGTCGTTTTGGATATTTGGATATCAACACGGTCATCTCTAATAGACACCTGTGACTATTGCTTTTGCTAATTTATGTTAGAAAAAATATAAAAATGTATAATGATATGGAAGTATTTTTCGTGATAAATCTACTAATATTATTTACATGTGACAAAATCTAAATATTTGTGTATATTAGTGGTCACAGTTTTAATATTTTAACTGGACTTTCAAACGACATTATTTTGGAAAGTAGGCAGCAGTAAAATAACTCAAAATCACCTGCGGTGTTCTATTTTCTCAATAAACAATATCTGCGAACGGACTTGATGTGCAGGCCTATATCAGGAGGATCCATGAACCCGGCGAGGACCATCGGTCCGGCGATAGTCACCGGCCGTTATACCGGCATCTGGGTGTACATCGCCGGCCCGGTTTGCGGGGCGGTGGCCGGCGCATGGGCCTACAATCTCATCCGGTTCACCAACAAACCGCTACGAGAGATCACCAAGTCTGCATCCTTCTTGAGAAGTGCAAGGAGGAGCTAACTGAAAACAAACCAATTTTACAGTGCTGTTTCTTGTAGGTAGTGACATTAATGGGAGTGTAGTAGTATTACTGCCATTGCACAGACAAGTTTCAAGTTGTTCACCTTTTCTCTTGGTCATTTCTTTACATGCCTTGCTTGGATTGTTAGCTTCTCTTGGTCATTTCTTTACATGCTTGCTTGGATTGTTAGCTTAACCATTGCAGAATTGGGTCACCTAATTGTTGTCATTTTCCTTCTGAAGAAAGCATTTGTCCATGCTCTGCAATTCGGGGCTCCGATGATGCCACATCCTGACATTTGAGAAAACTGCATGATAGCATGATAGCCTTGCAAATAACCCAGTCTAATAACACGGCGTCATTTCATCCTAATCAAATAGCTTGTCCATTCCATATTTTCTTCAGCAAGTCAAACATGTGAGGATTGTACATTCGTCACGTTATTGCGAGTTGCTTGACACATGAGTGTGACGCTGCTCTTGAAACTGATAAAAGGGGATTGGCATTTTTTCCCCCGATCGTCCAAATGAAGTGAAGTGGCATGCGATCAGTGCTTAGCTAACAAAACAAGTCTCAATTATGATCATGCAATCGGACGAGCTATGCATGCACGTGTGCCGTGATCACCCAAAAAAAATCTGCGACATTAGCCACACATCAATATGCTATAGAGGAGCTATGACAAAATGCACAAGCGGTTGCTTTGCTCAGCAAAAACTGTTGCAATAGGCATGCGCAGTCTCATCCGGATCCAGATCCTCTGCTGTAACGTAGAGAATCACTGTGTGAACAATGATATGTGAGTGTGAACACAAACACTGGAGCAAATATACTGTATTGATTTATCTAGACCTTTGCCTTTTCGATCAGACGGTAGGGATCAGCTTCTGATAGATCCTCTGCATTCCATTTCCGTCTCATCCTCCCTTATCCACTGAAGAATAGTTCAACTACAACACCAACAATCTGCTTCGTACAAGCAGGAATTTTAAAAACCGCTTTCACAAAATTTCCCGGAGCTAGGCAGGCAGCCGGAAATACGGCATGCTTCCTGTCTATTATTCCGGTTCACCGTTTCTTTTCCGTAATGCTTCTTTTATCATATAGAAGTGTAAACATCGATATACTACCGGAATCGGCATAAAAACCATACCAGCTTGGCTGAAACAGCAGGGTAACCGATGGGAACCGGCCGGTTAGTGCCGGTTTTTAAATCCGGCATTTGAGTTGTACCTCCGGCGTAGCCGCCTGTAACACACGACATATCAGGTATCTGAATGGCAAGAGCTACAATGAAATTGGCTACCAACGACAGGTAAGGTTGAAATTATATGACTGGCCAGGCACCACATCATGCACGCAGAAAAAGTAGGGCAAAATTGGTTCTGAAGCATGAAAGATCACACAAGCTTATAGGACAAATTTTCTATGGGGCAAACTATTAGGATTATAGTGCAAAAAACAAGAAAGCAAATAATGCTACAAAATCCTATTGAGAAACGTTTGCTCCAGGTCTGCAAGTTTATGATTTATGAACACAAACAGAGCACACAAGCTTCATAATTCTGGAACCTCATATACCACCATATGGTCACATGCCACCGCAAATTTTCACGATCTTGGATATACCATCCCTTGTGACCTTGTCTCACTGACATGTGACAAAAGGGATGTCATATCTGGGATTTATGCACTTTGCAGTGGCATGCAAAAATAATAATCCCTTTTAAATACCACAATTATCCTTGTGCGCAATTTTGAAAGTGCATAATCACAGTTCACCCCAAAAGAAAACAAAGTTATGACGAGATGAGTGACATGATTCACACAAACTAGGACACAGAAACAGAGTTTGCTAAAAGTATGAATCCACCTATGATGAAAAATAGTCAAATACACACACAACAACAACAAAGAAAGAAAACGATGTAACAATTGTAGAATTACACTAGCATCTAATGATTTAAAAATGTTTGCTAGCTGTTACATGAAGAATGATGATTTATCAAAAATGTAATAAAGTACCATAGCAGTATATAGAAATTGCATTCCTGCACTATATTTGTTGTACAAGGAGGCAGCATATGCTTGTAAACATTGGGAAGAGATGAACGCCGCTCATCACAATAGAATTGTATATGCTATCATTGGAACATCCTGAGGAAGTTATTTGCATAGGCCATCGGCTTGACATCAGGGTGCGGCTGCAAGATGCATCAGTAAGTGTTATTAACCTCTCAATTAGATCTCGGGAAGTAATAAAATCATATGTAGTTCAGTTTACAAGATCGTAATACAAGGAGATTCAAAATGACAAGCCAGTAAAGAAGTGTATTTTTTGGGAAGCTATGTACAAAATGCATCAGTGCAAAAAAAGAGGGTAATTCTCACCACCGCTGAGAAAGAAGCAATATCTGGTTTGAGTTCTGGAGCTGTGAACTGAATGAATGCACCCTTGTTGCCCATCTGTATCATTCGCACGATGTACACAGCATGGTTAGATGTACATAATAACATAAACGAGAATTAACCTTCATGATTACAAGGAATATCAAGAACACAAAATTGATAGCTTGTTCAAACCAAAGCAGAGCACAAAATCAACAGGGCTTCAAGACCAGCAAACAACTTTCGATGTCCTAATGATGCAAATGTCACTTTGTGCAAACAAGCAACTACAGTGCTATAGTGTCATATACCTGGTCACAATAATTGGGAGCAGAGAAGACTGTTATAAGCTTTCCATCATGTTCAATTTCATAACCTTCGTCCTTCACTTCATGGGATCGGACAACAAGGTCTGGTAGATCATAAAGCAAATTAAGATACCGGAAATATTCGATGTGAATTTCTTTCAGAAAAAAGGACAAGAAGCAATTGGCGATGAAGCTTTGCTACATACCCAGATTGTTTTCTTGTAAAAACCTCTTAGTCACATCTGCTCCAAAGGAAAGACCAACACCACGTTTGCTTGGACCTCTTCCGAGCTGAGGCTGAGGATCACTCCATAGTATTTCACACATTAAACCTGTCAACAAAAACTAGGAGTTACACTGCAAAATTGCCAACAGAAAGAAAAGGCCTCAAGGACATTATCTTGACAGAAACCTTGCATCTGCCAGAACTTATGCTGCAAACACAATGGTTAATCTCTACTACTTAAAAGGAGTTAGTGACGGTGGTTTATCTGCCTTTCCCCTCTATCGAAATAAAATGTGCCGGCATGTGGGACCGCCACATCCTCTCTATCAATCTCCTTATTGAATCCTTTCCTTCCCCAACCGCACAGCAATCCCCTTGCCTCCCTCTCTGCACAGCGCGATCCTCCCAACCGAATCCATCACCCTCCCACAAATCCCTCACCTACCAAATGAAATCGGTTGGCCCTCTCTCCTCCCTCTCCACGCAAGATAGTAGAGAGCAATGAGGTGGCGTCTCCCTAGAGATCTCGCGCTCGGCGTGGACGTGCACCGCGGGGACGAGGCTGAGCAGCATGTGGCGGATGGTGGGGAGGGCAAAGGCGAGGTACAGGCTGTGGTTGCCGGCCTGGAGGTGGGTGTTAGCTCGAGCAGCGAGCGCGCAGACACAGCTGCGGGAGGAAGCGAGCACGGAGGAGAGGTTCCCGGTAAGCACGCACGACATGGAATGACTATAGCGAGGCGAGTGTTAAAGGTAGCAGTGTAATAGTCATGTAAGTGTTAGAGAGGTAGTTATGTAATTGTAGTCTAGCCTAGGATTTCTCTTTTACACTATATATTGCCTTTTGGGCTCTTGCAATAGATCCAACAATTCAGCCCATGTTCCTCTCCTCTCTCCCAAAATCTAACATGTAAGTGTTATGAGTAGTTATGTAATTGTAGTCTAGTTTAGGGTTTCTCTTGTACACTATATACTCTGATACACCGACACGGCTGGAAGCCAGCGTGTCCGTGTTGGACACTGACACGGTTCTGACACGTATTCCAGACGTGTCCGAAATCTACACCGTGAAAATAAATAGAAATAAATTCGGACACGTATCGGACACATTTAGCCACGTATCGGACACGTTTTGGCCCATTCCATTCCCAACACGGCAGCCCAGCCTACTTCTGCTCCCTGAAATCACTAACCCTAGCTCTCCCCATCCCCGTCTCGCTCACTCCCCACACTCCCGCAGCCACCCCCGACGCCGCCTGGCTCCTTACTCTCACCGACGCCGACGCCGACGCCGCTTCTGCTTTGCCGCATGCCCGATAATGCCGCTTTTGCTTTTTCCTTGTTCCGACGCTGCTGCTTTTTCCCCTTCGACGCCGCTTAACGCTGAAGCCTCGACAATAGCCGCGCCCGCTGCCGTCTTCGCCGCCAGATTCAATGCAAACCGACCACGGCCAGTGTGAAAGTGGCACTTAAGACAGGGGCCGAAAGAACGGTGGTGAGGCGCGGCAAGCGCGCGCGGCCGAGGAGGAGCGAGGAAGAAGTCGTGAGGCGCTGACGCTTAGCTTTGAGCTGGGCTTGCATGAAGCTGAGATGCTTAGGGCCGAGCGCCGACGGCCAAGAAGGAAAGCAGGGCTCAAGGCTGAAGCATGCACGACGCTGGTCAAACAACGGCCAAAGTCATGCACAAGAACGCCATGAGACCGAGCCGGGAGGCGAGAGGAATATGGCGCCATGGCTACTGAGGCAAAGGCCATGAGCCCATAAGCGCAAGTGAGCAAAGTTCCAGGAGAAGAATGGGTGGAGGAGATGAAGTGAGAAGGAAATGGAGAAAAGAAATACCAAGAAGAAAGAGGAAAGGAAGCAAAGCTCAAGGCAAAATCTCCGGGAGAAGCTCATGGAGAAAGGATGGGAAGGAGTAGAATGGGGAAGGAAGGCATGGCAGGAGGGACTAGGAGCCATTGGCTGTTGATTGTTATCAGGTTGTTATAATGTTAGTGTTAGGTACTTAAATGTTTGCTGTTGCATTGTATTTGTTACATTGTTACTTACATTTACATTAGTAAATCATTTACTAATCAAGTTTTTTCTATTCATAGGTTAAAGGAATTATGAATTTCTTGTATTAATATGAAGTTATGCTTTATGAAGAACTGAAAAGACCAGGAGCCGAGAATCATCTTTGAGGTACATAATCCTAACATTTTACACTTTCTGTTTGATATAAACACGTAGAAAAGCATTTAATAATACATATGCATATATTATTATTATTATTATTATTATTATACACACACACACAGCCGTGTCCCCGTGTCGCCATTTTTTAGAAAATGACGTATCCCGTGTCCGATACGTGTCGTGTCCGACACGCGTGTCCGTGCATCCTAGACTATATATTGTCCCTTGAGCTCTTGCAATAGATTCAACAATTCAGCCCCTATTCTTTTCTTCTCTCTCAAATTCTAACATAGTATCAAAGCTTAGATCCAAACTCTAGCCTCCATCTTCTTCCACTGTTTCTGCCCCCCGGGACGAGCAATCTCCACTCTCGAGAGCAACACCCAATCTCGTTTTTATCTTTATCCTAGTTTCTTAATGTAAGCAGTAGCTAGCAGTCTTGGTCTTCATCTTCTTCAAGAAGCAGCGGAGCAAACATCTTCAAGCAACAGCAGTGGAATCAGACAACAAACATCCTCATTCCTCACCAACCATCCGCCACATCCCATCTTCTACCAACACTCCCACTCAAAGGGTATGATCAAGCCGATGACAGAGAGATGGAGGATAGGAGCGCAGAGAGGGAGGCAGACAGGGATCCCTTGAGAGCGTCGGCATCGGCAAGGACAGAGTGGAGGTTGTCGACGGCGCGGATGAAATCATGGAAATGTGTGCGGCCCTCGGCCTCGTAGTCCCATGGCGCGGAGCGAGGCCAGCAGCAGCTCCGGCCATCCGCACGCCAACGTGCGCCGCACGAACGTGTCCAGATCAGTAGGTAGTTGTGAGAATGTTGCAGAGCATCAGGGTCGTCATATTCACATCCAAGCTCAACTTGCTGTTGCCATTTGGACCTGCGTCGATCGTTCTACACTTCGCTGACGCTAAGTGTTGTTCATGAAAATTGATCTCCTTTTAGCTTAATGCAGCAGTGACATCTTTTAAACTGGCAAGCTTATTGTATAAATTAACTGAAAATAGTGTGCTGGGACAAAAAGAACCGGCCAAGCTAACAGTATAAGACTCTAGGTGCAGCTTGCAATGAAATCGGAGGGAAAGACTGATTAAACCAAAAAAAATGTTGAGCTGAGTATAATAAACCTTCTGAAGGTTGGTGATACAGGTGGATCGGTCATTCTTTTGCCTAGCATTGTCTCCTGCTATAAACCTTCTGATACAGATGGTGAGACTTGGAGCTTCAATGAGCAAATCTTGGAGCTGTATCTTCTGATTTCATCTCTTAATAGTTAATAAACTAACAATTTGACGTTTCTATCTATCTCTACCTTTTTATGCAATTTTTTAGCCCCCGAGTCATATGAGGATTGTACTTTGTCAAGAACAAGTCTGCTCGTGGCCATAAATTAATCTGCTCCATTTGTTTCTTGCTTTAAGTCACTGGCATCTATTTAGAAACATGAGGTCCTGGGTTAAACCCCACCTGGGATGAAAACTCCCTATAATTTTCTTTAAAATATGTCATAGGCAACTATCTTGCTCTATCATCTAGTATTGATGTGATTTGCATCATACTGATGCCCTGCATCACATTGAGACATGATATGGAGCCAAGCTATGATGGTTGTGAGTTGATATCTACTATCAATGTGATTTGTTTTCTTTTCGAAACTATTAATGTGAATTCATCACATTGAGACATGAGATGGAGCCAAAACTATGATGGTTGTGAGTTGAGTTTGAGCACATGTATGCATCCAGTATTAAATAAAAACTTGAAAAGTTTCAGCTCCGTCGCAACTCGCAACGCACGGGCACATGACTAGTATCTGTAACTTTGGGCATAACTTCGTACTGAAGTTCAGCCAATCCCAAAGTCTTGGGCAGCAAAGTCTTACATCTCATAAAGAACAGTAGATTTGGGAAATCAGAAACAATAATCAAGGTCATGTGCTAGTAGGTTGACCAAGTCATGGAACTTTGCTACAATTTCCCTGTGGTTTAAGAAGATAACCCAAAGAACACTCAATCGCCAAGATGGATCAGACATTATGGCTAAATCAAATGGGAGTCAACATTCACGATAAATTGAAAAGGGCAAGGTAAACCATCATAGTGTCAGCTGAAAATAAAGCAGGTTAACTAGCAGTCTAGCAGAAGTAGAAAAAGGAAATATGTACCTTCTTCAGGAGGCTCACGGAAACGATCAATGGACCTAATATCTGAGAGCTTAACTCCATCAACGCTAAAGAGACCTCCATGAACTACAAAGACCTTGTTGTTGATGACATGAGCAAGGGGTAAGCAACAGAATACTTCAGCAAATAGTTCAACAAATGTTTCACCCAACTTCGACCTCACTTCTCCCTCAAAACCATATATTTTGTTCATGCTCTTACTTTCGTGATTTCCTCTTGCAAGGTACATACCTGAATCATAGAAGAACCATCCAGAAGAATCCTATTACATGCACAACTTAAAAGATGCTCACATTTATAGTAAGTCAAAACATAGCACCAGAACTAGTACAGTAACAAATTGCAGAAGTTGTGCAGTTCATGAAAAGTAACAAAATGATAAACAGTTACCAGTGGGATAGAGGCACTTGAAAGCAAAAAGAGTGAGTATGACTTCAACAGAAAAAGATCCTCTGTCCACAAAGTCCCCATTGAAGAGGTATGGATTTTCTTCTGAGGGAAGCCCATTGAGCTCAAATATATTGAGCAAATCAAAGTACTGCAAAGGAAAAGCAGATTGGCCCATCAAAGTCAGTATATTTACTGAAAAATAATAATACGCCAACAAAGTAATGCATTTAGAAAACCTAAAGACCTGGCCATGCACATCACCGCAAACTGTAAAGTGATTGCCATTTGGAAGGTTCACATCAACAAGTGAAGGCATTGAACGCAATAACTCCAAGGCTTGTAACACAATCTGGTATGCATACCTACATTAGCTAAAAAAGTAAATGGCCAAGAGAACATATATAACACAAAAACACTTCAGGTATGCCCTTGTTTGAATTAAAAGTGTACCTTTTATGTATGCATTTCTGTTTCTTAAATTCATCCAACGTCGCCTTGACAAAATCTAATGTTATTGTATCTCCATCAACTCTTGGTCCTGTATATTGTGGCTCCACTTCTGTAACATTTAAAAGAATTGTGAACCTCAATTAGAATGTAAACTATGCAGAGGGCAGTAATGCAAATAACAGAAGCTTCCTTCCACATAAAAAGGGAATCTCAATGTTAGCGTGCTATAGTGCCATAGTGGTCAATTTTATAAAATGCTACAGACAGGCATACAGGTTTCAAATATTCAATGGAACAATAACACAGGTGAACAACAAGAGAAACAATTAGGTCCTTGTAGAACAGAATGCACAGGAAGTCAGAAGTGGGGGAATCACAAAAGTGCTGAATGGGCTCAATCTCAGAAAGCTGACCAAGAATAACTTTAAATTAGCCTCAACGGCCAAGAAAGCACCTGGTGCTACATGAGAATAGTAGCAAGCTGATGAAGACAAATTCAGCAAGTTTGGCTAAATAAGACTAATATATCCAGATCATAATAGCAATCTAAGTTTCTTTAGGCCACACTACTACACTAGTACATGGAGCAGGCAGGGCGAAAAATAAGTGCAGAAAGTAAACATCACATACCTATGATATGGTAGTCAATAAAATCTGCCACGGAGCGCCTCTCTGCATCCCCTACAGAAATTGCTTCTTCGAATTGGATTTTTTGGACAGCTTTCTCACACTCTTTCAACTTTCTTGTAGCATCCGGATCATTAGGGCAGATTCTTTTCACCTAGTAAATAAGGGAGAATTACTTCTACAACTTTGCAGGGGAAAACCGTGAAACCTGGACTACCACAAGAAACAAAAGAATAGCAAGAACCCAAGAAAAGAATGTGGTTCCCATTTATCTAGATGGTGACCTACATTAATTTCAGTATTCTACTTAAAAATAAAAAATGCCACAAAGTCTAGAATAAGGAAGAAAACTGACTAAAAATATCCATTAGCAATCTGGCATTGAGCCAAGAAAACTAGGAAAACAATCTGTGCACCTGCTGAAAATCTTTCAGGGCTTCCTTGAACTTTCCCATGGCAAGATATGCTGCACCACGTCTGTAATAACCCTACAAGCAAAAAATTGGTTTAAAAAAAAAGAAACATACAAAAGTGTGACAGCAAGAAGTGGCATTATCACTTACTTTTGAATATCGAGGATCAGTGTCAATAGCTTTTGTAGCATCCTGCACTGCACTTCCATATTCCTCTAACTTTGTATGTGCAAATGCACGGTTTGCCCAGTAAACCGCATTTGAACTGTTAAGCTCAATGGCTTGACTATACAGCTCTATAGCCTGGGAGAACTTGTTTGCTGGTGGAAATAAGTAGTAAAAGATCAAAACGAATTAATTTGCAAATACTATGTAGTATGTACTTAGGGGACTAGGGGACACAAGTACGCTTTTTAAATCTTTCACGTAATGTTATTCGAAGTAGGAACAACATTCAGGTTTATTTTGTTTTTTGAAGGACAATATCAGCAGCCTGATACCACTCCGGAAATAACATATAATATATAAAGTATTAAAGTTGAAGGTAGATTGATCAATGATACTTGATTTTCCTGTTGATTGGGTCTCAAATTAAGTGCTAGATTTAAGAACAGAACTCTCATATCTCTACATTTTTGGACTCTCTATTCCAATTCAAAAAAGAAATACGCAGTTCTGACAGAATTTTTTTCCATTTCAGTCAAGGTAATTTTTCTTTAATAATATTGAATTTGTATTGAAGTGGCAGGATCTGTTTTCTGACAGCAAAAGGAAAACAGTATACGAGTATAGCTCTAATTACAAAAGTGAGGAGAAGAGTTAGGTCAAATATTAACATACCCTTAAAGGCATCATTTGCCTTAAGTTTGAGTTCCTCGGCCTTTTGCACATTTGAATTTGAGTTAGCATCCATGATAGTTATTATCCTTGAGCTTTCTCCAATAGAGACCACCTCATACAGAGACTATTAAGCCCTATACCCACACACTGCATTTGCACAAGAAAATAAATTAGCAAAATAACTAATAAAAAAAAGGTGAAGTATCTCATACAAGGATAACTCACTAACCAAAGCCTTGGCATATTAAGTAGAAGCATGATGCATATTTCATAATAGACGCCTCTAGATTAAAAATGAACCTAGTACACTGCAGATCACACTAAGAAGCATGCATGCCAAAAGTGGGAGGTAAAGATTTCATGAGATCGGCATGTTGCCAGAAATCGGAACAAAAAATATACCATCAGTACTTATTCACATAGAGAGGAATACGGGAGGGGAGGTGACTTCGCGAGAAAGCAGGGGCAGGAGTAGGACCAGGGCCAGGGCGGCCCAGGAAACCACCCCGGTAAATTCTGCAGAGCAAGTAATCCCCTGGACTAGCCTTATTGGAGATTTCCTTCCCACTTGAAAAACAAATCACAGACTCATTCAGCCACTGAGTCCATCTGACAGAATAAAGACAAAACAGGCTCATTTCTTAGTTTCGCTCCCATATCCTGAGAGCTCAATTAGCCAAATATGGGAATCCCGATAAAAAAATGTCAAGTGCAAGGATCAAATGGCCCTGAACCCAGGTGGCGCGACCATGCCAAGGCTGGCGGCTGCACCACAAGGGCAGGGAGAAGGTAGGAGGGAGGTAGTCTAACTACTCCTTTTGATATATTTCTTAGTTCCTTGATAATGGTAGCATCGGCTCCCCTTATATAGAGGTTGAGCCCCTAACAAGTCAATCTATTACTTCCAACTAATTAAGATAACATTCCAACTATATAAGATCCTATCCTATCCTTAACTAATACTATACTTGACGTGTACTTGACGCCTAAGTAATCTAACAGCCGGCCCAGGGAGGTACGCCCATGACAAAAAGCCCACCAGCTATCCTTCCCACTTGAAAAACAAATCACAGACTCATTCAGCCACTGAGTCCATCTGACAGAATAAAGACAAAACAGGCTCATTTCTTAGTTTCGCTCCCATATCCTGAGAGCTCAATTAGCCAAATATGGGAATCCCGATAAAAAATGTCAAGTGCAAGGATCAATGGCCTGAACCTGTGTGGCGCGACCATGCCAAGGCTGGCGGCTGCACCACAAGGGCAGGGAGAAGGTAGGAGGGAGGTAGTCTAACTACTCATTTTGATATATTTCTTAGTTCCTTGATAATGGTAGCATCGGCTCCCCTTATATAGAGGTTGAGCCCCTAACAAGTCAATCTATTACTTCCAACTAATTAAGATAACATTCCAACTATATAAGATCCTATCCTATCCTTAACTAATACTATACTTGACGTGTACTTGACGCCTAAGTAATCTAACAGCCGGCCCAGGGAGGTACGCCCATGACAAAAAGCCCACCAGCTATTCTCCCGTCAAGGGCCTTAATTGCTTTCTCTTTTCTACATCCATCTTTGCACATGCTATTTTCTTGGCTCTATTTTTTCGGCCTACATCCTAAGTAGTAAATATTAAATACCATAGCTGGGTCTTTTGGGCAGCACCCCAGTCCTATTGGAGATTTCCCTTCAACAAATTGCAGGGCACATCCAACCACTACTGAGTCCGCACCATTGTTGTTAAGTCGCGTAACTAGTTGACGATTAGTCGACAAGTCGGCACACAGCCTCCGACTAGAGTCATCGACCCGACTAGGAGGGCTAGTCGTTTGACTTGCCGACTAGTCGACCAATGCTAGCCGCGCGACTGGTCTACGAGCAAAGGCAACAGCGACGCAAGGGAGCGGCAGCGGAGCCAAGGGGCAAGGGACGGCGGCAGCTGCAAAATGGGCGGCGGCGGAGCCATCCCTTCCCACACACAGCCGCCGTCAGTCTCCCCTCCCTTGTCACCACCGCTAGTTATCTTCCCCTCCCTTGCCGCCGCCGCTTCTTCCCCTCCCCTGCCCTGCTGCCACTGCTTCTTCCCCTGCCCTCCCCTGCCGCCGCCGCTTCTTCCCCTGCCCTCCCCTGCCGTCGCCGCCATACACCGTCGACCCCAACCTCGGTGAGCACTCCTCTCCTTCCTCTGTTGCTCTCTTGTGCTGTGTTGTGCTCTTCTTTCTTCCTCCCCTCTCTTTCTCTGTTTTGCGTTGTGCTCGCCTTTGCTCACCCGTGCTCTGTTTTTCTCTGTGGTCTGCAGTAGTAGTGGCAATAGCAGCAGCTGTAGTAGTAGCAGTAGTACTAGTAGTAGTAGTAGCAGCAGCAGCAGTAGTAGTGGCACTAGTACTAGTACTAGTAGTAGCAGCAGGCCAGCAGCTTAGCAGCAGCAGCAGTAGTAGCAGCAATACTTCCTAGTCTGCCGACTAGTTGTGACTAGTCGCGACTAGTCGGTCGACGAGTCCACAAGTCCACAAGTCGGCCCTCTTGCGACTCGAATCGACTTTACGACTTAATAACCTTGGTCCGCACATCCCACCTTATCTTGTGTCGCAGCCCATAAGACCGAACCAACACATCAAGAATCAAAGACAGCACAGGTCCATCTCTCAGTTTCACTCTTGTATCCCTCACACTCATGCAGCAAGAACTTCGAGTCCTGAACCTTAGTCCATCAGCTCTTCTCCCATCAAAGACCATAATTACTTTCTCTTTACTACAACATCTTTGACCATTTTTTGGGCTGTCACCATCGCTCGCTTGGTAAGCACTTTCTCAAATCAAATTTTGGGGTGGACTTAAAGAACGAAAGAAAGATTTGGATTCGATTGCTCACAGCAAAGAACGAACACTCTTAGAACAATCCAAGCAAGCTACGTTAGGGCTTCCGTACCAACAGAAGGCAAGCTATGAGCCTAGAAGTATCTCCTCCTACCCACTCCACGCCAGCCCAGTAGAAGGGAGGACAGAAGAGTTCTTCGCCTTCGACATGTCGTGGCTTCGGTGGAAAGAGGCCTGCCCTGGACACTTCTTCTCCGGCGCTGGCAAAGGTAGGGTTGGGTGGCGCTGGACCCGGGAGTCGGTATGGGGATCCAGGAGGGGACCTTTTCCGATGACAGTGGCGGATCCAGAAATGGAGTACCTCCGGTGTTAAGTTATAATAGGCTAAAACAATCGCTAAATTATGATCGTACTAAATCCACCCCTGACAACACCTGTAAAAAAAAGTGGCAAGACTAGTAAAGTTCAGACCAGCGGCTGTAGTTCTTGCAGAAGCATGTATAACCCACCAAGAGATTGGATACAAGAAAAATCCAGATACTATACTAAATAAATACTTGCAATATAATGCAGCAGAGACAGAGAAACGGTACAACATTGCATTTTTTTTCTTCCCGAAGCGCCACTTTTGCAACGGCAAGTGTGTCACATGGGGAATTGGGGATCAAATCATCAATCTGTTTTCTCGGTCTCTGGATAGACTAATCGCATGAAGTCAAGTGCGCTATGATCAGAACACCTCGATGAATTAAGATCAGAGCAATATGTTTCTCTAGAAGCACCAACCCAAGGAAGAACACATGTGGGGGAGCATTGGGGAACACAAACATAAACGTACAGAGACCTAGCCAGAGGAAAGAGACATACGGAGTGAGGAGCGGCGGCGGCCGGCAGCACCCAAGTCAAGTGACGAGCTGCGAGCGGCGGCGGCACCAGAGTGAGGAGAGGAGCGACGGCCCCAGACCGGAGTGAGGAGGCAGAGCAGCCGCGGCAGCGAGAAACACCGGAAGTGGGGAGCAGCGACGGGAGGGACCGGCCGCCGGTGGCTGGACGCAGCAGCGGCCGGCGGCTGAGCGTCTAGGTTTAGCGTTTAGGGCAGGGGAACGGGGGCGGGGGCGGGGGCGGGGAAGATGGAGAAGCTTCTCAGCCCATATGACTTGAGGACTTTTTGGCCCAGTATGACATACGCTAGAATCTACATGGGTACTTGATGGGCTACGTTGGGCAACCTGGTGCTCAGCCCACCTACCACCGGGCCTAAATTTGCCCGTGAGGTCATGAAAAAGACTCAAAAATATCTCCTCCCTCTTCTCCCCCAGAAAAAGTAACTCCTCCCACACTAATTAATGACAATTAAGTATATCCTCCCTCCTCTCAAACAAAAATATCTCCACCCACACTAACTAATGACAGTTACATACTCTAAAAAAAACTAATGGCAATTACAGAGGCAGTAAAAGTGAGATTATACAGATTTATGTAACTAAGGATTTTTACCTACATGGACCACGTATCCCTCTTCTCGGGTACTAAAAGTTTCAATCCAACAACACAAACAACAAAACTTTTGTAACTAGGGTGTGTTTGGTTCATGGTCAACTTTGCCAGAACTAAACTTAAGTGAAGTGTGGCTTGCCACAAAAAAAATTGTGTCCAACAAAATGGTAACAACAAGTTTTGACAAAGTTAGTCAAGAAATTGATCCTATAACATGTGGGCTATGGAGCTAAGAAAATATGGCAAACCACAGTTGTGGCAATGAATAGTTTCCTAATAAATTGTGGCATAGCTAAGGTCAGGCGTGGCAAAGTTAGGCATCAAAGCAAGCACCCTCTAAGTTCATCAAGATTCAGTGCATATAATGGTACAGTTGAAAACTGAACCCCACAGTTCTTCAGTTCGAACATAGAAATGAGAAATACCAAGATTGGACATCGTATTATTAAACCCTTTTATCGCCAACCCTAGTACCCACCACCTCTCCTTGCCGTATCTCCGTAGGACTCTTATCACCTCCGGTTTTATTGCCATAACACGATAACTTATTATGCTAAGGCCTTCCCATAAAAGGCACGTGTAGTATGCGCTGATATCTTGGGTCTAACTACACCATAAACTCGATCCTTAGCAACCCGGACAAGACAACCACAAACCAAAATATTGCGCACCTGCACTGGTCTCAACATACGCTCGCCCAAGTCCAAAATAAGTGTTAGTTTTCATTTGATGACCATAATAACATAGGTACCTCATCTGGACATGTATACAAGTGGTTCCCATAATTGATCAGTTTATCAAATTGTTCAAACCTATCTGAACTAGTATCGTCGTGCATGGCTAAGCATCAACTATTTCACTTCATCTACAAAATCCACAATATACCAATAGTGGATAGCAATACTAAGGTGACAACAGTGAGGATATAAATTAATCAAGGTAGAATCAGCGCAACAATTGGGTATAACTGTCAACCTTATCAACATAGAGATTTTTTACTGAAATTATGTGCATGCATAATAGTTTTGCTACACAACATACAAAATATGGGATCAATATGGTCAAAGGAAGGTGCTTGCCTTGCTTGTTGAAATCTTGGTCTTGCTTGAGATCGATTTTGGAGATTTCCAGAACGTCAGTATCTAATCGGTAAAAGCCAAATAACACTAATAAGAGCCAAATAAATTCAAACAGAGATCAAATTCAAATATTTTTTGCAGATGATGAAAGTTCGTGATTTTATAGAAAAAATAGAAACAAATTAAACTCAATTTGGAGTTCAAATGAAAATATTATTAGCATTTGAAGTTGGTTCGGCTAGGAAAATACAGAAAAGAAAAGAGAAAACAATGTGCATGCTTTTATTTTTAATTTCCAATTTTCTTTCTAAAGGAAAAAACTAGATTTATTGTGTCATTGGGCTAACAGGTGGGGTCGGGTGCACGCTGAACCGAGTTCATGGCTAGTCTATGGCTGGTGGGTCCTGTGTGTCAATGACTCATATATTAAAACTGGTTTAAATTAAAATCTAATTAAATATTCTTCCAATCCCACACGTTAGTGACTCACTTACTTAACTACCATCATTAGAGCTAACTTAATCCATTTGGTGCGGTGCAGCTGCCAGAGGGGAGACAGAGGAGGAGACGACGGCCATGGCCGAGCTTGTTGTCGAGATTGCCAACGGCGAACCGGTGACGGCACAGGCCTAGGAAGCAACAAAATGGGACGACGGCACTACGACGAAGCTAAAGGTGGTGACGGCGACACTTGGCGACCACTAGAGCGTTGGCGACGGCATCGGCAAGCGGCGGAGTAGCTCGGGTAGCGATGGCTTCTGCAAAAGGAGTGAGTTCTCGCCCAGGGGCTAGGCACGCTGGGTTTAGTAGGCGAATGTGATGCTAACTGGTTGGCACGGGAACCAATGGTCACTGGAATCGTATTAGCGACATGCAGCCGCGGCGGCGACATGGGGCGGATATGGTGAAGTCTAGGCAAACGATGCTAAGTCCAAAATCTAATTAGTGCATTAGCACTAGGGGACTACTAGAGGCTCACCATGGTGGTCGACGATGGCGAAGACAGTCGGAGGTGATGCAGCGATGGCTCCATGGTGGCAACAGACTACGGCAGGGAAGAAGCTACGAGAAGATGCGCGTTAGCTTGCATGCATGTGGAAGATGGTCAAAACAAAAGGAATTGGCCTGAGACTCATAGGGACAGTGGAAATTGATGGAAATGGAGGTGGCGGTTAGAAAGAAGGAAGACACACGATCTCGACGACTCACTACGGAGACAAGGACATTGATTGAGGGGATTGCATAAGTAGGAGATGGAACATGAAGTGACATGGACGGATTGAAGCCAAACTCACCGGCAAAGAGAGAGAACGCAGGGGCATGGAACGGGCGTGCACACTGGAGAGAAAGAAGATGATGACGATGCAGCTCTTGACGGTTCCAACTGCAAGAACAAGCACGGAAAAGGGATGAGCGAAGCTCTAGAAGGAAAAGGACTCACGTGTCGAGTAAGGAAGCTCACTAAGGAGGAAATGGAACAGTGGCATGCTCGCCGGCACTGAGGAAGACAATGTCATTCCCAGCAAATCCAATACCTCAAGGTTTAGTTCTTGGAGGGGAAGTTGGAAATAGTGAGTTGGGTGAGATGACGCGCATGGCTAGGTTGAAATAGGTAAGAGAAAAACGGGAGTGTAACATCCCAAAAATTCCAGTTTGGGAAGACATAGTGAATATAGATGGGAAAGTAAATTTTTGAGCTGATTCTATAGGGAAAATCATTTGTGCATGATTTTTTGAACTTTTGGTATAAAACAAATAATGAAATTTCATACAAGCAGCAACTTACAAGAATTTTCAGGAAAATCACATAGCACAAAAAAATCCTAAAAACTTTACAGGAGCAACTATACTGGGATAGGAGCCCACACAAAAAAAATCCATAAATTTTGGACTCCATTTGCTCAGTACAAAAATCCAGCAAACACTCAGCCAGAAATTAGAAAATCAAAAACTGTTTTTAAATTTCCCTCTCGCCTTTAGGCTGAAATTGAGTCGGCCCAAATGCGCTCACTAGTGCCAGTCCACGCCAGCACATGTGCTTGATGTCTCATTAACATGTGGGACCCACGCGACAGAGCCCTTAGTCCACCTCACTTCGCCCTTGCTCGCAGTAAGATCGAGAAGGCCGACTAGATGGGGGTGAATAGGCGGTTTTAAAAACTCTTTGGCTAAAACCGAGTTTTTATGCGGAATTGTAAATCAATTCGGTTTTGCACAATTAAAGCCTAAATCAACTAGTCTTTACTAAGTGCACCAACAATATGAGACTATATAAATGATAGCAATTATTCACATACAAGTAAGCAATTAAATACTAGGAATGTAAATTGCATGATGTAAATTCCAATAGTAAAGCACAAGGAATCAAACCACAAAGACACAACGATGTTTTACCGTGGTGATCAGAAACTTGCCGGTTTTCCCTAATCCACGTTGAGGTAAGCCCAAAATCAATTGGACCGGCTCCACGAATTGAGCCAAACACCTCCGAGGTAAGTCCAGCCACTTGGACCAGTTCCAAACCGAACCAACACCTCGATCCACTAGGGTTGCTCTTCCTCCACTCTGGAGATGGCGAGCACTAAGCCACTCACAAATACCCGGGTCTTCTTACAACCTTCTTTTAGAAGATCACCGAACCACGACGCCTCCACGCCGTCTAGGTGTCGGCAAACACCAAGAGTAACAAGTCTAGAACTCTCACTTGAACTAATCAAGTGTCTAAGCTCAAGTGGATATACAATCCACTACCTAATGCAACACATCCAATTAGGGTTTGCCTCTCAAAGCTCACTAAGTGCAACACATGCACAAATGAGAGTAGAGGGCTTACTCTTAGCTCAATGGAAATGAATATAGCACCATCAACTCTCCCACAACTAGCCAATGTGAGTATTTATAGCCCACACACAAAAACAAGCAGTTGGAGAAAGATTCCAAAGAATCTAGGGGAAATCGGTCTGACCACCAACTAATGGCCGGTCAGACCGCCCAAACCGATCAGACCGCCTATATGCCTGCGGTCAGACTACTCAAAGAAACTAAGGGCGAATAGCAAAAACCACCCTCTCTGGAATTTTCATACCGCCAAACAAATATCGGAACTACCGCACAACGGTAGTACCGCTGAACATCCGCGTTAGTACCGCACAACATTTGCGGTAACAGGAGACCGGTTAGACCGCTCCAAACACGCCGGTCAGACCGATACCCAACCGGTCAGGCCGCTGATATGGGCGGTCAGACCGCCCACTGCAATCAAAGCTGAAAACAGATTTTTGATCTTTGCATCAACTCAATTTGCAAAAACACATTTTGCCAATTGATGCAAGATGCACACAAGGTTAAAGGCAAGATTCTCAACAAGTTGCAAAACACATTTGCCGACTTTTAGAATCAATACCACAAGGAATAAGGTACATGGACTAAACCCGTTTGCAAAACACATTCGCAAACTAAAGTCACATGCTACAAGGATTATGCATGAGCCTCAACTATTCGCAAAACACATTCGCAAATATTGGCAACATGCTAACAAGAGCTAGAGCAAACACAATGAGCTATCAACACATGACTAACTCAAGCTACTAATCAAGACCCATCTTAATAGTACGGCAACCTATACTAGCAATCCGGTCTTCCAACCAAACACCAAGACCGGTAAAAGACTAGGAACAAATCCTTAGCCCTAACTAGTCATACCTTTGCCTTGCACAAACACTTGAAGCTTGATGACGCACATCTTCACTTCTAGTTCGGGTTCTTGACTTGATAATCATCAAACATGATAATTTCCTTTACTTCGGGATCTTGACCTGATGCTTATCAACTCATGATGACATCCTTCATCCCGAGTCTTGATATGCATCAACACATGATGCATCTTTCACTCTTGAACATTGACTTGATGATAATCAACTCACGATATCATCCAAAGTCTTCATCACCCTGGAACATAACCTATTCATCCAACTCATGAAAAATGTTAGTTCCACAATATGATTATCATTAATTACCACGACATACCATTAACTTATAATGGTGGGACAAGATATCACAATCTTTCCCTCTTTGGTAATTGATGATAATCACTTTAATTGCAAATAATTGAATAAATTGGTATGAGTATATACGAACTGCACAAGTTGAATATACTCAAAGGGTATATGAGGATACATGAACTACACAAGTCTCATATACTCATATGAATATATTAACCACACAAGTTATATATACTCGAGGATATATTTTAAAGTAAAGATCCTTAAAGTATGTGGACAAAGGAATATGGATCAATACTAATGAAACCACGAAACATAGAGTGAACTCCCCCTAAATGTGTGCATACACAAATGTGTAATAAGAACATATGCGCATATTCAAGTTAGACTTTTGGTGGAGTTCAACCTATATTTTGGATCCGAGGAATGCAACAATATATAAGAATATGATGTCGAATGCATACATCTTTGATTTTCACCTTTTAATCCAACTGAGACTAAACATGGGATATAGCAATAGAAGAGTTAGTCTCACAAATAGATTTATCATTATGAATGCATATCTGTTTGGATTTTTCTTTTTATATCCAAGCTGAGACTAAACATGGTATAACAATAGAAGTGTTAGTCTCACAAGTAGATTTATCATTAATAACCAAAACTCCATTAACACATAATGGCGGGTCTAGATTCTTCAATCTCCCCCTTTTTGGTGATTGATGACAAATCCTTTATTAATAACAACATTTGGATATAAATCAACATAAGATAATAATTTAATCTATTTGACTATTTGCATGCATGGCACAAACGTGAAATCATCCAAATGATCTCCAAAACATTCTCCCCCTTTTGGCATTAAACACCAAAAATCCAAAACAAATTCAAGCCAATAAAGGTTTTGCAAAGAAAAGAGCTTGGCAATTGAATTCATTTTATTTTGAACATATACATTTTATTTGTGCCATTTCTCTCAGAATAAAGTGTCAGAGTCATTTATCGGGCCGGTCGAATCGCTGAAATGGCTTGGCCCGACCCAAAGGACTAAAGAATGCCTTGATCAAATACATTCTCCTTTTTTATCAAAACAATTTGCACAAACTCCACTTTTATGGCCGAAAAGAATAAAACAAGTTGAAATGAGGCCATCTTGGAGTTTAGAAAGAAGAAATGATATTTGAGACACATTCAAATAAACTCATCCTTTTAGAAGATATTTCACAAATTTACAAGTTTAAAGCAAGTTGAGCACAAAAACATTTAGGCTTCAAGACAAGGCTGAAAAACTTGATAGAATAAATCCAATAAGTCTGAGAAAATTTGACATAGAAGATCAATTATAGATGATGAAAAGTCATCATTATGTCTTCCTCAAATTTTGAATCTATTAGAGGCACAAAATTCACAAATCAGCTTAAAATCATGCTAAAATCTGAAATTTCAGCATGTAGATGAAGAATTAAATCCTTTTCAAATCAAGTCCAAAAGAAGTCCACAAGCTTAGATTTCTAAACAACTTGAATCTTTTGCAAACAAGATCCATAGAGAAGAAACTCCCCTTAAATATATGCATTAAGAGATACGAATCGAAATTCATTGCATATAAGAGGATTTTAGGAAATTTTGACGGAGTTTCCTTTAAATAATTGATCCAAAGAAGCATGACAATTGATAATCAAGATATGAATGAGCATGCAACATCAATAAAGATTCAATTATAACCACAATATGGATAAGGATATTCAATGAAGCATAATCCATAACACAAGCATTCAAGAATTCAATACAAACATATCTTGGACAATAAACAAAGATGCATAACTCATAGCATAAGACATTAACCATTACATTGTCAAAAATGAGTCTGAAAGCAGTGAAAGCATCCAAGGTTCAATAAGCTTATATAAGATATTACAAGAATGACACATAAGCTTATCCTCACAATACAAGGTCTATCGACCTAAATATGAAAGATAATGCATCTAGGAGGGAGGAGCGCCTGACGACGATGAAGGATGATCTCCCTACTGAGTGAAAGAAGGAGGCCGCTGACCACGTCCGAACCTCTGATATGCTAGTGGCACTCGCTGCTGCTGATACTCAGACAGTCGCTCATCCATGTGAGTCACCCTCACATTTAGATCCTCTATCATAGCTCTAGTCTCTGCATGCCGCTGAATATTCTCTACATGCCGCTGGTCATTCTCTATCTTCATGCGCTCTATACTGGACTGAAGACGAGTAAGAGCTGCCAAGACTGCATCCTGCTCCCGAGGACCCTGCTGCACTGGATGACTCTGAGAGGATGATCCCTGTCCCTGAGACTGAAGAGGAGGTGGAGGAGGCACCTGAGGTGGAGGATCTCTGGGTCTATACTCCTTATGCTCCATGTCAAGAGGGAGGTCAAAAGAAGTCGTTCTCTTAATGAGCTTCATAATGTAGGGAGCAAAATAAATGGTCTTGGTCTTAGAAGTGGCAATCTCCCTGATGATCAGATCCATAACATTAAACTTAGTACCATCCATAATGCACTTTACCACATTTCACGTTCTCCCATGTATCTCATCATTATTCCCACTCCTGGGGAAGAAGGTAGCTCTCATGATCCTATTAACGATACTGGGGAGAGGGAGAAGTCCAGTTACCTTCCCAAGCATAAAAGGATAGTTCTGATCATAATACTCATCTTCTTGAGTGAGAGCTAAGCATTCTTGAACATGTATTTTGATCCCATCTGAATTCTTCAAATTTAAAGCTATCATAAAATCATCCTTAGATGCTTCAAACTTTTCTTGTCCCGTCAGAATTGTTTGATGGTCTTGGCATGAAAGTTGCTGTTCAAGGTAACCAAAGAATTCAAACCCACATTTCTGAATAAACGATATAGACCATCATAGGCTTGATTGTGTCCAAGGTAACTCTACTTCACAAAACGATGATTAGCAAATTTCTTCTTTGCATAGATAATATGATAGACGTCTTGCTAAAACATTGTATGGAACATATCCATAGTGGCATCCTTTGGAAATCTAAACTGATTAATGTGTCTCAAAATGGTATACCTTTCACTTTTGATTTTAGACACATCAAGTCCAATGAAAGGAGTTTGATCTGGAGCCACATCCTCATCCTCATTCACATCATCTTCTTTAGGTTCTTCATAGTTTGCATCGCTCTCACCGATGTCACTGTTACCACTCGTTGCCCCTTCCTCTTCAACATCTTGCATTTGTTCATCTGCTTCTTCTTCAGGATGGTCCTCAATAGGTGATTTCCCTTTAGGAGAAGGAGGAGGAAGAGCCGGCTGATTAACGGTAATCTTGCGCGGCATCGTCGCTGCGAAGGAATTGCAAGAATTGTCAAAGGAAATTAACAAGTATTCAAAATGCCATTTGAGTCATTCCTTATTGTCACAAAGGTCGACCGATTCTCGGCCGGCCGAACCGTCAGTTCGCGCCAATCAAACCGCCAGAAATAGGCTTTCGGATCGCCAAAGGACAATGAGCAATCTGATTTTAGGAAGGCCCCAAAATTTGTAATTTTATGAGCAATGGCATTGTGGATACTTATTCATCTACTCATAATATACTTGCAGGTCAAGGATTTGCCATCTAACGGAATTGAAACAAGGATTTTACGACAAACACTAGAAATTTAGGCAAATCACAATATGGGTAAGTTTGCAAGTAAGAATTGAGGGATTACCGGCTAGATGAAGTGGGGAAACAAGTGAGATGAAGCCTTGAAGGAATTGGAGAACCCAACAGCCGGATTGAAAAAGAGCTCCCGCACCTAGGGTTTCATATTTAGGAGAAATGAGTCCACTAAAAAGAAATCCATTTGGAGGAAAGAATAGAGGAGATGAGAGTGAGCATTTGAATAGTGATGCACAAGAGATGGCCGGAGAGGGAGATCTGGACCGAAGAGGAAGGAGGCGGCCGGGAGCGAGAGAGACACGGCTGCTTTCAGGTTGAGAATGAGCAAGTGAGAGAAAAACGCTTCGGGTCGGAAGTTTAAGGAACCCTCACGCAAAATCGGTCGATCATTGGCATGTGGCGGTCGGACCAAAAGGCTCATGGTCGGATCGCCAGATAGCTTGGCCGACTGTTGAGTCTGGCCCAATGATTCAAGCAAGAGAATTGAGAATAGATGAATTTGTTGTACTTTGCTCCAAATTTTCACACAATCAATCAAACAAACATCTTTGGAGCATTTCCAACTTATATAGCCCTTTAAAATCCAATTCTTAAATAATTTTATGAATTAAGCTTTTGGTTTTCACAAATGAAATCTTATTTTCAAGAACTTTCTCCAAAAGATCCAAATTGAGCGATTAAAGATATTTCAAGCAACCAATTGCATGTATGAGTCATTAATACCATTATGGACCTATTCATGTGAATAATCTTGGCTCAAATGGAAAAACTCACTTAAGTGCTAGAAAGTGACCATTTATGTCAAACTAGGATTTTGGACGAGTTTCAAAATCAAATAACTTTTTCTAGGTTAGCCTTTTGGAAATCTTGTGAATACCAAAAATGTTTAGAATGGACAACTTTAGGTTTTTCTTTTTGGAACCATTTTCAAATTCCTTTTAGAATAGATTTTACATAGAAATCTAATTTAGGTTAAAAACAAGATGCTAGATCTAGAATTTTGGGTAGAAGCTCATTTTCACTTAAAATAAGTTTTTCTTGAGCCAAAACCTTTGGAAAACCTTTGAAAAGCATTTGTATACATTTTGCAACTAATGTTTCAAAGGATTACTAATAGTTATGAAATTTTTGACTTTTGGTTGAAAGGCTTATTTTTTAAAAACATTACTAGCACTTAATTTGTTTGGGCACACTTAGGGATGTGATATACATGGTTATGATTTAGCACTCCCCCTTAATGTGCCACTACCAACTTGCTCAAGATTTTAATAAACGAGATTTAGCATAAGAGTAAGAACACCCTTTTTAAGATTATTCATGAATGCAACCTACACAAGGCATAAGGGCTAGATACTTTAATGTAAATATTTGTTACCGAGATAGCATTGGTTTATGATATGAATTGATCTTCCTCAAACTTGGCTCCATATTTTGCATATGATGGAATCCACCTCTTCATGAGTGAGCCAAGCCTCCTATGTCTCTCCAAGTACCTATTTATCATTTAAGCACTTTGTGGTACCCAAACTCGGTTGGGTCCTTGAATGTTAGTCACAATAGATTTGGGCACCCAAATGACCCTAACAATAATCTTAGGTGTGCTAACAATCCTAGCAAACACATTGCTATATTTATCTTTCCTAAGCAAATAATGATCATTATATATAATGGGTTTAGGAGAGATACCTTTGGGACATTGTTTACCAATGTGTCCCTTTTCCCGGCAATTGTAGCAAGTTGGGCTTTTGTTTCCCTTACTTGTCTTCTTTTCTTACTCCTTGCCGGTTTGCCTCTTCTTTGAATGTCTAGACTTGACATCCATTTGATTTGGGCACATCGAGGCTTTGTGGCCCTTCTCATTGCATCCAAGACACTTGATATATTTCTTTGTGTGTCTTGCATTGTGTCTTGTCTTGCTATTCACCTTCTTCTTTGCAGTGAAGCCGATTCCTCTCTTGTCATTCACGCTTCGTTGCTCGCTCAATATATCATCAAGAGAGGCTTTCCCTTTGTAGCTTCTCTCCAAGTCAATTTTCAATTTTGTGACTTGGGCCTTGAGCTTATTATTTTTCTCTATAAGGTTAGTCTCACAAGGCATAGAGAAAATAGAAGCATCTAATTTTGAGCAACAAGGTACATCAAGCAAATCATCACAAGAAGTGGATATACTAACCTTAGATGAAATGCAAGAGATATGAGCTATACATGGCATATCATCAAGCAAGTTACATGTAATGCCTATATCCACTTTGGGCTTATTGAGCTCATTTAGGAGAAGAGTTTCATGTTCATTTTTTAGAACATCATAATTATTTTGAAGCAAGTTATACTCTTTCTTCAAAACTTTAAATTTTGAAACCTTCTTTCCTAAATACTCATTAAGCTCCTCAAGCATATCCATCAACTCATCATATGAAGGCTTATCATCATCATTTACCTTCTTATTACCTTTAGCCATGAAGCAATGAGGTGATGTAGATGAAGTTGAGAAATCCTCATTGTCGGAGCTTGAAGTTGAGCATTCTTCTCCCGACATCCATTCTTGTATGCAATCATCACTAGTTGAGGTGGACCTTTTATAAGGATCTTGAAGATGGATCCACATCTCATGAGCATTGTTGAGATTGCATATGGCATCAAATATCTCTATACTCTAGACACTAGATAAAGCCTTAGTTGCTTGAGCGTCGAGATGTGAGTATTTCTCTTCCTCAATAGTTTGAGCAAAAGGATCCTTTAGAGGAGAAAAGCCCACATCTACAATACACCATATTTTTGGGCTCATGGCCTTAAAATAACATGACATGCGGATTTTCCAATGAGCATAATTTGTGTCATCAAATATAAGTGTCTCACCAATGTGCACTAAATCACTAGTCGCCATCCTTTACTCTCTAGACGGTTAAGTCTAATAAAATGAGCGACCAAGGTCTGATACCACTTGTAAGATCGAGGAGGCCGACTAGAGGGGGTTGAATAGGCGATTTTAAAAACTCTTTGGCTAAAACCGAGTTTTTATGCGGAATTGTAAATCAATTCGGTTTTGCACAATTAAAGCCTAAATCAACTAGTCTTTACTAAGTGCACCAACAATATGAGACTATATAAATGATAGCAATTATTCACATACAAGTAAGCAATTAAATACTAGGAATGTAAATTGCACAATGTAAATTCCAATAGTAAAGCACAAGGAATCAAACCACAAAGACATAACGATGTTTTACCGTGGTGATCGGAAACTTGCCGGTTTCCCCTAATCCACGTTGAGGTAAGCCCAAAATCAATTGGACCGGCTCCACGAATTGAGCCAAACACCTCCGAGGTAAGTCCAACCACTTGGACCGGTTCCAAACCAAACCAACACCTCGATCCACTAGGGTTACTCTTCCTCCACTCCGGAGATGGCGAGCACCAATCCACTCACAAATATCCGGGTCTTCTCACAACCTTCTTTGAGAAGATCACCGAACCACAACGCTTCCATGCCATCTAGGTGTCGGCAAACACCAAAAGTAACAAGTCTAGAGCTCTCACTTGAACTAATCAAGTATCTAAGCTCAAGTGCATACATAATCCACTACCTAATGCAACACATGCAATTAGGGTTTACCTCTCAAAGCTCACTAAGTGCAACACATGCACAAATGAGAGTAGAGGGCTTGCTCTTAGCTCAATGGAAATGAATATAGCACCAGCAACTCTCCCACAACCAGCCAAGGTGGGTATTTATAGCCCACACACAAAAACTAGCTGTTGGGGAAAAAATTCCAAAGAATCTGGGGGAAATCGGTCTGACCGCCAACTAATGGTCGGTCTGACCGCCCTAGCTCCAACGGCTATAAAACTAGTCGTTGGACTCACTGCCGGTCTAACCTCCAACTAATGGCCGGTCAGATCGCCCAAACCGGTTAGACCGCCTATATGCCTGCGGTTAGACTACTCAAAGAAACTAAGGGCGAATAGCAAAAACCACCCTCTCTGGAATTTTCGTACCGCCAAACAAATATCGGAACTACCGCACAATGGTAGTACCGCTGAACATCCGCGGTAGTACCGCACAACATTTGCGGTAACAGGAGACCGGTCGGACCGCTCCAAACACGCCGGTCAGACCGATACCCAACCGGTCAGACCGCTGATATGGGCGGTCAGACCGCTCACTGCAATCAAAGCTGAAAACAGATTTTTGATCTTTGCATCAACTCAATTTGCAAAAACACATTTTGCCAATTGATGCAAGATGTACACAAG
Source organism: Phyllostachys edulis (assembly GCA_036346405.1). Taxonomy (NCBI): domain Eukaryota; kingdom Viridiplantae; phylum Streptophyta; class Magnoliopsida; order Poales; family Poaceae; genus Phyllostachys; species Phyllostachys edulis. The sequence continues at coordinate 72,765,216 of CM070561.1, forward strand.
GTTAAAGGCAAGATTCTCAATAAGTTGCAAAACACATTTGCTGACTTTTAGAATCAATACCACAAGGAATAAGGTACATGGACTAAACCCGTTTGCAAAACACATTCGTAAACTAAAGTCACATGGTACAAGGATTATGCATGAGCCTCAACTATTCGCAAAACACATTCGCAAATATTGGCAACATGCTAACAAGAGCTAGAGCAAACACAATAAGCTATCAACACATGACTAACTCAAGCTACTAATCATGACCCCTATTAATAGTACGGCTACCTATACTAGCAATCTGGTCTTCCAACCAAACACCAAGACCGGTAAAAGATTAGGAACAAATCCTTAGCTCTAGCTAATCATACCTTTGCCTTGCACAAACACTTGAAGCTTGATGACGCACATCTTCACTTCTAGTTCGGGTTTTTGACTTGATAATCATCAACACATGATAATTTTCTTTTACTTCGGGATCACCTCCGCCTGGCTCCGCCCATGCCATCTACCTACTTAATGACGCCCAACACCCGCTCTGGCGGAGACGCTGAAGGCGGGAGCACGAGTTCTCGCCATGGCCATTTTTCTCATCGATCTTCTCACGCTCTACTCACTACTACTTAAGCCCCCGAACGTGTCATCGTCTCTTCAGCTAGCCCCTCGTTCCCTCTCGCGCTTTCTCTGAGCTTCCAGCTCTCTGAATTGTTGAGAACGAGCACGTCGTTCTCGACGTCGGTGAGTAAGCTCCTCCACGCCATTTTCTCTGGTGAGCTTCCTTGCCCTCGCCACCCGCGTCACCATGCGCCTCTTGCCTCACTGATTCTTCTTCTGTGCTTGATGTAGCTTCGGGAACCCTGTAGCGCAGACAAACAGTCGTCTTTTTCACCTCCGACGCACACCCCTTTCTGGTCATCTTTGTTCCCGAAGTTCTGGTGAGCTTGAACCTCACTTAATCGTGCCATTTCATGTCCTATACTTCACTAATGATTTTCTCTTGGTTGATGAGGATCCACACGAAGGGAATCCCCCGAATCAACATTCTTCCTCATTTTCGGCCACTACAACCATTTTTCAGTTAGCCGCCACCTCGGTGAGTCTCACCGAAAAAATCCTCTATGTGCATGCAAGTTAATGCACACCTCCTTGTAGCATCTCTATCCCTACAACGCGCTGTCATCGAGAGCTTCCTTCGCGCCGCCGCCGCTCAACATCATCAAGTCACTCCGGTCATCCCCTGGCGCCATCAAGGTCTTTGGTGAGCTTCTAGTAGCCCCCTAGAGCTATTGCGCGTGTTAGATTGGACGATTAGATATCGTAGCATAGAATTAATTGTAACCGATCATGGTGTCACCGCAAGAAATGTTGTCGCCGCCGCTCTGGTGACCATTGGTCCCCGAGCCGCTGCGGGTAGCATCATCGTAGCCTCCCAAAGCCAATGTGCACCTTCTCTTGCCACCAACTTTCCCCAATCGCGAAACCCACCTTGAGCCCGAGGAGCTCTGCCGCTTTTCTCTAGCGTATCACCACCTTCGGCCATCTCTCTGGCTTCCACCACTCGATGGCATCGCCGTCAAGAGAGGAACCCATTTTGGCCATCCTGGAGCCTTGCCATCACCCTAATCGCCGGTGACAAGCTCGCCATAGCGCTCAGCCAAGAGCGCAGCTCTCCCTCTCTCACTACTAGTGGGCCCGAGGGATTAAAACACTAATTAGCGCTAATTATCAGGGTTTAAATGTAACTAGTCTATGACATGTAGGACCAAACCGAAAAGGTTAAATAAAATCTAATTCTAATAGTTTTTAGTAAATGTGTCACTGACATGTGGGACCACACACTATTCCTGGTTTTAAAACATGTTCTAAAAACGAGAGACCAATAGGTGGGCCCCAACTGTCAGATAAATAAAATCAGAAATAGGTTTAATCATTAGTTAATAAGTAATGAATCTATGACAGGTGGGACTGCCTCTATTTTATAAATAAAATCAAAAAAACAAAAGTATGAGTCAAGTAGACCCCACATGTAAGTTAATAAAAATCCAGAAAAATTAGAAAGCCGCCTTTAGTTTTAAGGAAAATACGCTTTCTCTACTAGAAATCGTAAACCTCAGTAGAACTCAGAGAAGAATACACTTTCTCTATTGGAAAGCGTAAACTTCGCAAAATATGCTGTCGACGTCACCCTTTTCCATTTTTTTGGAATTTTCAAACCATAGAAAATTGAAACCTTAATTACTTTTGCATAAAAACTGCAAATGAGATGATTCGTTTTTATAAATTCATATAAAATCATACTATACCTGAATATGTAAAAATATTTGGATTTTTTTCTGTTTAAATTATTTTGCTATATTTAATTTGCTTTCGTCTCTTTTTTAGTAGACGTTGATTATTCAAACGAACTTCATGATGATCCTTCACTTTCATATTCAGAGCAACCAGAGCAAGGTAAGAACCCCCTTTGACCATGTTGATCCCACTATTTTAACTATTGTACTTCCTTTTAAAAAAAATCTATTATGCATGCGTGTATATTTGATATAAAATTGCTATGTTTGGGATAATGGTAGTCGTAAATCCTATTCGATGCATGAGCCTTCCTGAAATGGTGACACCCTTACTATTGTATCCATTAGGATTATGGTTTAGACAACGAATGATGTCAACTTGGGTTTTCGAATGCGAATCTCGCATAACTGCTTAGTCGGGCATTAGTGTTTACTAAAATTTGCTAAAAGGGATGACATGATAACTATGAGTTGAGAGTTTTTGAAATGATGATCCAGATGGGTTACCTCTATTATTTTGTATAAAAATAAAATGAAAAACTTAGTTTACGATGAGAGCGAGTTATATTATATTCTGAGAAGTGTGAGAGAGGAGTTTCACAAGTAGATAGGGGGAGATTCTCGCCTGGGTCAATTAAAGACCGAACACCGGTATTTTTGACCTAAGCGTAAGTGTGCAACCACATGTACCGACATGGGATGGCCTTAGCTAATTAAGTCATCAAAAACTGGCCTTGCATGATTGGTAGGCAGTAGTAGTGCGAGCATGTGTGATTGCCGACACAACGGCGAATGCCTCACTGAGACGGGGAACCCAGGTGAAGTGAGGGTGTTCATTCGTCGGGCTAAGTGCAAGGTTAGGACTAGGTGATGTAAAGGTTTCGACGCGTGCTCTAGACTGCTTACCAAAGGTAGTGGGCGGTGGTATCGACGGATGCTGAACAAGCTAGAGAATTTATGTGATGTGGGTAAAGTTGTACCCCTTTGCAGAATGTAAATCTATTTAAATAGTCATGCTCGCGGTGATGAGTGTGCTAAGTGTAGTATTGCCGGGTATAGTCTTAGTTTTCATAAAAAAACCATTTCATTAGAAAATGAGGTAAAGGGTTTGTAGATTTATATTTGAGTTAAGTGCCATGCTTATGGCTGAAAACAAATGTTGCTCATAGCCGAGGAGGGTTGCGAGTTGTTGTTTATTCAATTATGAAATTGTTGTCCTTTATCTATTTAACTACTCTTAAAATTTCCGTTGCAAAATACTACGTATTGATATTGCAAATAAAATTTTCTTAATGCTGAAAATAACTTGTAGCTTAGAGCCTCCTCTCTAGGGGTGCAATCAGAGCAGATACAGACGGATATCGCTCATCTTGTATCCTATTCTATATTTTTTTCTTGGAATCGGAATCAGACACGGACTGTGCCGGATACGAATACGAATGCGAATAGTATCTATCATGAATACGAAGTGAATACATGCCGAACCGAATACGGATTGTCTCGGTCACGAATATTTAGTCGTATATTGTGCGAAAACAGAAACCACATATGCCGCACACATAAAGATCAATTAACCATACTACATGTCCAAAATGCAACTACATTAGTAATTCAACAAGCAAATTTAACTACATCACACTGTCACGACGACTACGACGACTAGTTAAAGAAGTAACAGCAACTAGCAAGTCATAGTGATAGCAGTACAAAAGATGTCCAAAATATAACTAGCCAACTACATAACAAGACATATACAATATATACAAAGCCTACCGACCAATATCAATAACTAGTTGGGGATACACAGAATGTTGGTTGTTAGCCAGTCTGTAGCATCCCAATTTTTAAATTTTTGAAATATTTTATTTGAAATAAGGTTTTACATAATTTTCATGATTTTCTAGAATTTAACGAAGCTTAAATAGATTCTTTAGAAATGAAAATGATTTAATATGAATAAATCAAACATCCATTAAATTTAAAAGTATTTTATTTAAGTTCCTTATGTTCCAAAATATTTTTGTAAATTTTCTGGAATTTTTCCAAGTTCATTTGCTATTTTTCTTGGCTTATTTGGATTTCTTGTATTTTTCTAAAAATAAAATAATAATTAAATACTAGAAATCCTCGTGGGCCGATTTCTCTCTCTAGCCCACTAGGCCTAGAGTTTATTGGATATATGAAATAGTGTTTAACATATACTATCCGATAAATTATTCGGATAGCTCCGAATCCGACGGATACCTCCTTCCCGAATCCGTTTCCGTATCGACAAAAACTAGCTGGCTCCGAATCCGAAATCCGAGAAAAATCCCGGATATCTGGTTTCAGGCTCCGAATTTATTCGGGCGGACGGACGGACGGTCGGGAACTATCCACTCCGTTTGCACCGTACTCCTCTCTTGATTAGCCATGCGTTTATATAAATTTTATGATACGCTACAAGTCTTGCTGAGTACGCAATGTACTCAATTTTGCTTAAATTATTGTTCAAATTTAAATGATTAACCTACACCAAATGATGCCTTGTTCGCACCAGGATCCGGTGGGTTCGGCGACGGGTCTTTATAGGATTTGTCTCTAGTAGGTTGCCTAGGGGTTTGGATGGGCATGCCACTAAAATTTTGAACTCTTCTTACATTTTGCTTCCGCTGTTATATTTGTTATCTCTGACACTCAAGCTTTTATTTGGCCGGTCGGCCCTTGTGATTTAAATATTGTAATCGCTTAAGTTATGTACCATTTTTGCTTTGTTTTGTACATATGGATATATGGATGTGATTATTAATGTTGGAGTTGTGTGTACTAGCCACTGATCATGGGATTAGTACAGTACACACACAAGGATTTTGGGTATTCAAAGCCCTAGGCCCGACAGGGAGAGAGTGTGATTTCTTGCAGACGCGACAAGACAGAATGGACGGAGCGACACACTCTCCCTCTCCACTCGTACGGGACAAATGAAGATGACAAGGCGGCTTGATGCGTCTACAGTGACGCGACGGGGCGAGGCGGAGGCAACAACTTGCCAATTGAGGCAAAATGGTGGGCAGCGCAATCGTAACCCATGAGTGCGCGCGTGAGCTCTCCTTGATGTGCACACGGTGGAGCGGGAGGTCGACGATGGCTCCTATGGCTAAGCCTGGGGTCCACTAGATAGCGGCGTGACTAAGGAGGGTGGAGGTGAGCACGTCTCTACGCTGGCACGCGCGGGTACACGGACGAAGATAGCATCGCGAGTTGGAATATGAACTCCGACAAGTGGGGCCTGGGCCCACCTATTAGCGACATCGAAGGAAGGCAATGGAGAGAAGACGCATTTAGCGAAAAGACACTTTCATGCGAAGGAAACATAATTCGGAGAGGAGGGAGGCGGCTTCTGCCGAGGATGGTGTGCGGGCTGTTGCTAGGCCGAAAGCGATGACGGGTTGGGTAGAAGAGAAGGACAATCAAATTTTAATTCGTTTCCTAATTAATTTTATTCAGAAAAAGAGATTCAATTTTTAAAACTAGCAAACAACTCCAAAAATTATGAAACATTTTGGATAGGCTCCTGAGACCATCTAGTATTTAGAAAAATTATTTCCATTATTTTACCAGCTTTTAATGTTGATTGAAAATTCATTTGTTGTTTTTTTAATAGATAAATGTTTTAATAAATATCCAAAAATGCAGAGAAAAGATCGTAAATGCATACCTTAATATTTTAAACATAATAATAGAGAATTTAATTTTTTTTTGGCCTGTTACAAACAACGATGCAATTCATACATTTAAAGATTCCATTAGAATTTTGGAAGTTACATGCTAAGATGTTTTAGCAAATCCTATAGAATCATCTAATGCTGCAAATATCTAAATATTTTAAAATGAACAGGCAAGAAAATTTCTATTGTAAACTTTTTCACTTATATTGGTCGAACTTGGCATCTTTACATTTGGCAAGGATCATAAGTGAAGAAATATAAAAATAGGCTACCAAGTATTCATTGTAGATGTTTTTATATATTTTACACAACATTATCATGTACAAACAAGATGTTAAATTATCTTCTTTTATCAATATTAGTTATGACTACTCTCTCCATTCTTTTTATGGTTTAGCAGTGGGAACATGTATATTTATTTGATATTATATGATTTCAAGAAGAGATATACTCCCTCGAGTCATAACATAGTGATACCCTAGAATGCATGCAGTAAAAATGTATTAATTTTGATCAAATATATTGTCTAAAATATATAGGTTAGGTATATGAAAATGGTACGAGTGAATTTATCATAAACATGACATTACCCTTTTATAACTTTTTTGAATATATGATAACAAAATTTGGTAATCAAAGTGGCATCTTATTGACTTTTAAAAGTAAAAAAATGTCACTCTTTTGTGACCGGAGGGAGTAACTACGTTACCATTACTTTTTGCAAGGCTCAATCACATTGTCCATTAGTCACTCAGATTAAATATGGGTGTTTTACAAGACAAGCGAATTCCCCGGCCATGGCACCCCTGAATGCACGTCTTCCTCCGGATGGCAATAGCAGCTCGATGTGGTCATCCATGGCCAGATCGAGCTTGATATGCTCAAATTCGGTGTCATCTTTATCGCCTCTGACTACGACTGTTCTCTATTTCTTGAGACTACGCCTATTCACGGGTTGAGCCGTCGCGCCACCTTCACCTCGCCGCTCCTCCGGCCATGACTTGACTTGGCGTTTGACAGTGGTCGCTCGGCCAGGACAAGTGCATCATTCACGCAGCATTTACAGAAAACGCCATACATGAAGCATTTCCGTTAATCAAATTAAGGAATGAACCAACCAATTTGAAACAGTGAATGATGAAAATAACAATTTGAGGAACAAAAATACCAAAGACAAGAACCAATAAGATCAAGGCGTCAGATCCGTACTCTGGTGGAGATGACAAATGAGTTTGACAATAGAAGCACACCCGTGGGGAGGACGGCTATGATGGAAACACCCTCAAGCGGCACGAATAGTGTGGCGACACACCGTTGTACACCTCGAACTCCCTAGCAAGTAGGCTTAGGCGGGATAGGACGACACTACGGGGTTGTTTGGTTGCTCGCATCTAGCCCGCCCTGGTCTGCGAGATGCAGTGGGATGTTGATTGGTTGCCTGCATCCGTGTGTGGGCCTGGCCATGGGGTGCAGTGGGAGCAGCATTGCCAGGCTATGGAGAAACAAAAATTTTGGTTGTTTCTTATGAGCCAAGCCCATTCGGGCGCACATAGGACGCTAGGGTCACCAACCTTTACGCAAATACCTAATCACCTCTTCCCTTTACACCTTTGCTCCTCTCCTGCGCCTCCATCCACACATGGCTGATGGCGTGGTGCCGTGGTCCCCATCGAGATCCATCCACGCATGGCCAGCGGTGGGATCATCGTCGTGATCCCAAAGCCAACAGAGCTTGGAACTGTCGCTGCCCCGCCGTCGAAGTCCTAGAGTCATTTGAGCTCAGATCTGTCGTTGCACTACCATCGCAATCCAAGTGGTACATGTGTTGCTCCGGTGATGGCAAGGTGGCGGCTACAACGGACGACATGGAGGATGAGAAGCTCTTAGTGGCTGGAGTTGCAAAGGTATGAGCCAGTGGACTCCTGAGAGCTAAAGAAGAGCATGGGGTGGTTGTCGTTGCAATTGTGCTTTGGCGGCCACACCAAGAACTTCTGTTTTTTAGGAAGAGCTTCTGATATGGAAGCCTAATGAAGTGTTTTAGCAACCCCCATCAATTATGCTGCCAACCAGCATTGCTTCCACGATGTCGCCCTCACAATTGTGGATTATGGCATGATTTGAAGATGAATTGAATTCTGCTTTATGCTATTTCTTTGATTCCTTCGCCAATTTGGAGTGTTGAGGGTATAAGGATGGAGAATCTGAGTTTGCACTCTGTCAATATCATTTTTTTTTGTTCTTCAGTTTGTTGTTGGAGAATCATAGTTTAATTTCCATCTTATTCTTTGATTTCACAAGATGAGTAGTATCAACAGTGTGATAGTGTTAGTCTTACTGTGTGTAGTGCAAAGTCATCATACCAACTTGATCAAGCAACCAAACAACTTCCCTACTCAGTCGGTCTGTTCATATGCAAGCAACCAAATAACATCACGTTGCATCACCAGAGCTAGGCTTACAAATACGGGCCAGGCCACAGTCGTTCGGGCAAGCAAACACGCCCTACAAGGACAATGACACAGGAAAGGCGATAACTCGCAGGCAAGAAGCATAGAATATAATAGATGAGTATTGTGTAACAGAGCGAGAGAATAGAAATTAGAGTAATTTTGTAGCTAAGGCAAAATTAAGGGGAATCGATCATTTGCCCCATCTTTTATATGCCTTCTATCATTTGCATATATTTTCATTACACTTGATAATTTGCCACTAAGTGAGAAAAAAATCGATTATTTGTCCTTTTGGACAATTTTTCCCATGTATTCATCCTCCTCGTCTTCCCCATCTTTTTGCTTTAGCCATGGCAGATGTGCCGCCCTCCTCCCCATGGCCAACCGCCGGCCTCCTGAGCTCCCGTTGGCATCATCGTCCTCCTCCCCATGGCATGCTCCCGTCACCGCCCTTGATGGCCTTGGTGCCGCCCTCCTCCCCATGGCCAGCCGTCGACCTCCTGAGCTCCCGTTGGTATCATCGTCCTCCTCCCCGTGGCATGCTCCCGTCACCGCCCTTGATGGCCTTGGTGCTGCCCTCCTCCCCGTGGCCAGCCGCTAGCTCCCGAACTCCCGCCCGGCCACCCGACCTCCCGAGCTCTCCCGCCGCCTCCTCCTCGGCTCAAGATCGCGCCTCCCTCCTCACGTGGCCTACTCCTACCGCCGCCCTTCTCCCTATGGCCATCTCCCACCGTCACCCTCGTCGGCGCCATGGAGGCGAGGCTTGTGAAGGGCGAGAACAGAGGCACTCTGGTGGGGGCTTGGAGGTGACGCGCGTAGTGTAGAGCGCAGAGGTGTTAGCGCCGATCTTGGCGAAGGGCGACACGAGGCGGATTCTGCCATGGCCAGAGCAAGCAAGGAAGAAGAGAAGAGGAGAGGATGGAGGGAGAAGAAGGGGGAAGAATACTGGGGCAAAATTGTCAAAGAAGACAAATATTCGATTTCCTCTCCAACTTTGTAGCAAATTATCGCAATGAAAATAGAGGCAAATGATACAAGTCGTATCAATGATGGGGCAAATGATCAATTTTTCCAAAACTAAGGTAGAGTGAAATAAGCATATTTTGCAGTCCGAGAAGGACGTGTAAATCTAGGGTAGGCCACCGCAGGTGGGGCGACCGCCGCTTCTTCTACGAGCACCCGCTACTTGTCAGAGTGAGCTGCCGCGTGGTGCGGTGATTGCCTCCGCCATCACAACCATCGGGAGGTCTTGTCGGTGAGGAGGGCGAAGGGGGTGTGAGGACTTCCCCACCTGGGAGACTCTGCCCATGAAAGCTCTAGACCCTTTCTTAATCTGCAGATGGGGGCCGGGCCAATGCCAATCTGAACCATGGTCCATGGTGTGTCGAGTATGCCTATTGGGCCAATAATGATGGTGGCACAGAGGGGCCGCGAAATGAATGGGCCAGGCTGTATGTACTCCTTGATGAGCAATAGGGTAGGAAAGATAATTGAAGTGGAAATACAGGTTCATTTAGTAAGATTTGATGAATATCTTCAAAGAAAATGAGAAGGTATAATAGTAGTATATGACAAGTTACTAGTACAATGCAACACTACAAACATTTTGTCACACAGATCCATATCCTAATGTGACTTAAACGAACTACGTACGGAACTCCAGCACACATATCATGTCTTATCCTATCCACCAACCGCGGGTACAACAGTTTCAGTTCAGTCTCCTTCAACTTTCAGCAAGTCGAAAGAAGCGGCTAGCTTGTTCGCCCACTCTCCGGAATCAGATGCGCTGACACACACAAACTGCTGACTTGCTTGGAATATAGGAATTTTTGCAGGAAATAGCATAATTCCCACGAATCCCGCCCTTCCATCGTTCCACCCCCGAGCTATGGAGTGACAGTGGAACGATGGATCACCAATAACCAACCCCCGAGCTAGCCACTCCGATCCTATCTAAATTGAGGCACCATCGCCATGAAAGTACACACATGACAACACAATCGGGTCAGTGTCTTGCATGCCAGCTAGCTGCAAGAGCTAGAATCACATGCACATGGCGACCACATGGATTTTCACCAAGATTTGTCTTGTCCTCGTCGCTATCATTTCCTCCGGCGCTTTGCGGTGGCCGGCTGGCCGGCTGGGAAGCAGTAGCGGAGGGAGTTGTCCGGGGAGCAGATTTCCGGGACGAAGGCGGTGCTGTCGGAGGCGCCGTGAGCGGCCGGGCGCCTCTGCCAGTGGAGGCCGGAGGCCGTCGGCGGGGAGGGGAGCTCCGGCACCGACCACTGGATCTCCGGCACCTGCCCGAAGAGCTCGACGGCGTTCCGGTCCTCCGATGAGGACCTGTAGTACGGCGAGCCGTCGGTGCTGCCTCCGAGCTTCCCGCTGTCAGCCTGGTGGTTCGATACATGCCATCGTGCAATGTCAGATCACTTACACAGCTAAGCAAAAATTGTATCTTTGCACGGATTAGTGGTGGCGATTGCAGTGTGCAAGAACAAATTGATTAATTGAAACTTGAAATATTGTGAAGATAATCCGCAATTAATTACTAGCAATTAGTGTTCGCAAAACGAAAAAAAAAATAGTAGCAATGAGAAAGCAAGGAACTCGACGCTGACCTTGGACGTGCCGCTCTCGCCGAAGCCGAAGCTGCCGTTGAAGTCGCTGAAGCCGCCGAAGAACTCGCCGAGGGGCCAGTCCATCATACCGCCTTGGCCGCCGAACGCCGGCGCCCGCGGGCTCCGCTTCGGTCGGGTCCTGTTGGCCACCTCCGTATGCCGCGGAGCAGGGGAGCCGAACTGCTCGTTCACGATCGACCAGTCGGGGAGGCCCCCGGTGACGCCGGTGGCGTCCGGCGTGGCGGCGGCCCAGCTGAAGTCGCCCTCGCCGTAGGGCGGGGCAGGGTCGCTCTTCGCCGGCGGCGGAGGGGACGGCTCCGGCGGGTCCGGGGAGTGGTCGTCCTCCTCCTGGCCGACCTGGACGCCGGTGAGGAGGAAGCGGCGGTGCGCGGAAACGAAGGCGTTGGCGGTGTGCACGGCGACGTCGCAGCTCCGGCAGAGCAGCGCGCGGTCCTCGAGGCAGAAGAAGTAGGCGTAGCATTCCTGCACAGGCAAACAAAGATCGATCGATCCCAATTTCCCAATCCAAGAAACAACACCAAGAACGAGCAAGAAGAGCGCGCGCGCACGAACCTGGCATATGTCGCACTTTGGCGGCAGCGACACGGGGGTGGCTGCGGGGGTGAGGAGCGGGAGGCGCTGGTGCTTTCCGGCGAGGCGGTTGGCGGCGTGGACGTCGCGGTCGCAGCGCGCGCAGAGGGCGGCCTCGTCGGCGCAGCAGAGGACGCGGGCCTCCGCCGCCTCGCACGCGCTGCACAGCACCTTCATGTACGCACCTCGCCTCACTCAGCGAGCGAGCGGTCAGTTCCGGCGCGAATGGAGCGGGGTGGAGCTGGGAATCAAATTCGAGTACCCAGTGGCGCGCGGGGTGAAGGGAGTGGGTTGTGGGCGGTTGGCGGCATGGTGGTATTATGGAGGCGCGCGGGTGGACGGGGGAGGGAATGGAATGGAATGGATTTGTGGGCACGGTGGAGGGGACGAAGGGGGGCGACGTCGCCGGCTCCCATTCGCCGAGACCTCGACGCCTAATGGCCGCAAAAATTGAAGCCCCATTAAAAATAATTTTTTTACGTTGGTTTATATTACCAACGAAGAGTATATGAGCTGCTAGTGATATTACTGAAATTCAGAAAGTGAGGCGGCTATGGTGGTGCTATGCTAGTAACATCCCACAAGTCACAATGGGACCGGTCAATTAAAGCTGGTCGCGGAGTATGAGCGGCAGTGATATATCTATTTTTTAATATATATATATATATATATATATGTATATATATATATATATATATATATATATATATATATATGTATGTATGTATTAAAATAGAATATAAATAGTCAAAAAAATTACAAAAAGTTTAGACATCCGTCATGCTAATCGAAATAATGATGCGACTTCTCTATCCGTGCCACCTTCAAACAAGAGCAATTCAAGGATTCAGTCACTGTTGTCAATCGAATTGGTGACAGGGTCCTGTCGCCAATTGAAATAGCGATAGAGATCTAGTTTTGTGATTTTCTTTTTCAACTACTTATTTCTATAATTTTTTTAGAAATATATATTTTTTTAAAAAAATCGTGATATGTCCATTGAAAACAAGAGGAGAAAGGAGACTAGAGCATCGTACAGAACTTTCCATGATTTCTGCGGGAATTGAATGGTTTTCTCTGGAATTTCTGCGTTCTAAACGGGCTTTAAACTTTGAGGGATTACCCTTGCTATAGGGCTTGTTTAGAACACGTGAAAATACATGGAAAATTTTCAATTCGTCAATATTCTTTGAAAATCCCTACATTTCAAACTAGGATTGACTTTTATACAAAGAAAAACACCACTGTTGGTTAGGCTAGATTGCATAAAGTTGAATCGAAGAGAGGCTTAAGTCAACAAAGTTGACTATGTATAGTACTTTACACATAATCAAATATTAGAAAGGCATAAGGTAAATTCTGCTAGCAAAGAAAACAAAAGGTCAAAGAAGTGAGTACCTCCGGTCTAAAACGAGAAGTGGGCACGTACAATGCATGAAGGTCAAACTATTGTTCATGGCCATCCCGGCATGGGCTCGGGCTGGGCTCCGGTGTCAAACATATATTTTTGGCCTGATTTGAAAACAATTTATGTTTGCACTAGAAAGGAGCACTTCATTTTGACAGGAGAGGTTAGTGTGTTAGAGCATGCACAATGGTATAAATAACTGTTGTTTATAGTATCACTACATATTATCTATAGGTAGCACTAGAGACAACTCCTACAATGATTTGTTTTTTATATATCTCTATAGACCGTTCCTCCATGTACAATGTGTCTTGTTTCTCATGTTACAGTTGATGTGCAAATTCTTTATTCTCCCCTCCCTCCTCCACATTATCTTGTGTCCTACGTGGCAAAACTTACAGATAGCTGACATCACACTATTGTACATGCTCTTAGTAGACGGAATGACTTTCTCCTAAATCTCGCAACAACATTTATTACATAATTTACACGCACATACAATACGACGCAACACATATAAATTACTCCCTCTGTCCACAGTCCACCATGCGTACGATCAAGAAAACACTATATCTAAGAAATATTTAATAAAAAAATAATCATACATACTCATATTAAATAGTATACCACAACCACTTAACCTATTCAAAACGAGTTAAGTAGAAGTAGAGAGAGAAATTGTAATAAGTGCGCTCGAGATTTCTTTAATAGATAAATATATTGAAACACGTAGTCTGAGCGTAGATAAATATAGCGAAACAGAAGACGTAATTAAGTAGCCAGAGATCTAGCGTAGTAGCAGTATGTCTCGTAGGTGTATGTGAGAGAATTCAGTTGCATTTTCCTTACAGGAAAGCAGTGGTCCAAGAATTCCACGCAGGGGAGCTTTCTACCACGTATAAGGCAGAGTAATCTGATGCGGATGAAATAAAATAAACAGAGAGAAATAGGCTGTCTATAATCCTGTAGTTGATTATAGCACCAGAACTAAGAAAAGCATCAAAAGATTATGTGTTGTCTATAATACTGTAGCCGACTGTATCACCACAACTCATTGTATGAACTGTTTTTAGTGCTGTTTACAGATGACATAAAGAGTTGATATAGATAGCAACTGTCTATATCATTATACATGCTCTAATCCTACCATGCTTTCAACCGAAAAGCATTGCCCGCGGTCCGTAAGATACCTGATTATTCGGCGACCTGCGTTCTAGTTTTAGCACATGTTTAAATAGAGCATACACGCGTGTGTGTCTGTGATGTATGATGTGTGGTGTGTGTGAGTGTACGCCCTCGTTGTAATCTCACAAAAAAAAATCATCTTTCTATCGTTATGTTTTTAGCGAATGGCTGTACGTAGCTCTTCCTTGTTAGGAAGGAAAAACGAGTCTTGGTCCGCCTGAAATGGTTACAAGAAGCCCAAAAAAATAAAACAATCTTACATAGGAGAGTGATTTTAAAACAGGTTTGGCTAGTAATACATTTTTCTTGTGCAAATAAATCCAGCGCTATTCTAATCCATTTGGCTAGTAATACATTTTCTTGTGCAAAAAAAAAATCATTTTGATGTGATCTATGACGTACGAATTGTGAGAGATGACGGCGAACATGGGCTGCGGTGGTGGAGAATGACAAAGCGTCAAAGCCGTGAGGTAGTAGTGGTACCGTAAGGGCATCTCTAATAGTGTATTTATTGTCGTTTATTAGCTATGTCACGCTAACAAAATCCTATATGAAAGAGAGGGGGAGGAGAGAGAGCATAGGTCGTTTCTTCCTAAAGAGACTATCGTGCACGCGAAACAAGACATGATACATTAATGTACTCTAGTTGACATATAGATCCGTTTCAAAGGAAAATTATAAAATATAAATGTTGGAGAGTGTGCTAGAGACTATCTATTGGAGATGTTGTCTCTAAAGATGATATAACATATGTTAAAGACAAGATCATCTCTAACTATTGGCGATACGAAGTCAACCGGCGAGCGAGTCAACAGTGATTTGACAAAGGTATTAAATATCGATCACATCAGTGGCGCAGAATTCACGGTTATTTGGTTGGGACGCAATAATTACAAAAGAATCCAGATTTTTCTACAACAATACAGAGTTTAGGGTTAGTAGGGCGAGGGACACACAAATCACAAAAAGAAGCCATGTTCTTGGTTAAAAAGTGCACGTGTTTCTATTAGAAAAAGATGTATCTAAATAATAATTCTACTTAGCATTAGGATTTCCCTATTTTTCCCGAGTTGAATGGTGGCAGGGACTCGTCGTCTTATCCATTTGGTTCTGGAGTACCATTGCTTCCATGCACACAGCTAGCTCTCAGAGGTGGCAAAGCTAAATCGTATCCTATTTGCATAAGAAAATTCATAATATATCATCGAATAACTATATAATTCATAATATAATATTTATTGTGTGGTTGATATATAAACATAAGGTCTATATACCAGTGAGATATTATAAAACTTTGAAGTTATTAGCATATAACAAATTATCCCTATTTACGTCGACACAATCATTGCGACAGTACGGGCGTGATCCAAGGTCTCCGCATCTCTGAGCTCCGAGGATGAAAGCGACTCCGCGATGCTGGCCAGCGGGGGCTGACTAAGATACGTTTGGGTTGGACCACCGGCACGGCAAATCCCATACGCGTGTAGGATGGGCTTTCTAGGTTTCTAGTGCATGCAACAACATGGCCAACTTCCCGTCAATAATGCACCGTCTTTTACTCAGTGATCGGCTGGGGTGGACTCCCACTCTTGCAACTGATCGAACTAGTCTAGCTGTCTAGAAAAATACACTAGGTAGATGGAAAACGCATAAAAATTATATGTATTATTCGACTATCTGTCGTATTTGATAGGATATAAATACGCTATAGATTTTTCCATCATTTGAACCATTTCTCTCCTATTCGTATTCATATTCGAATTCACACAAAAAAAATATGGATACGAATATGATATGGAATTTCTCTATCCGAATTGTTATTTTAATCCGAACTATTTGTATTCAGATTCCATGAGACAATACAAGTATTTTATTGTGGTATACCTAATTAGTTGGACATGTTTTTTGATTCAATGTGAATTCATGTTCTTTTAGGTGAAATAACTATATTAGAATGATTAAGTGGGACTATACAACGATAAAGCATCACTAATATCTTCACATTACATAAGTTGCGAGGATATCCGGTTCCAACCGAATGGAGCACATATTTGATAAAATTCGTATTTGTTATGTCATTCGATTCGTATTCGTATTCGAGTATATTCAAATTCATATTTATTTTAAAATACAAATATGAATATGGTTTCGCTGTAATTCGATTTGTATTCGATCCATTTTCACTCCTAATCAAGTATGGCCACGAGATATATACTGTGATTCCTTGGTCGTAAGATACAGTGATTCGAACAAGTTGTAAGTTTATCGCTCTTATACCTGGTCCAAACAAAGATGCACTAACTAAGGATGGCCACAATTAAAATACAGTGAACCGATCTAATCAAAATCTATAGTGCCCTTGAGCTATTTATAGCAAAGAAAAGCACTAAAAAAAATTGATTACCTGCCTTACCTAAGTATTAATGTATTACGCTGTCAGCTGGCTCCTTTTACCTTTGAGCCACTTCATGTCTTCGTGTTCATTTGTTTTACTTGGCATGTATCCACAGGCCGTGTTTGGATCTCTCGTTTTGTGGAAACAGATTCTCCCACAACCGGTTTTAGCATTGTTTTAGAAAATCTTTGTTTGGATTAGCTAACTAACTCTTGAGATAAGTAAAACCGGTTTATTGTAAATCCATACTTTTATGCTTTTACTAAAAACAAGCCGCCATCGTTTTAGGCCAACCGATTTTACTCGCGACGTTTTCAACCATCACACAGAACGTGCGGATGAGCCGCTTTCAGTGCGACGCACGCTGCAGCGTCTGGCCGTGCAGATCGCACCGCCACCACACCAGTCGCCGACGGCCACCCATGAGCGTCTTCTACACCGTGGGTCACCGCCGGCTATGACCGACTTCACCATCCTCCGTCGCCGTTGCCGATCATGGCCACCGCCGGTCTTCGCAGCCACGGCGCCATCGTTCGACCACCGAACATCGAGTTCAAGGCGAAGACACGGTGAGCCACTCTACGCTGCCGCTCCTTGACAGATCAAGAACCTCATCGCACTTCCGGAGGAGTTCGTCGCGCCTCGGGCCGCTTCGTCGGTCGGCAAAGACGTTTAGTGCCTCTGGCGCACGCGCGAAGAAGGTCACGGCGCGAGTCGGCAAGAACGGAAGAACGGGCGCGAAAGCGGCGGCAAGAATGCGCAAGGCTTCCATGAATAATGGCTCGGCAGTAAATCACTGCCGAATCGTCAGAAAGGCTGTGGACCTCGTGGTGGTGGTGGGAGAAGTGAATGATGTGAACACGGGAAGGAGAGGAGAGAGAGATGAGAGGAGGAGGAGAGAGGCGAGGCATGGGTAGTGGTGCATCGCCACGGAGCGGAGCGGTGTGATGGGAATGTGTGCTGGATTCTTCAACCTTTTTCGTGACATGGAAATGATGGTGGTGCATTGGCTTGGCTTTGCTGCAGCGCTTTTCGAGCCGGTGCCCATGGATCGCGAATGATTTGAGCGTGTGGCTAGTCGCAGAGCTATTGTTGTTCGATCTCTCGCCTCGGGAGCCTTCAATGGTGATCAACCAAGAGTTTCTTGGTAAATTGTACTAGCTAATGGGTCCTCAAATTTAGGTGTTGGGTTTAAGGTTTAGAACATGAGAAAAATATAGTTTGGCTGGTTCATGATTTAATCGAGAGGCGAGTTCCGTGAGGGCGAGGTACTCGAAGGGGAAAGTAAGAGAGAGGTGAGTTTGTAGCAGTAGAGCGTACAGATGAGTCGATGCCATCCTGTATGTTAATCTACAATAAAATACATTTTAAAGTATATCTTTAGCCAAACACAAAATTGGTGAAAGCTTGTTTTAATTTTTTAGATCCAAACAAAGTAATCCATAAATTCATCCTAACAGAATAACAACTTAAAACCAGTTTTACTAAAAATTATCCTAAAACTAGTTTTCTTAAAACCCATTTCTTATTTCTGAGATCCAAACAACCACGTAACAACCTAACAGAAGCTAATTTATACACTCCGAAAGTCCGAAGAGAGTGACCACATGCGTGGCCACGGCAGTTTCTGCCACACAAAGGATCCGGTGGTAGTACGAGTGGGCAGGCGAGCGGAAGCGTGGCCGCCTCGACACCAAAACACGCGCCGGATCGTCAGTGGGCCAAGCGGTCTGCTCACTTTAGACAGTTAATACACTGCTTCTTGACACACAACAACTCCATAAATTTCTCATTTCTTCCGGACAAAAACATCTTGAGCGGATCAAACGTTTTAGCTAAACTCCGAATTAAGTGGATCTTAATCTGCCTAATATAATCAAGCGGTAAATCTTCAATAAATCATGCTAGAGTTCCCGTCGTTAAACCTATGACAGATCCACGTCCTCGGACGAAGTGTGCCACCTTATAGTACTGACTCTATACTAAATACGAGTTAAAATTTTCTCTAAACATATATCATTCTATAATTTCGACATACATTTAACACATTTTATTCTTACTATACCCTCATTGTGAATGCTCATATATATTCTCACAAATAAATGAGTTCTAGTATCTTAACCTCCACCTTATAACATTACTTAAGGGAGGAATCATAGGAATAGACGAACAGCACTAAGGTCTTTTTAAAAAAAAACCAAAAGGCAGCAAAAGCTGATACACTAAGGCTACTCCCAGTGCTTCACCCCTACCAGATCTTAAACCCACATGAGGTAAAATGATGATATGAGTAGTTAATGAAGAGAAAGAAATCTTCTAGATCTGGTCCGGATACTGGGTTTGGTCTCAAATCCAACGATAAAATTTATTGTGATCGATCCCGTGTATTTACGTTTGTGTGTGTCAACAAACATGTATTGTTTTAGTATATACCACAAATAGGCCACAATGCTCAAATACTAGTAAAGATCATGCATGTAATTAAATGAAATAGCCTAAGATACTACATCGTAAGAAATTATGCATTGAGAAAATAGTATCCTAATACTCCTCATGCTAAGATACTGCACTAAAATACTGTCCATTCAAAACAGCCTAAGATCATTTTCTCTTGCACCTTTATTGGGAATCGACCGTAGCATGTATTTAGCGGCCACATTATCCTTGGGATTTGTTCTTCCCCAGACGCCGTGATCTTAATCTTAGTATACATTAGGTATTTTTACCTCCTTCATTGCTAATTTCAATTTTTAGACCGGTTAAAACCGTAAACCATTACCGTACAACTTGGCTATTTATTGATGACACATGTACCAATGGTCCCGTCTGGAGCCAAGGATTCCGGCAAAAATTGTGAGGAACACCTCTCAACTAGTGAGATCGGGCAGTTGACGACAAGCTGTCAGGCACACATCACCCACACGTGGCATGGAATGCCGACTCCAGCTCCAGCTGACAACAATCTTATCCAGCTGGGCTGAGTGGGGCCAGCCAAGCCACAGGATCCTCCGGGCCCACGTAGCACATACCGGCTGCCAAGTGGGCCCTCCCTTCGTTGTGGATCTGGATGGTGGGCCATGCACAGAAATATCTTGGTTGGGAAAATATCTGACAGAGCATTGGTTTCTCGATTTCTCCAGATGAGATGGATGGATCCAAAGGTGTACAAATGGGCCGTGTCTGATGGACCGGTCAATGATACAAGATTGTCGGTTTGGTCTAGGTCTGGTACGATTTAATTAGGTTTGTCGTGTTTGGGTTAGCACTCCTACTGAAGCTGGCCGCCGACAAGACGACACAAAGATGACTCGACTAGACATATTAGGTTCTTTGGTCACAAGATGACACGCTTAGCCGCTTAGCGTCGGTTGGGCCCATGTAGATGCGATACGGCCAGTTGACACGATTAGGACCGTTTAGGTTCGGTAACAGTCGAAATTTTCAAATTTTTAGCTGTTGGAGAGCTTTAAAATATGATTTTTTTAATAAAAAAAATCCCAAAATATTTTCTATAAATAGACAGCATACCCCCTCATTTAGCACACATCCATTCTTCAACTTCAATTTGTTCTCTGAATTATGTTTGCAAATTTAGATTCCCTTTGTGATAATTTGGCAAATTTTGAAACATTTGTGCTAAATATTCGAAATTTCAAAATCCAGTTGCAGTCAGGAAAAGAGGTACAATACTGATTTTTGTATATTTTATTGTTCTTATTTGTTATACTAAGATGAAATAAATAATAGTGTAATTTTCAATTAGCAATTTTCATGACAGAAAAATAACGATAGTTTTGCTATTGGTGATTTCATAATTTTATCGGAAGGTCTTGCATCCTTTGATAATGTTGCGGCCCCAACTCACCCAGAAGAGCAAGCATCAATACCATTATAAGGCTCTACGAGTGCATCTACGTCTGCAAGCACCGGAGCAAATAGATCCAGGTCGAGTGCATCGGGAGTATGGGAAGATTTCGATAAGACAACCAAGCTAGATGGAATCAGGTAAGATATGTCGTTTGTAAAATTTGTAAATATGAATTGTTCGCAAAGTCTTCAGGTGGAACAGGACATTTGCTTAGACATGTTGTAAGATGTAAAGCAAGATAATGATTGGCCATAAGGAAGACACACTACTACAGGAAGCCTCATCACGCATTTGTTCGGAATCGTCATCACGCATTTTTGAACCGCCTATATTTGTTGGTCTCGTGATATCAGTAGTTATCACGCACGGTTCAAAACCGCTCGTGATAAGACTATCACTGCACGGTTTTTGTTGAAACCGCTCGTGAAGGCTATTATCACGCAGCGGTTTTCATCAAAACCGCTCGTGATCCGAGAATATCACCGACGGTTTAATTTACAAACCGCCTATGATGATGATTTTCACATTTGGTTCTTGTTCGTAACCGCTGCGTGATGAGCCCTGAGCGGTTCTTGTTTAGAACCGCTCAGTGATAGTTTTTTCGTGGCAAAAACCGAAAATCTTTGAGGCCGCTTAGAGGCCCTAAACGACTTTTTTTGGGGTTTTCACTTTTCGAGACCTCGTGAAGAGAATCTAACGTTGACTTATGGATTTTCGGATTGAGCTTTTTGTTAGCTTTCCAACGAGCCAAAGAACGTCGCAATCGGAGTTCGTATGCAAAAGTTATGATGATTTTACCGAACGCGATGCGCGATCTACCATCTATATTTTTGCCCAAACCAAATAACTCAACATGAACTACACACATCACAAAGAGCATCACCCACATCATAGTAGCATCAACTCAAGAATCCACATCACAAAGCAAAGGGGGGAGTAGAGAGAGTGAGGTCGTGGGAGGCCGGGGCGACGAGTTGGAGGAGGCCGAAGGCGACGAGTTGGAGAAGGCCGGTGACGATGAGGCCGGGACGAGTTGGAGGAGGCCGCCGGCGACAACCTCGGCGGAGGCCGGGGCGACGAGTTGGAGGAGGCCGAAGGTGACGAGTTGGAGGAGGCCGGTGACGATGAGGCTGGGACGAGTTGGAGGAGGCCGCCGGCGACAAGCTTCATGAGGCCGGGCGCAAGGTGTGAGGAGGAGAAACGGCAGAGGAGGAGATGGAGGTATGAGTCATGGAGGAGGAGAGACCGCAGAGGAGGAGATGGAGGTTATATAAAGCGAAGTTTCGCAACTCGCCCATTATGTTCAAATTTCGCTTCCGTCCAACAATCGAGAGACGGTTCTTGTTAAGAACCGTCAGGATAGCACCTATCACGAGCGGTTTTTAATAGAACCGTCAGGATCATTCACTGACAGCTTCTATTAAAGAACCATCGTGACACAGGGCCTCCAGAGCGGCAAGGCGCAGAGGATAGCGAGATATCACAAACGGTTCTTAATTAGAACCGCTCGTGATAACTAATTATCACGCAGCGGTTCTTATTCGTAACTGCTCGTATATCGCTGCACGGTTCTTATTGAGAACCGCTCGGATAGTTCGCTGACGGTTCTATTAATGAACCGTCAGGATAGATGACTATCACGCACGGTTCTAAAAATACTGCTCGTGATAGTCGGCCCGCCACCACGTGAGGTCTCGATCGACCCAACACAGACGGTTCCAAAGGAACCGTATGTGATGGGGCGTCTACTATAGCCTGTTTTGTAGTAGTGACACAACTGTAGTACAATCCCGATGGTACGCTATGTATCTGGGACTGCAGTCCTAAGGTAGCTCGTCAATCTCTTTATCATTTATTTGCTTAAGATGATCTACCTATAAACTTTGGCGAGTCTAAATCATTTGAAAAATACATTAGGACATAATCCTATATTTTCTACTAGCTCTAGACAACAACAACTAGGGATATAGTTAAATACTATAATGAATGATGTGATAACTTAAAAGAACTATTTAGTATCGGAATATTTTCGGTGGCTTTGACCTTAGGCTAGGGAGGATTATCTATGTGTAGTTGCTCATTATATTAATGACAGCTACGAAATGAAAAAAAGAATTATAGGGTTGTAGCACACACGGGTGGGAATATTGCATACTATATTATCAAAGTCGTGGAAGATTTTGGTCTTACAAAGAAAAAGTTCAATAACTTTAGACAATGCTGCCGCAAACTCTAGGGCAATAGATATTCTCCGTCTATTATTTAGTATATGTGTTGAATCCTTCTTGCTACATCAACAATACGCTTGTCATATTATTAACCTTATAGTTAAATGTGGTTTGAAGAGGTTGGATGCATATATTAAATTCGCACTTGTCCTGTCGTATGTGCGTACGATGCACTTGTCCTCGATCGAGACAAATCACTTGTCGAACATTGATGTCAATTCGCAATGGAGGAGCAATGAGGTGAAGGTATGCTGGCACTCAACCCATGAGCAAAGCCACGGGGGGGGCGTGACGTCAAGTGAGCCGATCAAGTTGGTATGATGACCTTGCACTACACACAGTAAGATTAACACCATCACATTGTTGATACTACTCATCTTGTGAAATCAATGAATAAGATGGAAATTAAACTATGATTCTCCAACAACAAACTGAAGAACAAAAAAAAATGATATTGACAGAGTGCAAACTCAGATTCTCCATCCTTATACCCTTAGCACTCCAAATTGGCGAAGGAATCGAAAAAAAATAGCATAAAGCAAAATTCAATTCATCTTCAAATCATGCCACAATCCACAATTGCGACGGCGACATCGTGGAAGCAATGTAGGTTGGCAGCATATTTGATGGGGGATGCTAAAACACTTCATTAGGCCTCCATATCAGAAGTTCTTCCTTAAAAAAAACAGAAGTTCTTGGTGTGGTCGTCGAAGCACAATTGCAACGACGACCACCACGTGTTCTGCTTCAGCCCTCAGGAGCCCACCGACTCATACCTTTGCAACTCCAGCCACTAATAGCTTCCCATCCTCCATGTCGTCCGCTGCCGCCGCCACCTTGCCATCGTTGGAGCAACACATGTACCACTTGGATTGCGATGGTAGTGTAGCGGTAGATCTGAGCTCAAATGGCTCCAGGACTTCGACGGCAGGGCAACAACAGTTCCAAGCTCTGATGGCTTTGGGATCGTGACGATGATCCTGTCGTCGGCCATGCATGGATGGATCTCGATGGGGACCACGACACCACTCCATCATCCATGCGTGGATGGAGGCGTAGGAGAGGAGCAAAGGTGTAAAGGGAAGAGGTGAGTGGGTATTTGCGTACAGGTTGGTGCCCCTAGCGTCCTATGTGCGTCCGAATGGGCTTGGCTCGCAAGAAATAGTCGGATTTTTTTTGTTTCTCCATAGCCTGGCTTCGCTGCACCCCACGGGCTAGGCCCACACACGGATGCAGGCAACCAATCAACATCCCACTGCATCCCGCGGACCAGGGCGGGCTGGATGCAGGCAACCAAACAACCCTGTAGTGTCGTCCTATCCCGCCTGAGCCTACTTGCTAGGGGGGTTCAGGGTGTACAGCGGTGTGTCGCTGCACTATTTGTGCCACTCGAGGGCGTTGCCATTGTAGCCGTCCTCCCCGCGGGTGCTTGTACTGTCAAACTCCGGCTGCCGTCTCCGCCCTGTAGCATGGATATGCCGCTAGTCTTATTGGTTACTGTGCCAGTATTTTTGTTCCTCAAATTGTTATTTTCATCGTTCCCTATTTCAAATTGGTTGGTTCATTCCTTAATTTGATTAACAAAAATGCTTCATGTACGACGTTTTCCTATCGTATGTGCGTACGATGCACTTGTCCACGGCTGGAGACGGTCACTTGTCAGAACGCTAAGGCTGAATTCGCGGTCGGAGGAGCAACGAGGCGAGTGAAGGCGCGGTATCAAGAAATTTGTAAATATGAATTGTCCACAAAGTCTTCAGGTGGAACGGGACATTTGCTTAGACATGCTGCAAGATGTAAAGCAAGACAAGGATTGGCCATGAGGCAGACACAACTGTAGTACAATCTGGGATTGTAGTCCTGAGGTAGCTCGTCAATCTCTTCGTCATTTAATTGCTTAAGATGATTTACCTATAAACTTTGGTGAGTCTAAATCATTTGAAAAATACATTAGGACATAATCCTATATTTCTACCTTCTCTAGACAACAACAGCTAGGGATATAGTTAAATACTATAATGAATGACGTGATAACTTAAAAGAACTATTTAGTACCTGTACATTTTCGGTGGCTTTGACCTTAGACATATATAGTGGTCGGACTAGGGAGGATTATCTAAGTGTAGTTGCTCATTATGTTAACGATAGCTGGGAAATGGGAAAAGGAATTATAGGGTTCAAACTAATTGATGTAGCACACATGGGTGGGAATATTGCATACTATATTATCAAAGTCGTGGAAGATTTTGGTCTTACAAAGAAAAAAATTCAATAACTTTAGACAATGTCGCCGCAAACTGTAGGGCAATGGATATTCTTCGTCTATTATTTAGTATATGCGTTGAATCCTTCTTGCTACAGCAACAATACGCTTGTCATATTATTAACCTTATAGTTAAATGTGGTTTGAAGAGGTTAGATGCATATATTAAAGCTTTCTGTGATGCGATATATTTCTTAAATCATTCTAACCAATGAATAACAGTATATAACAACTTTTATAGGCAAATGAATGCACACCCAAGAACATTTGGTTTGGGCATGCCGGTAAGATGAAACTCTACTTACTTGATGCTTAAAATCCTTTTACCATATAATAACACATTTTCTATTTTTATTCACATGCACTATCACAACAATGACTGTAGTATACTATTGACTGAACATCATTAGTATATTGTTGAGAAGTTACTTCAGTTTTTGGAACTTTTTTATGATTCCAATGTTGCTTTATCCGCTGTGTATTATCCAACATCTCCTTTAATTGTGCATAATATTCTTGAAATTGCTAGTCACTTGAAGGCTTATGAAAATAAAATAGTCTTACAAAAGGCTATCGTTGCTATGAAAACTAAATGCTTGAAATATTAGAAAGAAATCATATTCATATATGCATTTGCATATATTTTAGATCCCATAGCTAAAATTCAAGGATTTACTAATGTTCTTCAACTTTTTAGTGATACTACAGGCCTAGACTAATATTCTAACTATTTTGCATATGTTCGTACTAAAACTTTCGAGGTTTATCAAAAGTACCAACATAAGTTTCAGTGAGTTCATTTGCAACGACCTCCAGTACTACCCACCACAGGTAAGAAGACAAAATGTGTGTGGAAAAATATGGGGTACATGTTCTTTTCTCTAGGTCCAAGGGTTCAAATTCTACAATGTCAAGTTCTAAAGCAATACAAATCGCCCACCCAAGGAGTGGGGAACTATTTACTTATCTGGACAGTGATACGCTTGGAAATTTTGCAATGGTGGCATGACCATATGGTAACATATCTACTGTTACCCATATTAGCATGTGGTGTGTTAACTGTTTCTGTCTCCACGGTCTGTCTTTCTGGAAGAATATTGGAGGAGAGAAGAACAAGTCTCACGAGTGGGGCAATAGAGATACTTCTAACTATGAAAGACTGGGAATAAGTTGATGTCGAGAACAACACTCTGTAGATAATGCAGAGTTGGCGAAAGTGTTAAAAAATCTTTACTTAGATTACGACACTTGGAACATAGGTGTATGTAGAGCTAGAAGTTGTACTCTTTTTCATTTGTCAATATTTTCTCATGTTGAGTTTGTACTTAGTAAAGTTTTTAACGAGGCAACCATGTAAACATTAATAAATCTCATTTTTGTATATTTAATATGTTTATCTCTTTTTAAGGGTATAGAACTCATTTTTATAATTATAATTTGTAATTTTGAATTCTATATGTTTTTCTAGATTTTTTTTTATTTTCTCAGAGCAACCCTTGCCCGTTACCCTTGCCCGTTGAGCTTATCGTACTCAGGTCAGCCCTGCGTAGCCGGTGAGCTCGGCGTACCAAGACTGGGTCGGTAGCCAAGTCTACTGGCACAGCCGTATAGTTAGACGGGCCGGCCAGACCTAGGGACCCATTGGCTACCTCTAGATGGATGCGCAACAGGCCTACAGCACACGCCCGAACTCGATGCCTGGAACGATGGATGGATGTATGTGCAGAAATCATCCGGGAAGCAAGCAACTGGCTAGCTAGCGTTGTCAATAGTTCGATCCATCTCGTGACGGGAGAAGAGAGGAGACGTACCATCCATCGTGTATGGCCGTGTATGATGGGCGTATTCGTATCTATGGAAGCGATCGATTCCGACCCATATATATATACACCATACCAGAATTGAAATGTTTCGCGTAAAAGTCACGCGAAATTCCTGTGAAACCCTTGCGCTTCAAAATAGAGTCTAAGACCATCTCCAATGTTGTGTTTTAGCCGGTTCAAAATAGGAGAGAGAAGACATTGAATCGATTCAATACATTAGAGGGATCGATTCCAATAAAAAAAATACATGGAACTGGACCATACTTAGGAATCGATTCAAAGCATTAAACAACTCATATGAGCATTAAACAACTACAAAGGAGAGAGTATGGTTGAGAGATGATATTATTATTTTGTGGTTTTTTAATGAAACGTGGATCCCAGTTATTAGTAGGAATCGGTTCAATACATTGGAGAAAAACAAGCTCGGTCTCTAAAATACTTATGTAACATAACTTTGAATCGACGTCGGTTCAATACACTAAAGATGCGATAGTGTCATCTCTACCTGTTCCCTCCAAGTATTTGCAATTACTGAACAGTGACCTCGAGCCTTTTTGCCGATACCGAGTACCTTACGAGTTTCTTTACCTTTTCTTTCCTTTTGAGTATAGAAAAATAAAAGTTGGTTTTCACTCGTGATTCCGTTCGTTACTACAAGGTGTTGACATCAAAGCCTGTGTCGTGTCTTTTTGGGCTTGAAGTACAGCCTAAACAACTCCCGGGCGCCCGGCCATCTTTTTGGGCTTGAGGTACAGCCTAATTCACAATCATACGCCCACGGCCATCGACTCCTTTCCCTCTCCGCCAACATGAAACATGTAGTCCAGCAAGGACACACGCGTGCAAGTAAATAGTATCAAGAATCAAAGTTCAGAATTGTATAATAAAAAACCAACCAGCGGTCAGTCTAACAAATGTGTTGCTCTGGCTTGAGCTTGACCTCTGTCATGGGAATTCCCTAATTAACAAACCCTAGAGACTGCTAGAGTTAAGAGGAAAAGCCACAAAATCAATATGCCTTCTGACGGTCAGGCACGAGCCGCCGCCGTGACACCTTTCACGTACACGACGGGGCCACAAGCAACGTCACTGCCATCGCGCCATCCGCGCCCCTCGCCAAGACGCCACCAAAGTGCTCGTCGTCGACCCTAAACCCTAAACCCTAAGATACTCCGCCGATGTCGCCTTCTATGCCGAGCTTGCCTCCCCACGCTCTCCCCACGTTGTTACCATGGCCGCCGCAATCGAGAGTGGGACCTCCCACTACTACAGAAAAGATCTTCACAAACGGTTCAAAAACATCATCACAGACAGTTTCGTGAGTCGTCTGAGTTTATGAGTCAGTAATAACATGATGTTATCACAGACGGTTTTCGAACCGTCTGTGATGCATACTATCACAGACGGTTTGTAGATGAAACCGTCTGTGATAGCTGATGTATCACAGACGATTTGTGGATGAAACCGTCTGTGATACATATTCTCTATAAAGTCAATATTGTTCATGTCCCCCAGCCACTTTCGGGCGGTCGTGAGGATGAGACAGCAGCTACGGGTAACTTCATCGAGCCTGTAAGTTCAAGAAGCATGGTTGCAAGGAGAGCGCGTGAATATATAATTACCTGTTTGTCGTCGATAGATAATTGGACTTGACATCAAGTAATAGTTGGTTGCTGATACATGGTAATAGGACGCTCGTTTCGTACTCTTGGGAGTATGTACTCCCACTTCTAATATACCACTTAAATGCACATATTATACTCTTTTTTTTATCATTTTCAATATACTTAAATACAAATTATAAGATACTCCAATACGATTTGATTGAAAAAATTTCATTGGAGCCCTTTGATTTTTTTACTATATACCCTTTTTCATATATAAAAGAAGTATATACACAAAGTTTGCTATAAAAAGTGGAATTTAATGAAATTTATCATGAAACTCACTTTAGGGTCTCTTATAATCATTACTGGAGTATGCACTATGGGCAACTTCATCGAACCTGGAAGTTCAAGAAGCATGGTTGCAAGGAGTGCGCGTGGATATACAATTACCTGGATGTCGTCGATAGGTAATTGGACTTGACATCAAGGAATGGTTGGTTGTTGATACATGAAACCACTTCCCAGTCGAGTACCTGCGCATCCACGCCACTTTTCAAACATGGCGTGGACGCACAGGTACTCCGATTGGGAAGTGGCTTCATGTATCAGCAACCAACCATTCCTTGATGTCAAGTCTAATTACCTATCGACGACATCTAGGTAATTGGATGTCCACGCGCTCTCCTGGCAGCCATGTTTCTTGAACTTACAGGCTCGATGAGGTTGCTCATGGGTACTATCTCATCCTCCTCACGACCTCCGAAAGTGGCTGGGGACTACGAACAATATATATATGAAGCTAGTTTTAAAGGCACAAGCAGCCATTGCTTGGAGACTTTACAGAGAAGAGATCAGGAATAGAATGGTAGGACATACCTGGGACGCAAGGGAGGAGAACTTGACCAGCATGAACACAGTTACACAGACAGAGGTGAAATGAACAATATATATATATATAATATTGTTCATGTCCCCCAGCCACTTTTGGGCGGTCGTGAGGATGAGACAGCAGCTACGGGTAACTTCATCGAGCCTGTAAGTTCAAGAAGCATGGTTGCAAGGAGAGCGCGTGAATATATAATTACCTGTATGTCGTCGATAGATAATTGGACTTGACATCAAGTAATGGTTGGTTGCTGATACATGGTAATAGGACGCTCGTTTCGTACTCTTGGGAGTATATACTCCCACTTCTAATATACCACTTAAATGCACATATTATACTTTTTTTTTATCATTTTCAATATACTTAAATACAAATTATAAGATACTCCAATACGATTTGATTGAAAAATTTTCATTGGAGCCCTTTGATTTTTTTTACTATATACCCTTTTTCATATATAAAAGAAGTATATACACAAAGTTTGCTATAAAAAGTGGAATTTAATGAAATTTATCATGAAACTCACTTTAGGTCTCTTATAATCATTATCGAGTATGCACTATGGGCAACTTCATCGAACACGAAGTTCAAGAAGCATGGTTGCAAGGAGTGCGTGTGGATATACAATTACGGATGTAAATCGATAGGTAATTGGACTTGACATCAAGGAATGGTTGGTTGTTGATACATGAAACCACTTCGATCCGAGTACTGCGCATCCACGCCACTTTTCAAACATGGCGTGACGCATTGTGCACTCGATTGGGAAGTGGCTTCATGTATCGACAACCAACCATTCCTTGATGTCAAGTCCAATTACCTATCGACGACATCCAGGTAATTGGATGTCCACGCGCTCTCCTGGCAGCCATGTTTCTTGAACTTACAGGCTCGATGAGGTTGCTCATGGGTACTATCTCATCCTCCTCACGACCCCCTGAAAGTGGCTGGGGACTACGAACAATATATATATGAAGCCAGTTTTAAAGGCACAAGCAGCCATTGCTTGGAGACTTTACAGAGAAGAGATCAGGAATAGAATGGTAGGACATACCTGGGACGCAAGGGAGGAGAACTTGACCAGCATGAACACAGTTACACAGACAGAGGTGAAATGAATGACGAGAGACATGTGAAGAGGCGTTGTAGTAGTTTTTGACTCATTTGGTCTTATTTTGGAATAGAATACACACCAATTAATAAATAATTTATTATCAGAGGTACAAGCTAGGTAAAAATTCCAGAAATTTGTATGTTAATTGTAGCTTTACAAATTAGCCTAACCTTTACAAATCTGTAAAGTTAATTGTAGCTTTCAAAAGTAGAATACCATATATGAACATACCATAAGATTAGTTACATGTACAAAAAATTGTATGTGTACATATTGATATTTTGCCCCATCCGAACCACATCCCATGTAAACCAACTAAGCACAAAGAACCGGCATCAATTGTTGTAAATAGTGCGGTTTTAGCAAACAATCAAAGATAATTTCAACATAATAAACAATAAATAAAGCATAATTCTAGTTGCAAATAATTGACCAAAATGACATATAAAAGAAAACTACAAGGATCAATTATATAGCCTTTCGGCCACCGGAGGAACAAGATTGCTAATCAATATGATTAGATTAATGTCCCCAGAAAGAATCTGAATCACTAGAGATTATGTGACAACAGTAAACAACTCTATTAGAGCTTAAGACTGAATTAGATATCTTAACAAATTTCAGTTCAAGACTTTTATCATCATTGAGCAGATAAACCGAGCCCACTATCACCACGTTGTAATATCTCTCAGTACGAATTCTAGATGTGAATCAGTACAACACATATATCCACAAAGTGATGCACAAAAGATTTTCAGGGATACTCACAGATTTAGTGGTACTCAAAACCACCAAGATGCAACCAAGCAAGGCCCCTCTTTGTATTTTGGAACCCACCGAAGAACAAAGCCGAGGGACAGGAAGATTTGCCGCACAAGATCTCCAAGATGTTGCTTCGGCCGGAGGAAACACACAGAGCATCAAAAATAAGATCAAGCTGCACTTCTTCCACTGGTTTCTAGATCCAGAGAGTTCCCTCGGTACAGTATCCTCCAAACTCACCCAACGAAACCTCCTCGAGCCCAATCAACGAAGGGCGCAAGAAGAACCAACGTGAAGAGCAAGGATCAGATTCTAACTCAATACTCTAGGAAACTCCAAAACCCAAAACCAATCGGAAAGGAAGCAGATTGAACCAAGATTGGAGATAAACTACTTGTTCTTTGGGCCTCAAACCATAGCCGGGTCGGAGCCGAGCGCAAGAAGGCAGAGAGGTAGCCGGGGGAGGTCGGAAGAGAGGAAGGCAGTGTCACTGTAATCGTGGCATGACAATGACACTACATAAGACAATCTTATCGTACGAGTGTCTTATGTAGTGCACCGTGGTGTCACAACCGCCAGCGACGGGAAGAAGGGCGACGTCGGCGACGGGGTCGGGCGGCGGCGTCGAGGTCGGGGGCACTCGGGTGGGGAGGGGAATGGATGAGAGTAAGAGCGCTAGGGAGTGACGAGTTAGGGTGCAAACCCTAGCGGGATCCTACTAATAAAGAGTGATACTTATCACTGATGGTTCCATAATAGAACCGTCCGTGATATGGTGTCATATCACAGACGGTTCTATTATGGAACCGTCAGTGATACTTATCACAGACGGCTTCATAATGGAACCATCTGTGATATGAGACCATATCATGGACAGCTCTATTATGGAACCGTCTGTGATATGGTTGTTCTCAACTTCTATGTTTTGAGCATATTATCATGTATACATTTACATGACATGAAGAAATTACATGTTTATATGTCAATTTTGTCATTAAAAAAACTGCTGAAAATATGCTTTAACTATGATATCGATATATATCACAGACGAATATTTGTTCCACTAAACCGTCTGTGATATATAGTTCAACATATAATATAGTAATTAACTTCACCTCCAAACTAGATTTTTTTTTTTCATTTTGGAATTTACATATAGCCAAATAGGCACTACAACAAGACCAATCTATTCTAACACACACCACAAACACATATAGCATATGTTGCAGGAAAACTCAACCACAACACATATTCTCATGTTGCTACGACCCAAGTGTAGAAAGCTCCAAACATACTCAATACCTAGTATGTTACCACACTTTGTAGTGTAAGTTACAACACTTAATAGGCGTGTTGCTAGGTCAACCTACAAATTTTATGACTCATTTACCACCTAATGTTATATTACTAATCAAAATAAATTGCTAATTACAATAGCACGAAAGATGGGCTAAGATACTTGGTTGTATTAATTCTACTAATCTGCTTATTTGTTTTTATTAGAAAGGAACGTGCATGCTATTAGAGTGCGGTTGTCGATTATCTCACCATGACAGATTGCATCCAATGTAGAGTGATTGTAAGTTATTACTTTTGTAGATCTATTGATTTTTATAATATTGCGTAGACTACTTCAAGATCAATGACATCTCACAAACAAGAGTTCAATATTGAAGAAACATATTGTTTGGCTTATATATCGCCTCCATTTGTTTGATTTTGTGATTTTTGATTTACTTTATTATTTTTAATAATAAACTATCATTTTTCAAAATTGTGAAATGAAGTAAACGGCACAAAAATCACGCCTCCAGATTTATCGCTTATTATTAATGAAAAACCACCGCTCTTTAAAAATGTGAAACCATTGGACCTCAAGCCCAGACCTGGACGCTAGAATTCAACCCCACAACCAACCGAGCAACTTCTATTTCCGTTCCATATGGTGACTAGTCGACCACTGCTTACAAAGATTAAAAAAAGCAGAAACCTAAATAAACAAAGTTTTTCTAGTGGCGAAGGTAGGCTGCTATCTCCGTCTTCAAAATTTTGTTGGCGGCGGTGTTGGTATCGGACGGTTCATGATCGAACGAAGCCTGAAATACGTCCACCCACTGACGCACTCATTCGAGTGTCTCCTAAAGACCCTCGGACTGTTGAATCAAGAAGAATTGAGCCCATAGGCACTCTTCCCTTGCTTGAGGGGCCTCGGCTTGGTCGACTTGGTCGCCCGCCACCTCGATTAAGCAGTCCAAGTGATGGCAAACCTCCTGGAGACGTGCAACGTCGTTGTGGAGGACCACGTTGATGACGAGGTAAACTTGCCGAAAGTAGGAGATCACTTGGAAGACACGGCGGAGGAGGATGTCAAGACGGCGGAAGGTGGCCGTCACCTGCTCCGACAAATCCTCGGACAGAGGAGTGAGGACATTGCTGAAACAATGTTCTTCAGCAGCATCCACCAAAGTACCACTACTATAGAAAAGGCCTCACAGACGGTTCAAAAACGTCATCACAGATGGTTTTGTGAGCCGTCTGAGTTTATGGGTCAGTAATGACATGATCATCACAGACGGTTTCGAACCGTCTATAATACATAATATCACGCAGCGGTTATTAATCGAAAACCGCTCAGGATAGTCGATTATCACAGACGGTTTGTAGATGAAACCGCTCGTGATAGTCGACAATCATGCATCGCTGCATCTACAAACTGTCTGTGATAGTTGACTATCATAGATGGTTTCATCTACAAACCGTCTGTGATATTCTTTTGCATTGCTAAATCTAATTCTATTTATTGGCTAGCCTCAGGAAATGCTAGCCATGCCCTCTGAAACAAGCACATCCAATTCACATTCATTTCAGAAACAAACACATCCAATTCACAAATCAATTAACTAAAATTAACCATTAATGTACATTTACACACATGTACCATTAAGTTCAATCTTAACCCAATCAAGTTCAATCTACATTGTGGAAACTCCCATATGGATTTATGACCTGACTGTTCAGGAATGACAGAAGGTGTGATCGAACTTTTATGAGCTTGCTCTTTCCAACGCAGTTTCGGCGATGATCGCAACCTGTCGCTAGGAAGATTAAATTCGTGCTTATATAAATTGGTAAGTATATATGAAATAATTGTTGCAAGATTGACAAACCTGAGGATCATTGGTGATCATGGAACTAATGAGTAGTTCTATGTTGTGGCAAACATAGTATCCACAGACGTTGCGGCCCGACGACTATTGGTGGCACTGCAAAAATAGAATTGGTTAGTTCGAGAGGCATTACTACGAAGTGTTATATAGGATTAATGTGTACTAGCTAGCGAGTACCGGGAATTTTAGATCGTGTGACAAATAGTTCTTCCTTGTTTTTCCCTCCTTTAGCATAGTACACGCCGAACGCCCTACGTGACTCCAAGAAATTGGCCTTAGCCATTGCAAAGGAAGGAAAGACTATAATAGAGTTTCTATGGAGGAAATGTGTTTACTTGTTGATTAAATACCAGATAACTGTGAAGCTGTGAGGGGTCCTCACCTAAGTTCATGTTGCTTATAAAGTACAAATCAATAAGTATAGCCAGTAGTGCAACACTTACTCCTAGTTGTACGGCAAAAGTATGTATTCCTTGTTGCGGTGAGCCAAAGAAAACGCTTATAACGTAATCCTCGATTTAATGTTGCATTCGCCTACGATGGTTTGCTCGAGACCACGTGTGGGTCAAGGAAACCTACTGGTGAATTCCTTCTTTCGGCTTCAGACATCATGTATCTATATACAAAAGCAAGAAGTTATATATAACATTTATTGGTATTACACGAACATTGACCATGATTATACACACTTACAGTGTCCAGCATCGCATGAGTGAGACGTCGAGCTGGTTGAGGTTGAAGAGATAGAACAAGTCCTCGAAGGTCACCGTGAAGACATAGTCTTGAAGCTCGTGGCTAAAATGAACCTTCTTGAACTTGACGGTGACACCCGAGCGTCGTTGTTCATCCGTCTTATTGGCCTGTTCCATGTACCATGTATGCAATGTCGTGCAAGATGATCCTAGGGTAGGGCTGTCTAACCACTCGACCAACGGCTCACCTAGCACAAATTTCTGGGCCAACGGCAAGAAGGGGATATCAGAATAGGAGTCGACCATCTTCGATCTGCCCTTGCTGCCTCGCTTTGTAGAGGTCGATTTCACAAGTGTCGATTGAGCATGAGGTGTAGATGCATCTAATGCACCGGGCCCTTGCCGCGTCGGTGCAGGTGGCTTTGGTGCAGTCAGCTCCCGTGGACTTGATACCGTTGCAGGACATTCCCGTGAAGTTGACACCGGAGCAGGTAGCTCCAGGCAGAAGTCCCCCTTGGGCCACTGGATGAATGTTCCAACGGCTTGCTCTAGAGTCATGATCTCGTCGTTTGGGGGAATATGCAGCGAGACGGCCCCGAAATTGGCACAAACACCGTTCACATTCACTTTTGCGAAATTCGGCGTTAGATTTACACCGTGCACCAAAGCCCCAACACCGGATGGATACACCTGGCCCCAAGCAACATCTAGGGCAACAGAGGCATATCTCACTTGGAGCTTGCACTTCAAAGCCACTTACATAACGATACAAAATTAGCTACTCCAATAGGCCTATCAATAGATCGAGCATTCTAGAGATAATAATTATTACCTGGATATCATCGACAGGAAATCTGTCGTCGCCTATTGGGGTAGGGTTAAGGTTGGACGTGCAGCTACTCAGAAGTTTGGGGGGGGGCTAGCTAGCACAGTAGGGGCAGGGCTTGCAACTGATTTGGGATTTGCAATTCCCTAAGTCTTTCCTCAAAGCTCTCCAGCTGCCGTTGCATCGCAGCTCTAACGCGATCATCGATCTCATCTCTGAGGGATTCACGAATCTCATCTTTGAGGGATTCACGAATATCCTCTCGTAGCTTTGCATCGCGCTCGGCTTTGGCTCTCTTCCTGCTCTGGTACGATCTGGAGTCCGCTTGGAACCAATCTGCCCATGTAATATAAACACCAGCGTCTCTCGTGTGACCCGGATGCTCATTGTTTCTTAGGGCCACAGAGAATATATCTTTCTCCCTGTCTGTCTGTAATGAGCCTTGAGAAGATTGTGCACTCAGTGTTACCTGCAATAGCCCGACATGTCATTTCACTTCCTATGAAGTTATGGAGTAATTACAAACTAGGTAGTTCGATATCTTACCAGGCGCTGGGACACTTCTGATGCGTGGGGTTTGGAAGGAGACTTCAGAGATAGGGTACGAACCTCCCAAATAACCAGCCGCACGCACATTAGTGATCTCGGAAAATGACGGGAGACATTCGAACGGCTTATTCGCCGGTCCCGATCCTCCATATCAGGATTTTACCCGCATACCCAGCGGTGCCGATTCTGTGGGGTGCTTGTTTTTTGCCTAGAGGGCCGTGTGTGCCGCACTTTCACTCTTAAATTCATCTGTCGTCTTCTTCGTCACAAACTCGGCCCAGGACTCTTCCAAGAATGGATACTTGTGGAAGGGCCTCAGATCCTTCTCCACGTAGTTCTTGACAAACATGCTATTGAAGTTCTTCCACGCTTTGCATGCTTGTAGCAACGCGTGTCATCGCACGGAGTCCCGGTGTTGCTCCGGGGTCTCGAACGATTTGAGAATATTCGTCAGCAGCTCATCTTTCTGAGTTTTGGTCAACTCCTTCCACGAATCGTAGGTGACGTTGACCCGCTCCGCAACTATTCTCGACCGCTTCTCCGAATGCGGATCGCTCGGCGAGGATTGATAGGGGTCCCAGACTGATCGACCTCCGTGATGGTAAATTGGCCCGCGGGCCTTTTCGATATTCCTCTTCTTCTACCACGGTTGGATATTCGAGAGGATGGTGCATCATCAGACACATGAGGTGGCGATGACGAAGAATGAGCGGAAGACATCTTCACAAGAAATAGAAGTTCTGACACGCATGAACATATTATCATAAGATTCGATCTCTATGTGTATGGGTATACACACCAATTAATAATAATCGACATAAGCATGTAAATCCTCTAAGTCATTTAAAAGGAATAATATGCTCAACACAAACATCATGTGAACAAATGAAATCAGCATAAAGCTAAGATTTAATATTTTGATATTGCTATCAGATGTAGAGTAAGCATTCCAATTAGTGCTCAAGTTCAAACCCGATTATCAAAACAATTTCAGTACAAAACTATTATCATCGCAGAGCATTCATCTCAAGCCCACCACACCATATTGCAATATATTCCAGTAGCAGTATCAAAACAA
Organism: Phyllostachys edulis; assembly: GCA_036346405.1. Taxonomy (NCBI): domain Eukaryota; kingdom Viridiplantae; phylum Streptophyta; class Magnoliopsida; order Poales; family Poaceae; genus Phyllostachys; species Phyllostachys edulis. Next base: position 72,802,721 of record CM070561.1, read on the forward strand.
ATACCATATGAATAACTGACTAGAACAAATACAAATTCCTAAAACAAGTACAATTATCACGAGTCAATGAGGACCATGATAACATGACAAATTATTGATAGAAAGAGTAAGGGAAAGGGCGTCGGGGTCGGCAACTTGGCATTGGTTACCTTTGGGCATCGAGGAGAAGGACGAGCAGGAGCAAGACGAGCAAAGGCAAGCGGCGCGAAGGGGAGGCGCGGCTGGCCTGGGGAGGAGGAGCGCCTGCCTCGGGAGGAGGCGCGATGGGCTCGAGGAGGAGGCGATGTCGAGGACGGTGTCGACGGGCTCGAGGGAGGAGTCGCACCGGGCTCGAGAAGGAGGCGGCGTCGAGGACGGCGGCGACGGGCTCAGGGAAGGAGGGAGCGAGGAGTTGAGAAACTTAATCGTTGGAAGTGGAGGTGCGGGCAAACCCTAGAGTCTGAATATAAATAGGGATGGACATCACAGACGGTTCTATATAATATCAGAGACGGTTCTAACGTAGAACCATCTGTGATATGTGATGTATCACAGACGGTTCTAATAAACAACCGTCTGTGATATATGATGTATCCCAGACGGTTCCAATCAACAACCGTGGGAGGGGGCGGCTCAAACCCTAAACCCCCTCCCCACTCCCAAGCCGCCCCACCTCTGGCCGCCGCCCCCAACCAAGCCCTCTCCTGCGCCTTCACCCCTCCTCTCCCCCTCCCCAAGACGCCTCATCTTCCTTGGGTGCCGACCTGTCATTGGTGCCCTTGGAGATCCTTGCTGCCGGCCGAGTTGGATAGAGAAGAAGCCATTTGGTGGTGGCCGGCCAAAGAGGAAGGAAGAGAAGGGGGGAGAAGGGAAGGAAGAGGGATCACCAGCGGGAGCTCGTGATCTTTAGCAGCTCGTCGCGGCTAACCTTCGTTTCCCATTGATTAGATGCTTAATTAGTTGTTCTAGCGATGTCGGTATTTCGGGCTGCTCAGGACAGATTAGAGAAGATTAAGGTTTTGATGTGTTTAAATGCGGAATTAGTTCTGGACGTCTCCTAGAGTATTGTAGAGGAAGTAGCCATATTTCTGTGAAGTGTTAGAACGCATTATTTGGACCCCCGTAGCAGAAGTTATGATTTTATTAGTGGGACTGTTCTGCAGATTTGTTAGTTTTCTAGCAGGTTTTAGTAATCCGAGTTAATCAATTAGTTAAAGGGAGAATTGGAGAATCTCAGCATAATGAAAGTCGTAGGTTAGTGTCCCAGATTTCCAGAAAACTCAAGAACGTAAGATTTGGACACTCGTAGCAAAAGTTATGGCATTTTTAGTGTACTGTCCAGAGAACCCAACGCGAATTCGATGTTTTGTTAACTAGCTCGGTAGTGGCAATAGATTGAAGATTCAGAAGAGCCCCTGAACTAGGTTTAGTTGGGGAATTTAATTACCTTTCCAGAAAGTCCAAGAACACCTTATTTGGACTCCTGTACCAATATATATGGATTTTTGAATTTGACTGTCCACCGAGGGGACAGATCGACGTTTAGGAATTGGGGTTGGGATCGAGTTAGACACTTTTGCGAGTTCGTGGTTGTTGTTATATAGTTTTTTTGGTCCGCTACTGTGTCTTAGCGTGCGTTATAATTATTATTCAGGTGGTGGACTGGTCCCGGGGGTAGCACCTTCTGCACGTCCTTCGTTCCCTCGCGGTTAAGGCAAGTATAATGATGGATATAATAGATATTATTGAATGGCAATGTTTGATATATATTATGAGTATTTGTGTGTTCATGATTGTGATTATGGTATAATTGGTAATGTTCATGGTTGCTAGTGATATGAGTTACGTGTTATTCATGGTCGTTTGAAAGTTATGAAGTCTATGATTGTGAACAGTTGTAGTATGAATAGGTTATTCATATGCAATGTTGTTGCGGATGCATGTTTCTATTAAATTGATATTTCATACATATGCATCATGTTGGCTTATTGAAGTCTTGGTCAAGTGATGACCAAGCAATTGCTGAGATCCCCGTCATGTTTATGACGGGCTAAAGGTCCCCATGCTTGAAGAGCATGGGCTTAGGTCCCCCTACTTGTGAAGTATGGGCATTGGGTCCCTGTGCCAGATGGCACAGGCATGGGTGTGCATCGACGGATGCGCACTTTGCATTACCGGTAAAATGCAAAAGAGAAAGAGAAAGATAAAGAGCATGTTGAGCATATTGCATAGCATGTGTATGTAAAGTAACTGCTATGTGTTCTTTATGGAGTAGTGTGCATATATGCTGTTGTTGCCATTTATTATATTTGCTGAGTCTTTGGACTCACCCCTTGTTGTTTGTTGTGTTTTAGGTACCCTTACGAGATTGGCATGCATGGGGGGAAAGAAGGATTAGTCTTGTTGCACTTTTGCACGATCTACCCACAATGGAATGAAAGAAAAAATTAATTAGTAGATGAATGAACTACTTAAAGTACTTTTTATGATTATTGCTTGCTTGGAGTAAACTGTAAAAATGAATAGAAGTTTTTGGATGCTCATGATCTATATCTTAGATGTTTAGTTGCTATGGATGTCATAGTAACGAATAGCTAGTTTTGATTATGTCTTGATCATATTGCAAGTTGGATTATCTTTATATATTATAACTATTTGTTGGAACCTCCGGTATAGATAACTATACAAAGGAGATTTTGCCGAAATTTTGTAAGGTGTTTGAGTTTATCTTTGTTTAAATTACTTAGTTTAGTAGCATTCTAGGCCTTTGTTTGGCTGGGGTGTTACAGTTAGTTTATTAACTAAATGATTAAAAACAGCAGGATTTGAAGCTCAAATTGGGCTTAGGGTGACATCACATTGCTAATAGTCGTGGCTGAGGGCCCTAATGTTGCCTGAGGCGAACTGACGGTGATGTCCCGTGGCGGCGCGATGGGCTTCACTAGCGATTCAGGCGTAAACGCCTGAAACTACTCAAATTAAAGGATGTTTATGCTCCAGTAACTCACATCGATCATGAGGAAGGTGTCAATGAAGTCGGGGAAGGTCCAAGGCGGCTAGTTGTCGATCGGTGAATAGAGGCGACGGCGGCAAGTTCCTCGGCGACAATAACCGAAATGGACCACACGAACGGGCTCGGTGGGTGGGCGATACTCAAACCGCACGAGTGGCGATGGACTCACTGCCTTGGAGATCTCCCGCTGTTATCAGTAGCGCCAGAGATGGAGATCAAGAAGACTCTGTTGGGGAGCTATATATATACACTGCACTGTCTGTGATGAGTTAATTATCACGAACGATTTTTAACAAAAACCGTCTGTGATATATAGTAATATCACGCATGCATAATGTTTAAAATACCGTGATATTGGGTAATATCACGAGGCGGTTTTAATCGAAACCGTCTGTGATACTTCACGACGGTTTTAAACATTAACCGTCTATGATATGACCTCTTCACGAGCGGTTTTAGCGCGAAAATAACGCAGACGGCCGATAAACAAAAACCGCTCGAGATTAGGTTTAATATGAGCGGTTTCGATGAACTGCGTGATCAGCGATAGTATTAGCATTTTTGTAGTAGTGTACGACAGAGAGGTGTTTCAGACAAGACGCCCTGTAGGCCATTAATGTGGGTGACAAGGAAACAGAAGAGAGAGCCATTTCTGCTTTTTTAGAAGTAGTAGAGTTATATGTGGGGATGATTATCTTCGATGGAGGATGAATATCCTTTTTATAAAACAAGGAATAAATTTGGCACGTGAGACGAAGAGACGCATCGGGGAGCCGAAGCGGCATTGATGCGATGAAGAGACGCATCGGCGACGAAGAAACTCATCAGGTGACGAAGAAACTCAACGGGGAGCTGTAGCGATATTATCACAGATGGTTATACTTAAAAACCGTCTGTGAAGTCTGCAATTGTCACAGACGGTTTTCATTGTGAACCGTCTGTGATGTTACCTCTTCACAGACGGTTTTTAGCATAGCGAATACGCACGGTTTTCAATATGAATCGCCCAGTGATTGCATGTATCTGAGCGGTTTTGGTCAACCGTCTGTGATGAGGCATCCAGTATTAGCCTTTTTGTAGTAGTGTCCGTGCCTTCTGCACGGAGAGCCCCAGACCACCACGAGCGTCGCCGCTGCATCCTCCCTACGCCACCTCGTAGCCTCACCCATGGGAGCCACTGTCGTCTAGATTAGCCGCCGTGCTCTAGAGTTTGGCAAATTCTTCACTAAGTAGTTGTCTTTTTCATACCTCACAAAGTTAAGGATGAGCTACTTGATTTCTCATAGAGGATTTAGGGGGACATTTGTGGACTGATTGAGCCCATGTAGGGGCCTTTCAAGTATTTCATGGTACTAATAGATGCATTCACTCGGTGGACGCATACATATCTATTGTCCATTAGGAATCATGCTTTTGCCAAGCTAATCTCACAAATTAGTGCGCTAAGGGCTAAGCTTTCGGATCATAGGATCCAATCCATACGAATGGATAATGCTGGTGAGTTTATCTCCAAAGCATTTAATGACTATTGTATGGTCTTAGGCATTAAAATGGAACACTATGTCCCGCATGTTCATACACATAATGGACTAGCAGAATCACTCATCAAAATGATTAAACTAATCGCTAGACCTCTATTGATGAGATGCAATCTCCCCACTACGTGTCCAGGACATGTTGTATTACTTGCCTCAACATTAATACAACTTTGACCATCTGTATACCATGAGTATTCACCTTTCCAGTTAGTGTGTGAGAAAAAACCAAGTATTTTCCATCTGCGTAAATTCGGTTGCACCGTATACGTACCGATCTCACCGCCTCAGTGTACGTCAATGGCCTCCACCGTAAATTGAGAATTTACGTGGGATTTGAATCTCCGTCTGGGATTTGAATCTCCATCTACAATCAAATACTTAGAGCCCATGACATGGGATCTTCTAAAAGCAAGATACGCTAAGTGTGTATTTAATGAAGAACTATTTCCAGCATTAGGGGGGAAAGGATCCTAAATTTTGCTGAGAACTATCGTGGCATGATAGTAGTCTTCATAATGTGGATCCACACACTGAACAATCTGAACAAGAGGTTCAAAGGATAATTGATTTGCAAAATCTTGCAAACAAGCTACCAGAATCATTCACAGATCACAAAGGAGTGGCATGCCACATATACCAGCAGTAAATGCGCCAGTGAGAGTTGAACCACCCCAAGCTTTTGGTTCTATTCAAGAAACACCTCCCTTGCGTAAGAGGGGGAGACCTTCTAGTTCGAAAGATCTCAAACAACAGAGACGTCCGCAAAAGAGACATACTGAACATGGGGAGATACTCCAAGTTCTGAGAATGAATGAAGTTGTGCCCGTGTAGGACCACAGGGGGGGGGGTTGTGCCCCATGCGTAGGCACAGGGGGAGACGCCCCATGATGATCATGGGGTGGAGCCTAGTGCAGGGGAGAGCGCACCCACTAACACTTGGGCAATGAAACATTCAGACTATCGTATTGGGAAATCATAGAGAGCTAATTGATTTGAATAAATTGTCATTTGAATTGGATAAATAATTCACCACAAACTATGTGTGGAGACGTGAGAGAAGTATACTTGATACAAATATGTGCTGATAGCAGTTGTTTTGCTTCGAAGGTTGCTTTTCGTATCGAGAATTTGGATCCGGAACCAAAGACAATTGTTGAATGCAAAAGTCGCTTCGACTAGGATAAATGGAAAGACGTAATCGAAGCTGAACTAAACAGGCTAAACAAGAGGAAAGTCTTTGAACCTGTGGCCAAGACACCTCATGATATCATTCCTATTGGACACAAGTGGGTGTTCATAAGAACGAGGAATGAAAACAATGAAGTGGTGAGATATAAAGCGAGATTAGTAGCACAAGGGCTTACGCAGAAACCTGGCGTGGATTATGATGAAACTTATTCTCATGTGATGGATGGCATAGCACTCCATAATTTGGTAGCTATGGCACCAAGTATGAAACTCATGGATGTTATGACTGCATATTTGTATGGGTCACTTGATTATGAAATCTTCATGAAGATTCCAAATGGAATGAATCTCTCACGCATGAGCTCAAATGAGAATCGCAACATGTATAGTGTGAAATTGCAAAGATCACTATACAGATCGAAATAGTCAGGTCGTATATGGTACAACCGACTAAGTGAGTTCCTTCTTCAGAAGGGATACACAAACAACGAGGTATGCATGTGTGTGTTCATAAAGAAGTCCACTCATGCATTCTGCATTAGATATGTGTATATGGGTGATTTTCACATCATCGGAACCACTGAAGATATCTTCGAAGCGAACTCAAACCTAAAGACGGAACTTGAGATGAAAGATTTGCGTGAAACCAAATATTATCTCAGATTGCAGATCGAACATCTGCGTGGTGGCATATTTTTGCACCAAACCACCTACACCAAGAAAGTGATGAAGAGATCCTATCTTGATAAATCTCATCCATTGAGTATACCTATGGTCGTTATGTTGCTAGATGTGGAGAAAAATCCACATGGGCCTAAACGTGAAAATGAGGTTGTATTGGGACCCAAAACCCCATACTTGAGTGCTATTAGTGCTCTACTATACCTTTCCATTTTTACCAGGCCTAACATTGCTTTTGCAGTGAGTTGTTTGGCAAGACATAGTTCCCAGCCTACTAAGAGGCATTGGAACAGAATAAAAGGCATCCTTTGGTACCTACATGGTTCCAGTGATCTTGGACTCTTGTATCCCAAAGATGAAGATACTAAAATTAATGGTTACTCAGATGTTGGCTATCTTTATGACCCCCATAATGCCATATCACAGACTGGATATGTCTTTCTAAGCGGGAATACAACTGCCTCTTGGAAGTCTGTGAAACAGACATTGGTTGCTACATCAACTAACCATTTAGAGATAATCACACTATATGAGACCACTCGGGAGTGCATATGGCTTAGAATACTAATTCATCATATCCAAGAATCATGCGGTGTAGATGTGGATTTGACTCCCACAATCCTCTATGGGGTTAATGATGCTTTCATTGCATATATGAACAATACCTATGTCAAGACATAGATGACAAAACATATTATCCCCAAATGTTTCTATCCCCATGAGCAGCAGGAAAATGGGAATATAGAAATAGAGAAAATACAAATTGGTGAAAATCTTGCGTTGCTAACTGCTACATTTGAGAAGCATGTACAAGGCATTGGCATGAGGAGACTCAAATCGTTATTGTCTCCAGGGGGAGGTATATAATCTTCATACACATTCATCTCTAGGATGAAGTTTTGTACTCTTTTTCTCTTAATTTAGTTTTGTCCTAAAGGGTTTTCTCAATTGAAGATTTTTAACAAGGCAACGCGTGTATTTGCAAGAACGTGAGCTATGTACTCTTTTCTTCTTATCAGAAGGAGTTTTTAACAAGGCATGGACATAGTGTTGGCTAAATGTCCAATAGAGTGTTGTAATATTATGGTATGTGGGCACTTACCTGAACACTAAAATTCTAGTAGATTCCTTTGGACTCAGAGTTATAGTCTATTTCTTTTTCCCGTATTTGTCATGCAAGAAATGCCACCCTTCCCGCCGATATAAAGGGGGAGGGTGCTGCATATTGTATACACACTTGTAGCCTACGAGCAATAGCAATAAAGTTGAGAGGTTGTTGGGATTACATCTTATGCTCCTCTATTTTTTCTCGTTCTTGTGTGATCTCTATTTTTTCTCGTTCTTGTGTGATCGTTTGTTGGCAATCGTGACTGAACTGTACAACAAGGTGAGCTTATTTGTTGACTTCTTCATGATTAATCCCCTAACCTCTCGATTACTGAATGCTTATCCTTAAATATAGCTATGTTAACTACACCCTTTAAATCATGGAAAAACAAGGACTCGTCAACTTTTAATCATGAGCGGTGATACCTTGATCTAGACCGTCGAGCGGACGACTGGACGGCTGAGAGGACTCGTGGAAACAGGGCTAGCTAGGCTAGATCACATTGCGGACGACACGCGCACGATCGAGAGAGCTAGATGAACGTGATAGGCGCGTGCATGTGCTTGAATTGCTTTGGTAGTCGCATGAACAGCAGGACGTACGCCTCCCGGCGGTCCCCTACGACATATCTGTCGCGCCGCGCGCGGAGGCCGTGCAGTACCACGTACGCGCTTTTCGTTGGTGCGCCAGCGTGCGACCGTACCGCAGCTGCCACGCGCCGGGACCTCCACCCGGGCAGCACCAGCGCTTCGCCTGCCGGTTTTTAGTGTGCTGAGTACTCCCCTATTTATTTCTCTGGCTAAAGCAGTTCGTGTGCTTGGTTGGGGACGGACAACTGCGATTAAGGCTATGGTGGAACACACGATTATTTCCCCTTTCCTAAAAAAACTCATATGTTGTAAAATTCTACCGTTTCAAGTAGGCTTAAGAGCATCTTTAGTGTATTGAACCGATGTTAATTCAAAGTTATGTCATGTAAGTATTCTATAAATTGAGCTTGTTTTTCTCTAATATATTGAACCGATTCCTACTAATAACTGGGACCCACATCACATTAAAAAACCATAAAATAATAATATTCTCTCTAAACCGCACTCTCTCTTATGTAGTTGTTTAACGCTCATATGACTATATGAGTTGTTTAATGTTTTGAATCGATTCCTAAGTAGAGTTCAGTTTTATGGTCTGAGTTGTTTAATGTTTTGAATCGATTCCTAAGTAGAGTCTGGTTCCATGCATTTTTTTTTGTTGGAATCGACCCCTCCAATGTATTGAATCGATTCAATGTTTTCTCTCTCCTCATTTGAACCTGCTAAAATACAACATTGGAGATGGTCTAAGCAATTAGAGCGGCACGCAAAAAACAAAAGGTTGAGATTCGTGCAACACTCTTGTGTACTTCAATATATATAATTTTTTTAAAATAATATTTTTTAAAAAGATAATTACAACAAATATATAGTCGCCCTAAAAAATTACAAAAATATATCCCAGGGATCCTCTCGCCACTCTGTTGGTGACCCAAGTACCTGTCGCCAGTTCAACTAGCGATAGGTTCCTGTTGCCAGTTGAACTAACGATATCTTCCTGTCACCAGTTCAAATGGCGACAGGAAGACTGATACCCTAATCTAATTAATCCACTTTATCTACTTGTGATTTTTCATAGATTTTGAACGGTACGAAATCTGTTAAACTCGCAATAACATTTTATGATCGTCGTATGTTGTTCTAGTGCGGTGAATTTCTGAAGAATTTTACGAGGAATATTGAGGTATTAATGATTCGTAAGTAGGAAGGTAAGTAATATTGCGATGCGCCCGGGAATTCATACACTTACTCATGTACATGCACTGCATATTATGTAAGGAAACAAATGTGAACTTGCTATTACTATAAAAACTACGATAAATCACATTGGTATTACATAACATTCAACAAAACATCACAACACTTAATCAAAATGATAATTCAGAACATTGGCAATAACATATTACTACTGTCTGTGCTTTCTCGTGGTCGTAGCCTCAACGTCCCCCATGTGGACTGTCTCGAGTTAGGTGACCGGATGAGGTCCCTGCGGCGACGTCCGGAGTGCCGTTATCTCCTTCGTCCTGAGGATTTCTCATGGGATATTTCTTGAAGGTGTGCCCCGACTCCCTGCAAATAGAGCACTTCTTTGTACGACGTTCGGTTTCTACTTCGTCCATATCGTTCCTGATGCGTCGTACCTGTTACCGGCCAACATTTCTCTTGAGCCTATCAATGTCCGCGGCCCAGATTAGTTGCTCCCAGGTCGGATGGCTAGTGAAATGACCAACCACATTGTAACCATACATCTCCCCAGTTCAGGTTTGCATCACCGCCTCCTCGGTGAAATAGTCAGAGAGGTACTGACCGGGATGCAACTCAATTTCAGATCGTATATATCACGGTCCATTTGGAATGTATGGAACAACCACCGCATCACAGCGCCCCCGCTGCTCTGGTCTTGCTAGGGGCACGGTTGCCGATTGGAAATAACACAAATCAATCCCCTCGGGACCCTCCATAATAGTCCTTTGGCCATAGTAAATTTTGAAATTGACAACGTCGGACATATTTGACGCACTGCACCATAAAGAATATTTCCACAATTAACCGCATATCTAAAACTATACTACCCACAGAAAAGTATTATGTAAAACGTACTGCATTACGTAACCGTACATCTAAAACTAGATAATCCATTCGGTTAAAAAAAATTACTCGAAAGGTAGGCAATTGGACGGACAGCGCTTCACTAGCTTTTCTCCTCCCCTCTACTCTTCTCTCCTTCTTTTTTTTCTGAATAAAAATGAGTCATGTGCTGAATTTTAGGATTTCAAGGGGGTTTTATAGGGTCAGTTTTCCTATCGCCATTTCAACTGGCGATAGGTTCCTGTCGCCAGCGATCGCTAGCTCAATCGGCGACAGTACTGGCCGCCAATGAGTGGCGACAGGAACCTATCGCCAGTTGAACTGGCAACAGGGACACATTTTTGTAATTTTTTGGGGCGACTATATATTTTTGTAATTATCTTTTTTAAAAATATTATTTTTTTAAAAAAATTATCAATATATATACGATGAATTTTTATATGCCATCGAAAGTTTGTCTCATCCCTTATACGTTACTAATTGTTTTCATGACACGTGAGCCATGACCTCACATATCAATGACACAATTAGGGATTTCGCTAAAGCGAAAATTGCACGGTAGGTCCCTAAACTTGTGAGGTTGTGCCACTTAGCTCCCTGAACTTGCAATTTACTTTCTCAACTTTCTCAACCCCCCTGAACTTGTGAGATTGTGCCACTTAGCTCCCTGAACTTGCGTTGAAGCGAAGTTCGTTGGATGCGATGCCGGTGACTTCGTCCTCTCCGAGTCCGGTGGACTCGTCGCCGCCCCGTTCCGGCAGTGTTTGTCATCCCCGTCACCTCACGCCGACAAAAATGAATTCTTCGAGCCCAGGAACGCACCGTGCTCGTGTCTTCATCGGAGCTCCATCGTCCGAGCTTGCCACCACTATCGCCCTTGCCTCCTTTGAGTTGGCCGTGAGAGAGAGAAGTACATTCACAGTGCCAGAGCAGAAGCTACTCACCTTTCACGAATTCCATTTGGCCGTTTGCTAATAGAAAAGGCTGAGCTGGCGAATCACCGTGAGAGAGAGAAGTATTATGCCCTTGCTCTGTCACTGGGAATGTACTTCTCCCTCTCTCACACGGCCGACTCAGAGGAGGCGAGGGCGAGGGTGGTGGCAAGCTGCGACAGTGGAGCTCTGGCGAATATGTGAACACGGTGCGGTCCCGGGCTCGAAGAATCTGTTTTTGTCGGCGTGAGGTGACAGGGATGTTGAACACCGCTGGAACGGGGCGACGACGAGTGCACCAGACTCAGAGGGGACGAAGTCGCCGGCATCACATCCAACGAACTTCGCTTCAACGCAAGTTCAGGGAGCTAGGTGGCGCAACCTCGCAAGTTCAGAGGGCTGAAAAAATAAAATCCAAGTTCAGAGAGCTAAACGGCACAACCTCGCAAGTTCAGGGGGCTGAGAAAGTAAAATACAAGTTCAGAGAGCTAAGTGGCACAATGTCGCAAGTTTAGGGACCTACAGTGTAATTTTGTCTTCGCAAAATTTGGTATGGTACTCCTGGAAGTACATACTCCCACCTCTCATATAACACTTAAATTGTATGATGATACATCTTTATCAATTTAAGCATACTCCAATAATAATTATAAGATATCCCAGAGCGGGTTCTATGAAAAATTTCATGAAAGTCCACTTTTTATAGAAAAATTTGTGTATATATTTCTTTTATATATGAAAAAGGGTATATAACAAAAAAAGGGCTTCAATAGAAAATTTTCAACCAAGTCACATTGGAATATCTTATGACCGGTATTAAGTATATTAAGTATAATATATTTGTTTAAGTGATAAAGAAATATAATATATTTGTTTAAGTGGTATATTGAAAGTATATATATATATATATATATATATATATATATATATATATATATATATATATATATATATATATATATATATATAAATAGTCATCCATAATATGAGCGGCCAAGATTGTGTGCATCTATTATTGTGAAATGTGAAGTTACAATATCGACAATCTCTGTCGTTTTGTGACGTACTTGGATTGCGATCTCGTGTAGTTTAAAATTTCCCCTAGCGCGCGCCGTCCCGTGCGTCGTGAGGGCGCTGGTGGGTTTGTTTCTACACAATTCTGTCTTTAATTTGTTGATAGGCGGAAAGGCAATTAAGTATCATCTGAGACAAGTAGTATATATATTTCAAAGGAAACTTCGCAATAAATTATCAAGCTTAGTTATGTAAGATCTTGTTGTCGTTCCAAATGGGAAAATGGCTGCTCATGACGGAGGAAGCCAGCTTCAAATTAGAATGCATGTCATTTTATTTGTCTCCATACGCACTGGATGCTAAGGACCGTTTGGAACGCCGGAATTCAAAAGAAATACTGTAGGAATTATACATATTACAAATTCTTGCGAAAATTCTGTGAATAAAACATGCTTTAAATGGATGAAATCTGTGCGGTAGATCTTGAGCGGATACGTACGATCCTGAAACGTGTTGCATCCCGCGCTAGGGGGAGTGATCGACGATGATATATAGAACATTCACGTTGGTCGATCGGCGTGTGGATCGATGGCCACTGACTGAAGATTTAATTAGCTCCTGGTTTCTGTTTGTTTGTTGCTGTTGTTTGGCAGCATATAATGTCACTGCAGTAACACTCCCTGTTCTCATCTTAAAAAGCACTACCAGTTCTGAGATTAGTTCTGAAATACGTACGTACCGAGATACGTTTATTAATATGGCTACCGCCCATAATCATGAGATCGACGGCATTGTCTACGCAAATTATACCGGACTTATCTCGTCAAAAATTGCATTAGAGTTATAAGTACCCTCGCGTGTGCTAAAACAGCAGTATCATTGTTTTTGTTTGGCCAGAATCTGGGTCATGGTTCCTCGCCAAACAAAAAAAAAGAGTCATGCTTGATCCAGCTAGGCGCTCATGCTAGCTTATATAATTAAGCATGCACTATACGCCTATCAATATGAGTGCCTTCCTTACTCAAGTATTAATCTTTTGCTCCCGAAGTCCCTTCCCATCCAACTTATGATGAGAATGTGATGAACAATCTCTCTGCCATTCTTGATTCTTCGATGTCTGTCACTTTCTCAATATGTGTCATTCCCAAAATTTAATTTTCCTTCGATTGATATGATTTGTCGCGTCTTACTTCTCTCTTTGAACAAAACCTTAGGTGGTTGTCGTCTTGATGATCTAGTCATTGGTTGGATCCAGCGACGAGATCGTGCTGTGGCGTGATCTTAGAGTGCTGGTACCTTCGACCTGAAGTGAAAACTCTCGATCTGGCATTCGCTGGTTGGATCTGGCAACGACGTCGACATGAGCGGCGTTACCTTTTTAAAGGCGTTGTTTTAGAGCACCGGTACCTGAGCTCCGGAGTAAAAACTTCTGATCTGACCTTTGCTGGTTGGATCTGGCGACGACAACGTGAGTCGTATCCTTTCTTGGAGTCGTCGCTACGGAGACTAGCCCATCATCACCTCTTTGCTGCGCAACTGCTGTTCGCGTGTGGACGATCTCCTAGTTAGTCCCGAAGACGGGCTAGGTGGTTTTTTTAGGCTAGCCTTTGTATGACAATTTGTTGTCATTGTTGGCTTTTGGCCTTTTTTGTTTTAAGCTTTTAGCTGATGGTGGTGTAACGGCTATGTACATCCCTAGTTAGTATAGAGACCAAAAGTTGTACTTCCATTATCTGAAAAGGAGCTCTAGCATTCACTATTGAGTGTATATTCTGTGAAAACCGACTAAATGTTGAAAACTGATGAAAACTAGGTGTGAAAGTTTTCACAAATTCTAAAAAAAATATACCAGATGTAGAGGATCGCATGTTCTGTAGTCATGCAGAATTTCAAGGTCGAATTCAATCACATTTGCGAGATATGAAAAAGACAACTACTTAGTGAGCAGTGCCACGCCACTATCACAAAGAATTTATCTTTTTCACTTTTTACAATTTGATTTAAGTTTGACATAGAAATTCCGTATGACTATAGAACATGCCATCCTCTACGTCTGATTTTTTTTTGATCTTTTTATTAAACTTTCACACCTGATTTTCACAGGTTTTGAACATTTAGCTGGTTTTACAGGATATGTTCCCTTCCCTATTAGAAGGAGGTGAGCACTAGTGCCGAGTCGAGGCTCAAACGCTGGTGGTCGAGGGCAGATCGAGGGCACCTAGCCAACTGAACTTTGGTCGGTTAAAAAAAACCTTATTAATATAAAATATTGTTTGACATATAGTTAGGCGGTTTAGCTAAATTAATATTAGAAATTAAAACAAAGCTCAAGACTCAAAAGGGTTAGTTTGTGGTGGGTTACCTTTTACATTTTTTACATGAACTAACTTAATCTTAGATTAGGGCATTAAAAGCCTTCGCTTGCTTAAATAGCCTTCTTTAACCTACAAGCGTCTGGCAAGCTAATTCCACAACGCACATCTTAACCACGAATAAACACATCCTAAATATACATTAACATACAAGTTTTCATCTTACATGTTGTCAACACAAAGTTGTCTAAATTTTCTATTGTGTTTGTGCGTGTCCCTCATTTAGCTGCTCAGATAGTATGGCATCGTTCTCTCGGATTTTGTTCCTAATCCGTCACTGGTTAGTACCCTAATATAATTAATATATACCATCCTATATTCCTACATTAGTAAGTATGAATATATGTGCCGTTACTAGGAAAAGACTACCACACATTAGCAAAGTTACATTAACAGATTACCAAGCTTCACCATGCATGGGTTGGAAGGCGGGATTTTTTTCATGAAATATACGAAAGTTGATCTGTTTCTTATGAAGTTCCTGTGTTTTAAATGGACCTTAGGAGCCGGTTTAAAACACATGGTTTTAGCCAAACTTCACATGAATCAATTTAATTCCAGACCAGTCTAAAAGTAGAACTCCCGGAGAAGTTCCTTTCTTTCCGCTAGATTATCGACGTCGTTATGAATTCAGGGCTTGTTTGGTTGGTGATATGGATTCCATGCCTGAAAAAAAGTGGTGCCTGAAGGTAGCCTGGAAAGTAGATGATTTTTGTCTGGCCAGGCAAATATAAAGATAAGTTGTTTGGTTAAAACCTATGCTTGTAATTGATGAGTGAAAAATAGACCGTTAGATCGAAAAACGAACTGTGGATAGAGTACATACCTCCCAAGCACTGCTCCCCGGCGTTGATTTTGAGCGCTGGATGAGCGCTCGTCTAACCTGGAAGCTGACGCAGGAATCCTGACGCAGGAATCCAAACAAACAAACCAACGGCAGCTACCACATACACTCCCGGCCAGGCAAAAGACAGCCAGTAACAAAGCAAACGAGCCCTCACATTTTCACAGCCGAGTGTGCTATACGCCAGTCGCCAGCGCTTCCGTCAGCTAAGCTAGCCGGCTTAGCTTTGCTGTTTGGCCGTGATGACGCTCCAAGCTCCAAGCTCCAAATGCCGAGGTCGCATGCAGCGGAGCAGTGCAGAGGACTGAGAGGACCACTAATTTAGTAATTCCAATGGCTGCAGTGCAGAGTGGGATGTGACTTTGGCAGGGAGATCGAGAGCGATGTGATGGAAAATTCAAGTGCCTTGGAGGAAAGAGACTCTCTCTCTCTTCCTCTCTCACTTCGTCTCTTGCTTTTATTTGTTACTGTTTGGTTGTCTAGTTACTCGGTAGGCAAACTACTGGACTTCGTGGGCAATACGGATTTTCTTATTATTATAAAATATAATTGTTTTCTGTGAAATTTCCGCGAAATTTCCGTGAAATGCTTACATTCTACACGGGCCTTGTCGGTTTTAATTACCTGGCAGAAATAAAATGTAACCTATTACTCACCTAAGAATTTGTTAGCTTATTGTAAATGGAGTTTATATTACTATACAGAAAAAAAGTCACTTTTGCTTTATGTCCAATATGATCAGTAGGTCATATAGGTTTAGGTTCACATAAGAATGGGCACTATCAAATTTAGGTTTTTTTGGAAGGGGGGTAAGGGACAAATTTAAATACCATAAGGTGAATTGGGAAATTGTTTGTAGACTTAAAGATTTTGGAGGGCTAAGGGTTATTAACACAAGGATAATGAATGATTGCCTGAAAGCCAAATGGATTTGGAAAATAGCTTCAGCTAGTAATGAACTCTGGTTTAGGATTACAAAAGCTAGGTGTTTCCCCATGGGTGCTTTTAGAGACACCATTTTTTTAGAGGTTTTCAGTTCTGGAAAAGTCTGCATAAGGTGAAACATCTGTTTATTTGGGGTGTTGTTTACAAGATTGGAGATAGTTGTAACACTTCTTTCTGAAGAGATGTGTGGCTTGGAAATTGTCCTTTGAAGGTTAAGTATGACAAATTTTCCAGTATTTGCCAGACTTATGACATTAGCATTGCTGAGTGTTTGACAGAGGGCGTGTGGAAGGAGGAAGTTCAGTGGAATCTTTTGAAAAATTCCTTGAAGGATATCAGTCTTAATGAAAATCTGGACAAAGTAGTTTGGCGCCTGGAGAAATCAGGTTGGTTTTCAGTCAAATCTCTGTATAGACAAATTATTTGGGGGGGAAGGGGGGGGGGTGTTAATTGTAGGAAATTGCAAAAGCTCTTGAGGAGCAAGATACCTTCGAAGGTCAAAATTTTCCTCTGCCAGTGTTACCAAA
Source organism: Phyllostachys edulis (assembly GCA_036346405.1). Lineage (NCBI taxonomy): Eukaryota > Viridiplantae > Streptophyta > Magnoliopsida > Poales > Poaceae > Phyllostachys > Phyllostachys edulis. The sequence continues at coordinate 72,819,540 of CM070561.1, forward strand.
GTAGAATCCAGACTACGGATCAGCTTAAGAAAAGGGGTTGGAAAGGGGATGTGAACTGTAATCCGTGTACGTGGAATTGAAGAAAATGTATATCATGTTTTGTTTTCTTGTGTACTAGCGAGATTTGTGTGGTTTTGTGTGAAAGAGGTGTTAAGTTGGGAGCGAATACTTAGGTCTTTAGGTGCTTTCCAACTTAACTGGTTGCAGGGGAGGGGGTGCTAATGATTACAATGTTTGTTTGTTTAGTTTTGCAGCATTGGCTTGGACTCTGTTTAGTTTTGCAGTATTGGCTTGGACTCTCTAGAAATTAGGAACAAAATAGCGATTGAGAATATTTTTCCTGAGCAACCAATGAAAGTGATGCTCAAATTTTTGTCTTGTTTATAGCATTGGCACATTCTCACTAAGGGGGTTGAGCGAGGGAAACTGGATCATTTCTGGACGACAGTTGAAGATTGGATGAAAAGTTTTTGTGATTTAGATAAAACTTAGTTCCTTTCTGTTCTAGTTTGGTGTGGCTTTGTATTCTGGATATTGCTTCTCTTAAGTAGCTGGAAGTCCCCAACGTGACTTATGATCTTTTGTAAAGAACTTTTATATGCTTTCTATAAAAAGCTAGGTATCCCGTTTAAAAAAAACAGTAGGTCACTTGTCGCCCAATTACATCGACGGCCAAGAATTTGTTTCCAAGATCTTCTCATCCTTCCGTATTGAGCACTGGACGCTCCTTGCTGTATCTTATTAATAATATCTCTTATTAAAATTAAGATGCATGTACGATAGAGCCACTGAGCCACATAGGGCTCATTTGGTACGCAAGAACTATACAAATTTTTTTTGGAATAAACAAACTTATTAAAATTAAGATGCATGTACGATAGGGCCACATAGGGCTCATTTGGTACGCAAGAACTATACAATTTTTTTTGGAACAAACAAAAAAGTTGCTTCTATATTCCCAGGAAATTCTTAATTCTGGACAAGACCATAAACAGTATATTTCGTCATCTCATAATATTTTAGATAAAAAAAACTAGGATCCAACCATGCACGTTAATTCCTTCTGTAGTTCTATCTCATTAACTTATGGGGCCTTCCAATGAATATTTGCCCCTGTTTCATCTTACTATCGTAGAAATCGAAGTTGAAATAGGAATTGGAAAACAAAGTCACGTTTCTTCTCTAATATCTTGTTTAATTAAGAGAATTAGAAAGGGGATTAAAAGGAGAAGGGTTTAGAGGGAAAGTGGACCGCTGGCCCAGGATCCAAATTGAATCCACTTAGGATTTGGAAGGGGGTTGCAACTTATAAGGACGGGGCCGAACCCTAGCCCTAGCCCTAGCCTCCTTGCTGCCGTGTCGTCCCCAGCCGTCACCTGCCCTAGCGCCGCCACCTCTTTGTCAGTAGTCGCTGCCAACCCCGCCAGCCCTTGTCGCTACTGGCCGTCAGTTCTCGCTCGGTCGTCAGACTAGCCTTGCCAGCTCTACTTGTTGCCACGAGCTAGCCCTAGCCGTGCTGTGCTCCTAGTGATACTGCAGCAGAAGGGAAGGATCTAGGAGAAGTAGCCATGAAGGAGAAGGAAGCAAGGGAAGAAGAAAGAGAAGAGGAAGAAGAAGTTAGGGCTCCGTGATCAAATTCTGTTCGTGGTCCGATTTCGAGGGGTAACGGCATGAAAATCCTTTTCATGTTATTAGATTGATGTTTAATTAAAGATCAGGGTAGATCGATAGCGGGGATTAGCAATTTGGTGATGCCCTATTTCGGTTAATTTGTGCTGCTGAGCCTTGTGAGATTGTTTTGGAGGTATCTATGTCGTGTTTCATAGCTTTTCCATGTTAGGTACATTATAGGTTATTACCTAATATTTGCATAGAGTGCATGATCACCGAATTATGTTAAGCGGTGTGTCGATGATCCAGTATCGACTTTCACTACTACAGAAAAAGCCATCACAGATGGTTCAAAAAGTCATCACACACAGTTTCGTGAGCCGTATGAGTTTATGGGTCAATAATGACATGAGGTCATCACAGACGGTTTTCGAACCGTCTGTGATGCAGACTATCACAGACGGTTAGTAACTCAGAACCGTCTATGATGCATACGGTTATTAACTCAGAACTGTCTATGATAGTTGACTATCACAGACGGTTTGTAGATAAAACTGTCTGTGATAGCTGATGTATCATGGACAGTTTTTCCTAAGGAACCGTCTGTGATATTCTTTTGTATTGCTAAATCTATTTTTGTTTATTGGCTAGCCTCAGGAAATGCCGGCCATGCTCTCTGAAACAAGCGAAAACACAACAAGTGCATGTATACATCCAATTCACATTCATTTCAGAAACAAGCACATCCATTTCACAAATCAATTAACTCAAATGAACTAAAATTAACCATTCATGAACAAATACACACATGTACCATTAAGTTCAATCTTATCTCAATCAAGTTTAATCTACATTGTGGACCTCCCCTTTTCAGTTTATGACCTCACGCAACAAGAAGGACGCCAACTGTGCTCGAATGAAGTTGAGCTCGGCCTGTTCCAACGCAATTGCAACGATGGTCGTGACCTGTCACTAGGAAGATTAAAGTCGTGTATATATATAAATTGATAAGTATGAAATAATTTTTGTAAGATTGACAAACCTGAGGATCATTGGTAATCGCGGAACCGAGGAGTAGTTGCATGCTGTGGCAAACATAGTATCCAAAGGTGTTGCCTGGCGGTTGTTGGTGGCACTGCAAAAATAGAGTTGTTTAGTTCGCGAGGCATTACTACGAAGTGTTATATAAGATTAATGTGTACTAGCGAATACCAGAAAATTTAGATCGTGTCGCAGGATCCCTCTCTTAGATCTCCCTCCAGTAGCAAAGTACACGGTGAACGACCTACGTGATTCCAAAAAGTTAGCCTTAGCCATTACAAAGGAAGGAAAGACTACAATAGAGTTATCTATGGAGAAAATATGTTTACTTGTCGATTAATTATCGGACAACTGTGAAGTCGTGTTTGGCCCTCTTTAGGGAATCAAGGTATACTACCTTGTTTCATTTTGGTATAATTACAATTAGAATCCAGTGGAACCTACATAGGTATGTCACCATGGTCATTAAACCTAAGTTCGTGTTGCTTATAAAGTACAAATCAACAAGTATAGCCACTAGTGCAGCACTTACCCCTAGTTGTAGGGCAAAAGTATGAATTCCTTGCCACGGCGAGCCAGCAATGACGTCGTCATGTAACTCTCTACGAAGGATGCATCCTCCTCGATGCTTTGCATGGAGACCAAGTGTGGGCCGAGGCGACCTACTGGTGTTCGACTAGATGATAGGGGGTATCATCTTATGGATGGGCGTCAGTGCGCTCTTGTTGGGTAGATTTTGGTGTATTTCGGCCGGGTTTGGTCCGATGGTCCATAATAATGTGTAGTTGAGGGAAATTTGGGAGTTGATTTGGCAGGTTATTGTTTGGATCTGAATGAGTTTCTAGGTACATTGTTTGTTGGCTTTTTTAAAATATTCAAATGTATATATATTGGCATTTATAACCAATTCCATGTTCCAGTGAGGAAGAAGCTAGGCTAAAGATACATTCGGTGTCAACTCGTCATTACTTTGCTTTTGGTGCCCTTGTATCCGAGGAGCTTTCCTACAAACTTAAAGGTATTAGTTATTTTCATTATAGAATACCTTTAGATGTTCCTGCTTGGATCTTACGCGTGTTAATCATTCGCAGAGTTGCCCAAAGTTCGCTGGGTTCTTCCTGATTCATACTTGGATTGGATGTGAAAAATAAGGACTATGGAGGTAATGATAACATTTTCCCTATCTGAATAAAGATTGTTCATCGTTTTCTTATCGGCCGTGGTCCCACCGAACTCCCCGATTACTCATAGTTGGATCCTTTACCATAGTGTTTTTAGATTGGGCATTTTGGATCTCCATGTTCTTTTTGTGGAACACTATGGTAGGCAAGCAGCCTACCTGAACATGTATTGATCAATGGTCCAAGTACAAGAGATTTTACAGTCTTTGAGGAGAATCATATCTACATGTTGAAAATTGGATGTATCCGACATGTTAATTTATTAGATGTAATCAAGTTTAGTGTTCCATAATTGCTGGTTAAGTTAGGGTCATGAACTCCTTGAGCTTTGTCCTATCAGCTCAAATGGTAGACACCTTTGAACGTGTGTTTTCTGCATGGCGTAAACACATTTACCAAGAAAGATGTGGCTTGACTTGATGCCCTTTCTAACCTGGTAGCTTTGACATGGCGGTTTCTTGCATTATTTGTAACATGTCCATTGTGTAGTACGTCTTTAGAAAATTAGAAGCACCAGCCAATGTTAATGTTTTGAGATGAATCTGTGTATTCATTGTATATGTGCTTGTGTCAAAACCAAATTTTATTGTGTGAGTTTGGACATATTTAGCATTGCTGAAATCATGTGCATTTATGTGACAGAAATCAACGAGGTTATCTATAAGCACTTGATACTTTTTACCTTATGTTTCAGGGGAACCTTTTATGAGATTAAAAGGTGATCAACCATCCCTTTCTCTTATTTATGAGATTAATGCAATTTGTGCTTATGTAAGTGGTCACATATTTGATAGCAGCTGAACAGAAGATAGAAAATTGAAGCATTAATAGCTTCACAAGAAGACAAGTCCACTGGCAGCTCATTACAAGATATAGTGAAACCCAGTGCCCCAACTACTGCTTTGAGTCACACTGGTCAGCTTTCAGCTTTTCCTGATGTAAATGCAGATGAAGGTACACTTTGTTAGAACCTTCTATCATCACGGCTGTTTTAAATAAAGTTCTGATAAGTAGATTCATAGTACTGGATGCATTGGTGACTCTTTCAATATCTAGCTCGTTGAGTATCTAATGTCATTTAGGTATATTCAATATTTTTAGAATATGATTATTGGTATTATAACCATAGATAGTTAGAACTGACTTAATGTGCCTTGGCACGTGTCGTGTGAGATGACTTTTGATAACTTGAGCATCTAGTATAGTGGCTATTGAACACTAAACCATGAGGTTACCAACAAAGAGGTTGAACCATTAATATTTTTTTTGTTCTTTTGGCTTGTTAGGAAATAATTAAATATTAACATATTTGATGTGTTGAGCTTCTTTTCACCATTGATTTAATTACCGTTGTTCCATGCATCTTTTGAAACTAGTTACTCTATTTTGGATTTAGATACATTATGCTTAGCCTATTTATGTGTATGTAACACTTTGTGATCGTGATGGCAGAGTTTGTACTTATTGCAAAATAGCCTAATTAATGTGTCTTCCTCCAACACTATAGTTCACAAAGAACAAGGCGCAAGAACAGGTTACTCAAAACAAGATCCCACGCCGTGCGAGTTCAAAAAAGGCATGTCCTGCTGCAATGACAGTATGAAAGCATAATAGAAGTGTTCTGATTAAGCTGTTATAACTATTTCCTTTTCTTATCTTAATTGCACTTGCATATTTATATAGGTTGGTACAATAGTAGTACTGAAGTCTGCCAAATATCCAAACAAAGAGCCTGTGCCATATGCAACTTTGTTAAGCTGTGATCCAGATGCAGAAGTTGATGGTGTTAAGCTTGGTAATCAATTTTGGAAATTGCGTATTACTTTTCCAATTGAAGAAAATGAGGTGCTGGTAAGGCCATGGCACCACTACAAGACAATCGGTGATGCAAAAGGAAAAACAGTAGCTTGGCCTTCAACTTTTGTATGTTTGTCTTGGCTTGCTTTACTTTCAATGAGTTATCTCTATATCATACATAATTATACCCCTACAATTTATTGTTGTTCATGCAGGTTGAAAAGGTTAATGGTTGAATTTTCTATTTGGATCTATTCCTCACCAACTCATCAAGACGAAGAAGAGACTTCACGAAGATTAGCTAGTGATACTTATGTTTGGCTTTTTAGGACTCAATTTAGACTTGTTATCATGTTTAGCATTTTCAACAAACTCCAGTTGATGTATGGAATGATGTGAATGACAATATATACCTTTATTTATTTCCATGTGCAATGCAATCCATCTTTTCGGTGTTCTTATATTGAGTTGTATAATTTCTATATTCTCAAACATTGAATGAAAAGTATTGAGATAATAGTTTGTGTACTTTCATAAATTGCAAAATAATAATAATTTCATTATGTTGTTGAATTTGCTACAAATATGCAACCGGCCATAAAAATGTGTTATTGATAACAAACATGTGTTGCAGACAAGTGTTTGCAGTGCTGTTGAAATATATGCCACATGTGTTGTTATAAATAGAGAAATACGTTGCAGGCCCCATATGTCAGCAACACCTATTCTTACGTATAACAACATTTAATTTGTGTTGCATAGGCTCATCCTAGCAACGCCATCTATAACAACACTTAACATTTGTGTTGCTAAAATCAGTAGCAACACTTTTTTGTCCATACAGCAACAGATACCTGTGTTGCTATATGTCAGTCCTGTAGTAGTGTGATTCCCTTGATTTGGCATCAGAAATCATGTATATATGTATATATATACAAAAGCAAGGAGATATATATGATATTTATTAGTATTACACGAACGTATACCGTGATTGTATACACTTACAGTGTCCAGCATCGCATGAGTGAGACATCGAGGTTGAAGAGAAAGAACAAGTCCTCGAAGGTCACCGTGAAGACGCAGTCTTGAACCTCGTAGTTAAGATTATGTTGCCTGAACTTGACGTTGACACCCGAGCGCCATTGTCTGTCCGTCTTGTTGACTTGTTCTATGTACCATGCATGCAATCTTTGGCAAGCCAATCCTAGGGGTAGGAGGCGCTCTACCGGGTCGACCAATGGCTCGTGTAGCATGAATTTTCGGGCCAACGGCAAGAAGGGGATATCATCGGGCTTCTTCGATTTACCCTTGCCGCCTCGCTTTTTAGAGGTTGACTTCACAGGAGTCAACGGGGCACGAGGTGTGGGTGCATCTGATGCATCAGACCCTTGCCGCATCGGTGTAGGTAGCTCCGGTGCAGATAGCTCCCATAGACTTGGCACCGTTGCAGGACTTTCCCGTGAAGTTGACACCAGTGTAGGTAACTCCAGGTAGATGTCCCTCTTGGGCCGCTAGATGAATGTTCCAATGGCTTGCCATAGAGTCACGACCTCGTCGTTTGGGGGCATATGCAGTGGGACAACCTCAAAATTGGCATGAACACCATCCACATTTACTTTTACGAAACCCAGTGCTAGATTTACACTGTGCACCAAGGTCCTGGCACCGGATGGATACGCCTGGCCCCAAGCAGCGTCCAGGGCAACGGAGGCATATCTCACTTGGAACCTGCACTTAGTAGACACCTACATAACGATACAAAATTAGCTCCTCCAACAGGCCTATCAATGGATTGAGCATTCTAGAGATAATTATTATTACCAGGATGTCATCGACAGGAAATCTATTGTTGCTTTGTGAGGTAGGGTTGGACGCGCAACTATTTTGGTGGGGGGGGTGGCTAGCACAGTAGCGGCGGGGGCTTGCAATTGATTTCCCCTTAGCCTTTCCTCATTGCTCTTTATCTGCCGTCGCATCTCATCTCTGACAGTATCAGTGATCTCCTCTCTAAGGGATTCTCAAATCTCCCCTCGTAGCTGTGCATCGTGGTCGACTTTGGCTCTCTTCCTACTTTGGTACGCTTTGGAGTCCTCTGAGAATCCATGTTTCCATGGAACATAAAGACCAAGGCCATTCGTGTGATCCGAGTGCTCCTTGTTTCCCAGGGCCACGGAGAGTATATCTCTCTCCTTGACTGCTTGGAATGAGCCTTGAAAAGATTTTGCACTCAGCGCTTCCTGCAAGAGCCTAGCATGTTATTTCATTCCCTATGAAGTTATGAAGTAATTACAAACTAGGTAGTTCGATATCTAACCAGGCGCTAGGACACTTCCTTGTCTGCGGGATTTTGGAAAGGAGATGGCTCCCGAAGATACGGTAAATGACATCGCTCTTATCCAGTTTCGAGCGCACTCATCAGGGATCCTGACAAATGGTGGGGAGGCCTCCCATAAGATTGCCCGCTCGTCCTGCATCCTCCATTGCGTGATTTTACCCGCATACCCAGTGGTGCCGAGTCTGTGGGGGTGCATGTTTTTTTTTTTGCCTAGAGGGCCTGTGTCGTCATACTTTCACTCCTAAAATCATCTGGCGTCTTCTTCGCCACAAAGTCTTGCCAGTACTCTTCCATGAACGGATACTTCTGGAAGGGCGTCAGATCATTCTCCACGTATTGCTTGATAAGCGTGCTCTTGAAGTTCTTCTACACTTTGCACGCCGCTAGCAACGTGTGTCGTCGCATGGAGGCCTGGTGTTCTTCTGGGATCTCGAACGATTGGAAAATTTCCGTCACCAATGCATCTTTCTGAGCTGTGGTTAACTCATTCCAAAAATCGTAGGTGATCTTGATCCGTTCCCGTGCAACTATTCTGACCATTCTCCGGAATGCAGACGTTGCTCGGCGAGGATTGAGAGGGTTCCCAGATGCATCGACATCCGTGATGGTAAATCGACCCTCGGGCCTTTTCAATATTCCTCTTCTATGACGCTTGTATTTTCCAGAGGACGGCGCATCAGATGCATGAGGCGACGATGACGAAGAATGAGCGGATGATAATAGAAGTCCTGACACGTATGAACATATTGTCATAAGATTATCTATATGTATGGGTATACAAACTAATTGATAAATAATTGGGATATGTAGGGAAGAAATTAGGATGCTTTCTTATTAAGTATATAGCTACCACAAAAAAAAAATCTATACATGCTACATATAAGAAGAGGATAAATTTGCAAAGTTATATAATTACTTATTATACTTGATCGCCATATGTTTCATGAGTATCTCAGCATTTCAATTTAATTACCCCTCCTCCCCATCTCAATTGTTGTAAAGAAGGCGGTTTTAGCATAAATCCAAAATTAATTCCAGCACAATTAATTGTAAATAAAGCATAATTCCAGCACCAATATAATGAAATAATTGACATATAAACATGTAAATCCTCCAAGTTATTTAAAAGGAATAATATGCTTAACACAAACATTATGTGAACGAATGAAATCAACATAAAGCTAAGATTTAACATTTTGATATTACTCTCAGATGTAGAGTTGCACAAGATTTAATCTTGGCCTTCTCACTACTTTAGTCTATACTCTTCATTAATTGAATTTGACACTATTAATTCAAACTTTGAGCTCTACAATAGTGCGTTACTTATCTATTGACAGGATCTTTAAACAAAAGACAACAATAGTACTTTTGGCTAGCATGAGATCAAAGCAAAATGATCACTAAAACAACACTCCAATTAGCCAACAAAACTTGATCTACTGAGAGTATAAAAGATGAGAGTTTAACAAGTTCAGCAATAAGCCCAATTGATTGATAGAATAGCATGTATTATGAATTGCTAAGGATCACATAACCTGGAGGTTCAACCAATTAACCAACCGAAAGTAATAGACTGAATGCTAAAGATCAATCAACAGTAGTAAGTATTCCAATTAGAGCTCAAGTTCAAACCTGATTATCAAAACAATTTTAGTACAAGACTATTATCATCATAGAGCATTCATCTCAAGCCCATCACACCACATTGCAATATATTTCAGTAGCAGTATCAAAACAAATAGAACATGAATCACTGACTAGCACATATCAAATGCAAAGGGGTAATTAAATTGAAATGCTGTGATACTCACGAAGCAGATGGCAATCAAAGCCACTGACCAATCTGAGCAATGTAGATATTCAGTATGGATTCATTTTTAAAGGTGATTTCAGATCTAAGCAATCATCACCACCTCGTCCTGCAGAGCATCTAGTCCTTCGGGATTGATGACCTTCTGAGCAATTGTGTTAAAGAAATAACATAGCCTCATGATTGTCTCTCGGACCTTGATCGGCAAAATACTTCTAATTGCAACAGGGAGCATCTGTGTCGTTAGCACATGACAATCATGAGACTTCATGCCAATTAACTTCAAATCTTCCATCGAAACAAGTTTGTTCATGTTGGCGGAGTAACCATATGGAACTTTCACACCATGCAAGCACTTGCACAGTTCAGTTCTTTCGGCCTTGGACAGAGTGTAACAAGCAGGGGAGGGTACGTTCATCCTTTATCGGTCTTTGTCGGTGCTAACTCAGGTCTGATGTCCATATCAACCAAGTCAAGCCGTACGTTGACACCATCCTTTGTTTTTATCATGAATGTTCAGTAAGAGACCAATCAAGCTGCCACATACATTCTTCTCTACATGCATAATGTCGATGCAATGGCGAACTTCTAGGTGCTCCCAATAAGGTAAGTCCCAAAATATTGATCTTTTCTTCCAGATTTTCTTCTCACGGATCCTTGATTTACGCCACTTTTCGAGCACAACATATAAATCCTTAACCATATCATAGATCTCTTTTCCACTTAAAAGCCTTGGACCTGAACTGTCCTCTTTCTCTTTGTCGAATTGTTTCTTCATCCTACGGTATGGGTGAGCCCTCCGAAGGAACCTACGGTGACGCATGTACATGGTTTTATGCGTGTACTTCAGCCACACACTCTCAGTATCATCTAAGTAGTGAGTACAAGCTTTGGCCTCTTTTGTACTCCAGCCCGACAAGTTAGCATAGGCAGGATAATCATTTATTGTGCAGAACAACAAGGAGCGTAAAGTGAAGTTCTCTCGTTTGTTCGCATCCTATACCTGTACCCCTTTGATTCACAATATTTTTAGATCTTCCATCAATGGTGCTAGGTACCCATCAATATCATTCCTAGGTTGCTTCGACCATTTGATAAGTATCAACAGCAAAATATACTCATGTTACCGAAAGGATTCATTCCATATGTACTCATTCCAAACCTTATATTCCTTGGTTCCGCATCGAAATCTGCAAACCTCCTATAGATGTTTCTCCACTGGGCGAAATAAGCTGGGTGTCTTAGCTTTCCATCATTCTTACGCTTCCCCGAGTGCCAACGTAGCAGTTTTGCCTCCTTTGGGTTCACAAAAAACTGCTTCATACGGGGAATTACAGGAAGATAACATGCCTCCTTAGAAGGTGGTCCTTTCGTCACCACGATTCCCTCGCCGTCATCTGATTGATTCTTACGCCTGTATCGGGATGCGTTGCACACCGGACATACATGCATATTTGCGTACTCTTTACGGTAGAGGATATAGTTATTCAGACATGCATGTATACTTTCTACTTCCATTCCTAAGGACAAAGAACATTCTTGGCTTTGTAGGTAGTTTTGGACAACTCGTTTTCCGTCTGGAAGCATGTCCGCTAAGAGACCTAACAGCGTCATGAAACTCTTATCGGAGCAACCTTCTGTATTCCGGCTTGCAGCCCGGGAACAAAGCTTTCTCCGAGTCCTGCATCAAGCCCTCGAATTTACCAAACTCTCTCTCACTATAGTTCCCTTCTGCATCGCGAAGCATCTGATCCAGATTGTCATCGTGCAACCTATCTGAATCGGAACCACAATCGACATCATCCAGCAGCATATCATTGACTTCGTCAGCGATGTCGTTATTACTACATTCCTGTATAAGCTGCTCTTCACTGTGACTGGTCTAATGTGTATACTTCTTTTTAAAACTACTTCGAATCAAGTGTGCTTCGATCTGCGCTCGGTTATTAAATATCTTCAGATTCTCGCAGTTCAATACATGAGGGTATAACAAAGGATGGCTTATAGGGTTGATTTTGCGTAAAGCAAGGTTTTCCTTTTCAACACTTGTACTAATTTCCAAAGTAGTTTATTCCAAAACTAAAATTAATTTATCTAAATCTTAAGTTTTATAGTCAGATAACATTCACACAAGTGGTGAAGGATACCCTCCAATCACATGGCGATCCGCCCAATTTCCCGATTGGATAAGAAATCCATAATCATTTGATAAAATCTTTTGAAATCAAAACCAAAATCTAACTTTGCATTGGCTTTGCTTCAGCATGTCTATGACCATGGACACGGCTATTCAAATAGTTTTACACTCCGCAGAGGTTGTACAACTTTACCCACAAGAGATAATTGACTTATAATGTCCGTTTGACAACTACCGAAGGTGTGCGACTAAGTCATTATCACAAGGCCTTTACAATGCACCATCCCACCGTAGTCCTGCCTCACTAAGGTTTGGCTTCCTTTGGATTGAACCATCCGCCAGATTTAAGCCCCCTCTTGCGCCATGTGGAAATATATAAAAGTAGGACATAATGACACCCACGCAACCGGATGGCACAACTACGATGAAATGTTACAAATTAGTTAGCCCCCCACTCTGGACATGTAGTTGTAAGGTAAGGCTTGGCAAGATGCGGCTTGAAGACCGGTCCCTAATTGATTTGGATGACTTTTCAACAAAACCCTAGGCCTCGATCATAGAAATGAATCGATCCCGTGCATAAACAGGCACCCATCCAAACATCCATTTCGCCCAAGTTCAAACCAATTTTCATTTTATTTTGTTTTTTAAAAATCATTTGCAAAAGTCCTATGGTACAACAATACCATAGGCTCAATTAAATCATATTTGAACATCTGGCTAAATTCCCCAGATTCAATATTTTTGGTCAAAGCATGAGTAAAGCATAAAGTTTTTCAACTTGTTCTAGCTCATACTATTGTATCAACTAGATTTTAACTAAGGTATCAAGGAATGACTAATTTAATAGCAAAGTTTGGCTATACCAAGGTATTGGGAATAACTATAACTTAAAACAGGAATTTTAAATAATTGAATATAAATAAGCATGTAGAAATAGTTTAAAGCAGAATTTAAATAATTTTAAATACTGTGATTCAAACATGAGGATGTATCTTGCCTTGCTCATAAGCTTGAGGATCTAACTCTTCAAAAATATCAGTTTCCCCGGAGTCGTCGAAATCTACACGCGAAAACGAGCCAAATTCAAATAAATTCAAGTGAACTCCAAATTGAATAATTTTAGTACAGATAGCTAGATATTCATTTTATATGAATTTAGAAATGTAAATCGACGGAATCAGAGCTCGAACGAGGGAGAACGGGCTCTCGGAAGTTTTGAAATCACGTGAAATGAAGAAAAGGGATTTTTCTAGATTTTTCAGATTTATTTTTTCTGAAGAAAATCCTTTTAATGTGTCATGCTGATGTCAGCGGATGAAATTCATTTTGGTCGGAATTATTTTTGAACTGAAAAAGTGGCTTGAGCCACTGACATGTGGGCCCGCGGTCCATGGACCGGGTCCACAATATTACCCAAGTCCGCGGTGGACCGGGAACACGTAATAGTGGCGGCTGCCACGCGGACACCAAGCGTGGGCGGTGGTCGAGCCAGTGACGCGGTGGCCGACGCGCGCGCGTACACGCCGCTCTTGACACGATAAATACGGGGCCCAATGACGCCGGCGAATGGCGGTCTTCTGGCTGCCGGCGTTGGTACCAAAAGGACGATCGGAGCTCACTGGACCTGGTGCTCACCTTCATGTCTCGGGTTTGCGATGAGATGGTCGGCGGCGTGGACGATAAGCTCCGGCGGAGTCTAGGGCAAAGAGGCGGTGACGCTCTAGTGACTCTCGGAGGTAGATGGTGCGCACACAGAGAAGCACACGACGTCGCAGTGTTAGAGGTGTATGCGGCGGCGACGGACGACCTTCGGCGGCGGTGAAATCACCGGAGAAAGAAGCTTTGGCCGCGGGTCTTCAATGACGAAATACGAGAAAAGTAGAGGGATAGGGAAGAGGGGAATGAGAGGAATGGAGAGAGGAGGAGGAGAGGCGCAGGGTGACACAGCTCTGACGGTGTGAGCTCCACCGAAGCGGTGGCTTGGTGATGAGGCGGCATTGCCGCCATTGAAGAAGAAAGAGGAAAAGAGGGGCGGAGCGGCTCCGAATGAGAGGAAGAGAAAGGGGAGGAGGGGCAAGGAAGGAGGAGTACGGTCAGCCTTTATAGGCGCGGCGGAGCTACCGATGGTCGGTTGTCTGGGCGAGGGCCAGAATTTTGAATTATTTTTCTATTGAAAAATCTGTATTATGACAACAGCATGACGTCATCACAATGTTTCGGAATTAAAATAAATCCCGAAAACTAAGCTGACAAGTGGGCCCTACGTGTCATAGACACGGTGCACAATGGATTGAGTGTACCGAAGATCAGATTTAGGGTTTAGGGTGGAGTGCCACAAGTACGCGCGCGTGGCACTAACGCGGGGACACAAGGATGACACGCAGGTGCTGATGTGGCTGTCTATGTGGCATGATGTGGACGACAACACGACGGTGGTGCTCGGGTCCCCATGGTCATCGGCGATTGACAACGTCTCACCGGCGACGAGTGGTAACATCGCGAAGAGGGTTCTAATGCGCACCCAATGGTGCGCTTACTGGTGGTCGAGGACGACTGAGATGGCCAGCAGCGAGCTTTGAGCGGAGGAGCACTTCGGGTTTTGTCAGAATTGAGTCTCGGTGGCGCTCCGGCGGTTTGGGTGGGTGCTGGCGGTAGAGCTCGTGACGGCGGACCCGACGATGCAGTCGACGTTGACGAGGCGACAAAGACGGCGGTAGAATTTGAAGAAAACAGCTACGACGGCCAAAACCCTAAAACTCCGATTACGGCGGTGCTAGGGCTTTGGGGCGCAATAGGTTGGGGTTTCGGGATTGTCGGACCCGGGAATAACCCCCCCCAAATCCTCTGTGCATTTTTGAACTAGTCCCATGATCAGTAGCTAGTTCACACAGTAAACAGATATGGTAACATCCATAAATCGCATAACTTTATTAATAATCAACAGAGTTTATTACAAAAGAGGATTACAAGCCAACAATAAAAAACACAGCGGAAGACGAAGAAGTAGTGGAGTCCAGCTGATCTGCCACAGACAATCGACTGGGGTAGCGGCCTAGTCGTCAAGATCCAGACCAGTAGCATGTCCTTCTCCTCTGAAATTTATTTGCATAAAGTAAGGATGAGCACAACTACTGTGCTTGCAAGTTATACTGAATAACAGAGTTAATGCATGCATGGATATTATCAAAGGAAGGTTTATTGGTTGAATTTGCATAAAGCAGTATTTTCTTTAAATACTAGTACTAAGTTCCAAAGCAGTTATTTCATAACTAAAATTCATTTTATAAATTCTCAAGTTTTATAGTTAGATAACATTCACACAAGAATGGTGAAGGATACCCTCCTATCACATGGCTTCCTGCCCAATTCCCATTTGGATAAACATCCAAAATCATTTGTGTCAAATCATTTTGAAATCAAACCAAAGTATAACTTTGAGTGGCTTTGCTGAGCATGTCCATGACCGTGGACACGGCTATTCGAATAGTTCTTAACACTCTGCAGAGGTTGTACAACTTTGCCCACATGACATGAATTCTCTAGTTTGTTTGGCATCCGTCGATACCACTGCTCACTGCCTTAGGTAAGCAGTGTAGAGCATGTGTTAAGGCTTTTACAATGCACCATTCCACCGCAGTCCCCCCTCGCTAAGGTTTTGCCCCCTTTGGATAGAAATCCGCAGAGTTCCTAGCCCCCTCTTGCGCCAGGTGGGACTAACATAGGTCATAACATGACCACCCACCACATCTGAAGGGAATGACCACGGTGAAATATTGTAAATTAGTTGCCCAGGTCCCCTCCCCATTCTCAGGACATGTGGTAGTACGATGTGGCTTAGCAAAGGAACGCTCAGAGGCCGATCCTTAACTGACTTGGGCGACTTTCCATAAAACCCGTGGGCCTCGATCCCGTGCGTCAACATGCACCATCCAAACATCCATTTTGCCCAAATACATACCAACTTTTCCTTTTTTTCTTTTCAAAATCATTTACAAAATCTTCCATGATAAACTAATGCCATAGACTTTTGAACAACATTTGATTTTTGGCTGAAATTCCCAAATCAAATATTTTTGGTCTAAGCATGGCTAAACATAATTTCTCCTCAAAATGTTCTAGTTCATACTACTGTATAAACTAGATTTTCAACTAAGGTGTCAAGGTAGGTTTATTTCAATGTCAAGTTTGGCAGTACAAAAGAACTAGGCATAACTATAATTTAAAACAAGAATTTAAATTAACTTGAGTTTAAATAAGCATGCAATAATAATTTAAAACAGAATTTAAATAATTTTAAATAATGGGCTCAAATATGATCAAAGGTATAACTTACATTGCTTGATTAGTTGCTTTCAAACAGCGTCGAAATCCGGTTGTCCGAAGTCGTCGAAATCTATACGCGTAAACGATCCGAATTCAAACAAAATTCAAATAAAGATTTAAATGAACTCCAAATTAAATAATTTTAGTTTAGTTAGCTAGATCTTGAATTTATATGAATTTAAAATTTTGAATCGACGAAATTGGAGTTCGTATGGAGAACGAACCCCTGGAAGTTTAGAAATCACATGAAATGATGAATAATAGGATTTTCTCGAATTTCGGAATTATTTTTCCAAAGGAAATCTGAGATAATGCGTCACACTGACGTCATTGCGTCTAAATCCAATTCGGCCAAAAACGTGTGCCACGTTGGCGACACGTAGGCATGCCACATCGCTGCCACATAGACGAGGGCGCTGAGATGACGCACACGTGGCGGCGCCACATCAACGAGGCGGCGACGGCGCTCGGCGTTGAGCTCGCCGGCGCTACGCGCCACAACGAGCTCCACCGAGGGGCTCAACACGAAGAGGGGAGATGGGGAATGCGGTGCTCACCAAAGTGGCGCTACGCGAAATGCTGGCTTGGCGAGTGGAAGGGCGGCGGCGGAATCGGTTCTTTGGCGGCGCGATGCGCGCGGTCTTCGGCGAGGCGAGGCGCCACCGGGCGGCGAGGAGGCGGCGGTGTCGTTGATGCTGACAGCGGTAGCGGGGCGGCGGTGTCGGCACCGGAATCGAAGAAGGAAGCGCTCGCGGCCGGGGATCTTCAAATGCAAAATCCGACCAAATGAAGGGGGAAGAGGAGGAGTGGGTGGTGGGAGCGGAACGAGTGAGGGAATGTGCACCCGGTGCACCCTTTTATAGGCCATGGGGGAGGCTGGGGCGAGGAGATCGTGCGCGCGGCATCTTTGGTGGCAATGGCGTGATCCGGCGTTTACGTGCGTGATGAGGGGGAAAACAGCTCGAGGAGTGGCGGCGAGATTAGGGGAGTCGTTACGCACGCGTGCGTGAAAGGAGGGGAGGAAATGGCGACCGTTGATGGAGCTTCTCGCGGCGCCAATGGCGGCAGCATCGGGCGTGCTGGAGAAGGAAGGAGGTGGGAGGTAGAAGATGACGTGCGGGGACCCACTTTGCAGCGGGTGCAGAAATAGAAAAAGAAGGGGCGCGGTTGGCCGTTGGATCTTGATCCAACGGTCTAGATTGCGCGCAGTGGCAAAGGCCGAGCGGACCGAGCGGCTGTGAAATGGGCTAGGGCGCGGAGAGGAAGGATTGGGCCGGATAAGATTTCGGCCCAAAAACGGTTTAGAAATTTTAAATTCATTTGTCATTTAAATTAAACTTGTTAATTCAAAAGGGCTTTAGAAAATAGCAAATAAAATTCAAAAATTCTAGAAAAATTCACAGAAATTCCTAGAGTTATTTTGGACTTAATAAAAATAATTTTACCTTAAAGTTGGCTTTTATTTTTGCACATAATTTATTTTTGCTTTAAAATAATTAGGAAAAGCTTTTAAAATTCCGTAAAATAATTAAAATTTTACTTTTCACTTTAAATCCAATAAAATATCGAAAAGTCCATAAATTTTCTTTTTGACTTTAAAACCAAGAAATCAAATAATTAATTTTTTTCTTTTCTTTTCTTTTAACAAAGAAAACTCTTTTTAAATTACAGAAAATCAAGGAAAATCTTCGACAGCCAAAAAATCCAATAAAAGGATGTTTTTATTTATTTTTATTTTGGTAACAGAACTTTGGGATGTGACAAACTACCCCTCTTAAAAGGAATCTCGCCCCCGAGATTCAAGATGCTAGAAAGAAAGAATACACACATAGGATGAATGAATTGAGAGATAGAAAGAGTCTATCTTCAAGTTGGCTTCATATCCAAGGGTGTTGGGTTGTTCGAAGTTTTTGAAGTATCGATTTGTCCTTAAAGTCTCAGATGCATCGATAGGTTAGAAGTCCAATGGATTGTTGGAGAAGAGGAAAATAGCAAAGGGTGAGAGAGAAAGCTGTGAGGAGAGAAGTCTACCCATTTAAGCAATCGTTGCACACAAGATCAAAAAGATCTATGTACGACGTAACATAAGAAAATACACCATACAAATAAAGGAACAATACAACGTTCTACTCGATCGATACTTGTAAGCTGGTGAAATGACTCAATGCACAGAATGAGTCTTAGCAAATTTAAACTATATGGCTGGTCTGACATCGTAATTTCTGCTCATGGTCTTCGATGACGATGCTCTCTTGATAGCTTCATGCCTTGTGGTCTTGAACGTATTGGTGTAAAACGTGTTCACCATCTATAGAAATTTACAAGGGAGAGAGGATCCATTTAACATTATAAAATGGCGAAAAGAGAATTAGGTAAGGAAGAATTGCTATGAAGGAGCTAAAGATAGATAGATGACCAAGATGAGGAGAGAACAATTTATTTTTCTTATTATATAAAATAAGTTTTGAAGTTTTCAACTAACGG
This sequence comes from Phyllostachys edulis, assembly GCA_036346405.1. Lineage (NCBI taxonomy): Eukaryota > Viridiplantae > Streptophyta > Magnoliopsida > Poales > Poaceae > Phyllostachys > Phyllostachys edulis. Next base: position 72,838,265 of record CM070561.1, read on the forward strand.
CCATTCTAACTAGGTCACGACCCACAATGATATGGCTCGATACCATTTCTGTTTGACCGGAGTAACCCCCCAAAAAAAATCCTCAGGCATTTCGTAACTAGTCCTATGAACAAGAGCTAGTTCACACAAGAAATGATATGATAACATCCATAAATCGCATAACTTTATTAATAATCAATGAGTTTATTACAAAAGAGGCTTACAGGCTAACAATAAAGAACACAGCGGAAGACGAAGAAGTAGTGGAGTCTAGCTGATCTGCCACATGCAATCGACTGGGGTAGCGGCCTAGTCGTCGAGATCCACACCAGTAGCAAATCTTTCTCCTCTGAAATTTATTTGCATAAAGTAAGGATGAGCACAACTACCGTGCTCGCAAGTTACACCCAATAACAGAGTTAATGCATGCATGGATATTATCAAAAGAAGGCAGAAAATCAAGGAAAATCTTCGACAACCAGAAAATCTAATAAAATGATATCTTTATTTATTTTTATTTTGGTAACAGAACTTTGGGATATTACAGGGATGAGGGCGTAGAGGCGATCCTCGGGGGTCCTTTTATAGGGTGAGGGCGTGGCCGATTCGGTAAGATCCCAAAAGAGTCCGAGATGAACGCGATATGATTTCAGAGTTTTAAAGAGATACGGATAAGATTCGGTTGGATTTTGATGCGGAAGGATAAAGGAGATCGAACCACGCGGTTTGTGCTAGATTTTACCATTGGAATCCCCATTGTCGGACGAAGCTCCAAGGTGCGCTAATGGCGATTGCACGACTCAGCGTGACGGAGACGAAGGCGAGAGGTGGAAGGAGGCGGGCCCACTAGTCAGCGAGAAAGGAGGCGCCATGAAATGCTCGGACCGAGCGAAGGGAAAGCTGCTGGTTGGCTTAACGCAAGAGAAAAGGGGTCATAAGAATGGGTTTTGGCCCATTGAGATTTCCTGACATTTAAATATGTTTTCTATTTTATAAAATATAAAAATGCAAATAGCAATTAGAAAATAGCAAATGGACTCGAAAAATTTCTAGAAAAATCTAGAAAATATATCCAAGCATGAGAATGGTTAACCCTTTTCATGCAATGGAGCTAGGCGTGCGGGGACCCGGAGGTCGTTCATCGTGTGGCCTAGAGTCTAAGGGGGATGAGTCCTCAGCACATCCATCAACTTAGCACAGGGCCTAAGTTGTCGTTCATGCCCTAGGTCTAGTAGGACACGAGCCGCTATGGTGGAGGCGACGGACGCCAAGCCACCTTGGACTTTTGCTAGGAGAGACTGCAGTGGTCGTATGCCTTATGCACCATGAGGGTGGTCGCCCATGCCCTAGGTCCAGTAGGATACGAGCTGCCATGCTGGAGACGACGGACGCCAAGCCACCATGGACTTTTGCTAGGGTAGACCGCGGAGGTTGTACACCCTATGCACCACAAGAGTGGTCGCTCATGCCCTAAGTCTAGTAGGACACGAGCTGCCATGATGGAGGCGACGGGCGCCCAAGCCACCATGGACTTTTGCTAGAGGAGACCGTGGAGGTCGTACACCCTATGCACCACGAGGGTGGTCGCTCATGCTCTAGGTCTAATAGGACACGAGCCGCCACAGTGGAGGCGACGGACGCCCAAGCCACCTTGGACTTTTGCTAGGGGAGACCACGGAGGCCGTATGCCCTATGCACCATGAGGGTGAAATCCCTTGGAGGGAAAGTATCTCGAGAGCCCATACAAGATTTATATGTCGGGATTGTCCCCTAACCGTAGCACATTAGGGGGCAGCCATCGTAGCGAGCCTTCATCACTCGTGCCGCATGGACGTCATGCTTCCTGGGGGTGATGGTTGTCCTCAGAATCCTTAGCCTTCTGGCTGTGAGGGAGCCTTGGACTGCTTGCCCTTGGCTAGGCCTCCCATCGACCCGTACGAGGGAGGAGGATGCGCGTGGAAGCCCCGGGGCATGTAGGACATTGTCCATCCCAGGGTGGATGGCCCTGATCCCCGACGTGGGTGCTCGGCCGGGGATCCTTCAAAGAGCGGATATAAACGAGATCAATGCCCTCCGGAGCCGGTGGAGGATTCGTGGACTTGGAGTATTTTTTTTTTGGTAGGAGACATAGCCTTTCATCAATTAGCTACGTCCCCACGATCGGCGCCAATGTTGTAGGTGTATAAACCGAAAACGAGTGAGGGGTGAACGTTGGCCGTCTGACGGGCCATCGTCCACGAGAGTAAAAAATGACACGAGGGTTTATACAGGTTCGGGGCTCCGAGAGGACCACCCTACTCCTGTCGGTGAGCCAACATGGTGTGATTTTCGGGGAGGGAGCCCCTGAGGGCTCACCAGTTTTAATATGCTCAAGAGAGGTCTCCTTGAAAGGAGGGATACATTGGGTATTTATAGGCTCTTGAGCCTATACAAATGACCAAAATAGCCCTTGGGGGATGGCTACTCTATGAGTACAAGTGAGGGGTATTACAGTCTTTTGTAAGCATAAATGTAGTCCTATGATTTGTGTGTGTGTGTTTCCTGCAGAGCAGGCCCGTTAGTGGAAGGGTAAAATTATTCTTCCAACACTGTCCGCCCACACACTTCCAAGGTGTGTGACTAAGAGTTTATCACAAGGCCTTTATAAAGTTCCGTTTTGACTTGGTCCTACTCGCTAAGGATTCGCCTTCACGGCCCCCTCTTGTGCCACTTAACGACCCAAACCAGACCGAATCAAAACTTTGCTAATTAGTTGGCCAGGTCCACCCCATCCTGGACATGTGGTTACATGGTATAGCCCGGATCAATGGCACACAAAGTTAAGTCCTTAGTGGTTGCTCAGGCGAGACTTCCTCATCGCAATGTGCTTCCCGCACCCACCTTTGCACTGCCCACTCGCCCGAGCACAAATCGTTTTCGCTCAACCAGGCCAAATGACAACCCTTGCCATAGCACAACAAATTTTAACAACAACGACATCGCGCCACAATTGATACAACTGTAACTTCGCACCACAGCTACACAACAGTGGCATCGTACCACAATTCTATATATCATTAAGTCAAATTCATCATCTTTGAATCATGATTGAGAGACATCACATAACTAAAGCATGACTAAGCATAATACGCACCCACATTGGTATTAGAATAATGTCCAACTAAGATTACCCAACCTATGGTGTCCAAGGGTACATGTGAACATGTCGTTCACAATTATTGAAGGAGTCATACTGCCAGGTAGGTGTTTAACTATTCCCAAAACTATTTTTATACAACTAGCCCGCATGTTGATATATAACAATATAATTTTATAAGCTAGGTATGACATGATCAAAGGTCTACGACTTGCCTTCATTAAAGAGTTGAGATGCTTCGGTCGTCAGATCCAAGAATTTTTCCGAAACGCTGGAATCTATACGTACAAAAAGAGCCAAATAAAAAAGACAACTCCAAATAAAATCCAAAAAGATTACCAAACTAGAACCGAAAAGAAGGTACTGAATTTAGATGAATTTAGAAATTTGAATCACTCGAATCGAAGCTCGGACGAAGGAGAATGAGCCCTCGGAAGGAGGTTCAACTGGTCGAAAGACATCAACTACAGGTGGTTGGAACGAGATTTGACTACCTGGTCGGAGGGAGGTGAGGATTTGACTACTCAATGTGGTCGAAAGAAGAAAGGGTTCGACTACTTGATGTGGTTGAAATAAGGAAAGGATTCGACTACTCGGCATGGTCGAAAGAAGGAAAGATTCGACTACTCGGCGTGGTCGAAAGAAGGAAGGATTTGACTACTCGACGTGGTTAGAAGAACACAAGGAGAACAAAGGTACGTAAAACTCACCAGACCGAGAGAGAGGTCGGAGGAGGACGGCGAATCCATTTAACCACTTGCTGAAGACGCCACAGTTTCTCTGGCTAACTCTTCGGCGGCGAGGAAGTTGAAGACGGCGTGGATGCTCCGAGGAACTCTTCGGTGGCGAGGAGGCTGAAGATTGCGTGGGCGCTCTGGGGAACTCTTCAGCGGTGGTGAAACTCGAAGCACTGCGAAACGAGGGCGAGGGAGAGAGAGAGAGAGAGAGAGAGTTGAGGGAAAAACAAGAGGAGGCAGAGGGCTCCCTAGTGCTCTATTTATAGAGGAAGGAGGAGGACTGAGCGAAAAGATGGAGCAGCAGGATTTGCGGCGACACGGTGGAGACAACGATATTTAATGTGCATGTTCCTGAGGAAAAAGCTGGATTAAAAATGCGGTGGGGCGGAGACAATGGCATTTAATGCGCAAGCGGCATTTAATGCGCACGTCGCTGAGGAAAAAGAGGTATGAAAGAGAAGGTGAGCAAGGGGCTGAAAGGCAGGTCTGCTCGAAGCTGAAAGGGCGGTCTAAATTGAGAAGCTTGTTGAGACCGAGAGGCGATCGAAACCAGGAGGTTGGTTGAGACCGAGAGGCGGTCGAAACCAGGAGACTAGTTGAAACCGAGAGGCGGTTGAAACTAGAAGGCTGGTTGGAACCGAGAGGTGGTCGAAACCAGGAGGCTGGTTGAAACCGAGAGGTGGTCGAAACCAGGAGGCTTGCTGAAACCGAGAGGTGGTTGAAACCAGGAGGCTGATCGGAACCGAGAGGTGGTGAAAACCAGGAGGCTGGTCGAAACCGAGAGGTGGTCGACAACGAGAGGGTGGGGGAGAGGGAGCAACTTGGGGAAGGCGGCAAGATCAAGGGCAGGTGAGGGTGGAGGCGGGAGCAGGAACGACCGATGGGAATTAAGCTAAAGTAGAGAAAGGGAAATTCAAATACCAGAGATCTCCAACAAACCCAAGATAAGCCAAATTTTGAATTAGTTGAAGTTTGAATTAGTCATTTAAATCGTTTGTAATTTCTGAAATTTCATGTTAAGCTTTAGAAATTCAACAAAACCAAATCGTTATTTTTATTTTGAAAACTTTCAAAAACTCTTGATAATTGGGATGTTACAATTCACCGCCTAGTTGGTACCCTGGTACATCGATCGGTCGAATCCTCCTAGCTCCTGCAAAAGCTTCCATAGTTCTGTAGCAAGTCCTTCCTTGCGCTCACCATAGTTCTGGAAATGCGGCATCTGCTAAGACAGACAAGAGGGTAAGAACCAATTTAAAATAGCGGGGAGAGGAAAAATTTCAGCAATAGTTGAGTCAAGAGAGACATAAGAGAAGTTAAGCAATTCAATTAATATTGCAAGTTAATTTTGCTTTAGAATATAGTTTGGACACTCTAAATACGGCTGATCTCACTAAGGTTAAGACCTACTGTCAGTATGGTTTTGATACCAACTCTGTTGGGACCAAAAAATACAATTCTGGACCCTCTGTGTATAACGCACTAGTCCAGGATCACGCTAGTGCGCACAGTGTCAACACATGTGAATATTGATCCACACCAATCAAATTAATAGAATAAACGAATAATTTGAGTAACGAATAACTGTTGTGACCTTAAGGTCGAGTTTACACTTATTAATCCTCGCAGGGCTGGCAAGAAATAAATAGCAGCGGAACAAATAAACTTCAGCGAAAACCCATTGATTCGCCACAGGCAACTAACTGGGATCAAGACCTAGCGATCAGCACCTTCATAGAACTCCTCCTCAAAAGCGGCGAAGACTCCTCCACTTGTATTGATTGATTATAGCAAGTATGAGTACACAACCGTACTCACAAGTCATACCACAGAATGCAATGTATACATGAAGGCTCATTCTAAAGGAATGGTTTCTGTGATTCTTTTGCACAAAAGCAACATTTGTAATTGAATATGAATAATAGATTAAAACGCAACTTAAAACAAATAAACAATATTAATTTAACAGTTGTTTTCACAAAGAACACAAAGCTTAATCGAAATATTCACACAACCATATGACTTAGATCACAAAGCTCCCTTCCCAAATGTTTTATGAAAATCTAACCAGTGAAATCCTTGAGCATGTCCATGACCGCGGACGCGGCTATTCGAATAGATTGATTAATACTCTGCAGAGGTTGTACACTTTACCCACATGATACAATCAGTGTAGCTAGCACTAATCATAACAAAACCTTTTGAAAACTTTATCTCAAACATTGACACGCCCGATGTGTTTTACTGACGACACTAATGCCCACACAAGAAATTAGTCCATCTCATACCGTTGGACAGGAAAGCGGCGAACTGTCCCACGATGTGAATCACCATGGAGACAGAAACACACATCCACCCTGGCACAGAGCCTAACCTACTTCCTGAGTAGTCAATGTCGAAACTCCATAACTTACTAAGTTAGATCCGTCTCATATCAGGCATGTGATCGTACAGTTGTGGCTTAGTTCAAAGGCACACAAAATTAAGTCCTTAATCGACCAAGGCAAGACTTCCAACTTCTAACTAAACAATCATTTTTTCAAATCCCAAGCACTCAACTCCACCATATGACAGAGTTCCCACCACTTGCCTCAGTCTAAATCCTTTCTTACCTAGTTGGTTAAGTGCAACACATGCCATCAACAAGTAATAGCACACAACACATATAGTTTTATCACAAAGTTCCATAATCACGTAGTCAGATTCATATTTGCAACCCACATGAAATGATGACTCGTTGCATGGCTAAGCAATCTACTCGTATCTAACCAACTCTCATTGGTGCTATGATGATACCAACTAAATAACGAACCAATCTAGGGTGACAAAAGATTATGACATAACAATAGCAAATGTTACTTAAAGCATTTAAATAAATACTTAAAGTAAATGCAATAATTTGAATTAAAGTACTTTTGAAAAAATGGGTGCAACATGATCAAATGTACAACTTGCCTTGGAATAGATCCTGGTACTGGTCTTGGTCTTGGTCTTGGTCTTGGTGAACTCCTTCTTCTTCAAAATTCCCCGAAGAATCAACGTCTACTTGCAAACGAAGCAAATAAATAGAATAAATAAATAACAGAGAAAAAAACTCCAAAAATTAAATAAAAATATGAGATAAATAGAGCTCGAATTTAGATGAATTTAGAAATTTGAATGAGCTCAACCGGAGTTCGGATGAAGAAGATATGGCTTTTGGAAGATCTAAACCTAAAGAAAATACTCAAAAAGGAATTTTCTGGAATTCTGAATTATTTTTCTATTAAAAAAAATCCATATTATGACATCAGCATGATGTCATCACACTATTTCAGAATTAAAATAAATCCCAAAAACTAATCTGACAAGTGGGCCCTACATGTCATAGACACAGTGCACGGTGTACTGAGTCTACACAAGATCAGATCTGGGGTTTAGGGTGGAGTGCCACGCATATGCACGTGTGGCGCTGACGCAGCGACACAAGGATGACACGCAGGCATTGGCGCTGACGTGGCTGGCCACGTGGCTCGACGTGAACGACAACACGACGATGGCGCTTGGGTCTCCATGGTCGTCGGCGATTGACGGTGTCTCACCGACGATGAGTGGTAGCATCGCGAAGAGGGTTCTAATGCGAACCCAATGGTGCGCTTACTAGTGGTTTGGGATGACTAAGATGGCCAGCGACGAGCTTTGAGCGGAGGAGCACTTCGGGTTTTGTCCGAATTGAGTCCCGGTGGCACTTCGGCGGTGTGGGTGGGTGTTGGAGGCAGAGCTCGTGACGGCAGACCTGATGATGCAGTCAACATTGACGAGGTGACAAAGATGACGGCGGAATTTGTAGAAAATAGCTACAGCGGCCAAAACCATAAAACTTCGATTACGGCGGTGCTTGGGCTTTGGGGCATGATGGGTTGGGGTTTCAGGATGAGGGCGGAGAGGCGATCCTCGGGGGTCCTTTTATAGGTCGAGGGCATGGCCGATTCAATAAGATCCCAAAAGAGTCTGAGATGAACGCGATACGATTTCGGAGTTTGAAAGTGATATGGGATAAGATTCGGTTGGATTTGGATGTGGAAGGATAAAGGAGATCGAACCACGCGATATGCGCCAGATTTAATTGTTGGAATCCCAATTGCCAGGCGAAGCTCCAAGGTGCTCTAATGGCGATGGTGCGGCTCAGTGCTACGGAGACGAAGGTGAGAGGTGGAAGGAGGACCTGATGTGTGGGCCCCACACATCAGTGAGGGTAAGCGGACACGCACGATCGGGCCGGAGCGAAAGGCCATGCGGGCCCACCGGTCAGCGAGAAAGGAGGTGCGCACGTTCGAACTGGAACAAAAGGGAAAGCCAAGCGGGCTGACCGAATGGAAGAGAAAATGGGCTGAGGCAATGGGTTTCAACCCATTGAGATTTCATGAGATTTAAATAGGTTTTCTATTTTATAAAATACAGAAAATGCAAATACCAAATGGACTCGGAAAAATTCTAGAAAAATCTAGAAAATATATCCAAGCACATAGAATCCAAATAAAATAGTTTTGACAATATTTGATATTGACATTAATCATATTAAATGGTTTTGATACTAAAGTCCATGTTAAGCTTGATTTAAAATTCAAACAAAATCTCAAGATGAATTTTCCAATTACTAACTATGCAAAAAGATTTTTAAAGCTCAGAAAATTGGGAGGTTTCAAAAGTGAGACCCTTTATATATGGTTAATATATAAGGACCAACCAAAACTTTTACTCGGATGAGCGGTCGTATTTAAGTGCCAACCATTTTCCCGTTTCGGCGGACAGAAAATGCTACCTTGTCATGTGATTATCTTCTCCACATCGGGTAAGTAATATTGCCGGGGGAATCCAATGCGCTATAGTACCGCATGGTGGAGTGTTGGGTGCAGGAGGGAGAGCCGCCCCAACCAACATTACAGGAACTCGGTGGATGATAGGGTCAGCACCGACGAAAAGTAATGGGTGGAGACATAATCACGTAACCTGAAAAATATTCTGTATTCTAAACTCGAACTCGCATCAAAGGAAATGAGGGGGACCTAGCTTAGAGAGAGATCAGAGTAGCTATAGGTAAAGTGGTACAAGCCTGCACAGTACTAAATAAAATCATGAATTCATGACTGTCTCCTGGATTGGAGTCTACGAGAACTGCTAGGGGTCTATCTTCTCTCCATGTTTTAATGAATTATGTTCCAGAAAACAGATGGCTAGAAAATGTGATAACGAACAGAGATGAGTAATACAGTGCATTTTTGCTATTAATGTTTGTTGAGTACACTAGTACTCAATATTGCTATTATTCTCCTTTGTTATATCCTAGTCCAACCGGGAACTATCCTGAGTGGGACGAAGGATACGCAGGTACTGAGGAGGCCACAAGAGGCGAGGGCGTTGGCAACGAGGAGCAGGGCAAGATGGACACCCTATTCGGCGAATTGGGTGAGTAGATGACCGGTGGAGAAGGGCAAGCAAGTGAGGGGACTTAGCCCCATTTTGTAGTTGTAAATTACTACTTGTAAGACTATAGCCTTGCGTGGCTAACTGTTGTAATAAAGAACAGTTTCTATCTTATTGTTCTGTTGCGTTAACTCTGGTAAGACTAACTATTCGTCGAAGTGGTGACCTACTGGGCAGACGAATAGTAATCCATATGCTTAAGTGTAATTACCCTCCGGGGTAATGACTCAGGGAGCCATATGTTGGTATCAGAGCAATCGGTTAGGGCCACGCTAATAAAATAGAAACTGTTGCAGAACTTAAGAATGCCTTTCTTGCTTGCTATATGGCACTAAATACTTTATTAATCCTTGTCTCCGCATCAATTTCTATTCCAGTCTCGTTTCAAAAGTATTATGTTAAAAAGCTAATCTTCCTTAAAGTGACAATATACTAATGTAGAACCATTCCTTTGCATAATATATAGGTTTAGTGTCGCATCTGAGAGAGTGTGGGGGGAACACGTGCTTTGTTGTAGGATTCGTGTTGTTATTTCCTGCTAGTAACCTGTCAGGTTAGCAGCTCAACCTAGGATAGATTGCTTAAAATTGTAGGCGATGGGTTATCCGTGTAAGATTATAGATCTTAGTGTCTGGACTAGAGGCATGGAGTAGAATTCTAGCATGGACCCACTTTTCCACTTGTTGGATGAGCATGGACCATGCCCATAAGACATCCTCACCTCTTCATCTGTGTAACTAAAATAAATCGTTAGCATTCCAAGATAAAGCAAGGGTAATTAAAGAAAATAGATAAAGGCTGATGATGTAAAAGAATGTAACTTATCTCATTTCTGCGTATCAGATTTCTCGAACGAGTGGTTCGTGGCATTCCAAACGTGTAGCTCTGGCGTACCCAGGAGCGAAGTCCTGGGCGTACTCAGGAATGAGCCCTGAGCGGTCCCAAACACGTGGTTTGGGTGGACACGAGCTAGCTCTCGAGCGTATCTAGGCACGTGGCTCCAAGGTAGTATAGGTTTGCACTTAGAGGCAAGCTCTGAGCAATCCTAAACCTGTGGATTTGAGCGGTCTTGAGAACGGGATCTCGAGCGTGACTGAGCACGAGAGACTTAGCTAGTATAGGATTTAGATCTTTTTGCTTCTCATTGTTTCTTGGTGTTATTTGCTTAATGTGTATGTATTAACACAACTCACCCCTAGGTTAATAACTGTCAGATAATTATGATGTCATCTTCCCTACCACAAAATACTACTGAAGAATCGAGGAATTAGTGTAACCAACACAAAAGACTTGTCGAAGTAAAATGCTCCAAGTACCACCACTAATACAAACCATTTCAGGGATGGAAGTTCAAGGACGCGACAACCAAGAATTGGGACTACGGCTGGGATTATTGCCGCATGACACACCAACGGGAAATTCACCGGTAGACCTTAACGAGATAGTGCCTGGCCAATCCAGAACCACTACAATACTAGCAGCCAGCCAACCGCCACCACCACCAACCCGTTACAAGAGGAAGATGGTGGAACAGGGGCAACATGTTGTAAGAAACTCCGAGTCTCATGTGATTTAACCTCAACCCATTCGAGCACAAACAACAACCATGGTCATGATTCTAGGATTAGCACCACGTCCATTGATGTAGCTATTCAGCGATAACAATGATGGTCAACCCCAAAAGAATAAGACATTAAAGGCAGGAATAAAATGCTGCAGTTGTCACGATATAGGACATTGTGCCAGTCAATGCCCACAAAGACGCTTAGCTGTCGTCTCGGAACACACTACTACAGAAAAGGTCTTCATAGACGGTTCAAAAATATCACCACAGATGGTTTCGTGAGTCATATGAGTTTATGGGTTAGTAATGACATGAGGTCATCACGAGCATTTTGACCGCCTATGATGCATACTATCACTGCATTTGTTATTAACTCGTAACCGCTTGTGATAGTGACTATCACGCATTTATGTAATATACCAAAGTTTTGTTACCAAAATGAAAAAAAATAAAGTTATTATTTTATTGAATTTTCTCGCGATCAAAAATTTTCTTGATTTTCAAATTTAAAAGAGTTTTCTTTGTTAAAATAAAATCAATTATTTAATTTATTGATTCTAAAGTAAAAAAGAAAATTTACTGAGTTTTCTGGGATTTTATTGATTTAAAGTGAAAAATAAAATTTTAATTAATTTTTGAAATTTTTGGTATTTAAAAGGTTTTTCCTATTTTCTAGAAAATAAAAATAATTATTGTACAAAAATAAAAGTTACTTTTAAGTTGGAATTATTTTTATTAATTTCAAAATAATTCAAGGAATGTTTTTGAATTTTTCTAGAAGTTTTGGACTTTATTTGCTATTTTCTAAAAAAACTATTTGATTTATTGCTTTTTTTAAATCCGAAAATCAAAGAAATTGTCCGCACTGTGAACAGTAGCCTTGTGTCATTTGGACTTTGAATAGTGCTTATGTACAGTGCTTTATGATGTACGGTCCGTCCGAACAATTTTTTAAAATTGTTTTCTTTCACTGAAAATTCAAAAATTCATATCTAATTCATTTCAACTCCAAATCAAGTGAAACCAATTTTGAAATTTTTAATTTTAAATGAACTTTATTTTAAAATAGGTTTCAAACATGTCCAGAGTGGGGAGGATCTGGCCAACTAATTTGTAACATTTCACCGTGGTCGTGCCATCCGGTTGCGTGAGTGTTTTTTTATGACCTACTTTTATGTATTCCCACTTGGCGCAAGAGGGTGTCTGAACCCGGTGGATGGTTAGTCCCAAGGGGGTGAATCCTTAGCGAGGCGGGACTACGGTGGGATGGCACATTGTAAAGGCATTGTCACGTGCTCTAGACTGCTTACCTATGGTAGTGAGCGGTGGTATCGACGGATGCCAAACAAACTAGAGAAATCATGTCATGTGGGTAAAGCTGTACAACTTCTGCAAAGTGTAAAACTATTCGAATGGCCGTGTCTACGGTTATGGACATGCTAGTCAAGCCAGTCAAAGTTAGTCTTTGGTTTTGTTTTCAAAATGATTTGACACAAATGGTTTTGGATTTCTATCCAAATGGAAATTGGGCAGTTAGCCTTGTGATAGGAGGGTATCCTTCACCATTCTTGTGTGAATGTGATCTGACTATAAAACTGAGAATTTATAAAATGAATTTTAGTTATAGAATATCCACTTTGAAACTTAGTACAAATATTTAAAGACAACATTGCTTTTATGCAAATTCAATCAATAAGCCTTTTTTTTTTGATATATCCTTGCATGCATTATAATATGTTATTGGGTGTAACTTGCGAGCACAGAAGTTGTTCTCATCCTTGCTTAATGCAAATAAATTTCAGAGGAGGACTTTGCTACCGGTGTGGATCTCGACGACTAGGTCGCTACCTCAGTTGATTGCCTGTGGCAAATCAGCTGGACTCCACTACTTCTTCGTCTTCCGCTGTGTTTGTTTATTGTTGGCTTGTAAGCCTTTCTTGTAATAAACTGTTTTGATTATTAATATAATTGTGTGATTTATGGATGTTACCATATCTGTTTACTGTGTGAACTAGCTACTGATCATGGGACTAGTTCAGAAATACACACACACACAGAGGGAGAGAGAGAGAGAGAGAGAGAGAGAGAGAGAAGAGATCAGGAATAGAATGGTAGGACGTACCTGGGACGCAAGGGAGGAGAACTTGACCAGCATGAACAAGGTTACATAGACAAAGGTGAAATTAATGGCAAGAGACAGGTGAAGAGGTGCTGTAGTAGTTTTTGACTCATTTGGTCTTGTTTTGGAATAAAATACACACCAATTAATAAATAATTGATGATCAGAGGCACAAGCTAGGTAAAAATTCCAGAAATTTGTATGTTAATTGCAACTTTACAAATTAGCCTAACCTTTACAAATCTAAAAAGTTAATTGTAGCTTTCAAAAACAGAATACCATATAGGAACATACCATAAGATTAGTTACATATACAAAAATTTGTATGTGTACATACTGATGTTTTGCCCTATCGGGCGGCGGCGTCGAGGTCGAGGACAGTTGGGTGGGGAGGGGAACGGAAGAGAGTAAGGGTGCTGGGGAGTGACGAGTTAGGGTGCAAACCCTAGCGGGCTCCTACTAATAAAGAGTGATACTTATCACAGACGGTTCCATAATAGAACCGTCTGTGATATGGTCTCATATCACAGACGGTTCTATTATGGAAGCGTCTATGATATGGTCTCATATCATGGACGGTTCAATTTTAGAACCGTCTGTGATATGAGACCATATTACGGACGGTTCTATTATGGAAGCGTATGTGAGGTGCTCGTACAGTATGGCCTGGTAGGCCATCAATGCCAGCGACAAAGAAACATAAGAGGGAGACATTTCTACTTTAGAAGTATATATAGTAGAGTTATATGTGGGGATGATCATCTTCAATGGCGGATGACCTTTTTTATAAAACAAGGAATAAATTCGGCGCGTGAGACGAAGAGACGCATCGGGGAGCCGAAGCGGCATTGATGCGACGAAGAGACGCATCGACGACGAACAAACTCATCGAGCGACGAAGACACTCACCGGGGAGCTGTAGCGATATTATCACAGACGGTTATAATTAAAAATCATCTGTAAAGTCTGCAATTATCACAAACGGTCCGTGTTCAGAACCATCTGTGATGCTTCACAGACGGTTTTCAATATGAACCGTCTGTGATATTACCTCTTCACAGACGGTTTTAAGTGCAGCTAGTAACACAAATGGTCTCTAAACCAAAACCATCTATGATTGCATGTAGTACAAACGGTTTTGGTCAACCGTCTGTGATGAGGCGTCCAGTATTAGCCTTTTTGTAATAGTGACATTCCAGAAGCTACTTTGATCGCAACCATAACACCAGCAGTAGGTAGTAAAAACAACAGAAGGTACTTGTCATAGTTGCAAAAATACATAAGTTTAGGCTTGCCCATGCCTTAAGAAACAACAGTGAAATTGCCAGCCAGCTTTTTGTTCCCCAACACATCCATTGGAGGCCCGTCACAGAAAGACTCTCATGCCGCAGGAATCACCTGTTTCAACTGTCGTGAGATGGGCCACTATGCCAGCAAGTGCCCACGGAAGAAAGCCAAAACAGACCACAGTCCACCACCAACTCATAGGCCTCGTCCACATATGCCGCAACAACCACCACCTCGATATGAATTAAATTACTGTTGTCCAGAATTCCATCATCGTTAACAGTAGTCGTGTAAATTACTTTATTTCTTACCGTAGAAGGTCGAATTAAATTATGGTCATAACTAGGATTAGTTAGATACTTTTCCACAGTTTCCAGAAGTGGTAGGGTTTGATATTTTGCATGTGGTAGAAAAATAGATATAAAATTGTTAAGCATATTGTTTTGTAATGTTCCAGATTGACCTTCAGGGTTAAAAACAGGGATTTAACCATTAACAGTAGTCATTAAGCATGTCCAAAATTCCATCGACGTTAACAATAGTCGTTTAAATTGCTTTATTTCCTACCATAGGAGGTCGAATTAAATTATGGTCATAACTCTGATTAGTTAGATACTTTTCCATAGTTTTCAGAAGTGATAGGGTTTGCTATTTTGCGTGTGGTAGAACAATAGAGATAAAATTGTTAAGCATGTTGTTTTGTAATGTTCCAGATTGACCTTTAGGGTTAAAAACGGGGATTTAACCATTAACAGTAGTCATTAAGCATGTCCAGAATTCCATCGATGTTAACAATAGTCGTGTAAATTGCTTTATTTCTTACCGTAGAAATTGAATTAAATTATGGTCATAACTATGATTAGTTAGATACTTTTCAATAGTTTCCAGAAGTGGTAGGGTTTGCTATTTTTGCATGTGGCAGAAAAATAGATATAAAATTGTTAAGCATGGTGTTTTGTAATGTTTTAGATTGACCTTCAAGGTCAAAAATGAGGATTTAGATGATTTAATCAGAGAATTTGCATAACTTGTAAAGTGTCGTAAATTTTGTGTAGATTCTCAAAAACATAGAGTTTGCTATGTTTGGATCTCAGGAATAAAAGTTATGACTGTTTGATCACCGAGACAGCGGGTGGGTTGTTTGGTGAAGAGAGGTTAATTGTGTCGGGTTTGCGTGTAGGAGCAATGTTGAGTTGTTTTATGTTCACGTACCGTCGTTACATGTTTTTGAGGTGGATTATTAGATTTGTCTAGGGAGTGTTTCTTTGAGTTCGGTGTCCCCTTTGCATCGTCCCGATTTTCATGGATAAATAGCAAGTGCATGATAGAGTGGTAGACATTGGTTTGTTTACCACTTTTTTACAATTAAATTGCCATGAAATTTATTTACGCTTTATTAATGCTTATTTAAATGCCATGATATTGATGATGGCACGGTAAGGATGTTGGTATGGTAATGATGATGATATGATCATGGTGGTGGCATGGTAATGATGATAACATGATGATAATTGATCATGTTAATGGATAATGGAAAATATTACATCAATTGCATTTATTATGGCAGGATTGCATGAGCTAGGTCAGTGAGGACGTCATATAACTATTCCAATGAGGTTAGTAAGAAAGTTATATGACTAGTCCGGAAAGCTCTAGATAAAAACCTACTTCGGTAGGGACTCCACGAAAGTGGAGTATAGTTCCCGTATGAAACAAGACGGGGCAAGAGTGTTTCATCGACGGGTGGTCACTCCGCTATACCTATACCTGTATCACTTAAAAGAGATGCATATGAACATGTATCATAGCCAAGCATTCCATACATGAAAAGTTGATGATGTTAAATGATTACATGAAAGATGATGATATTAAATGAGTATATGAATGAGGATGATAATGATATACTTGAATGATAAGTTGTTTTCGTTA
Source organism: Phyllostachys edulis (assembly GCA_036346405.1). NCBI lineage: Eukaryota > Viridiplantae > Streptophyta > Magnoliopsida > Poales > Poaceae > Phyllostachys > Phyllostachys edulis. Next base: position 72,854,479 of record CM070561.1, read on the forward strand.
TTGTTATATTATGTACTTGCCGAGTCTTGGACTCACTTTTGCTTTGTTGTTGTTTTTAGATGATCGATAGAGACGTCATGCATGGGATAGAAGTAGTACATGTCCATCACATGCCATCGATCACACACATATCTTTACTTAGTTGCTTTCACTAAATATAGAGACTTAATACTTTCATCTAGGGTTGATTAGTAGACATAGTTATCATTAGCTTAAAGATTGGAACTTGGTTGTGTCGATGTCTGAGACTCTCGTCACAGAATGGACAAACAAGAATATAAAGAAAAAAATAGAGATTGCTACCTATTCGCCAAAGGACTCAAAACGGTGATGTATATTACAAAGAGTATGCTTTGATTACAGGAAAAATGACTGTGAATACACGTGGATTAGGGCTTGGATCGGGATCTTTATTACAATGGTACATAGGCCAGGCTTTTCTAGTTCTACAAGCGTCGGCAATTGATTGCAGTAGTGCCTCTTCACATCAATGGTCGTGTCCCTTTAAGCCAATCATCGCGTCCCTTCAAGGTGACCACTGTGTGTCCAAATGTAACGACCAATACTTTCTCCATGTGGGTTGTAATTAACTACACGTGGGCAACCACCTTTGAGGACCTCCTCTGTTGGGGAGAGGTCCTAGGGCGGTCCGAAGAGACCTCTCCAGGAGAGAGGTCCTGGAGTGGTCCAAAAATATCTCCAAGGAGAGGTCCTGGAATGGTCTTAAGGGAAGGTTCTTGGGCCCAACTTCTGACTACGTAACTAATCATGGGCCCAGCAAGCTAATTTGGGCCCAGTAGAGGATCCAGATTACTTTCGAATAAAGGTATATCCAGATAATTGAGGACCTCCTCTGTTGGGGAGAGGTCCTAGGGCGGTCCGAAGAGACCTCTCCAGGAGAGAGGTCCTGGAGTGGTCCAAAAATATCTCCAAGGAGAGGTCCTAGAATGGTCTTAAGGGAAGGTTCTTGGGCCCAACTTCTGACTGCGTAACTAATCATGGGCCCAGCAAGCTAATTTGGGCCCAGTAGAGGATCCAGATTACTTTCGAATAAAGGTATATCCAGATAATTTGAGTAGTCAACAATCTTCGTCAGCTAGCGCCTCAACTTCAAGTGAAAATAACTTACTTAGGAAGAGAGTCGTAGAAAATCTAACGACTACAAGGCGGTCGTAGTATGGTGATCGCAAGTAAAACATTTTCGACTGGTATTTCACTTGATAAGAAAAAGACTTGGTCATGAAGGTAATTTCACTTGAGTTGTAAAATTACAACTTATTTTCCCGAGAAGGGGAGCGTCAATCGTCTTTATTTGTGAAAATAATTCTCGAAGAGATGTTTATGCTTCGTCTTTCAACGATTTATTAGGAACAAACTCTAATAAAATCTTATCTGTTAGACTTCTGTTTGGTTTATTTAATTCTACCACAAGTTAATGGTCTATAAATAACCATTAGAAGGGCAAGAACAAGAAACATTCCTTTAGAGACTTACATCAAATTTCTATCCTCAAAATTTCTCATGAGTACGAACTCATATTACTTTGGCATTTCTCTTCCTATGATTGGAGCATACAACAGACAATATCCACGATCGAAATTAACTTTTCGACCACCTTTATTTTAAGGTGGTCGAACAGTTAGTTTGCTCTATGGATTAGTCTTCAAGGGATTGGTAAAGAAAAAATCCTGATGATCAAGTGAATACTTCTTGGAGCGCATGTCAAACAATTTCCATGTTGAGCGGTTTTGTACCTTTCCACCTACGATGGTTACGAGATGAAGATAACTTTGAAAAAAGATAAAAACTTTTCAACTACTTTTTCTTACACATCTTTGACGTGCAGAACAACCTCTTTGACCAGACGTGAGTTGTCATGTCACCACTAGTCGAGGTGCAGTTGTTACACTTTAGAAGTAGCGGGTTTTAAATATACCAAGGGTATACATATGGATCATTTACCTCTCCTTAGGTACGTTTTTACCCCAATCATTTTTACTTTCCCCATTTATCGAGAGCCTTACGTCCTCCACAAACCTTCGAAGAGAAAGATCCCTCGGCCTACCGTTGAACAAAGACATTGGCGGGATGGAAATCATTAATGCTGTCCGCGGATGAGCTCAAAGGATTGGAGCAGGACGGGCATCGGCTGGAGAAGGCTCTTAATGAGTGGTGTGCACCAGGGAGGGAGATTGAACCAAGCCCTCCAGCCAGTTTTACGGTACTCTTCGTTCCCTACCTCCAGGCAGGCCTCCATTTGCCCAAGAGTGATTTCTTGATTGGAGTTCTCAATCATTATGGAATTGAATTAGTTCATCATGTACCGAATTCAGTTCTGGTACTTAGCGTCCTCGCCCACATGTTCGAGGCATTTTTAGGGATAGCCTCTAGTCTGCGTCTGTTTAGATTTTATTACCAAATCATTCGCAACAAAAAAAGGTACTGGTGCCTTGGGCGCTTTTTATTTTTAATTTCAAGATGCCAACAAGAGGGTGTTTCCCTTCTTGGCTACCAAAGATGATAGCCAAACATGGAATAAGGAATGGTTTTATTCCGAAGTTCCGAAAGAGAGTAGGATTACTTGCAGTCATAATGCACCACCGGAGTGGTCCTCAAAAAGCCAAGTTGCTGACAAGGAGATCAAGCTGTCAGATGATGAGAAGAAAGTAGTTCTAGTGATCAATAACCTGGTAGAGAGAGGTCTAACTAGACGAAAGATTATCCATGACTTCCTTAAGGACAAGATCTTTCCCCTCCAAAAGAGGGAAATATTATCTTGCAATTATGATGTCCCTAAAAATGGTGATAATCTATCGAACCCGCGAACGAAGCATCCTGAATTCTCTGTGTTCATACACTAGTCTAGGATAGCTAGTGTACACAATCTTACAAAAGTGACATCACAAACATATCACGCATTTTATTAATATAATTCAAAGTTTAGTACAAAAGGGGTCTGAGGGCAAATAATGAAAATCACAGTGGAAGCATAAAGGTAGTAGGCCACACGATGTACCACAGGCAATCATCTGGGGGTGTAGGCCTAAACGTCTGGGTCCTCACCGTCCTGATAGAAGTCTTCTCCTGAATAAAGATTATTCAACAAGAGTGAGCACAACTTCCGTGCTCGCAAGTTACACCCAATAAGGATTTATGCATGCCTAAGTAAGCAAGTGAGATTGGCAAGGTTCAATTTGCATAAAGCAGCATTTTCAGTTTAAATACTCATATTAATTTCCAAGTCTATTTTTAAACTATAACTAAAATCAGATTTTAAATTGGCAGTTTTATAGTGGATAACCTCCAAGAATGAATGGTGAAGGATACCCTCCTATCACATGGCTAACCGCCCAATTTTACTTACCATCCTAAACTCATTTAATTATTTTTAAAACCAAAAACAAAGTCTAACTTACAGTGGCTTTGCTCAACATGTCCATGACCGTGGACACGGCTATTTTAATAGTTTTATACTCTGCAGAGGTGGTACAATTTTACCCACAAGAGATAATTTGTTTTTAATGTCGGCCAGTACACGCTTCCCAAGGCTTGCAACTAAGCAATTATCACAAGGCTGTTACAATACTCTACCTCAAAGTATTTATGCACATTAAGGTTTCACTTCCATTGGATTAACCATCCTCCGGAAGCCCCCTCTTGCGCCAGGTGGGACTATTGTCTAACTGACACCCATACAACAACATGGCACAAATAACAGTAAGGTATTACAAATTATTAAGACTAGTCCTACCCATTTAGAACATGTGGTAGTATGGTGGAGCTTAGCAAGATACGGCTCAAATACCGGTCCTTAATTGACTTGGGCAACTTCCAACATAACCCCCGGGCCTCAACCCTACCTGGATTGAGTCCGTGCATAAACTGCACCCACCAATCATCCATTTTGCCCAAGTCCAAACCTATTTTTGATTTTATTTCAAGTAAAATTATTGTTATAAACTTTCTATGGTAAAACAATACCATATACTCAATTTAATCAAATTAGAACAATTTGGCTAAAACTCCCCAAATACACAGTTCTGATTTAAGCATTGGCTAAGCATATAATTATTTTCAATTTTATTTTATCTAATGACAAGGGATTGATAACACAATAATTAAAATTGGCTATACAATGGGATTGGAATAACTAAGGATTTAAACAGGGAATTAAAATAGTTGAATAAAATTATGCATGCAATAATAATTTAAAAACTAAATTAAATAAATTTAAAATATTGGGATCAACATGATTAATGATATAACTTGCCTTGCTCGAAGTCTTGGTACTCTAAATCCTCTAAAGGATCAAGCTCTCTGGAGTCGTCGAAATCTATACGCGAAAATACGATAAATTCAAATAAAATTCAAAAAGACAAGGCAAACTAACCCCAAATCAAATAATTTTAGTTTAGTTAGCTAGATCTTGAATTTATATAAATTTATAAATTCGAATCACCTAAATCGGAGTTCGTATGAAGAAATACGAGCTCTTGGAAGTTTTAAACCTAAATAAAACCCTAATTTGGATTTTATAGAATTTACCGATTTAATTTTCTAAAGGAAATCCGAAATATTGCGATCGCTGATGTCAGCGCCCGGGAATTTTGGATTTTCCAGCTGAATTATTTTTTAAAGGAAAAACGTGAGAGTCTATGACAGGTGGGCCCGTGGTCAACGGACCAGGCCCACGGTCCGGTCAACGCCCAGGGTGAACCCAGCTCACAGCACAATGAACGAGGGTGCGGGTGCTGTGCAAGGGCTGACGTAGCCTTGCCACGTAGGCACTGACTCAACGAAAAATGCACACGTGGCGCTGAGGTGGAGGTGACGTGGCTGCGCCACGTAGGACCGGCGAGGGGAGGCGCTCGGTGACGGGCTCGCCGGCGTTTCACATCGGGGTGAGCCTCACGGACACGTGCAATAGGGAGAGGGAGTGAGGAGGAACCTAATGCACTACCTCGTGGCGGCGGAGGGCGACTAGATGGCCGGCGGTGAGCGAAGAGGTGGCGGTGATGTTCGGTTGGCGGTGAAGGGGGTGTTCCGGTGATCTTCGAGCTAAATGAATGTGCACACGGGGTGGCGCAGGTCACGGCGATGTCGAAGACGTGGTCGGGGCGGCCGGAGTGGGCTTGTTGACGCTGGAGAAGATGGCGAACGGAGCTTCGGTGCTCGCCAGGGAAACTCGAAATACTCGCGATTGAGAGGGAGATAGGGCAGGTGGCTTTGGGGTTTTTGACGAGGAGGGGAAGGGGCTCCTAGTGCGCCCTTTTATAGTGCAAGGGCGGCACAGGATCGCCGTAGTGTGCAAGAAGGCCACGCGGTGTCTCTGGCGAAGATTGTGGAATCGGGGCGAAGATGGAAAGGGAGAGGTGAAAGCGGGTGCGGGATCGACATGCGTTTTGAATGCGCACGAGAAATTAGCGATTGGATCGGATTCACCGAGTAAGGAAGTTTTTCAAAACATTTTCATGGCGGACGACGTGGGTGACAAAGGGAAAGCGGCACAAGGAAGAAGGAAAGGGGAGGGTGATGACACTATTCATCATGGGCCCCACTTGTCGGCGGAAGAAAAAGAAAGGAAAGAAGCGGAGCGTGTTGCGACCATTCGATCACGATCCAACGGCCGCGATGGATTGAGGAGGCGTGCGGGGAAAACTGGGCCGACTGGGCCATGCGTGCGAGTGAAGGGAGATGAGCCGAGCTGAATTCGGCCCAAGACTGTTTGATAATTTTCTTTTGATTTAGCATTTTAAATAATACAGTTAATTAAAAAGGGCTTTAGGAAATAGCAAATAAAATCCAAAAATTATGAGAAAATTCGCAGAAATTCTCAAAGACATTTTTGACTTATATAAAATATTTCCAACTTAACTTTGGTAATAGTTTTTGCAATTAAATTTATTTTGGCTTTAAAATAATTAAGGAAAAGCTTTTAAAATTTCAGAAAATCCACAAAAATAATTAAGTTTTAATTTTTCTTTGAAATTTGAAAATTGGGCTGTTACAAACCTACCCCCTTAAAGGGAATCTCAACCCCGAGATTCAGACTTGGCCAGCAAAAAGGTGGGGATACTCGGCTTTCAGATCTTCTTCTCGCTCCCAAGTGGCTTCTTCTTCTGAATGATTACTCCACTGGACCTTGCATGAACGGATGACTTTGCTTCTGGTGATTCGTTCTGCCACATTGAGGATATTGATTAGCTGCTCCATATAGGTGAGATCTTCCTGAATGTCGATGCTCTCAAGCAGTGTTTCTTCTGTTGGCACTCTAAGACATTTCTTCAGTTAAGAAACATAGAAGACGTCGTGGACCACTGACAAGGATGCTGGCAGCTCCAACTGGTATGCAACTTCACCTCTTCTTGCCAAAATCTTGTAAGGTCCCACAAATCTGGGTGCGAGTTTCCCTTTTGTATGGAATCTTCTTCTTCTCTGAGTAGAGTAACTTTGAGATAGACAAAATCTCCTATCTCAAAGGATAAGTCCCTCCGATGGTTATCAGCATAACTTTTTTGTCGGGACTGAGCCACTTTCAGACCTTTTTTATTGTTTTAACTTTATTTTCAACTTCTTTGATCAACTCCGGTCCAAAGAACTGATACTCTCCTACTTGATCCCAAAGGAGAGGAGTTCTACACTTTCTGCCATACAAAGCTTCAAATGGAGATATCTACAAACTGTCTTGATAGCTGTTGTTGTACGAGAATTCTACATAGGGCATATTCTTGTCCCAACTCCTTCCATAATCTATGGCATAGGCTTGAAGCATGTCTTCAAGAATCTGGTTGACACGTTCTGTCTGGCTATCAGTCTGAGGATGATAAGTAGTGTTGAAGTTGAGTCTGGTTCCCAAGGCTTCATGCAGACTCTGCTAAAATCTTGATGTGAACTGTGAGCCTCTATCGGACATGATCTTCTTGGGTACTCCATGTAAACAAACGATCCTGGCCATATACAATTCTGCTAACTTGCTGCTTCTATAGGTGGTCTTAACTGGGATAAAGTGAGCCACTTTAGTCAACTGGTCAATTATCACCCAGATGGAATCACATCCAGATTGGGTCCTAGGAAGTCCGGTGATGAAGTCCATACCAATTTCCTCGCACTTCCACTCGGGGATTGGTAATGGTTGCAACAAACCAGCGGGTCTTTGATATTCTACCTTGACTCGCTGACAAACATCACAATGTGCAACAAATTCGGCAATTTCCTGCTTCATGCTGACCCACCAATATTTTTCCTTCAGATCTTGGTACATCTTGGTACTGTCGGGATGGAAGGAGTAAGACGATTCATGAGCTTCCTTCAGAATCGACTGCTTTATTTCTTGATGATTAGGTATACAAATGCGGTTTCCAAACCACACTGTTCCTTGCTCATCCTCAGAAAATCCTGGGGTTTTGCCTTTTCCCTTGTTCTTCTTGATTTCTTTGATGTCTTCATCTTCTAACTGCTTTTTTGTAATCTGACTTTGAAGAGCTGGTTGAACTTGCAAAGCGTTTACACAACCTTGGCTAACAATCTCCAAGTTTAGGTGCTTCAGTTCTTCATACAACTCTGGCTGATTCTTCTGAACCAAGATGGTGTTGCAATACACCTTTCTGCTCAGGGCATCTGCAACCACATTTGTTTTGCCCGAATGATAATGGATTCCAAGGTCGTAATCCTTTATTAGTTCAACCATCTTTTTTGTCGAAGATTAAGTTCTGACTGGGTGAAGATGTACTTCAGACTCTTATGATCCGTGAAAATCTCATAGCGGTTACCAATGAAATAATGCCTCTAGATTTCAAAGCATGCACAATTGCTGCTAACTCAAGATCATGAGTCGGATAATTTCCTTCGTGTGGCCTTAACTGGTGGGATGCATAAGATAAGCCACAACCTTGCCTTCCTGCATTAGCACACATCCGAGACCCTGTCGAGATGCGTCGCAGAAGATCTCAAAGTCCTTATGGATATCTGGTAAGACTAGCATAGGTGCAGAAACTAGTCTTTTCTTCAACTCTTGAAAGCTCTTCTCAAAGGTATCTGTCCATTCAAATTTCTTCTCCTTCTTCAGAAGTTGAGTCATGGGTCTTGCGGTCTTGGAGAAACCTTCAATGAATCTGCAGTAGTATCCGGCTAGACCGAGAAAACTTCTTACTTCTGTGACAGATCTGGGTTGCTTCCAATCCATTACTGCCTCAACCTTGCCTGGGTCTATTGCAACTCCTCCTGCTGACACGATATGTCCGAGGAAGGCCACTTGCCTTAGCCAGAATTCACTCTTGCTGAATTTGGCATACAGCTAATGTTCTCTGAGTTTCTCTAAAACTATCCTGAGTTGCTTCTCGTGCTCCTCCTCATCTTTTGAATAGATGAGAATGTCATCGATAAAAACAACCACAAACTTATCCAAGAATTCCATGAACACTTTGTTCATCATATTCATGAAATAAGCAGGGGCGTTTGTCAAACCGAAGGACATTACTGTAAATTCATACAGTCCATATCTGGTCGTGAAGGCAGTCTTGGGATATCTTCTGGTCTGATCTTCAGTTGGTGATAGTCGGATCTCAGATCAATCTTCGAGAAGACGCTTGCTCCTTTTAGTTGATCAAACAGATCATCAATGCTATGTAACGGGTACTGGTTCTTGATTATCACCTCATTGAGTGATCTGTAGTCCACACACATCCTCATACTATTGTCTTTCTTCTTGACAAATAGTACTGGTGCTCCCCAAGGTGATGAACTTGGTTGGATATAACCTTTGCTCTACAACTCTTCAATTTGCTTCTTCAGCTCTGCTAACTCATTGGTCGGCATTCTATAGGGTCGCTTCGAGATTAGAGTGGTCCCTGGGGTTAAGTTAATTAAAAACATTATGTCCCTATCTGGTGGCATGCCGGGTAACTCTTCAGGAAAGACATCTGGGTACTCTTGCACCACTGGTATATCTTCAAGCTTCATCTCTTTTAAGCTGGTCAGGATGGAACTTTCTCTGGTAGAAGTCTTAGGCTTAAATTGTACTGAAATTCCTTGCTCATTGGTGAGCGTGATAGACCTATTAGCACAATCTATTTGTCCTTGATTCTTGGCTAGCCAGTCCATGCCAAGGATCACATCCAAACCCTGGGAGTGCAAGACTATCAAGTCTGCCAGAAAAAATACTCCGAATATTTCTAGGGTAAGGTTTGGGCATAGGAAATTGGTCCTCATTTTCGAGCCCGAGGAATGGATTATCATAAGGTTAACTAAGGGAGAGATAGGTAACCCATATTTTCCCACAAACTTATTGGAGACAAAAGAATGTGAAGCTTTGGAATCAAACAAGACTGAAGCTTGTATCGAATTAACGAGGAACCTACCAAGGGCGATATCTGGTGTTGCCTGGGCTTCCTCTGCGGTGACGTGGTTCACACGTCCCTTCATGTACTGGACTGTTTTTTGCTTGGTTTAATTGGATCAATCCGAAAATGAAGTTCCTCTTGAAAGTTCTCCTTCTAGAATCGAAAAGAAAGACCTCCAAGACCTCAAGACGTCTGTCAAAAGGTGTTGGAAAGTTAATGTGACGTCTGTCAAAAGGTGTTGGAAAGTTAATGTTGACATGATTGGGGCGATCAAAACTTTCGAAGAGGAGAAAGAGAAGTAAGAAAGTCATTATTCAATCATAAGATTACCATTAAATAATTAACTTACGCTTTTATTTACACTGTAGGGAGTGTTTACTAGCAAAAGTTGGACAAGAAAATGCTGAGTCCATACTTCACATTCTTAGATTAAAATTGTCTGAGGCAGAGATAAGATCTGAGAGGTGTGCGGTGGCCATAGTAGAGAAAACCAAAGAGATCCGTCTCTTGACTCGGAAGAATGAAAAGTTACAAGAGATCTTGGGCAGGCAATCTGAAGAAAGCCACAACCTCTCTAAACAGAACAAGGTGCTCATTAAGGATAAGAAAGGTAAAGAACCTCTCTTTGTTTCTTACAGAGCATTTGACCATATCAATATTTGCAATGTGTGAATTCTATTCTCTTTTTTCGTTCTTTCTTAGAATTAGAAAAGGCAAAAGAGGATATTCAGAAGACCACTTCTAACAAAGATCTCCAGATTCAAGACTTTAGAGAAGTAAAAACATGGAGTCGAACTACCGTGCAAGAACTTCAAAAGAAGGTGGATACCTTGATGAAGGTTGGCAAGGAAATTACCACGGTTACGGAAAATAGCTTTTCTCAAATCTCAGCTTCTCTATGAGAAATCACAAAGCATCTGAAGGCTCCGGTAACTCCTCTCGCAACTAAAATGACCTTAGACGACCTTAGGAATGATATTTATACTCAAATTGCATATATTCAACAATACATACCTTCTATGAAGACTACTATATATCAATCTTTGACTAGAGCAATGGGTCAAGCATTAAACCGAGTGTTATTAAAGATTGATCTTCTTTACGGAGACTCCGTTGATCACCAGAAGCATGTTCTTGCACCTAAGTTCAAAACAAAAGAAGCAGATATGGCAGCTCAAGCTAAGATCACACCAGTGGTGACGGAGATCATCAAAAATATTGAAGCTAGTGCTTCTGCCAATCCTTCAAGTGCTCTTGGCTCAAGTGTTCGACAATAATAATGTAATTTCACATTTTCAGTGTATGAAATGATGAAAGAATTTTGTGTATAATAATTGTAATTATTTGTCGGAAGTTGACTGACTTTCTTTTGCAAATTAAATTATTTTTGCAAGTTGAATTCTGTATATTTTATTATGTGTAGCCCCTCGCCCGGAACACTTTGTCCGGTAATGGGAGAAGTGTTTCCGTCAAACAAATGCTTTAGGACCAGAATATCTGTCACAAAATCAATGATCTGGATCAGTGTATATTCAGGAAGATGAAGTCAAACTATTGTGTTCTTATGCAATGAGAATTAGCTTATAGAATAGGTCCCAAATAGTTGTCATTTTCCAAATGTATACTGATGGTCATTTGATAAGTAAAGACACTATGTCCCAGTAGCAAAATTGATCATCCATAAGCACTCAAACAAATAACAGAAAAGATGGTGATCATGTATGCAAAATGATACAAAAAAATTTATGCCGAAAAAATTAAGATGATACCAATAATTAAAAGACAATTAAATTGTGTATTTATTTAATATAAGAAAAAAGATACCTATACATAGAATTTTCAAGGATGTTCAATGTTCCATGTGTTAGATAGAACACGACCATCCTACATGGCTAATATAACAGATCCTGGCCTGGTAACAGAGACTACAGTATATGGACCCTCCCATCTAGAGGACAACTTTTCAAGTTGGCTTGGTTCTGGATTCGTCTCAGGACCAAGTCACCCACATGAAGTGTTCTTGGACGAACCCTTCGATTATAGTAGCGTCTCAGCCCTTACAGATAGGCAGCCAATTTTGATAGTGCTCGTTCATATCTTTCTTCCAGCATATTGACGTCGTCTTCACACAAATCTCCCTGATTTATTTGATCTAGAAGGTCTATACGCATTGAACCTAGCTGAATCTCGCTAGGTAGCACCGCTTCTGCACCGTAGACTAGTGCAAATGGTGTTTCACCAGTTGCTCTACTGGTAGTAGTAAGCAATGCTCACAGGACAGAGAAGAGATCTTCCATCCAATTCTTTGAACATGCCCTAAGGCGATTGAAAACTCTCTGTTTTATACCTTGCATAATCTAACCATTGGCCCTTTTTACTACTCCATTGCTCTACGGATGTGCCACAGAAGCAGAGCAGATCTTAGTGCCAATTTTATCACAATAATCTTGAAACATGTCACTAACAAATTGGCTCCCATTGTCTGTGATAAGACGACTTGGTACTCCAAATCTTGTAATAACGTTCCGCACAAGGAATTTCTTTGCTGTCGTAGCCATTATACGAACGACTGGCTTAGCTTCTATCCACTTAGTGAATGTATTAATGGCCACAAATAAGAATTTATACCCATTGGGCGCCTGCGGTAGTGGTCCTACAATATCAATACTCCAAGTCGAAAAAGGCTATGACAAGATAATGGTCTGTAATTGATAAGATGGCTAGTGCACTTGTCTAGCATGAAATTCACACTGCTCACAGGTTTTAACAAGGTGCATGGCATCTTGTAGAGCGGTGGGCTAGTAATATCCTTGCCTAAAAGCTTTGCCAACCAGGGTTCTATAGTATGCATGTGTTCCACACAAACCCCCATGGATATCTTTTAGTAATTTTATCCCAAAGTCTTGGGATATGCAACGCATGAGAACGCCATGTACTCCCTTTCTATACAATGATCCTTCGACCAGATTGTACATACGTGCTCTTCGAATTAACATATCCTTTTGTTGAGGATCATCGAGCAATGTCCCTGATGCGAGATAAGTGGTCAATGGTTTTATCCACTCTGCATCTTGCTCGATGACTTCGACCTTTGAGGTGGTCGAACCCGTTTCTATTGAAGGTTTTCTAAGGTATTCAAGAAAAACACCTGTTGGAACAGGTGTTCATGAGGAACCCACCAATTACGATAATTGGTCCACTACAGAGTTTTTCTTGCGTGGTATATGTTGGACTTCGAAGTCTCTGAAGTGTTTTTCCAACTTCCTCACTTCACCTAGGTATTGAGCCATTATCCCATCAGAACATTGATATTCCTTTGATACTTGATTTATGACTAATTGTGAATCTCCCTTCGCTAAAAGCCGACAGACGAGGGATTTGGCTGCTCGAAGCCCAGCTAGAAGTCCTTCATACTCTGTCATGTTGTTAGTGGCAGGGAACAAAAACTGTATGACATACTGAAGTTGATCATCTTATGGTATTATCAACAAAATCCCAGCTCCCGAGCCTTTAAGCTCACAGGAACTATCAAAATGCAGTGTCCAATGGTCGTCTGGCACTGGACTTATTTGAGGTTGATCCTCAGTGTTCATCCATTCAGCCACAAAGTCAGCTAGGACTTGGCTTTTTATGGTCGTTCGGGCAGAAAAATGAAGATCGAATTCTCCAAGTTCTACTGCCCACTTAGCTATGTGACCTGTCATTTCTTGGTTATGAAGTATATTTCCAAGAGGAAAAGATGAAGGTACTGTGATCTTGTGAGATTGAAAATAATGTCTTAGTTTTCTAGAAGTCATCAGAAGAACATAAATTAGCTTTTGGACCTCACGATATCTCTCCTTGGGTCTACGTAAGACCTCACTTGCACAGTAGATGGGTCGTTGAGACCCTTCCCTTTCTGCGATAAGTACTGCACTGACCACATTTGGCGTTGCTGCCAAGTAAACTAGTGAAGGTTCACCCTCTAAAGGAGAAACCAATACTAGAAGATTTGAAAGATAAACTTTTAAGCCTTCAAAGGCTTTGTCCGCTTCTTTGGACCATTGAAACTTTTTATTACTCTCGCGGATCACCTTAAAGAAAGGTAAACCACGTTCTCCTGATCAAGAAATGAAATGACTAAGAGCCGCCATTCGACCAGTTAAGGTTTGGACCTCCTTTACAGTGGAAGGTGGTCGTAATTGTTCAATGGCTCGAATTTTCTCAGGATTAACTTCAATTCCATGAGAACAAACAAGGAAACCAAGCAACTTGCCAGAATTAACCCTGAAAGTATACTTTTCAGGATTAAGCTTTATTCCATGTTTGTTCATATTTTCGAAGGTCTCTGCGAGATCCTTCAAATGGTCATACTTAGTACTACTTTTTACAATAAGGTAATCTACATAGGCCTCTAAATTACGCCCTAGTATTTCTTGAAGGTTTTACGCATCAAACGATGCGTGGTCAGAGCATTTTTAACCCGAACGACATCTTGATGTAGCTGTAGACGCCGAAGGGTGTGATGAAGGCAGTCTTCTCTTTATCTTCTTTCGCCATACTGATCATATGGTATCCAAAATAAGCATCAAGAAAACTCATCAGTTCGCAACCCACAGTAGAATCAACTAACTGATCAATGCGATGTAAACGGAAGTCATCATTTGGGCAAGCAATTTTTAGACCAATAAAATCTAGGCACATGCACCACTTACTGTTAGATTTCTTGACCAAGACTGGATTCGCAAGCCATTTGGGGTGATCCACCTCCTGAATGAAGCCAGCTTCAAGGAGCTTATCGAGCTCTGCTCTGATGGCTTCTTGACGATCTAGGGCGAGGCGTCTCAGTCTTTGTTTGACTGGTTTTTTCTCAGGCTAAATGGCTAGCCTGTGCTCAATCACCTCCCTTGGGACTCCGGGCATATCATATGGCTTCCACGCAAAGACATCCGAGTTGGCCTAGCGAAAGGTGAGGAGCTCGTCTTCTTATTTCTCAGTTAATCCCGCATCAATCCGGACTGCCTTGGATTGGTCTTGGGGGCTAAGTGGTACTATCTTTACCTGCTCATTAGGTTGAGGAGTAGCCTTGACTTTTATGGCCTTCCCTGTTTTATGCTCTAAAGTAAGATCTTTCAGAGGTAACTGATTGACAAGTTCTAACGACTTAAGATCACATAAAAGTGCGACAGTCTGGTCACCTTGCACCACAATCACACCCTTTGGCTCAGGGATCTTGATCTTTTTGGTAGGCGTGGTGTGTAGCTGCCATGAACTTTGTTAGAGATGATCTTCCCAAAATTACATTATAGGCAGACTAAAAATCAACCACTTCGAAAGTGATCAATTTAGTTCGAAAATTAGTAGCCGTACCGAAGGTTACTGGTAACACTACTTGCCCTATTAGTGTAACAGACATACCTAGCACTATCCCATAAAAGGGACTCGTCATTGGTTTAATCTTATAATGAGCAATTTGCATCTCATCTAAGGTATTAATAAATAACATGTCTAATGAACTACGCTATCTATCAACATTCTCCCTACTCTGCAATTACTTATGGTAGGGGAAACTACTAAAGATAATTTACGAGAAGTAGACATACCTTTAGGGGCGTCCTCCTTAGTGAAGGTCAGGGAGGTCTCTGACCATTTGGGGTATTCTGAACCAGATGGGATCTCAACGTTGTTGATGTCCCTCTATGCCGCCTTGTACTACCGCTGGGAGGTGTAGTCTATCGAACCCCCGTAAATGATATTGACGTAGTAATCCATCCTTTGAATGGCATTTTTGTGTCCTTATCATTGTTTTGGACCATTGGTGGTCCGCTGCCTTCTGGTGGGACAGGCATTGGACCTTTTCCATCATAGTAATTCTCCATTTGCTTCTGCCAAGTATGACAGTTGCGGAGGTCATGACCAAGGTCTTTATGCAAAGGGCACCAACGCTCGTTGCTCCTAAACGTATTAATAGATTGTGGGGCAGTACAGTCGTTTGAATGACCTCCTTGCCTCCTTTTGGTTCAAGGACCCTTGTTTTTTTCGTAGGGTGGTCGCTGGTCAACGGTTGCGACCTTCCTGGTGGATTGCTTGGACCTCCCCTTCTCCTTTTTCTTGGGTTTTCCTCTGTCGCTCGTGGAGCCTACCGACTTCTTGGACTTCTTTTCTTTGACATTCTCGAGGCTTGGTTGAGGAGGGGTGGTCCCCTTATCCACCATTCCGTTCCACTCCACTGTCTCATTAGCATCGGACTACCGATCGGCCATGTCGAAGAGTTCTGACACAGACCTAGGCGGGTTGATGTTGAGGTCTTCCATGAACCTTCGATATCTCACTGTCTGTTTAAAAGCTCGAATCACAGAGTCATCAGAAACATTTGGGATAGTACTACGGACTTCTATGAAACACTTTACAAACTGTCGTAAATTTTCGTCAAGGGTTTGGCAGAGCCGATGCAAATCATTCTCCTTCCCCAGATTTGCATAACAACTTTTGAAGTCGTTTTGCAATGCATTACAAAGCATCTCTTAGTGATATATGGATCCCTTGGGCTGGTTGAACAACTAGATCCTGGCGGAACCCTTTAGAACCGTAGGCAAATAATTGGCCATTACCTTAGCATCGCCTCCAGCAGCCTGAATGGCGGTAGTGTAGACTTGGAAGAACTCTGACGAGTTTTGTGTCCCGTCAAAAGTCTCCATACTCCCTGGTTTGAACTTCTTTGGCCAGGTAACATCTCTTAATCCGAGAGAAAACGCTGTGCAACCTGCATATGGTCCAACACATTGTCATATATTACGATGATTATGGCGACTAGCAGGAGATCTGGGACATCTACTACGTCTTGAAAAACGGGTGTTGTGCTCACCTTGGCCTTGAACATGACAGCCAGGAGCAACGTCATTTCGGCTTTGCCTTCGGCGTCCAATTGAGGACCCTTCTAAGTGTGAGTCCGTTTGGGAAAACATAGTATGCGATCGGGTGGAAATATTCTCCGCTGCATCCTGTAGCTCTTGTGCGATAGCACGCATCACTTGCACTCCTTTCTTCGGAATTAATCCTTCCGAGGCGTGCGATGGCGCTAGCTAAGTAGCGAATGTGCTCTGTAGGGGAATCCTTCTGCATGGGGGTTGGCAAGGCATTTGGATCTCTTACCATCGTTGTCTGCGGTGGAGGCGTATGCATCGCCTATTGTGATGCCCTCGCCGAGGAGCCAGGGACGTCTCAGTAGTAGTGGTCGCGAACCTGCAAGATATGCGCTCGTGTGGCGGCACGTATCTCGGCTTGTCGGGCCTCTTCCTCTCATTGGAGGCATTCCCGCTCTTCCCGTTCTTAGTATTACCCTGATGCTACATGATTATCGTCGGGATTGGGTTGATTGTCACCGACGGCGATGACCTGACGACCGCTGGAACAGGAGGAAGGGGTGAACATGCCATCGTCCTCTGAGGAAGAGGACGAGTTGTATTGTAGGGTGAAGCGAAGATTTTATCTAGATGTTCTGTCCAGGCCTTCAGTGTGGAGGCTGCCAGCAAGATCATCATGACATGTTGGGCTCCAGGAACCTTCCGAATCTCCTGCTCTAAGGGAGACAGGCTCGGGATGGTACTCATCCATAGCGGTACTTGTGGACGAAGGCACGGCCGGCATAGAGCCAGCGGATGCGGACTTGGTGGGCGATAGTGCCTCAATAATGGCCCTGGAGGAACCATGGGTATTGCCAGATACGAGGACGAAGTTTTCCTCCATGTTGTCATCGTAGTCGGAAATATTGAGGATGTTTTCCTCTCTCCACGTAGACAAGTTTTGATTCATGAATAAAGCACGGGACACATTACCAGAACTGAGTCAACGAAAATGATGACAGCGATCCCCACGGAAGGCACTAGCTGTCGACGTCTTGGACTCTCATCACAGAATGAACAAATAAGAATATAAAGAAAAAATGGAGATTGCTATCTATTCGCCAAACAACTCAAAACGGTGATGTATATTGCAAAGAGTATGCTCTGATTACAGGGAAAATGACTGTGAATACACGTGGATTAGGGCTTGGATCGGGATCTTTATTACAATGGTACATAGGCCATGCTTTTATAGTTCTACAAGCGTCGGCAGTTGATTGCAATAGCGCCTCTTCACGTCAATGGTCGCATCGCTTTAAGCCGATCATCACGTCCCTTCATGGTGACCGTTGTGTCTCCGGATGTAACGACCAATACTTTCTCCACGTGGGTTGTAATTAACCACACGTGGGCAACCGCCTTTGAGGACCTCGTCTGTTGGGGAGAGGTCCTAAGGTAGTCCGAAGAGACTTCTCCAGGAAAGAGGTCCTAGAATGATCTGAACGGAAGGTTCTTGGACCCAGTAGAGGATCCAGATTACTTTCAAATAAGGGTCGTATATCCAGATAATTTGACTAGTCAACAATCTTCGTTAGGTTGATTTTATTATGGTTTGATTATTCTAGTTGTTGCTGGTCAATGTTCCCGGGCGCATGGTTTCGAACGTTCTCGGACGCGTGGCCCAAAGCATTCTTGGTGCGCATGGTCCCAAGTTGTGTGAAAGTTAATCATTTTATGCATTTATATTGTTATGATTGTTGAAAAGTGATTCATTGTAGGTTTTGTTTCATACATTACTTGCTGGAATCGTTGGTAATTATGGTTTAAATCAAGAGTGAGAAATGTTAGACGGGTGTGTTAGGGCATGTACAATGGTACAGACAGCTGTTGTCTATAGCAACTCTTCATATCATCTGTAGACAACACTAGAGATAGCTCATACAATGGGTTGTGATGATACAGTCGGCTACAGGATTGTAGACAACACACAATCTTTTAATGCTTTTCTTGGTTCTGGTGCTACAGTCAGCTATAGGATTATAGACATCACATTTCTCTTTCTTTATTCTCTTTCATCTACATCAGTTTAAATCCAACGTGACAGAAACTATAGACATCTGATGTAACCTCATTGTACATGACGTTACGTCTTCCATGCTCCAATGGAAACGTGGTAATCAGCGCAACTTATACAGGCCATCGGGTTCCTTTATTTATTTTATTTTGTGGAACCTTTAATTTCCACTAAGCGGGCATTCTTTAATTTCAACTAATTGGACATTCCGACATTATATCTGGAGTTCTCTATTTTTATTTGGGGTACTACTTTTATGCTCTTCAAAACGTAGCTCACACAAATCTAGCTTCAAGAAGTAATATTATTAGTCCCTGGTTAGTCGGCGGCTGGTAAAAAATCACGTATAATGTATTTGGAGGACATGTGTTAAGTGATCAAATTGGATCGATCATTAGTTAGATAGCCGAATTACAATTACTTAGTTTAAACGCTGTGCATGCAATATGTATGTGATAGATCAGAATTTTATAGATGAATTATGAGTAACAATGTTTTATGTAGTGGCTATCAAATATATTGGTCAATAATAGATTTTAATTTATTTTAAAAATAAAATAACTATATTACTAAGAACATATGTATAATGACCTATGGTTAAATTCGGATTCATTTGTTGCATAATTAATGAAGTAGTGATTCCCTTTGTGTAACAACATGGTGTTTTGGATAAAAGATAACCAAGGGAACGTAGGAAATAAATTTGTTACTGTGCATGCCTGCCGTCGTTAACGCCGTTGTGTAAGGCATATGGTTTTTCAAGGCTCCGTTTGAAACACGATAATTTCACATGAATTTTTATTAAAATATATTATAAAAAAATCGAGGAAAGAAGAAGAAAAATCCGGTGTTCAAAAACAGCCTTAATGCAGTTATTGTTTGTTTTTCAATATTTACTGTTCATGCTCGCCTTGGCGTAGGATATATAAGGGGAATCGCTGTAGGGCTTCGCTAGCTTTGTCTCACGGTATCAGTGGCAATGAGTGTACTGCTGTGTCAGGCTACATATGTGCTTTCTTCGGATCTGGATCCTCTGCTGTAAGGGAGGACGATCATCATGTGAATAACATTTTATAAATATGTAAATAGTATTCTACAGTGGTACTATAGCTATTGATTTAAACATTTGTTTTCTAGATCTGGATCCTCTGTTGCGGCGGAGGACTAATCAACATGTGAATAGTATTTTCTAAATATCTAAATCAATGTACTGTAGCTATTGATTTAGACATTTATTTTTCAAATCTGGATCCTCAGTTGCAACGGAGGACCGGTCACCATATAAATAGTATTTTATAAATGTGTAAATAATATTCTACAGTGATACTGAGCTATTGATTTAGACATTTATTTTTCATTCCAAGGTGGAGACCACTTTTGCAGAACAGGATCCATTTCCTCTCCCCTCTTCCACTCGATCCCGCCGTACAGTGAGTCATCTAGTCCTCTACGAGCCCTCGGTTTTCGGTGGCTGTCATGGCTGGTCATCAGTGGGCCCACCGCTCAGACCAACCCTGACCTCTGCACGCAAAGCCATTTACCATGTACTCGGTGTTGGCAAACGCTCGTCACTTCTGAGTTTTGACCATGGAATAATTATATAGGCAAAATTTTGATTTGATAAAATTTGATCAAAATACCCTTACTAATTAATTTAATTAACTACACCCACCACAGGTGAGGTGGAGTGGAGAGGGGAAATTAATGTGTCAAAATTGAAAACAAAGTATTAGAAAGCGTGACAAGTATTCGTCAAAATTGACGAGTATTTTGTTTGATGATTGTGTACTGCTATGGAATGTTTTGAGTATATTATTGATGTTCGTACATGGAGTGTTGCTTCGAATTTGGTGCCGCCTTTGCATGGTCCTGACTTTTGTGGCTAAAAGGCAAGTGCATAGTAGAGCGGTAGACAACGGTTTTTATTCGTCAAAATTGACGAGTATTTTGTTTGTCGGTCCTTGTCTTTACATTTGATTTGATATGATATGATAATTGTTTATGCTTTATTGTGCTTATTTAAAATGCCATGATAATGATGATATGGCATGATGATGACATGACCATGGGGATGACATGACAATGATGATAATGCATAACATTGATGATTAATGAACATTGTTGTATCATTTGCATTGCATCGAGCCAGAACAGTGAGTATTGCTATCTATATGGATAGTCCGGAATGATCCATAATAATATCCTACAGAGGTAGGGACCCCATCTTAAAGAAGGCGGGGGAAGAGTGGTTCATCGACGGGTGATCACTCTGCTATACCGGTATCAGCTGATGAGTTGCATTTTCATACATGAAAAGTTAATAATGATAATCGAGTACATGAGATATGAAAAAGATGGTTGGACATGCTTATAACATTGCTAATGTTTCAATTGAAATATGAACTGTTTGTTTATTGTTTTATTTTGTACTTTCTGAGTCGTGGACTCACTCTTATTTTGTTGTTAATTTTTAGGTGATCGTTGATAGCGACATGCATGGGATGATGTACCACACGTGCATCACCTGCATTGATCACACAAACATTATCTACTTAGAGTGCTTTCATTTAAATCTAGTGACATTGATTTTTCCCCCTAACATTTATTCATGGACTTGGTTATTAGTTAGTTTATATGCTTGAGACTTGATGGTTTTGTTATTAGTTGATTTATTATGTTTTATTTGATTCATCTATGTTCCGTGGATGAGTTTTTTTTGTTACATACATGCATGCTGGAATTATTATTCAATTAAGATTTAAATTGGTAGCCAAAGTAGTTTGGTGATATTCTGGGCTCAATGTTAGGGCGGGGTGTTATAGAGACACTGATACCCTAGACGTGTCCCCCCCCCCCCATTTGGGAGCTCTCTGTAGACCTCGGACATTTTTGCCCTATATATTCTAAAAACTTGAGTTCAATTAAGTTTTTAATTTTCAAAGCAAATATGCATGAACTTCAACCATTTGTGAATTATAATCTTATGCTACAAAGAGTAGATACATGAGTTTTAACTATTTGTAAAACATATTCACAAATAATAGCATCATGCCACAAGGAGTAGGTGCATGGACTTCTACCATTTGCAAAGCACACTTGTAAATTATAGTCTCATGCTACAAAGAGTAAATGCATGAGCTTTAATTATATGCAAAACACATTCGCAAACAATAACATCATGCTATATGGAGCAGGTGCATGGACTTCAACTATTTGCAAAACACATTTGTAAATTATAGTCTCATGCTACAAATAGTAAATGTATGAGTTTTAACTATTTGCAAAATATTTTCGCAGATAGCATCATACCTAATAGTTTTTTTGCTGATTTAGGATGATTTTGAACCAAAATAGCAAAAATAGCTCCCTTAACAAAGGAAAGAACAATAGCTCGCCTTCGTTTCTGAACTCAGTGGGTTAGTTGGTTTGTTCAATGCATGTGTGCTAAATCTGTGTGCATCAACTCACTGTGATACAGCACAAAACACATAATTCTGTTCAATGTGTGCATTGCCGTTGGACTACTCGCTAGCTCGTTCTAGGTTCTAACTATGTATGGAGAACAGTGTTCCACCAGCTAGGAATTGCATGTTCGTCGTACACTCAACCCTTCCGTAAAGGGCTAAACTTGGTACCATTTTCAACAAACCATATATATGCGTCGGCATGTCTGTGCTATATGTGTCTACGTGCCTAGCTAAACATTTGTCAGCACACACACCCTGTGTACAGCGTGGCGATGTAATTCGCATATACCTATGGCCTTCAATTTATAGCTTTGGATAATCTGCAAGTATGAATTAACTGTATGTATTTTTATTTTTGAAAAATTCCATTTGACAGCGAGAAACCAGCCAACACTGCGTGTGTGGGTGTCTATGTGTTGTACTGAGTGTTTAAAAAAAACACTTTGGGAGAGTGCATGCATACAAATGTCCTGTATATTATATTATGAAAGTATTTTTTATGCAAAACCAGCTAATGTGATTTTCTATGTTGGCAATCCAAATATTTTTGTATATTAATTTCCTCGAGGTTAATGTTGTTTGATTTGCGCATAAGTATTATACAAATGACGCTTAATTATTTAGGCATCGTACGTTGTACTACTTTGTTTGAAGACAGTTAGACAGTGTACCACGCTAATTACAGTCATATGGTACATATTACTCGACTCTTCAGGGAGTACATTAATAATCGCCTTGGGTTTGGGGGTCTTGAACTACAAAACTGGTTTTTTTATCTCATAATTTTTCAAAACTGGTTTAAAATAAACCCTGATGGTTTGGCATGGTGGTTTTGCCCACATGGCTATCACTTTACCTGATTTTGCCACATTGACAGTCCACGTACGTCCTCTAGCCACACACTTTTATATGCAGATTCGGCCACAAAAGATCTATCAAATCACTCTCAAAGTCACCACAACCACTGGATTTAGCCACATGAGATATTAGCCCCTCAATTGTCTTCTTCCTCCTCAAGCACTCCTTCTTTCTCTTCATCTATCTCTCCCCATCTTGCTCCACACCAGAGCAGGTCCTTAGGCCGTGGCCCTCGCTGTTGTCATCCTGCAGCCTTCGCCTCCATCTTAGTTCGCGACCGATGCTCCTCAATTCCTCACCACTACTATGCAGACACATCGCCTCAGGTGAAAAGGCCGACTGGGAAGTAGGGGTGACAAGGCACGAGTGAAAAAGCTCATCAAGTCCTCACCACCACTGTTGCATGCATGCATCATCCCGAGCAAGAGGCGGCCGCGCCATTGATCGTCCTGTGCTCACGTTCACGAGACCGCCGCCATTGCCTCCTGTTCCTATCAACCCGGTGAGCTCCTCCACTTTTGGCTTGCGTCAAAACGTGATCCAAGACCTGCCCATCAATTCCCCTCAACCAATTTTGGGTTTCACTAACAGGAACATCGTGTGCCATCGTCTTCCTCGCTTCCAGCAAAATACCACCACCGCCTCCGTCATCCTTTATCTAGTGAGCTTAGGTCCAATTCCTCCCTACTAGAGGACCCTCCTACCTCCCTCTACCTTCCCAAACTACTTATTTGAGCTTCCTTCCCCTTTAGTGTTGTCGCGTCGTGGAGCTCAACTCGCCGTCCTCAGCCTTCATCGCTAGGTCACCTCATAGCCCCTCTGCCTCCACCATCCACTTCGGTAAGTTCCCCTCACTCTACCGAAGCTCATGCTCACCTTCATTTTGCCTCTTGTCGTCCCTATCGTCACCTCCCCTATCTCCCTAATCTCGGGCACCATGAACCGCCTTGAGCACACCACCGTACTCCTCGGACCAAGTTACCACCACCTTTGTACTCTCCTAGGCCCCTACAACCTACTATTGGTCCTCTCCAATCGCCGTCGTCGCCTTTGCCACTGGTGCTCAAGCTCCACCTAAGCCTCCCATGGAACCTCATGTGTTTTCTGCTTTTGTTCCTCTGTTTTGAACGAGAGGATGAGGTAAACATCCCTCTATGTGCATGTGGCTACCAACACAGCAAAACCACCCTGATTTGGGGTCGACATCAGTGAAACCACCCTACCAAACCACATCAGGGTGTATTTTAAACCGGTTTTGAAAAATTAGAGGGTTAAAAAAAACCGGTTTTGTAGTTCAGGAGTTAAACAAACTTTTTGGAAAGTTTAAGAGAAATTTACAATAAACTATGTACCCTATATATTTTGTACATCGAAAGAAACAAATGTGCAGACAGCAACAGGAACTTTTTTTTTATTAATTAACCTTTTTTTGAATTTTATTTTAAAGTTAACCCTCGGCGCACTTTATTTCCAATTCTGACCCCTTTGGTCACGCCACGGGTGGTGGCGTGACAAAACAACACTGTCACGCGCCAGGATAAGTCCCCAAAATAGCACTTTTTGTCACGCCACTGGTTGTGGCGTGACTAAACTCTTCTTGTCATGCCACTTTCGGTTGGCGTGACAAGAGTTTGATTAGAAATGGTGGGCGTGATAGTGTTGTTTTGTCACGCCATGCGGGTGGTGGCGTGATCAAAGTCGAAATTAAAAATAAAGTCTTGGCCGAGTTAACTTTAAAATAAAATTAAAAAAAGGTTAATTAATAATAAAAATTCCAGCAACAGATCTCGACATGTGATGATATAAAATCTTGTCAGTACTCAGTGGCACGTACAACTAAAAGTAAAATTTTATACCTAATTAAAACTAAATACACATAAATTGCTGAAAAGTATTAAGAACTCTTTAACACATTAGAAACTGTTGTCTAACAAAATATGCAGGGGAAGTTGTCTAACGAAACATGTAGATGCTATATTTTTTTTTTAGCTCAACGGCTTCAATTAATTCCCCTCTCAAGCCAATTGATCTTAGCAATGTGTTTCACTGCAAAGCAAGATTCGCACCATTTCATATTAGTAATTTTTTATTGTATGTAGTACTCAGTAGCTTAGAAGTCATATCATGGAAATCACTTCAGCACTACAAAATTCTCTTACACCTTATATCGATCTCAGCTGAGGATCATGTGACACAACACCAATTCGATCATAATCGATCTGGGAGGCCTGCAGTTGCAGTGTGCTTCCTAGTCCCCCACCAATTCAAGAATACCGCACCCCGGCCAGCGCCCATCACCCGTCCCTTTCCACAGCAGTAAGTGGGGCCCTTCATCTCACTCCAGGCCACCACCACTACAAAAAAAAAAAAAAACCCAAGAGCGGGAAAGTATTAAAAAAAGTGAGCCCGCATTTCTTATCCTTTTAGAAATTGTTGTACCTTTATATACTTCGTGTCCCCCTCCTCTCCTCGCCATCTGCTCCATTCCCCCTGCAGAAATATCTCAGGCATACGCAAAATTGATTTATTATTACGTCTCTATTCGATCTCTATGTAGCCATCTTTCTACAGATTTGATTTCTTGGGGTTTTGACTTTTGAGCTCATCCTGTCATCCATGGCGGCCTCCTTCTCCATCCGGTACGTAGTTGTACTCGTTTAGGCGCTTCTTCTTCTTCTTCTTCTTTTCTTTCCATTTCTTGATTTGTTTCTTGGTTTGCTGGTCGACACGAATAATTAAGGGAGTACGCGGCGAGCATGAGGGGCACGGCGGCGTCCCGGCACTCGCTCCTCGGCGCCGGCGACTTCCCGCCGATGCCGGCGCGGAGGTTCCGGTGGTGGGCCGACGAGATACCCGCCGCGGCGGCAGCGAGGTCGCGCAAGAAGAAGCGGTCCGTCTCCGACCTCTTCGCCTCCGCCGCCGCCGAGGTGGATGAGGCGTCGTGTGCCATCAAGAAGAAGGCGAAGACCATGAATACGAAGCAGAAGAAACGGAGATCCCAAGAAGACGAAGATCGGAGTCGGATCAAGAAAGCGAATTTGGGGAGAAGATCAGGCGAGGAAGATCAAGATGGGGAGATCTTCGGCTCCACCCGGAAGGCAAAGGTACGTGTGTGGTCCATGACGTCATCATCTTGTAGCTTTAGCATTAACTTTATGCAGCAATGGAATTAAAGCTCCAAGCTAGAATTTTTTTGGGGATTTCATTTATGCGGATTTTCTTTCTTGGATTAATTATCATAGCTATTTTTTTATAAGCGAGAAAATTAATTAGGATGGTTTCTTTTGCATTGTTTGGTTGATTGATTAGTCACGGGTAATTGGTAAAGCTAGTCGTAATGATTGGTGCTGTTTCATGGGGTCACAGTTAGATGGGTAGTAGTAGTACTACAAAAGTCTTGTTCTATTGGTTGGATGAGGCTATGGTTTGTTCTAAGTTGGTGTTGATTAGTTTGCATGTCTAGGTATGTGCGTAAAGGAGACATGACTTCGTCTGATCTTATCTGTGACATGGTACGTTATATTTTATGTAACATGTCGGTTGTATTTACTCGATCGTGTCCTAAATACATATATATATAATTCTGTTAAATGACTTGATTTAAGAGAACTAGAGATGCGCCTTGTTGAAATGTTGGCTACTATTACTATTACTACTATTTCATGCTTACTTAATTTGCTAGGTAGAGATCAATATTTATGAGAATGTGTGCAGCGAAATTAAGCCCAGAGTACCGCAGAGACGTACGTACTCTGGGAGCTCGTGCTAGTTGAACCTATGTGGTATAGCCTCAATAGTCATTGGTACTAGTGAGCGTACCTTCGCTGTGATGCATCTTGGAAGCGTTGCACTGCTTTGTTTTTCTTTTCGTTCGTTCGTTCGTTCTTTTTGTTTAATACACCTATTAGTACTGTGTAGTGGTGCTCGTGTTTGCATCGACCTGCCACGTACAACCCCCTAGTTAAACTGGACGTGGTTGGAGAGCTAGAGGGAGAGGGAGACATTTTTGTACATGTATACAGGGAGAGGTAGTATGTGCACTCGTCGTGCATCTCAACTCTGTGGTCCTCCCATCAGGCGTTGATCTCAGGCATCACATTTTCTTCCCAACTCTACCATGCATATGCATTATTTTCGAGTTGCAGGTCCTAGATTAGTTTAAATCGCTGTTGCAAGTGTTATGAATATTGTATATATATTGAAGAGGCCTAATGGACAATCAGTGGCGAATCCAGGATGAAAATAGAGGGAGAGCTCTACTGTTGAGGCTATAGCATAGCATAAGCATACCAAAGCTACATCTACCGGTCTTTTGTCATTGAAATATCAAATTCATATATAAATAGGAAGGGAACATAGTTGAAAAAAATCAGCAATAGCACCGCTACAACTTGTGACAATAACAACTACTAATTGCAACTGGTGAGCGAAACAATGGACATAGAAAGCATAAGGATTCTCATCCCGTATTAATCTCTGCAAGCCATTAAATTCCCCTCTCATATTTGAAGCTCCATCATAACCCTGTCCGCGTAGCCTAGAAATAGGTAGATTAACCTTAGCAAGCACACAAACCAAAGCTTCCTTTAGTGCAACAGATGTACACAAAGTGACATGCTCAATACCAATAAATCTTTCCATGATCTTCCCTTCTTTATTTACAAACCTACATAGTATGAATTTTACCGAGTTAAAACAAAACCACAATGCAAAAATCATAAATGATAAGACTAAAAAAAATTATATGTACAACTAACCTCACAATCACGGACATTTGCTCCTTTATTGATGAATCACGGGACTCATCAATAAGGACTGCGAAGTTCCTATCTCTAATCTCATCCTTAATCACCTGTGTGACCTCATGTGCACAACATTTCGCGAGTTCCTTCTGTATATTCGGACAAAGCATCAAACAATTGCCACTACCCTCAAATTCAAAAGCCTCTTTCACATCCGTCTTTTTATCTATGTACCAATCCACTATCTCTCTAAAATTTCCCTTGTTCATGGAAGTTGAAGATTCGTCGTGTCCATGAAAAGCTTCACTTTACTGAATGAGATATCTTGTACAATCTAAAGAAGCAGTCAAACGAATCTTGTATGCAATTTCGGACTCCTTGCTATAAGTATTTAATTTATGATCTACACTTGCTCTTTGATTCTGAAAATCTTCACAATCTAGCATTGCAATGTTGTGAACACTAGTAGGTCCACCAACATGTTGATTGAAAGATTCTATAGCACTTCTCCAATTCACATACCCAACTTTTGTGAAGACATCCCTCCCAAAGTGAGTCGGGTGTGATGGTTTCTTAAAAAGAAAGCAATAGAAACAAAAGACGACATTTTTTTTTGGGAAAATCATGACCAATTGATTGAGTTGGACCCTTCAACAAATATGCTCTCCTTACTTGATCTCTAATCTCATTAGGATAATCTTCAATTGGTTTGTGACATGCTGGATCGACAATAATATCATCTGGATTAAATTCATGCCGAACATTTTTTGCTTCAACTCTGCTTTCTATGATTGGAGTGTTATTGCTCGTTGCATTATTTGAGAAATATTTGTGCAAAGTTTGCTTCTCCATTTTTGAAAATCTAAGAATAATTAAACAACAACGAGTCAACCACTAATTAAACAAATTGGCTAATCGACTAATGCCTACTATCAATTAACCAACAATCTACATCAATACAATAATCATAAATTTGGGGATTAGTCTACACAGCACATCATAAATTTGGGGTCACTCATTGACTCATTGCCTCGTTCATCGATCTTGGCGATGTGCATGGCGTCGACTTCAGTGCCGACCATCATGGCTTTCTTAGTCCGCTGCCTCGCCCGCTCGGTGCCTCCTCTCCGGCCTCGCTCCAGACTGCCGCCCGCCTCGGCGCCTCCCACTCCGCTCGCGCCAACCCCGACCACCTCCTCCGCCGTCGGTCGCTAAGTCGACGCCTCGAGCCCTAGACGGTGAGTCTCTCTCCGACTCGGGTCTCTCCTTTGCTCTGTCTTTCCCAAAGGCCAGAGTCCAGATAAACTGTTTCGGCAGTCCTGTTCACTGGAAAGCATGTTCATCTTCCTCATTCTCTAGCTTTGATTTGATTTGGGCTAGGATTCGCCAATCGCCTCTGATTTGGGCCGGCTGGGGCGCTGGGCCTTAGCCCTTAAACAGCTCTTCTTCCACCGGTTTCTTCAACCTCGGTTCTCCAGTCATCCATGTGGTGCCTCAGGGAGGAGGGGATACTGGGGTGTCGTGGTGGGGAGGAGGGGGGGGTGCTTGAGCACCCACAAGCACCCACCTTGGATTTGCCCCTGTGGACAATATATATAGGGTATATGCTATATACAGATAAGGCAATACAAAAGGCAGATAAGAAAATATAAAAAGAGTTCTTATTTTAACACCTCCCTCAAATGCAACGCGTATGCAATAGCGTTGCATTTAGATAGGGTTAACACTAAAATATGGAAAATCCGAAGTCCGAGTCTTGATAATGTCATCGTAGCATACATGCAGCTCTTGGAAAATATGTCGAGCATCAAAAGATCTTCTCCCATCTGGGGTTGTGCATCAGCCCATAAAGTATAAGGTGCAGAAATAGAGAAAGTAAAGGCAAGTGGGAGCAAAGTCAACCGCGGCAACACGACGAAGAAGATAATGAAACCGACAAATATAGAGAAAACTGTCAAATCAAGCAGAAGAGGAATTCCATAGAAAGTATGGCGGCGTAGATCGAAGCTCAAGATGGCGGCGGCGCGAAAGAAGCATGGCGGCCTTAGAAGCTCGGGGCAGCAGCTAAGAGAGAAGCGACGACATCATAACGACTTCTACGATCTGCATGCGGCTCAAAAAGAAGAGCGGGAGCGGCGGCTGCTGTTATGCAAAAGAAATTCCTATGCTTCTATGACTGACAACAAATTTGTGGATTCGCAGGGTTTAGACGAACTAAAAAAATAGAGTGGTACGGACTTAGATGGACGCAACGAAAGCAAAAGACACAAAAAAAGGTTAACTAGCAGTAGCAGTAAAGTAATTGCACTATCCTCCAACAGCACTCATCGCATAGCCCAGATAGCAAGCACAGCACATAGCCCAGATAGCAAGCACATCCAGACATCACAATAACCACTTGCCCACTTCGCTTCCTCCCCCATCGTCTCTTGCCCACTTCCCTTCGTCCCAGCCGAAGAAAGCTCCTCACTCCAAAATTCCAACCATCAGTTGAAGAAAGAATCGGCGACGGGGACGAAGAAGAGCCGGGCACAGGAGTCAAGGCAGAGCATTAGAGGCAGGGGCGGAGCAGAGCGTTGCTCTGGAGCAGGCGACGAATTGGGAGGCTCGGTGAGTGAGCACGGACGGCTCGGGCGGCGATCCGAGAGGAGAGCCTAGAGGCGACGCCAGCGGCGGGAGAGGACGCTGGTCCGCACGGTGGGGCTCCCAAATCCCACGGAGACGACTCGGATCCAAGGCCGGCAACGGCCGGATCCGTCCAGATCCGACCAGATCTGGCCGAAAAGGGCTCTGGTGATGCCGGATCCGGTGAAGGAGCTCGAGGCCGCGCAAGTTGATGCTGACAAAGTAGAGGTCGAGGTCGGCAAGGAAAACCACCAGGGCCATGGGGATGCAGTCGGCGTGGAGGAGCTGGAAGATGGGACAGCGACAACCGACGCAGAGTTGCAGGAGCGCTAGGCTAGAAGAAAGCCACCCCCAGGAGTGAAGATCGGTCCTCCCGGGGGCAGCGGCAGCGAAGGATGAGTAGATGCTAGGCGGCGGTGGCGACTAATCTTAGCTCTGATACAATGTTATGAATATTGTGTATGTATTGAAGAGACCTAATAGGCAATATATATAGGGTGTATAAGGGTACATGCCATATACAAATAAAACAATACAAAAAATAGATAAAAAAATATAAAAGAGTTTCTATTCTAACAGCAACAACTGGTTGGGGGCATCCTGTCCAACGCGTATCAATGAGAGGCTGCGGCGAGCTTGCAGGGCGAGCACTTCTCCTGACGGAAGACAAGATGACATTTCTGTTGATCGATGGAGTCACTCTTTCTTTTTTTTTTCTTTTCGTGTCAATTTGGATGGAGTCGTCACAGAATGGGAGCCGCTGATGTAGTTGGGAGCACGAATGGGCATAGGACGCCCCGTCCGTTTAAATGACATATCTTTTTGTAGTTACTTAAGTAAACGGTACCATCGTGTTAGTTATTGAAAATCTAGAGCGTACATTCTCCTTTTTACTATATTTGTTCATAGCATCGAAAGTATCAATTTTAATATTTTGTTCATTGAGAATCTTGAGTGTATTTATTGCAATTTTTCCTCTCTCTCTGCTCTTACTTAAATGTTTTGGAAGAGGTTAAGTAGTTGCGGGCTGTTATTTAATAGGGAATGTCTGGTTATCTTTCATTAAGTATTTTTTAGATTTAGTACTTCTTTGGTCTGAACGTATGGTGGGCTATTGACAACAATAGAGAAACGGAGGGAGTATACAAGATTCTTTTACGTTGGTGGGATCAATCTATTTAGAGTTGCTTAAATGACATATATTTTGTAGTTGCTTAAATGACAATATCATCGTGTGACTGATTACAAAAACACCGAGCCTTCCCTTTATTTATTGAAAAAAGCACTTTTGGTCCTTTACATTGGTGGGATCAATTTGTAGCTTTAGCACCGTGATATAATACCTAGGGAAATATTTGTATATGCGACTTTGAATCTGAGTTTGAATATTTTGTATCTACGACCAATGTTTTACCTATTTCTGTATTAATTTGCCACTACGTAGTCAAATCACTTCTGCTTCTTGCCGGTTGCCACATTAAACAGATGACGGTAGTCACAGGCCTCACGGCCAGGGTTTCAATTCCTGTTTGGGAAGATTTTCTTGATACCTGGCCGGGAGTTGGTAACCGGATGGTCCAATCTTGATCGAAATTCAATGTTCTGTTATTTTTTATTGAATTTTTTTGCAAATTAATTCTTACACTAGCTAGCACTCAAGAATGAACAAAGTTCAAAAGAGCTAAAGTAAGCCAAAAAGCATGGGAAATTCAGGAAATTCCACTGTAAAGGGTGGTGTTTCAAGAAACTCCACTCTATAGAGTGGCATGCATAAAACACATTTTATGCCCCTTGGAAATGACTAGGGATGGCCACAGGGGATGGCTGGCGGGCGTCCCCGCCCCACCACCACCAAGCTTCGCAGGGGACCTGACCTCATGGGGATCCCCATAGGGACTGAAATTATAGTTGAAGTATAAAATTTTATTTGTTAATATGAATTTTGGTATTAATTTATAGGTATTTAGGTATAATTTTTCGTAATATATAGTTTCAAAGCTTAAATTATAATATATAAGATACAAATTTTAGTCAAACATATAAGAAAGAATGCCTGCATTATATTAAAATATATAACATATGAACTAAACACAATATATTTTATTTTTTGGTGGGTTCCCGCGGGCCCTGTGAGGGGACTTTGCCATCGCCGCCGTCGGGCAAATTGTCATCCTTAGAAATGACCCATTTGCTCGTGCCTTCTTCCTTCTACTCTCCTTGCGTGGACATAAGCCCATGCCTGAACCGCTGGTTGGTTGGTGCCGCTAGCCACCTTAGGGTATCTCTAATAGTGTATTTATTGCCGTCTCTTAGTTATGCCACGTCAACAAAATCCTACGCGAAGGAGAAAGGGGAAGGAGCGAGAGTATAGGTCGTCTCTTCCTGAAGAGACTGTCGTGTACGTGAAACAAGACATGATACATTAATCTACTCTAGTTGACATGTAGGCCCGTTTAAAAGAAAAATTATAAAATATAAATGTTGAAGAGTGTGCTAGAGACTATCTATTTAAGATGTTGTCTCTAAAGATGATGTAGTATATATTAGAGACAAGGTTGTCTCCAACTATTGGAGATGCCCTTAGCGCGGGTCTCTTTACCATCAATGCCTACTGCCTCACCCTTCATTGCATCGACACAGACTCCCTAGCATCTACATCCAACTGTTTTTTCTTTGAAGGAAAATTTAAAAAAAAACACAAAAAATGTTGCAGTTTTGAAGATTCGAACCCTATACGTCACCTAACAAAGGCAGCAAAAATGTTGCAATTTTGAATATTCCAACCTTGGACGTCACCTAACAAAGATTCGCCGGTTTTCAGCCGGTAAAAAGAACCCCGATCTTCATTAGATCTTGTGCTGGAGCTTGGCACAAATAGGCTTGTATACACAAGAATTGGCACTATTGATTTGCGTGAAATAAAGTTTCCTCTACTTCAATTTCCTTGAATCCATGACCACAATTCGTAATTTTTTTACATTATATTAGCAGCCAGTTAAATTATTTCCATTTTCTTAATTGGCAAACTGTACAGAATCTTCCCTGAGAAGCTGAGGTCTATCCGTGTGTACGGTTTTTCAGTTTTTGTATGTGTATAAATGTAGCGGTTGATACTCTTCTCTCTAAAAAATAATTCTAGTGATTATATCTACCATTATTAATCCATTGCATTGACAACTCACTCGCATGGTTGCTCAATTTTGCAGGTTGCACTTAACAAGTTCAATCCACTTAATTCTGCCCAGATATCTATTATAACTGAAAGAGAACATATCAAAATTCAGAATGGAAAGATCAATGACGCTGAAAGAAGAAAACCAAAAACGTTCAAGAACTTAAAGAAGCAGCATGAACTGAAGTACATTGGTGGCACAAAGGCCATTAATGCACAGATGTTGAGAAACTCTGCCAAGGTGCTCCCTTTGCACAGCATTCTGAAAAAGTATACACCACGCTCATCTGTCAGCATGAACAAGGAGAAATGCAGCAAGTCAAAAGGGCCGGAAGTCATAGAGGTCTGCCACAAGTTGGTGAAGCATGTTACATTCTCAGGGGTGGATGATATACTTGGCAGCAACAAGCAAAGTTCCAAGCTGCCACAACAGCTACGCCTCTGTAAGGTTTTCTCAGATATTCTGGCTACATCATCATCGCCCAGGGATATCTCTGATCAAGCTGACAAATTCATAGCTGCAGACAGTAGTGCTCATAAGAACAAGGAAACCTCCTTTCAGGCTAGTCAATCAGTTACGAATATAAGTGACGGGGGGTCTTCTGAATCTAGCAGCACAAAGTTGCCACCTGGCTTGATTGATCTGAATCGTGCACTCCCAGATTCAGCTGACTTCAATTACCCATCCATTTCTGATTCAGAGTTGCCAAATCTTGAGCATGCAAAGGATGCAACTCGTGATTCAGAATTCCTAATACTTGGTGATGGAAGAGAAACTGTTCTTAAACAGAGTCAAGGCTTACCTTTCAACTCACAGCGTGTACAATGTGAACTCAGTATTTATGATGGGGGGAGAATCATTAGATCAAGATCAGCAGCCACACTGTTGCCTCATGAGGCAGATAATATTTCTGACAAAGAAATGGCCAGTCTTCCATTGAACTCAAGAGGAGAATTTGTCAAGTTTTATGCTGATTATCAGAGTTCAGTTAGAGATACTAGAATGAAAGGAAAAGCTCCTCATGCACTGCCTCACCATACAGTTCAATACTCAATTCAGCATCCCCAGAGTTGGTACACCAATTTGAATCAGGGCAACTTTCACCCTACCGGAAGGGAATTTTCTTGCTATCAATGTCGAAATCCGCTGCATGCTGAGAAACCCAGATTTCAATCTGACATGAATATGCAACCTGAGCATACAGCTGCCTTAGGTCATACTGTGCGTCTGATGGGTAAAGATCTTACAGTTTCTCCAACCACAAGCAAATGCACTGGTGAGGCACCAAAGGAACATATAGATCCCTGTATCAGATGCCATCATACTACAAATATGTTCTTACAGTTGCCGCGACAAGGTCATCCATTTCTGTCATTACAATCGCAAAGTTTTTCCAATATACCAGCAGAAGCCCCAAACACAAGCAAGGCATATCTTGGATACAGATTGCATCATTGTGGACATCGTTTTACTGAAGCTGATGTGTTCTCTGGAAATGAAGCAGAATTTGTGGATGGGTTCAACAACTTCTCATATGTGAACCATGGTCAGAATGCACCTTCAAGATTTCCAGCTCTTCCAGATCATTATTCTCTTTCTCCTTGGAGTTATTCTGACCCTTTTGGTAGGCCAGAGCCACACATGGCACCATTCTTGCCTACGTTCACACGACATGTGACACCATCCTCTGTTTACCCTGCCAATTCGACTCGGCCCTACGGTCTGTATTCTGCAAACTCTGTAGTTCATCCTCCTGATGGCATAAATTTTTCATATGCTTTGAAACAACCAGACAATAGTGATAGGCAAACAACAGGAGCACATCTTCACAACTCTAGTTTTTCTTCTAGTGTCCGGTGTATGCCAAGATCAGGTCCAGTGAAACTCAATGCCGGCGCGAAGCATGTTTTGGAGCCAAGTGAGAGCACTGATAATGAAAACTCTCCACCTGTTTATTCGTGCATTCCATTTGTCATTGTAAGTAGCGGTGGAAATGTTTCATCTGGTCAGAATAAGGTGACAGAAGGGTGTAAGTTGTAGCGCATATGCTGCATCACTAGGATTTTCTTTTGTTCAATCAATTCCCAAGGCACAACTTATTTGAAGTTGCAGAACAAGGTACAACTATTTCTGGTCTCCTTTGTAGAATACTGGTTCCATTCATTTGTCAGGTTCCTTGTTTTGTGTATCCAAATCCACCACCCATCAAGCATCATATTCCTGAAGGTTGCTGATGTGGATGAGCAGTTCAAGAGGCCAAGGTACTGTTCCATGTTCAATCAATTCCACCGCTGCTCCAGGGTTCCCCAAGACCCTCTGCCCACGTCACCAGATCTAGGCGCTCGGGATGGCCAAGCACGCGGTCTTTGTCGCTAGCACCGCCATGTCGGGGTCGCCGCGTTCGCAGGCGGGGCCGTCTATGCCGCAGATAACCATGGCGGCAACGGACCAGGAGCTCGGGAGGGGAGGCATATGTTGTAGAAGGGGATGCGGCGGTGAGGCGGTGGTCGCTAGGCTGAAAACCGGGGTGAGGTGGTCACCGACGCTGATGAGGATGATGAGGTTGATGCGGGCGCGCTTGAGAAAGAAGGCAGGAAGGGCGACAATAGGGGTGTAAGTGGACTCTGGCTGTCCGTGAACCCACTAAACCCGCTTTACATAAAATAATATGTGGGTGTTGGTGGGCCAACTTAAAAATTAAGTGACTGCTTGCGGCACGTCTATATATCCTACTACTTCACTTGGCCCACTAAGAGATCATATGAGCTTCACAAGCCCGATTCGGTGATTACCCAATCCTCACCCCCTCCCCCCCCCCCCTTCGACTCGACGTCTTCGTCTCTTCAACAATAGGGGTGTTTCCATGGTCAACTTGCAGTCTTCTAGGAAATTCCATATTAAAAAGACAGATCTTGTAGCTTGTTAACCTAGTTCAAATAGATTTTTTTACTTGCTACTATGATATCTACCAAGCAAGAAGAAGAAGAAGAATCGTAATACCCTACGAAACCATGTGGGGAAGCGGAAGCCTCACCAGAATAAGATGTCTTGTGCTTCTCCTGCTCTCCACCATAGCAGCAACCATGCGCGCAACTGCGTACGACGACAACGAGAGAGCTCTTGTAGCCTTCATGGCCCAGCCTTAGGAAGCATACCTGCTGAGATCAGCGACATGCCGCTATTAAGTGTTCTAGAGCTATACAACAGCAGCATCACCGGAACCATCCCACCATCGCTTGGGAACCTCTCTCGACTGATTGGATTGTCCCTGCCAGCTAACCACCTCGAGGGATCGATCCCTGCGGGCATTGGGAATAACCCACATCTCAGGTTCCTTCAGTTGTCTCTGAATAATCTCTCAGGCTTGCTTCCTCTTTCGTTGTACAATCTATCATCTATGTATGCATTTTATGTGTCTCAAAACAAGCTGCACGGCCGTCTGCCACCTAATCTAGGGAGAAGCCTTCCTAGCAACAGTCAACATACAATTGATTTATGGTCTCAGTGAGCAAAGCAGTTAACCGTGAAGTTGCGGGCTTTATGGGCACTGCGTTGCTCACATAAGAGCTTTGTGGGCTGCCGCATTGACCCGCATAAAAGCTTGCGGCCAAGTGGGTAAAGTATGGCTAGCCCGCAATACATTTCACTTTCATCCTTAGGCAACAATGATGGTTGGAGAGAGAGAGAAGAGGAGGAGGGGCCTGGGGGCTGGGAGACAGAGGAGGAGGAATTGGAAGAAGAGGTGGAAGAGGTCGTTGGATGTTGACAGGTGGGCCCACTGCTACTGTCAAAATAATTGCCGTGTAGGTGCCATATTAGCTAAAATCGCCTTCAATTAGCCTTGGGGTAAAATAAATGGTATTGATACTTAAGGGGGTAAAACATCTAGCTTTGCAGTTGGAGGTTGAAACACAAGAGTTCATAGGGTCAAATGGACTTGTTCCTTTGAGAAATGTTTTTCCCTCCTAGTTTTCAGAAAATGAAAATGTAGTTGTTCTGTCTCACAATTTCCTTTCCAATCTTCGACAATGAAGCGTGCAATAGTACTCCAGCTGTTGGTCTATTTCTGCCACTCTCTTGCCACAATTGCATGCAATAATTGTTATACTCTGACATCGTTCTTAAGCGCAGTAGCTCTAGATCGGATCAGAGTTTGTGAGAAACAACACGAGCGTACATCGGTGCATGGTATCAAGAACGAAGTAGATGAATCTCGTAAAGAGAACCAAATAATGACAACGAAATAATCATGATGAGAGAGAAAGATTTGGCGAAGCCAGTCGCAATTTTTTTAACACAACCTCAAAAGAGTAAGGGATTTTCGCTCTCACAACTATCTCGAACCTCTTAGGACCTTTCGATTCTTGCCCGATATAAGAATATAATGCTAAATAATAACCTATCATCTAATCATCTCGTACACCTTTTGCTTTGGATGAGTTAGTTTGTGGCTTGTGTTCTCCCTGATCACCCCAGCTCATGCTATTATATAATGCTCCCTAGTTCTCCTCCGAAAGGAAGTAGGAATTCTAATTCTATTAGGATTAATATATGAATCATTGTAGCACACTTCTTCAAGTCCTAGTTAATTAGGATATGAATCACCATACTCAACAATCTTCACATTGACTCTTATCCGTTGAAGTTACCGTACTCATTCGAGAATGCGCTCCTAGTTGGCTTCAACTTTTTTGTTTCCCCCCTTTTTCCTCCCACCTTTGAGAGAGCCCCATACCACAGGGGCTCATGCACATTACTGCAATGTGTGTGTCGTTATCCAGGCTAGCCTGCCCGAAAACTCCAACTA
Source organism: Phyllostachys edulis (assembly GCA_036346405.1). Classification (NCBI taxonomy): domain Eukaryota; kingdom Viridiplantae; phylum Streptophyta; class Magnoliopsida; order Poales; family Poaceae; genus Phyllostachys; species Phyllostachys edulis. Next base: position 72,892,384 of record CM070561.1, read on the forward strand.
AAAGCTCCTTTGTCGTGTAGTTTGGTTAACCACACCTCATGTTCCTATATCCCTCTATGCCATAGGTTTTTACCTCTTTTGAGCTTCACCTGCTGATCGGTATCACGTGGTTGGTCCCACCACGTCTTCCTTCTTCCAACAGCTCGCACCTTCGCCTTTGCGTATGCTAGATTTTGCAACCGTCTTTACAGTTTCGTACATAACTGCAAATGAGATCTGAGTACCTACTATTGACGACATAGTTTCCTTCTCCTGACCATGATTTTCATCATACCTCTCATTGGCTACTCTTCTCTTATAATTACCCATTAATCAGTGTCCTTTATTGCTCCAGATACTTTCCAAGATTACACGTCCTTTGCAAGTAACTTACATGACTCTATCTCGAAGTGATACTTCACAACCTTCGAGTTCAAGCGACCTCGCATATATTAAATTCTTCTTTAAGCCGGGAACATACCGAACTCTCGTCAATGCACGATATGCTCCATTATACATCTCTAGTGTAACCGTTCTCACCTTAGTAATTGTATACTCCTTGTAATCCGCTAAGTGAACAGTTCTATGTGCCGGGCGTAGAGATTCTTTGTCAAACATATATGGAAGCAACATACTAAATTTAATATTCATCCATGAAAAGTAATATCCATCCATGGGAAGTACATGATTGATTGACGACTAGTATGTTCGAATCATCTTTCGGTACCGCCACTGAGCATACTCCTCTCATTTGCTTCAAACTTCGATAATCCTTTATCATATGACCTTCCTCGTCACATAGACAGCATACACGTGTGTCATTGCTCTTGCCCTTCTTCTTCATGTGACTTTTGCTTTTGTTTGCAATACCTACGACAACCAATGCTTGATCACCCGAGAATCAAGAATCTGATGTCTTATTCGAGGACTCCGCCTCCAATAGATATGTCATTGCCTCATTAAAGTTGAGAGTATTTTTCCTGATGAGAATATTTATTACCAATTGCTCTCATGATGGTGGTAAAGATGACATCAATATGACGGCCTTGTTGTTCTCATTAATTTTCTCATCCACACTAGTCAGCTGTGTGATAAGCTTGTTGAAAATATTAAGATGGTCAACGAACCATGTGTCTTCCTCAATGTGCAACCTGAACAGTTGCGGCTTCTGCACCTATTGGTTTGTCGGCGACTTTGCTATATACAATTCTTCTAAGTCACTCTATAATTTCTTCGGTGAATTTTCTGTAATTGCCGAGTACTTTATCTTATCGGAGAGACATAGATGGATTGTACTGACAACCTCTTTCACTCCATCGTCTTCCATTCTTCAATGGACATCTTTTCCGGTTTGTCACCTTCAAGAGCATCAATTAACCCTTTCTAGACAAGGACATCATTCATCGCACATTGCCACACGTTGAAACTCCCTCCACCGTCAAATTTCTCCACTTGATTCCACGTGGTCGATATCGATATTAATTTTGTGCCACCTGACGCTTCACCGATTTTATCACAAATCATATTAATATGGTCTTGGCTCTGATACTACTCGTTATACTCTCATACCTCTTCTTATGCGCAGCTATCCCAGATCGGATTAGACTTTGTGAGAAACGGCACGAGCGTGCACGGGAACAAGAACAAAGTAGATGAATCTCGTAGAGAGAACCACATAATGGCGAAACCGACAACAAATTCCTTAAGCACAAACTCAAAAGAGTACTAGGGAGTTTCGCTCTCTCGCAACCCTCTCAAACGCTTTAGAACACTCGGATCCTTACCCTATACAAGAATCTAGTACTAAAGAATAACTTAGCATCTAATCCTCTCGTGCACCTTTCGCTTTGGATAAGTTGGTTTGTGGCTTGTGTTCTCTATGACCATCCTTTATACCTTTCTATAGTGCCCTTAGTTCTCCAAAAGAAAGTAGGAATTCTAATCCTATTAGGATTCGTATTGGAATTATTATAGCACACTTCTTCAAGTCTTAGTTAATTAGGATATGAGTCACCATGCTCAACAAGAAGTTACTCCACTGCATACTTCATTCCAGGCTGTGACCTCTTCATGTGTGGGCAACCTGAAGCATCCTCTGATCAAGGATATACTATCAGGATCCTGTTAGGGATAGTTTAGTGTAGCAGAGTGGTTTCTATGCTTGTCGAAATGAAATTTGTGGTCAATGATACAGAAAGTGGCAAGCAGGAAGCAAGCGGTCACCTTAATTACCACTCAAGCCTTTAAATTGAAAACCCAACATTGTACACTCCAGCAGCAAAAGCAATTTTACTAAAGCAGAAAGGTCTCATTTCAGAAAGCAAATTTGTAGTTTCTCACGCTGAGCTGTTGGCCTGAACCACGCGGTTCGGAAACCTGTGGTTACTGCCCGGTGAACCGGAACCAGTCCCTCTCCGGTTTTTAGGGAACAAATTTTTAGGAAAAAGACACAGTAGGGAACAAATTGCATTCAAATAGGTGTGTTACTGATCTGAGATATGTTCCAAACTTGAAATCTTAAAGAAATTGAAATTCAAAATTTTGCTAACTCTGAACCAGCCCAAAACCAACCAATTTTCGCCCGGTTACCGCGAGCTTGGTAGGGTCCGGTTGCGTAGAAGTAAAACCCTGGCCTAGACATCATGGTTCAGAAACTGCAACTCGTGCAGCCCGTTTGATCAAAACTCGACGCGCTGTATACACTATAGTGGCAAAATAGGGAGCGGGTTTTTCCAATGCAATTGGACATTTGATCTAGATAGTTTATTGCTTCATGACATGGACTAGTTCTTACGCTTGTTTCGCGACGATAGTGTCATCGGCATGCAGGTTCTCCCAGATTCCCTTCCTTGCATGATATGTTCCAATGCACCGATCGAGCCCGGTCATCAATGTCAATCTCTTACAAGATCTTGCTGCCCGGTCAGCAATGTCAATCTCTTACAAGATATTGCTTAGAAAGAACTGGTTGTTCTACTTCTAGTACTTCACAGCTTACACCTGCAGTAGTATACTGCTACATATATGCTGTTGCATTAACTTGGTTTCTGCTCTGGCTGCAATGGTATGCTGCTATATATACATGCTGTTACACTGACTTGGTTCTGCTCTTTGTGCTTGCTTGCCTTACTGCACGAATGCTGCCAGAATCAAACTAAAGTGTGGTGCCATGGGAAAGTGGAGGCCATGCAGGCCTTTTGAGTGCCCTGGGGCCTGAAGGCTGAAAGGGAAAGGAAACAAACTTGCATGCGAATGAGCAGGACCAGTACCATTGATCATGTGTGTCAGTGTCACATATCTCCGGCCCCTCTCAAGCTCGTTGATCAATCCATCTCCTTTCGCTTTCGTCCCGGTTGTCGACTTCCGTGCCACCACGGCACCACTGTGTTGATCGATGTGGTTTTGAGGGTTCATAGTTCATACCATGTTCGATTGTCATGGATGTACTACCATCTGACCGAACCGCAGTGCATGTAGTACTACTGAAGCTGCCATTGTTGAATGTTAGGTCTCGTTAGGTCAGATGAACTTTTGAGACCTTAGTATTGTTCAGTCAGCTAATAAACTGTTGCAAGTTAGCAAGTCACAATGTGACAGGTTTCACTTGCCGACCTACCTCCTTGTACATGCAAATGTTTAATTGCTTGCTGAGTTGACAAATGGTAGAATTTTAGGAATAGTCTTGTCTGTCCCTTAGGACCTCACACCCTTTATTTATAGTGTCGTAGATTACAATCCAATTCGCACATAACTTGGATTCTTAAACTCACACACGACTTGGACTCTTATCTAAACTCTAATATCTCTAACACTCCTCAAGATGAGCATGAGATAATAATCATATCCATCTTGTTACATATTATAACACTATTACTAGAATCTACCAAAATCTACTTACCAAACCAACCATCTATCAACTCCATAGCCAATACCATTACAAAGACCAACAATTGCTTACCACCAATACTACTAGGGGCGTCATCAAATTCATTTCCACCATCTACCAGCTGCCCTGATCTCAACCTTATCTTCCTCTACCCTCATGCCCCTAGCAACCCCTAGCCTCCACCACCTCTACCCACACGCCCCCAATCCCGGTCTCCATCACATCTACCTCTGCCACAAACCATTACGCCTGACTCAAGTATCAATCCTCTTTCGGACCTCTCCAGCAATACTATCTCCAGCACCCATGCCATCACTGCCGCCCGACATAGCCTCCACTGGAGCTACTACCAGCTCTTGCTTTGTCATCACCGCCGCTCGACATAGCCTTCACTGGAGCTACCACCAGCTCATGCTTCGTCATCACCATCGTCGAGCTCATCATCATTATCGAACTCATCACCACCATCCAACCTTTACCACCACAAACACATCCCCTACCAATACCAGCACCAATTCCAACGAGCACCTTTGCTACCAACGCCAACTCTCGCCAAATATCTCCAACACAAATCGATACACATTGAGACATATATAGAGGCAACATGATTTAGCTAACCATGAGATGTTAGTCCCAAATGTTGTAGCTTGAATGTTTTCGATGTGTCAATATTAGATGCACGGGGGTGGCTACTGCATTTTCCTATGATCGAACATTTCTCGACTTGACCAAACATATTTCATCTTTCAAGGCAAGCAGGTCTCTATCGTTTGATCAGTAGGCACATCCTTAACCTAAATATCCGATCCCTTCTATAAGGGAAATTAAAACTTCTCTTAATCTGAACATCTACGTTTCAAGGTATTCAATTCTTACTGCATGCCAAAGTTATTGAATTCGTGCCGATCGATGCGAGCATTCAATCCTGGCTTCAACCTTGACCGATTCCAAAATGAAGGAACTATTTTGTCTGTCTAGGACATTACCACATGCCAGTCCCTTTCGACTAGCATCACTATTTCTTAGGGATAAAGTCCTCTTGTTGATCGTATAAAGAAAGATCTTTTTCCTTAATGTGGAAACTTGCCTGTCTTAATGTTTTTCCTACAGGGAATCTACACACAAGCATGTCCATCTTCAGTGATTTGCTGTAATGTAGAGTCTGGGTTTGTACAAGTTTGTACAAGTCTTGGTTTCTTTGGAAACATGCATGGATGCAACAGGTGAAGTTTTTTTTTTTATGTATGGTTTTGTAGCTCAAGATCGAGAAGTTCCCTAAAGTAATTAGAATTCACTCTCCTAATTTTTCCTCCACCAAAGATTCAGTGATATGTGTTATACATTAACATATCTTGTTTGATCTAGGACATATTTCTTTTTCATAACAAATTTATGATTTCGAGCTCAATGCTACTCAACGAGGTTGGACTGTTTGCGAGGTCGCTTCAAATTAAACTAGCCAAATTTCCTGCACAAGCGCACGGCTAGATGTACTACATTAATACATATGTTTGTATTTGACAATAAAGTTGTATTTGCTATACAACTATAATATTTATGATTAAAATTTTAGTTGTATTTTTTATACAACTGTAATTGCTTTACTATATATCCAATTAATCTACACTACTATAATCTGGACCCATCAAAATAAAATAAAGCGGTGTAGAGCGTTCTTTTTTAACTAGCCAAGTGCCCGTGCGTTGCAACGGTTTTTAAATAAACATAATATAAGTCATTAACTTAGAAAACCAATATCCATAAGGTAATTATCCTACAAATGAAAGTTTCATACATAATTTGCATCTAATTAACAAGCCACATATAACCTTATAACAAGCCACAAGCACAGATAATTCAATTATCCACAGAAGATCATTCAAGTAACTTATGCGTATATACATATTTATCCACAAAAGATTCTATCAACTCAAAAGGTGGGGAGGGGGTGGTAGATGGCAGACTCACCACCACCACCAAGTCCTTTTTTTATATAATAGTAAAGATATTTGGTTATCGTGGGAATCTCGAAAGAGCTAAGTCATGCATGTGTGTTGCAACACACATGCCAGAACGCCACACATCAGGCCCACACCCACCTTATCATTTTGACATGGGTTCGAGGCGAGAGTAGAGGTGGCCAAATAGGCGGTACAGGCCCGTGCCAACACGGCCCGGTCGGCCCAGCTAACTAAATCATTCGTGCCGTGTTGGCCCAGGCACAATTAGCCAGATAGGTCGGTAGGCCCATGTAGCCCATCGCGCATCATCGCCACCTCCTCAGTCGATGCTGTCATACGCCGCTGTCACCACCTCCTCGGTTGCCACCGCTGCTGCCCTCCTCCTCCTCCTCCGCTGCACACTGCCACCGACGTGCCTCTACCGACGCTCACCCGTAGTCCTATCTGCATCTTGCATGGAGAGGAAGTGCGGGACTTGATGGCGAAGGGGAGGAGGCGTGCCAGCTGGGTCATGCCATGCGGGGCCTAACGCATGCGTGGGAGGTAAAATATTTTGGCGCCGTTTTATATATTATGGCCGAGTTGAGGCGGGAGTTCTTGCATATTTTCGTCGAGCCACAAGCACAGATAATTCAATTATCCACAGAAGATCATTCAAGTAACTTATGCGTATATACATATTTATCCACAAAAGATTCTATCAACTCAAAAGGTGGGGAGGGGGTGGTAGATGGCAGACTCACCACCACCACCAAGTCCTTTTTTTATATAATAGTAAAGATATTTGGTTATCGTGGGAATCTCGAAAGAGCTAAGTCATGCATGTGTGTTGCAACACACATGCCAGAACGCCACACATCAGGCCCACACCTACCTTATCATTTTGACATGGGTTCGAGGCGAGAGTAGAGGTGGCCAAATGGGCGGTACAGGCCCGTGCCAACACGGCCCGGTCGGCCCAGCTAACTAAATCATTCGTGCCGTGTTGGCCTGTGCACAATTAGCCGATAGGTCGGTAGGCCCATGTAGCCCATCGCGCATCGCCGCCACCTCCTCGCCGATGATCTTTGTCATCGCCCTTTGTCACCACCTCCTCGGTTGCCACCGCTGCTGCCCTCCTCCTCCTCCTCCTCCGCTGCATGCTCCTCCTCCTCCGCTGCACACTGCCACCGACGTGCCTCTACCGACGCTCACCCGTAGTCCTATCTGCATCTTGCATGGAGAGGAAGTGCGGGACTTGATGGCGAAGGGGAGGAGGCGTGCTAGCTGGGTCATGCCATGCGGGGCCTAACACTGTGTACTATGTTGGGCTAGTCCACTCGGCCGGGGTGCTGACCCAAGCACGGCACGCCCGGTTGGACCGTGCCGGCTCGGCTCGACTACAGTGTCAAGTCATGCTGTGTCTAGGTTGGGCCAACAATCTTGTGTCGTGGGCCGGGCTAGCCAACACGACCCATTTGAACACCTCTAGTCAATAGTTCCAGCTGTCCCCGAGCCCCTCTCTCCATCTTCTCTTCAGCTCTTCCCCTCCCTTCCCAATCTACTCTCCTCTATTGATCCAATGCGCAGTCATACATGCCTCGTTGTCACGCCGATGTCCATGCCTCCTTGTTAGGCCATTGTCCTCTCCCTTGTCATGTGTTACCGCAATGCAGTAAGAAAGCCTGAGGAGGCGCTCAGGGTTCCACCGCCACCATTGCCCGGTGGCATGTCGTGGTCGTCGTCGTCGAGAGGAGAGACAGCCACATGATGGTAGGAAGCTCAGGCCCATGTTGAAGCTTCTCCCAATTTCTAGGGTTTCTAGATGAAAGTCCTTCAATCGAAAGCTTCACAACATTTGAGAGATGAAAGTTTAGAATTTTTCAGTTGAAAGGTCCCTATTTGAAAGTTTGTTAGCCTAATTTTCTGATCTAATTGAAACTTTGAGGATTTGAAAGTTCTTAAATCAATTGAAAGAGGTGGGGTTGAAAGTTGAGGGATTTGAAAGTTCTTCGATCCAATTTGAATGTTGGGGTGAGTTGAAAGTTTGGGGATTTGAAAGTTCTTCGATTAAACTTTGAACTCGTTGGATCGGAAAGCTGTGCGTCGGTCAGAAAACATGTCCACGTGTGGTCGGAACTGCGCTTTCTAGCGCGTACACGCGGAACAACAGCTCCCACGGGATAACATCTTGTGGAATCTTCTTTTACCATTGCTTTAATAATAGAGACTCTTAATAATACAACTAGCCGAATTTACCATATAGTTGTGCGGTCAGATGCTCCAACTGTATGATTATTTCTAAACATAGAGTTATATTTGTTATACAATTCTAATACTTATGAAGGAAATATAGATGTATTCCTTGTACAACTGATATAGTTCTCATATCTATACTTGTTTAATCTGCATCATTATAATCTAGACCCAACACAATTGACGGTGTAGATCTTTCTCTTTTTCTCTCTAATTAATATGGTAATTTCTAACTTTTGAGAGGGAATATGATGATTTTTTCTTTGTTTTAACAATACAATATAATAGGTAGGTAGGTAGGTAGGTAGATAGATAGATAGATATGTAGTCAATTATTTTTCGGTCCAAATTTCTCTAAGTTACTTGACTTAATTTTGCAGCTGGGCTAATTAACTTTTGGGGATTGTATATACTCTGGTGTCTTGAGTGTACACTTCAGCTGATAAGTTCAAGGGTTGTTTGGAATAACGAATTTTCGGGCGCGTCGTCTAGAATGCAAGATTTTTTTTCTCTGGATTCTATAAGAAATTAATTACTTCCTAAAAAATTCCTGTGTTTCAAACAGGCTTTCAAAAGAATTTAATAGGATAGGAATTTTCCTACGTGGTGTCTGGATTGAAGGAATTAATGACCCCTAAATATCCTGTAGGAGCTCTTCCTTTCCTACAATACGGATGCATTTAGACATAAGCTGAAACCTCATGTTATATTTTTCTTTGAGAAGTCCAAGGCATTCTCTTTTCGAGAAATATTATCCTTCAAGAAATATTTTCCTCCAAATTCCTGATTGTTTATTGTGAACCATCCAGATAATTCTTTTGTCCTATTCCCATCTTTTAAATTTCTCTAAGATTCTATTATGTGTGCCACTTAACTCATGCATTTTTTACTCCCTACGTTCCAAACGGCCTCTAAACATTAATTCTTACCTCAAATATGTTCTCTCTGTTGGAGGTTACCTCGGACCTGCAGTTTAGATCAAACAAAAGATGTGACCCGCGTCCCTCGCAGCTTCTGACAACTACGCAAACCTTTGCAACTTCATCTCAAAGCGTCATTCATAAAAATCGATTGGTGAGTGAACTTCTTGTCGATCGTCTGCTGTACCAATCCCTGAAGCAACAAACGTCACCAAAGAATCCTTCGGTTATTTGGAGTATATTGTTCTGAAAAAGAGAGGAAAAATTCAGGAGATGAGTAGTTTGCTTCTAATAAGGGAGGAAAAAAGTTTGGTTGAAGGAGGGAGTGATGGAATAAAAGTTAATGATGATGTAGGTTCTTTCTTCTAAACTCAGAAAGGTCTTAGACAAGGTGACTCTATGTCCCAAATTCTTTTTAATTTTGTTAAGGATATGTTAGCCATCTTTATTTCAAGAGCTAAGGAAGAAGGTCTTCTGTCGGGAGTAGTTCCTCATTTGATTGATGATGTGTTGTCAATATTACAATATGTTGATGACACTATCCTATTTTTGAATAATGACATAGAGCAAGAAAAAAATCTCAAACTTCTTCTGTGTGTCTTTGAACAATTATCAGGTTTAAAGATTAATTTTCACAAGAGTAAACTCTTTTGTTTTGGCAAAGCCAAAGAAGTTGAACCGCAGTATACTCAATTATTTGGTTGTGAAGTGGGTGTCTTCCCTTTTAGGTACTTAGGTATTCCAATTCACTATAGGAGATTAAGGAATAATGATTGGAAAGGGGTTGAAGATAGAGTTGAAAGGAAACTCAATAGTTGGAAAGGAAAAAAAATATGTCTGTTGGTGGACAATTGGTACTTATTAACTCGGTGCTAAGTAGCCTTCCTATGTTTATGTTATCTTTTTTTGAGATCCCTAGGGAGGTTTTCAAAAGACTGGATTTTTATAGATCTAGATTTTATTGGCAGAGTGACAGTCAGAAAATGAAATATAGGCTTGCTAATGGAGATTAGTATGTACTCCCAAAGAGCAGGGTGGTTTAGGCATTCAGAACTTAGACACAAAAAACAAAAGTTTATTAGGGAAATGGCTTTTTAAGTTGCTTAATGAAGAAGGGGTATGGCAAACTTTGCTAACTAGGAAATATTTGGGTGAGAAGAGCCTTTGACAGGTGATTAACAAACTTGGGACTTCCCACTTTTGGTCAAGTTTAATGAAAGTTAAAGATCTTTTTTTCGCTTTGGATCATTCCAGGTTAAAAATGAAATGCAAACTAGATTCTGAGAAGATATTTGGTTAGGAGATTCTCCACTAAAAAGTCAATATCCACTCCTTTACCATGTGGCGAGGAAAAAGGATGATACAATAACAAATATTATGAGATTGTCTCCTAAATATTTCTTTTTGTCGACCTATTATTGGACCTAAGTTACAGGCTTGGGATGAGTTAATTTTGAGAATTGCCAATTTACAATTGAGTTCTCAAAAAGATATTTTTAGATGGAATTTGAATAAGTCCAGACTATTTTCAATACAGTCTTTATATGCAGGACTTATTGGAAATTATCGAGCCCCTAGTAGGAATTTTATTTGGTTACTTAAAATTCCATTAAAAGTGAAAATATTCCTATGGTATCTCAAAAGAGGGTTAGTCCCAACTAAGGATAATCCGCACAAAAGAAATTGGAGGGGAAGTACAAAGTGTTGTTTCTGTATTACAGAGGAAACAATTCAGCACCTTTTTTTTATTGTCCATTTGCACGTCTTGCATGGTGGGTTGTTCAATGTGCGTTTAATTTAACCCCTCCTGTGAATATGGCCAACATGTTTGGGAATTAGTTAGTCGGTATTCCAAAAACTTTAAAATCACAACTCCTTGTGGGAGCTAGTGCCTTATGTTGGTCTATTTGGTTTTGTCGGAATGATACAGTTTTTTGATAATAAAAAAAAAGGCTATCACTAATCCCTTGCAGGTTATCTTACTGAGTGGGCAATGGAGGAGGGCTTAGACGAGTATGCAGAAACCAGCCCAGAAGGAGTCCATGATGAGTGGAAGTGCCAGATTGGAGTATGTGGCGAAGCAAATCTTCATCAACCATGGGTGGCGGTTTAGTAACAGGATTTGTAATGATTGAATTTAAAGTTCAGTCGTCTTTTTGTTGTAAGGTTTCAAGCCACTTTCAACTTTATGGTTATTTTTGTACTTAGAACTTTATAATAAACTAGGTTGTGTGCATCCTTGATGTAGAGGCCGAGAGAGTTTTTTCTTCCATTATCTAAACAAAATAAGGGAGGGCACTTGAACTGCTGGACAAAGCACACTACATCGTGCTGAAGTCTGAATCTTCAGACTTCAGAGGCTGGTAGTGGTATGCAGTAGTTAATGGTTGGTCGAAAGCCTCAAAGCCGTTGTGGTGGAGCTGAACACAAGTGCCAGGCATCCCAGGCATCCCTTCTTGCTTCGATTAGATTTTGGTACACCGAAAATTAACTTAACCTATATGGACGATTTACTGCCTAAACCAAAAGGGTTTCATAATTCCACCATAAGGTAATTAAGTTCGCACTTGAAATCTCTTTGATATAATATGTAGGGTGGATGAAGTTTGTAATCGAGTCCCCAAAGAAAAAAAGAGACACTAGCTTTAAAGCTCAGGTCAATGATAGTACAAGTCAGCCATCCATCCCATCACCTCAATCTCATATTTCATAGGACACACAGGTTTCTTGTCAGTTGTGACCTTGGATATGGAACAATCAATCGGTTTAAATATTGAGGGCGTTTGGTGGTAGTAAAAAGATACACTCATTTTGTTGGACCTTTGGATGCAGATAGGATCCAACGTGGGTAGTTCTACTGTTCATAAATGTTTGCATTTTATGACACCAGTTGTTGACTAGCAGGGTATACACGTTGCTTTTAGGCATGCTATACTGAATAAAAATCCATCTGACTCTGAAGGCAACTGAGTTTATATATAGTTATATACATGTAAATGAGAGACTCAGATGAGTTATATACTCTTCCCGTAGTTTCACCTTTCAACACTCCTGCTCCTTCTGTAAGGAGAAAAAATCCTGAATTTTTTTTATTTTGGCAAATCTAGCCTCATTTTCTCTTCTTCCGCGGTCGGGGAGTGGAGAAGGTGATCTTCTGCGGTCAAGGAGCGTGAAAAGGATAGCGCACGCACGGAAGGCTAGCCTAGCGCGGGACCAATATCGTTGGCGAGGGAGGTGGGCTAGCCGACCATTTACTGCGGTGCCCGAGCGCGGGAAGGGGCCTTCCGCGGTGGCTAAGCGCGAAACCAACCCCCCTCCGGCCCACCTCCTTCCGCGGTTGCCGTTCATTCCCGCGCATGAAGAATCTCTGCGCTAGTCATCCAACTTCCGCGCTCACCGACCGCGGGAGGAGACAGAGAGGGGCTAGATTTGCAAATAAAACGATGCGGGGGCCATTTTTATAATTAAGTGGCGTCAGAGCCAAAATAAATTAAAAAAATCAAAAATCCTTTCGAACCTTGCCCTATCCCACCAGATAACATTTGGCACCAAACTATGCATCCATGGCTACGAGTTTATACCGACATAACGAGTCGGTCGTCATGTGAAAAAAAAAACACACACAAGTACTGACATGAAAGATGGAGCAATCGAAGGAGCAAGCTAGCTTGTACAGTTGTACTACGTATTCCTGCATGTGAGACCATAAATATATCCATGGCCATCTTGGCTCCTTACTATTGTGTATGGCTTATATATGACAAGGTGAAAGGAAGTGGCTGTGTCTGGAAAGCGGGAGCGCAGCGTACGAGTGGTCGTGTTCGGAAAGCGGGAGCGCAGCGTACGCTTTTCGGACACAACCCTACAGGGGAGACACAGCTCGTGGGGTTACAAAATATTATGGGCTGGGGGTGCAGGGGCGAAGCCCCCCGCAATACAGACTATGAGTCCAAGTCGAACATATAATCGGGGTATAAATATATACCGTCGACCTTTTGTAACCCTAATCAGAAGAAAAAAAACTCCTCATACGGACGAAGCAGACGCAATTCGGCTCCCGGAGACGTAGGTTTTGCCGAACCTCGTAAACAAATTCTTGTGTCTCTTGTGTGCTTGCTGTGATTGTTCTCTCACGCAAAGGGTTGTCATCGGTTCCAACAATTGGTATCAGGGCGGGGTTGAGATGGTGACGCCAGTGCCAGATTCGAAGTGGTGAAGTTCGATGGGACTGGTCACTTCGGATTGTGGCAGACAAGGGTGAAGGATCTGTTGGCGCATCAAGGTTGTTCCAAAGGGTTGCGCGAAGTAAAACCGAAGGCCATGGAGGATGATGATTGGGAGGAGTTAAAGGAGCAAGCAGCCGCGATCATACGGTTGTGTCTTTCAGATCGGTTTGTGTATCATGTGATGGATATGACCTCGCCGAAAGAAATCTGGGACAAGTTGTAGACTCAGTTTATGTCCAAATCCCTAACGAACAAGCTATATCTGAAACAGAGTTTGTACGGGCTGAAGATGCAGGAGGATTTTGATCTTGCACAACATGTGAATGTCTTCAATCAGGTTATCACTGATCTAGGGCATCTAGAGGTGAAGATCGCCGGTGAAGACAAGACGATTATTCTATTGTGTTCATTACCACCTTCCTATGAACATTTGGTCACCACTTTGACATACGAGAAAGATACTATCAAGGTTGATGACATTACCGCGGCCCTGTTGGCGCATAATCAACGGAAGCTGAAAGCGGGGGAGAGCTCTCAGGGTGATAGTTTGTATACGAAGGGTGATCGTGGAAGAAAACAAGACAAGAAGAAATAAGGAAGGCGTAAATCTAGATCAAAGTCAAGGAGCAGAAAGAATATCGAGTGCTACAAGTGCAAGAAGATGGCACTACTACAAAAAAGATCATACTAGACGACTTCAAAGACGGTTCGTATTACGAACCGTCTGTGATATGTCATCACAGACAGTTTTTGTCTGAAACTGTCTGTGATTCGCAGCGCAGGAGTTCAAAAAATTTTGAACGCATGCGTGGGAGGTAAAATATTTTGGCGCCGTTTTATATATTATGGCCGAGTTGAGGCGGGAGTTCTTGCATATTTTCGTCGAGCCGCGTCATATTCTCCATTTCTGGCCACCGTCGTCTCTCCCCGTCTCGAACCCGAGCACTACGCCAAGAAGAAGACGTCCCCACTGCAGTACACGCCATACTAGAGGTGCTCATCTCATCTCAATTAATGTTTTGCTTTGCTCCCGTGTACGTACATCTGAATGTCTCATTACTTGTTTCTAATTATTTGCCAATAATTGTTGGTGTATGCAGTGTGCTGAGTAAAGCGGCAATGAGGATCGGGCGCACGTCGCGGTGGTCGCTGAGCACAATGACGCAGGTGGAGGAGACGAAGCAGATGCTCATGATGCTGTCGATCCTGGCCATCACGTTCCTATCGAGCGTGATGATGGTGCAGATCAACACGTTGTTCGTGAAGCAAGGCACAACACTGGACCGGCACGTCAGCCCGTACTTCGAGATCCCGCTGGCAAGCCTGCAGGGGTTCATGACCATCTCCATGCTGGTTGTCGTCGTGCTCTACGACTGCCTCTTCATGCCCTTCATGCAGCGGCCGACCAAGAACCTACACGGCATCTCGCTTCTCCAGCGCATGGGCGTCGGGCTCGTCATCCACATCGTCATCATGGGCATTGCGTCAGTGACGGAGAGGCACCGGCTAGCGGTGGCGCGCGATCCCGCTCACCATCTTCGTGCTGCTCCTGTAGTTCGAGCACGGCATCCATTTTTTTTTGCAATAAAAAACTATCACAGACGGTTCTGAACAAGAACCGTCTGTGATGATAACTATCACAGATGGTTCTTCTTCAGAACCGTCTGTGAAAATAGACTATCACAGATGGTTCGTAACAAGATAGTTTGAAAACCGTCTGTGATGACGAACGTCATCACATACACATAATTACAGACGGTTCAAAAAACCGTCTGTGATGACGGTTAAGAACCGTCTGTAATGACTCTTTGTGTAGTAGTATGTGGCATATCACTACTACAAAAGGGCTAATACTGGACACATCATCACAGACGATTGATCAAAACCGTCTGTATTACATGTAATCACAGACGGTTCATATTAAAAATCGTCTATGCTACTGGCTACACTAAAAACTGTCTGTGAAGAGGTAATATCACAAACGGTTCATATTAAAAACCGTCTGTGAAATATCACAGACGGTTCTGAACATAAACCGTTTGTAATAATTGTACTTCACAGACGGTTTTTAATTATAAGCGTTTGTGATAATATCACTTCAGCTCAGTGCGTTTCTTCGTCGCCTGATGAGTTTCTTCGTCGCCGTCGTCGCTGATGCGTCTCTTCGTTGCATCAATACTGCTTCGGCTCCCCGATGCGTCTCTTCGTCTTACGTGCCGAATTTATTCCTTGTTTTATAAAAAGGATCATCTGCTATATCGAAGATGATCAACCCCCACATATAACTCTATACATCTAAAGCAAAAATATGACTCCCTCTCGGCCTGTTTCCTTGTCGTCGGTGTTGATTGCCTACACCGCCATCTTGTCTGGCGCCTCTCCGCCGTCGTTGGCGGATCTTTGCGAAAAACGATGCTTGGATGTGAAAATAGCGTTTTTGCATGGTGATCTTGATGAGCAAATCTACATGGAGCGGTCATAAAGGTCCACTGAACTGGAAAATCTGCATCTAGTATGCAAGTTAAAGAAGTCATTGTATGTGTTAAAACAGTCTCCAAGACAGTGGTACAAACGTTTTCACTCCTATATGTTGCAGATTGGCTACAGTCGATGTGAGTATGACTGTTGTGTTTATGTTCGACGCCTTGATAACGGTTCATTTATTTTTCTGCTGCTGTATGTGGATGATATGCTAATTGCTGTAATGCACATGTGTGAAGTGATTAATTTGAAGGATTTGCTAAGTCAAGAATTTGATATGAAAGACTTAGGGGCAGCAAAGAAAATTTTAGGCATGGAGATACACAGGGATAAAAGCTCAAGGAGACTATGGTTGTCTCAGTAGGAGTATGTTGAGAAAGTCTTAGAGCGATTTGATATGAGCAAGGCCAAACCAGTAAATACTCCATTAACACAACACTTTAAACTTTCTTCTAAATTTTGTCCTGAATCAGACAAAGAATTTGAAGAGATGGCGATGGTTCCATATGCTAGTGCAGTTGGTTGTTTAATGTATGCTATGGTTTTGTACAAGGGCTGATTTGGCGCATGCTGTTAGTCAAGTCAGCAATTTTATAGCAAAACCAGGAAAGCAATACTGGGAGACAATCAAGTGGATATTTAGGTACTTGAGAGGTACAACAAGTCATAGTATTATTTTTGGTGAACAACAAGATAATCATTTGGTTGTTGGATATGTGGATTCAGACTATGCTGGTGATTTGGATAATAGGAGGTCTACTACAGGGTATGTTTTTACTTTAGGTGGAGGGCCTATATGTTGGAAGTCATCAATTCAGTCTATTGTTGCATTGTCTACAACTGAAATAGAGTACATGGCTATAACTGAAGCTGCAAAGGAAGCGTTATGGCTTGCAGGATTAGTGAAGGAACTAGGTGTTAAGCAATGTGGAGTTCAAGTGCATTGCGATAGTCAGAGTGCAATTTATTTGGTCAAGAATCAAGTGTATCATGCGAGGACGAAGCATATTCATGCAAGGTATCACAGGATCAGGGAGTTGATCAACTCTAGAGAGATTGATTTGTTGAATGTGCACATTGATGATAATGTTGCGGATATGTTAATCAAGCCCGTCACCGCCAACAAGTTGCTGAGTAAAGAGGTAATCCCTAGCCCACGGATGTGCGAGGAGTGTTAAAGTGTTCTCTTTTGCTGTGTTTTTCTTCAAGGTGTTGTATTCGCCAAGGTGGAGGTTTTTTTTTGTGAATGGTTTATATATGACAAGGTGAAAGAAATGGGTTGTGTTGAAGCGGGGCGCGAGATATCGCTTTCCTGATCTGACCCTACATGAAGACGCAATGGGGTTATGAAATATTGTGGCCTAGGGGTGCAGGGGGCGAAACCTCCCGCGGTACGAACTATGAGTCCGGTCGAATATGTAATCGGGGTATAAATATATACCACCGACCTCTTGTAACCCTAATCAGGAAAAAGAAAAGAAAAAAAACTCCTCATACGGACGGAGCCGCCGCAATTTAGCTCCCGAGGACTTAGACTTTACCGAACCTCGTAAATAAATTCCCGTGTCTCTTGTGTGCTTGATGTGATTGTTCTCTCGTGCAAAAAGCTGTCACGGGTTCCCACACTTACACCAACCAATCTTCAGGCATTGTCACCGGACAGCGAAATGGCATTGCTTCCGCAGTTCAGCCGTGCAGAAAACGGGGCGTGATGGAGGCGCAAACAGCCTGAAATCTCGACAGCTCGTCGCTGATAATTACTCAGCACGGTAGCTAGAACGCACCGACTAGATCGCCGGCTTTTCCGTAGATCGTGACCGGTTGGTGGGTGAGGTTGCTATAGGATGATCGATGCGCGATGCGGTACGTAAGTAGAGACCAATGCATGTATCATCGGTCATCGTCATCGCCAGTGCTGCCGGTGGCGGCCCCACGGCGGTGATGGCAGGCACAGAGACGGCGAGGCCGGTTGGGCCCAGGGAAGGCAACCGGAGGGAGAATGGAGTAAAGGGGACACCTGTGAAGGGTACTCATACTTGGCATCCATTGGCATGTGTGTGTGTGTCCAGCGTAAATGGGACAGGGTTTGTGCAGGCCTCACATGGGCATGGCCATAAGCATAGCTTCCCCAATGTCGTTGCCCTATCACTAACAGGGTTTGGATTATCGGCCCATAATCAACCAAAAATCGGGATTTTCGGTTCTACCAGACTCCGTAATATTTCCTACCGGCAAAAAAAACGGATTAGCTAGTTTTTCATCAAATATAAAAGAAATTTGTAACTACATGAAAACACTTGAGTGCACATGTCTTGGTAGAAACACTCCTAGCTTGGAGAAAGAAGCTTTTGGCCGGTTTGAACTTTGGAGTTGCACTATTTTTTTATTTTTCGTTTTAACTTCACAAAAAAAAAATCAAATTTTGATTTGAAAATTTCAGCTGAAATCTTTCGAAAATCGGAGAAATTGATCCTATCGGACCCGTTAAAAAAAATTCAAACCAGTTACCCGAACCCTGATGCTAGCGCCTTGGTAAGTCATGGCTGTGATCACGATTAATTGAACCTGAAATGTAAACGAAACGTGTGCGCAATTGCTTCGTTTGTTCCAATCAATGCTAGCTGTTTGTTTCTGGTGATTCATAGTGTGTGTATGTTGAAATTGTAATTAAGCTGATGGGAAGATTGACAGGATGGCTGGCTGTGTATGTTGAAATTCTGATCAGTGCTAGCTGTTTGTTTCTGGTGATTCATAGTGTGTGTATCCAATCAACATAGTATGTTCAGATTGACAGGATGCATGGCTGGCTGAAGGATTAGAATCGTCAAAGGAGTACACATATGTTGGAAATAATGCACAAAAGATAAGAACGGAAGACACTAATTTTATGTGAAAAACTCTTTCGAGAAAATCTATGGGCGTACGAAGGTAGTATCACTATATGAGAAAATGTTTATAGTAAAACTCTTACTTTTCTCTATGGACTACAATGATATATATATTTATTTATATCGGTACATGTAAGACTCCGTATAGGAGTAGAACTGTGAGCTGAAGTAGGAAACGAAATTTGGATCGCACTCAAACTCAAGAATCTCCATCTTGAGACTAATTCCTTTTGTAGTCAAAACAAAATGTGATCTCCTCGAAATAGATTAGCATGAGCACATTGTGCGTCGAATGTCCGTAGGACTAGTGAATGATATCAACTAAGTCTGAGCAAATCTCAAATTTAGCTGTAAGAACTGGCTTTGTCACCATATCAGCTTCATTATTATGAGTACTTATCATGCTAACTTTAATTAATGTCATCTTGTGCAATAACACCTCGAATGTAATGATATTTGATGTCAATGTGTTTCGTTCTCTCATGAAGCATATGATCATTCGTAAGACAGATAGCGCTTTGCCTATCGCAGAATATTATAGTGCAAGACGTATTTCCACAAAGCTCAGTTTACAAACCTCTTAGTCAAACGGCTCCGGTGTTGCACCTTGACCAACATGATCAACAAGGCTGTCAGATATAGCTTCATTTTTTGTGACTATTGTTGGTGATGTGTTTGACAACATTACTATCAACCACCATTTTTTTACATGACAGGCCTCTCGGAATTAAATATTACTGTTGAAAAAGTTGTAGTTGTTGTAGTGTCCCTGCACACAGACAACTCACAGGATGCGAGCGGAGCTGATCCCATGATTTTTTTCCCAATCGAATCTCTTGAGCTCTGATACCACTTGTTGTAAATAATACATAGAAAAATAAGAAAGAAAGATATGAATTTTACGTGGAAACCCCTTTCGAGAAAAACCACGGGCACATGAAGGCAATATCACTATACGAGGAGATGTTTACAACGAAACTCTTGCTCTTCGCTATAGACTACATAGATATATTTATAGTGGTACATGAAAGACTCCGTGTAGAAGTAGAATTATGAGTTAGAGTAGAAAACAAAATTCGTATCACACTCAAACTCAACAACATAAGTACATGAGTATCGCCGGCGGCAACCATAGCAACAGCAGCGACGACTCGCTCTCTCTATTTTTTGGGTTGCTGCTACCTTGCCGGTCGTGCCTCGCTGCAGGTAAGCTCCCTGCACTCGCCCAATGTTTCCCTCTCGTTGACAGGACGTTCCCTGGTGCAAAGTGAAACAAAAAGAAGATGTGGTGCAAAATGAAAAGATTTGCTAATAGTGGTGCAAAGTGAAAGCATGATAAGATTACATGATCCAAAGTGAAATTTACTTCTTTATTTTCTTTTGTAAGGGATCATGTTGTCGTAATCTAGTATATATATAAGAGTTGCTAATGCGCATTCCACACGCCGGTCTTACGACCAACTGTCTGTGCTTTTCTTGGCTATTCTGAATGTGTTTAAAAAAATTCCCATATATTGGTCAGTTTAGGAGGAACCTATTTTGCTGCTGCATAATAATTTGATGATATCCTCACGAGCAATCGCAAGAAATTTGACTAGTCAGATTATAAATCGCAAATTAAGCTACGACTCTGTCGAGTGTCATGCATTTTGCTTCAAGGAAAAAGAAAAACAACACAGCCATCTTTAAGGACCAGATTCATAACAGCTTGGCCTAAAAGAGTATCCATCCACACAAACTTACCTTAGTCTTGCAAAGTTACAAAGTGAAGTGCTTGGTTGAGCAAGTATCTTTCTACCTACTTTGCTAAAGCTAGCTAAAATTACAAAAGAACCACGTACGAATCAAGAAATAGGCCGGTCTGAAATTCCCTAACGGTTTGCGTCTCACTATTGTTACAAACTTGTTTTCGAAAACCTGCCCAACTTACAAACTAAGGATGCAACTCGCGGTAAATTAATTAATTAGTACCAAGGGCCATAGAAGCTGTCCACAGCGCCGCATCTCCTCCCCACCATGCCTACATTTCTCTTTTAACACACCCCTCTCCCTCTTCCCCCTCATCCCCCCCTCTCTCTCTCTCTCTCTCTCTCCCTCGCCCACAAGAACAAACATGTACATACACAAAGAGCAGGCTACACCATCCACAGGCCTAATGGTAATTGCTTCTTGCCTTGAAACACTAGCTCTTGTTTCGGTATCCATCTTGCTAAAGGTTAAGATTTAGATGCATGTATATGGGTAGTAGAATCATGGCTACTATCTGGTGGGGAAGTAGCTAGATGGGGCGATGGGCAAGAAGAGGGAGAGAAACGGCTAGTGATCTTTACTCTTTAAGCAAGCCATAAAAACAAAGGCACAAGAGAGGAAATGGATCACAGCCTAACCTTTTCTTTTGATCTCCAAAGAATGGTCCAAGAGGTAGCAATTCAAGAGAGCTGGTATATATTTAAAGATTGCCATGATCTCT
Organism: Phyllostachys edulis; assembly: GCA_036346405.1. Classification (NCBI taxonomy): domain Eukaryota; kingdom Viridiplantae; phylum Streptophyta; class Magnoliopsida; order Poales; family Poaceae; genus Phyllostachys; species Phyllostachys edulis. Next base: position 72,913,430 of record CM070561.1, read on the forward strand.
CTGGCACTTCTTGATTTGTTGCCTTAGATCCATCTTCCATGCATACATCACCTTGTGCTCGCAATTCTTGATTTGTTAGTGTTATTGTTGGTGACTAACCGGAATTTTGGGTGCCTCAAAGGTGAAGGAGTCAGCGTCGCCGGTCTCAGGGTCTGTGGGAGCTGAGAAGATGGGGAGGGGAAAGATTGAGATCAAGCGCATCGAGAACACGACTAACCGGCAGGTCACTTTCTGCAAGCGCCGCAACGGCCTCCTCAAGAAGGCCTATGAGCTCTCCGTGCTCTGCGACGCCGAGGTCGCCCTTATCGTCTTCTCCAGCCGTGGACGCCTCTACGAGTACTCCAACAACAGGTGAGTTCTCTTGAATTTTGCACATATGCATAGTAATCAAGGAAGGCCATATGTGAGTTATGTTAAAGATTATTTGGATGATAATTATTTTTTTGAATTCATGTGATCTTGTCCAAATCGGAGCACGTTAGCTCCTGGCTTTCTTGTGGCAAGAGAGAGAGAGATCAGGGGGGTGAAAGGGGAGCCGCATCTTTTTGTTACACTTCTGTTAATTAACTGTCTTGTTTATTTTTATTGCTTCTGAAGGTTGTAGCAAGGGTGAAAGAAATTGCAACAGGTTCTTTGTGTGTGGGTGTGTATCTCTGTGTGCTGATGTAGTTTTGCTTCTGATTTCTTTTGTGTTTCTGTGAGGTGAGCTAGATGTCTAGATAGATTCAGCACAGTGCATGCTTCGTGAAGCATGTACATGCTTCTGAGCTTTTCTTGTGTGTAATGGGTGTCTGTTTGCTTTGGCTTGGTGGTCCTCTTCTTTTCTTGCTCCATTTATGTTCTTTCCTTTCTCTGTGTGTGTATGCATGAGAGAGAGGAGAGGGAAGGAGCCTTAGAGGCTTAGATTCCTCACACCTCATGATATACTGCCAACATATTTACACAAAATATAAGCCGCCCTCTTTCCTTTTTATTGATTTGCTTTTGTGGAAGCAGATCTACTAGGCTACTAGCAATATTTCTCTTGGCTATGTATATGTGCAATTGTGCAGTAACTTGGTAACTGTATGCAAGATTGTCCATGTGTGAGGTAATATCTAGATGTAAAACGAAGGCACATCATTCAGATTCTTTTGCAGCATCGTCTTCTGTTCCCAGCCAATGTGAGGTTAGGGTTAGGGTTTCATCCCATGTGCCTCTCTCCCTCTCTCTCTAGATGCTACTGTTGTCCCTGTGTACTTCTCTCCTGGAGCCATGTGAACAAACGCCCATCACGAGAGCTCTGTGTCCCTAGCCTCTGACAGCAGCACTGTACTTTTTATGAGGTGCCAAAACAGTGAAGGCAGCAGTAAAGAAGAAAAGAATGCTGTAGTGTAGGTTTTTTTGTGTGTGTGTATGATTTCACTGCCGGTATATATTACCTGCAGTTTAGTAGTGTACACAAAAGAAGTTATCTTAGCATTTTCGATGCGTCTAAATGCTCATGATCTGAAATAGAAATGGCAGTGTCCAAATAACATGGGAAATATGCATTTTGTTTATGTATTTATCCCTACATTGTTCAAGTTTCCATGCCACCACAAAGTCTTAACAAGTTTTGTGGATTGTGATCCCCTAAATAATCACTGCATGCATGCAGAAACTTTTAATAGTATTTTTAGTAAACACTTACATATTTAATATGCATGACATATTTTTTTCCCTTTAATATTTTGAGATGGATGGTTGGATCCACCTTTATTTTTTAAAAAAAAATCCTAAACTCAAATCACCATGATGCAAATCTTGTATATAACAATATTTAATCTTGAACATTATCGTATGATACCCTTTTATGCACTGCAATAGGTCAACTTGTAGAATTGAGACTTGTTTTTGTGCTCGTCTATCTAAAAGCACAAGTAAAAGCAATTGAAAAGTGGTATGGCTAAGTGTCTCATAATGATAGGTAAAACATTGACCCATATAAGGATGGAGACGGTAATTCTCTCTCTTTCTGGGACAAATCCAAGGGAAAAATAAACCTATTAAGCATCAAGCAAAGAATTATATACATGCATAAATTAATAATGCAATTTATACATTGTACACCTAAAATTAAGAGTCGAATTAGAGGGGATTAAACTAAACTACAATTTTTCTATGTGATATATGAATAAAAAATGGAAAACTAAAGCAAAAAAAATTGTTAGGACAAATGGTAGCACCTGAGGCATAACCGCAGTTTGTCTGTTCTTGTGTGAGGTCATGTACAATAGACTTACATCAGCTGTCTATAATCTCTGCCACATAGGATTTAAGCTGATGTGAATGAAAGAGAATAAAGAGAGAGAAAAATATGCTGTCTACAATCTTGTAGCCGACTGTATCACCAGAACTAAGAAAAACATTAAAAGATTTTGTATTGTCTATAATCCTATAGCCGACTGTATCACCACAACCTATTGTATGAGCTATCTTTTAGTATTATCTACAGATGATATAGGCAAACCATTTTACATACCCTCGGTGAGATAGGAAGATTGGCTGTGCATGCATGTGTACGGGACCAATGGCATGGTCAGTACCAAAAGCCAGCTTTGCATCGGGAGACTACAAGAGAAAAAAAGCTGGTGAGTGGTCAGAATGGTTTAAGTCCCTGGCTAGCTAGGGGTGGGTAAAAGCCGGGACCCTGGTTCTCCCTGTAAGGCTGTACGCATTGGGTAATAGGTGTTCACTGTTTGCAGCCAATCATGCTGCTGGGCTCTTCCATTTGTGCGAGCATGGCTCCTCTTGCCCAGCCAATAGCATGCTCGAGGATGCTAAGGTTTAGTTCCTTTTCAATGAGAAAACTGTATGAACAGTAGCTTGCCAAGTGTCTGTGTGAGAGTGGTGTGTTCTTTTTTTTCTTCACTGCATTGGTCCTTGGGAATAGTGGTTTGGCATTATTATATGTGATGCATTGGTGATGTGACATCTGCTCTTATCTGGTGTAGTCGATGGCAGTAGTAGTAGTGATAGACTTTGAAGCATTCCGTTTAATGTTAGGCCTTGAGCGAGGAGGAAAGGGAAGTGATGTGATAGTTTTTTTGGTTATTTTCTTGTATGGTATACGAATTGCATATGGGCATGTTTGGAGTAGCAAGAATAAACTGAGAGAGTTAGGAATAGGTATGTCTTTCGAGAAAATTTTAAGATGTCTTTGTTTTGCAGAGTTCACAGCACATGTCCAAAAATTCTCAAGACATTATATTGTTGCCACTTGTCAGTATGAGTAAACATCATTTCATTTGGAGACTTATCCGGATCTCTTTTCCCCATTATTGACATACTGTTTTTTTAAAATTTCAACAAAATGTTCTTAAAAGTTTTGGGGTACGTAGATGTATTTTTTATACGGAGTTTTTTTTAGTAAAATTGACTGGCACAATGGCATGAGTCTGGTTTAGCTTATAGCATATATATGGATCTTCTGTACCAAAACAAAGAAAAAAGTTCTACTGCGTACACAGCTAATTAAGTTCATTAATGAAACAGTACATTTCTTTGTTGCTAATTTCCTTACTATCTTTCTTAATTTTCTTACTAACAATATTATGTTTATTTTAATTATATAATGAACAAATTACCATTGTTTGTATACGGAAATTAAGAATACCGTCAAAAGTTTTTCCTTTCTTGAAAAAAGGTTTGGAAAAATAATGTTGAAACTTTTGCCTTTGTTAAAAAAGGGTTGAAACTTTCCTTACATTTAGTAGTTTAAAGAGAGATCTAATTTTAGAATGATGGCAAGGGTTTTCTATCTTACTAGTATACGAAGTAAACACCTTTTCCAGTACTATTTTTTAGAGCATTGACGAGTACATAAACTAAACACCTTTTGTGGTACTATTTTTTAGAGTAGACAATGCTGAGATTAATATTTGGCAATCGTTAAAGAACCATATGGGGGTTACCTGAAGTTCAAACTGTGGAGGCCCAAGGTAGAGTGGTAGGCATCATTCTCACTTTTGTATCTATCCTATTAAGCGTGAGTGCTCTAGCTAAGATTCAGGCAAATGTATAAATTTTCTTTTGTCAGTACAAAATATAGTTAACATGCTGATAATGCTGCCTCAAAAAAATTTGCTGATAATGCAGCGGAGCTCTCTGCAGCTACCTAGTGCAAATAGCCTAATATTAGCGAAGAATTTACTTGTAAATCCAGAGAACACTAATAATACCCTTTGAGTTATAATGAATTGGTTCAGATCGATCCCTTCAACTCTATATTTTTAAAAATCTATGTAGTTATATTTTTCCTTGAAGCGCCCAAACATTTTTATACAATCGTTTATATGGAATTAAAAGTGTTATATAATGCCACACTAATCCTGACATGCCAAAAAAATTTGCTCCCATGAAATTAATTGACTTAAAAAATTGACCAGGTTTATATGACAGTAATGTTGGAAATTCTACCCGTGGACGTACACTTTCACGGATGATGGAGACAAACTCATGGAGAAGAAAAACACACAGAAGATTTTGCGTAACACTGCAACTGCCTAGTGCTACTTTTCTCTTTCTATTCTTCTCTCTTTTCTGTTTGGCTCAACAAATACAAACCGATTACAAGACCTTATATAAGCACACCCGGACGTGGCTACCACAAACTAACTCACACACTAGTAAATCACCTATATGTAACTCATGCACTAACTCACGCCACTATCTCCTAATAACTGTCCACTAAGTCTCAACATTAACTCTCATGCACTATCACGCCACTATCTCCTAATAACTCATCCACTTAACTCTATGCACTAACTCAACTAATGCATGATACAATCAGATACCACTTGTCCACTACTGCATGAAGTTGTTAAGATTAAGTCCAACAAGTGATCATAATGATTAAAGAATGTGTTTTTGTCCTTTGATGTCAAATTAGTAAGTAGAAAATAATTTTTCATGCTAAGTAACATGTTTATCTTTGTTTTCTTCTCTGTTTTCTTTTCCTTGGGAATATTTCTCGATCAAGAGTCTTGAGCTAAAAGAGCTTCACCCATCAGGTTGACATATATGACTACACCACGGCCCCCGTATCTTAATCTACAAGAGAACATTTTCTTATCCTATAAGAAATGATGTTTTGTTTTGCAATATTACGTTAAAACATAAATGCAAAGCTGCAGTGCCTAATTTGACAATCGTTGAACTGGTGGTGCTATTTTTATTTACTACTTACTCATTTGACATGCTAATTTATGCCTATCTACGGGCCAGGGCATGTTCGAATAAGGTTTTTGAAATATTCCCTTGATAATGTTGTGGTATAAAAATATGCTCTGAGCAAACAAAAGATGAACATCCGCATACTGACCGCTCAATTCAATAGCATAAGATACAAGCACATCGTATGTAATTCTCCATAGACTATGAAGGGGCACCGGAACCGCATGCGATATATGCATGCATGGCAGATATTGTATATCCCCAAAGTCCAATTAAAATGGGAAAATAAGTTCTCGGTAAAGAGCAACCACTGTAGCAACTACCTCGTGAGAAACTTGTGAGGAGAGCACACACATCTTGGGTCTGCGTGACGTGTGATGTCTGTACTCTTTCATCTTGCCCGGAACTGACAGGTTTCACATTGTTCTTCAAGAGTCAAGACAGCAGATAGAGAACTGTATACACAGTGTCTTCAAAGTATGACATGCAATTGAATTGGTCTATTTTGGGTATGTTGAACCTTCTTTTTAGGCAAGGGTATGTTGAACTATTAGTGTCTTCGAGGAGATGTCAAATATTTAAGTAATAATGTGGAAATTAGAGTGACATTCTTGAACATCAGATTTGGGTTGTACATTTTGCATATCATTTACCAAATTATTTTTCTAGAACAGTTTACTGTGAACTCCTGAAAAAAAAAATCAATTACTGTACACAAATGCATACACGTACTAACTCCAGTGGTGCACTACTGTACACAAATGCAGCGTGAAAGCAACCATTGAGAGGTACAAGAAGGCCAACAGTGACACCTCCAACGCTGGTACAGTTGCAGAGATCAATGCCCAGGTAACATCATATGTCACTCAACGCAAAATATTTCTAGACCGGCCTGGCCCCTAGATATTGCATGCAGCCTACTATGGAACTTCAGATCAGTGTAGGCAACATTCCTTGTAACTGTGCTCTAGTGCCAAAAATGATTTCTCTGAGCACAATCTTCCCACTGGACATCATGAATACAAGGATGTTCTGGACATTACACAATGGAAATTCCAGTGACATTAAATCTAAAGAGAACCTACTTGGACCAGCAGATCATATATGTATCTACTTGTCCATGGGACAACTCCGATAATTCCATGCTTGAAATAGCTAGGGAGAGGGGATGTCATGCATATCTTGGACAGGACAACAAGAACATTGCGCATTAGCAAATAGGAAACTCCTATATCTCGATGGTAAGTGCTCTTGATCTGTTTGTAGGGGTGTGGGTTTGAACCAAATCTTTGGTTTAGATTAATGGAATGCTAGATTGTATTTAGTAGGTAGATATATTGGAACATAACAACTTCAGCTATATAGACTCAGGAAATCTTATTTTAGGTCATGTTTTGCTAGCTTCACGGAGAAAAATGAGTAGTCTCAACCAATTTCATTTATGTATGCATATGATTGTGTACTATATTATGACTTCTCCAAGCGTTGCGTTATATGTTGTATATGGGGCTAGCTTGATTCTGCTGATTGATTTCAGTTTGAGTAAATCTTTTATGTGGGATTTTAAGGATGCTTACATATGAAAGCGGGTGTGCTGCATGCGCACAATGGATCTCTGCTACTGCATGATTGCGCCCCCCCCCCCCCCCCAAAAAAAAACAAAGTTTTGCATGAAATAACTACATTGGATTAGGATATTTGCATTTTTACTTTACATGATTACACCTTATAATGCGTTCCAAGCATCGTGTACAAATAGTGCGTTTTCCACACACAAAAAAAGCACTTTTGTCACAATGTCACATGTATATTCATGCGCTCATGTTGATTTATTAGCAGCAAACACAAAGATTTCATGGTTTGGGTGCACATCTGAAGAGAATGAACATGGAAGAGTGAAAAATCACATTAAGCAAGTTGCCAAGAAAAACTTGAAATATTTGTTAATTATCAGTAACCACCAATACCACTCTGAAATATTGCTAAATGAGCTCGAATTACAAAGTTGCAGCACTACCAGCAGGAATCTGCTAAGCTGAGGCAGCAGATCACCAATTTGCAGAACTCCAATAGGTTCAGTACTTATCTCATCTTAATTCGCATCTTGTTCATTTCAACATGACAAAAACGTTCTATTTTGTAAACTAACTCGTACATCCCTTGATGCATTATTAGGACCCTAGTAGGTGATTCTATCGCCACCATGAGCTACAGGGACCTTAAGCAGCTGGAGGCTAGGCTGGACAAAGGCTTAGGAAAGATCAGAGCAAGAAAGGTACAATATGTGCTATTATCACAGTGGATTGTGTTGAAAATAACTATATTGTTTGTCCAATTCATGAGCTTTTCATTACCTGCAGAACGAATTGCTTTGTGCTGAAATCGAGTACATGCAGAGAAAGGTAAACAACAAAACAATAGCATTTTTTTCTTGCATTTTTTTTTGTGCTTTTCTTGACATAAAAAAAATACAACACGAGTTTTTTTTTCAGGAAATGGAGCTGCAGAATGACAACTTGTACTTAAAGAGCAAAGTAAGTAATCTGTTCTTCATTACAAAGAAGAATGTGACCCCATCAAAAGAAGAAGAATGTGACCGCCCTACATAACAAATCTGAACTCTGTAGTTACTGAAATTCTAAGTCATCACACTAATCAATGCAGGTGGCTGAGAATGAAAGGGGGCAGCAGACGGTGAACATGGGGGCGGCTTCGACGAGCGAGTACGAGCAAAATATGATCCACTACGATCCAAGAAACTTCCTGCAATTATTCATGCAGCAGCCTCAGTATTACTCCGATCAGCAGCAGGACGACCGAAAAGCTTTCAATTCAGGTAAATTATGCTTATATATATATATATAATATATATATATATATATATATATATATATATATATATATATATATATATATATATATATATAAAATGGTATGGTACTCTTAGAGTATGTACTTCCACTTCTCATATACCACTTAAATCATATGATGATACATCTTTATCAATTTGAGCATACTTTAATAATGATTATAAGATACCCCAAAGTGAATCCGTGAGTAACACATCAATTTGAGCATATATATATATATATATATATATATATATATATATATATATATATATATATATATATATATATATATTAAATTCATCTTCTATATTTGAAATGCACGTGAATCCTCGATCAAATTATCATTAAAAAAATCAAAAGAAAGGGATAGTTGCTAAAATGAGATATAATTTGAAGTCCTAAGTGTATGAGTTTTTTATTATTATTTAACCCTTTTTAAAATTTTATTTTAAAGTTAACCTCTCGTGCACTTTATTTCCAGTTCTGACCCCTTTGATCACGCCACCACTCGTGGTGTGACCAAACAACACTGTCACGCCAGCCCGTATCTGAGCAATCTCTTGTCACGCCACCACCCGTGGCGTGACAGTGTTGTTTGGTCACGTTACAACCAGTGGCGTGACAAAAAGCGCTATTTTGAAGACTTGTCCTGGCGCGTGACAGTATTGTTTTGTCACACCGTAGCGTGACCAAAGAGGTCATAATTGAAAATAAAGTGCGCGGGATGTTAACTTTAAAATAAAAATTAAAAAAAGGTTAAATAAAAAAAGTTCTAAGTTTATAGGGGCTAGCAGAAACAGGGGAAAAAGAGATGGAACTACAATGAGTAGTGCCTATCTCTTTTCACCCTTTCCTCTCTTCTTAATTTATTTTTCAGTGACTCCGTCTTCTTCGTTTCTCCAACCACCGATAGAATTAAGAGTTGAATTTCTTACGACAGTACTATCGATTTGGTTACTATGTCAACATTTAGTTTGAAACTTGATTATTATTTGCTAAATTATCTTGTGTCTTGCAGATGAAAGGTGAATGGATCCATGCAGCTATCTCTATCATGTGCCTTCAAGTGAGATTGAAGCTAGCTATACATCTATATAACTGTGAAATTATATATAACTAGAACTTCTCGTGAATGTGTGTATCTGTGTGCATGCACAATTAATTTTATCCCATAATTAAGGCTTGGCACCACCAATGCGATGCATCTATATATATTGTGATTGTACTACTTCAATCTGTGCAACTCAGATACTTCATATATATCTAGCTTTCTATATGTAATAATGGTGATATTTTCTTGTCCATTAGTTCTCTCCATGAATCATATGTATAAGTGCTGTCTAGCTGCAATTAAACTTGGATTAATTGCGATGAGATTGTAGTAATTGATAAGTACGTACATACCTAATTAAATGGGGTATATAGTATCGATCAATTGAAATCAAAGTTGATCATGCACGCCGCGTCGAAGTTTTGCTGCGGCGTGAGCATCCTCGGGTGTGGCAGCAGCGCGGCGGACACGTCGCCCCACCAGTCGGCGCCGTGCTTGACGTACCAGTCCGCCGTCTTCTTGATCCCCTCCTCCCACGGCGTGCGCTCCGACCACCCCAGCGCCTTGAGCTTCTGGTCATCGATGAAGTACCTGTGGTCGTTGAACGGCCGGTCGCTCACCGTCCGGATGGTCTCGCCGGGGTCCAGGCCGAAGAGCCCGCAGATGTGGCGCGCTACGTCGACGACGCGCCGCTCCCTCGTCGTGCCGATGTTATAGACGCTGCCGACCTCGCCCCGGTGGAGCACGACGTCGAACGCCTCGGCGACGTCCTCGCAGTAGAGGTAGCTCCGGACGTGGGAGCCGTCGCCGTGAACGGGGAGGGGCCCGCCGCGCATGGCGAGGAGGATGAACTTGGGGACGAGCTTCTCCGGGAACTGGTGCGGGCCGTAGACGTTGTTCCCGCGCGTGGTGATCGCCGGGAGGCCGTGCGAGCGCGCGTAGGCCATGACGAGCATCTCGGCGGCGGCCTTGGTAGCGGAGTAGGGGTTGGAGGGGAGCAGCCGAGACGCCTCGTGGTTGCCGACAGCGGCGCCCTCGTCTGTCTCGCCGTAGACCTCGTCGGTGCTGACGTGGACGAAGCGGCGCACGGCGCCGGGGCCGGCGCGGCGGCAGGCCTCGAGGAGGACGTGGGTGCCGAGGACGTTGTTCTTGGTGAACTCGAAGGAGTTGCCGAAGGAGTTGTCGACGTGGGTCTGCGCGGCGAAGTGCATGACGGTGTCTACGCGCTCGCCGACGAGGAGGTGGAGGACGAGGTCGGCGGAGGCCACGTCGCCGCGGACGATGCGGAAGTTGGGGGACGCCAGCGCGGGGGCGAGGTTGTTGAGGCTGGCGCAGTAGTCGAGCTTGTCGAGGGCCACGACGCGGTAGGACGGGTGGTCGCGGACGAGGCGGTTCGCGACGTGCGACGCGATGAACCCTGCCGCGCCAGTGATGAGGATGCTCTTGGGCGTGTACGTCGCCGGCGGCGACGTCTCGGCGGTCGTGGCGGCTGCGGCGACCATGACGATGCGATGGACGAGTTGGTTAATTAGCTAGCTATGTTAATCTCGAGCTGGTCATTAGATCCGTATTTGTAGGCTCGCCTCACCTGGGGGGCAAAAAAGGCAACAAAATTTCTGCAATTAAGGCAAGCAACTACTAATATGCTAGTAAATGCAGATCAAGATGTTACAGCATTTGGAATGTTTGGACATGCTAGACAATGCTTTCTGAAATTTTTGGATTGGAATAATTAAATCAGAAGAAATTGCTTGGACAAACCGATCGATTTGGATTGATGCATAGATTTAATTTGATGTTTGAATGTAGAAATTAAGAGACAGATCCGACTAAACGAGCTTGCAACAATCAAGAACACCTGAAACGTCCATTTAGTACTGCATATAATCCATGCCAATCCGAGTGATAACTTAGGGTCTACTAGTTCCGCAAGGAAAAAGGAAAAAAAAAGAGGGATCTATCATTGATCAATCGAATGCACATCTAGATCTAAGAAATAACAGCAAAAAAAATGTACTATAAACGGCGCATACAAAATGCAAGATTTGGCATGTTGAGAATTAATTCTACTGGCGATTAACTAACGTGTGAGAGAATGACATCGATCGGAAGTAAGAACAAAGAAGAGAGCAAAGGTTTTAGTTTCACCTGAGAGAAAAAGGTTAGATCACTATCTCTGACCTCTTGGAAGTTGGAAGCACAGAAGATATAATAAGCATATGGTCTGGCGGGCTGTTTTATGAGCCCATTATGGCGACCAAGTGACCGTGGGGCCCAACTCCTTTCTGTTGTTCAAGCCCAAGCTCACTATTCACTCGTGTGGTTGTATTGTTAGGCTGGTGCTGTGGGCTGGTAGCTGTTAGTGTGAAGATGCTTTGAGGATGCAAGTAAGGCCTAATGAATTGGCAGCTTTGTTTCCTGCGATCAGTGTTAGATATGGAAATAAGTTAAGTGAAGGATTATCAATGGAAATAAATTAAAAGAAGTTTTAAAAAATTCCTCGGCTAGTGAGGAAGAGAAATGATTTTTTTTTCTTAGGATTCGTCGTATGTTACATACACAAAATCATAAAGATTCAAAAAATCGATGGACAGCCGGTTTCGAGCAACTTCTAACGGGACTGGCAAAAACTGTCAATACATGTGCATGTAACAAGACGAGCTTTGCAAGTCTTAACATAGGTGCAGATAGAAAGACAATGCCGCATTAAGTCATTTTCAAACATAATAATGTTACATGTTACTCGCAAAGCATGAAAAAGAAAAAACAAAAAAAAAGGGAACAAAATGGCTTCGTTTCCAAACTGGTTCCACTTTTGATCAGGGTTTTTATCACAAGTAAGGAGAATCCATGTGCTGGTCATCTCTCTCGTTGCCGATCATCATCGGAGGTAGGCAAGGATCAGGGCGGGGAAACAGTAGTTTGAGGCGAAAAGCGTCCACGCCATTTAGGTAGTATCTGTACAGCCTCTTTGCTCGGATAAAACCAAGGCGACCGTACAGAGCGAGGGCACCCTTATTTGTAACTTCGGCTTCAAGTGTCACCTGGATTGCAAGCACGAGTCGGATGTCAAACACCTCAGTTCTTGATGTATTCTTGTCGAAAGTGCAGATTAATCTAGGGCCTAAGCTGTCAACCTTGTTTTCATTTTTGTTTTCAATGAGGTTATAAACCATCTTTACACCAAGCAAGTTAGATGATGGACACCAGAGTATGGTTTTTCACATGTCAAAATTTCAAAATCAAATGAAAATTTAGGAAAGACTGACTAATAGAAATGGTAGTATAATCACCTCTTCACAGCCAGATTCCATCATTACCCGAATGGATCTAGTAACCAGCTCAGTTGCTGCATCATGAAGAAATAGTTGGTTAGTTGATTAAGATCATCCTAATATACAAGTTAAAACTGCCAAGGTTGAAACTACGAGGGTTCCAACACAAGGAGTGGACAGAAGATTAGTTCTATGTGGTACTAAGCAGCTTCACTATTTTTTTTATTGGAATCAACAATGCCCTGACATGGCACAGACTGTACTACCTTATATGAGGTGCAGAGCATTACTTCACCTACACAATACTAGACAGCCACTTCACCAAAGTTTGCTAATTTCTTATCTGAATAATAATATAAATCTCAATTGCAAATAGCCAAGGAAGATTATATAGTTCAAGAAATGAACCTAACATCTAAGAAGTAAGCAAAGATGCCTTTTCTTTCCGCAAATCAAACAGACACAACTTCAAATATACCAAACTAAAATACTTAACACAGCAGCTTCTTTCTTACAAAAGATAAAGCATATTGAGAGCTAAGCATTCCAAGAACCTACTGAATGATCTAATATTAATAATTTCCTACAAAACAACCAACATCATGTTAAAGAAACAAACTGCACATAAATGGTTCCTTTGAACAAAAATCAGAAAAACATTGAGCTAACCAAACATGTTTCTATACGAATGTTAGGCCAAACATAATTCTTACTAACATAAAGATAACATATAGAAAGAAGAAACAATTAGAAAGAAGAAACAATTAGAAGTGCAGAAGGAAGATTAAGAAAAGAGCTCCTGTTAGTCGTTTCTTGACACATACAAAAGTGATAATGAGAGAAACTTGTCCAAACATAACAAGGAAAAGAAAGCTTATCTCATACAAACATAAGAATCAAGAACACTGAATGGCAATCGGTCGAAGATTGCTGATTTTAACTAAACCTCACCACTCTGCCATCCTTGGCCAAATTGGAACAAAAACCTGCACCTTACGCTCAATTTGTAGGTTTGTTAAGCTGTTTAGTTGGAGGTGCAAACAGACATGGGAACGTGCAGTATGTCAAGTCACAAATCTGTTTTGGGGGCTCTTGCAGAGCACACAGCATATTTGGAAACTAAAGTAGTTCCTTTTGAGACAGACCAAGCAGATAAACAAATTGGAATACCTCTCATTGCAAGCATTAAGGAAAGATTGCTCCCATTCAAACCAAATCAATCAAACAGAGAACTCCTGACACCTTTCACAGGAAGCAGATAGCTTATCTTTAAGGGAAAAAAAACAGGAAACAAGTGAAACAACCCCTTTGTAACGAATCAAATGCTTATGTCAGAAAAAATAGTCTTTTTTTAAGGGAAGTAACAAGCAACAACAGCTAATCTTGCCCTTCTACAGTAGGATTCGACATTGCAACCTTGCAAAAACATCAAGAATCAAAGAACACCTTATACACGAGTAAACAACATCTCAGCAGCTCCATACACTAGATAAAACCTTACAGAATGGCTAATTTCTGATAGTTCAACAATTCCATATATGCAAGAAAGATCCCTACGGCCTAGTAAATGATCTCCTAACGGCATTGTAAGTAAGCCAATTTCCAATAAATGTCGCTCGCCTTACACATTCAAGAACACTAGACAAAGAAAAGGAAACCTTTTTTTTAGGAATGTAAACGGACTCACCGATTCCTCGGCCACGGTAGGGCTTGAGGACGACGAGCATGGCGATGTAGCCCCTGAAGGCGCCCCTGTGCTCCCCCATCTTGCAAACCACCGTCCCCACGCACTTACCCTCCTTGGCATCAAACGCCTTCCGACGAATCCCCCAAGAAACCATCAGATTCACAAACGCTGGGCAATACGAGAGGAGAGAGAGCGAGAGGTGGGCGAAGGGCGTACGAGGAAGGTGAGCTGGGGCCAGAGGTAGACGAAGTAGCGGTATGTGAAGATGGAGTAGGGCTCGCTGAGCTCGGCGTCCACCAGCGACATCACCAGCGGCAGGTGCTGCTCCCCACCGTAGCTCACGTACGTGATATCGCCCCCGCCACCGGAGGGCTCGCCGCGCTCGGCGGGCGCCGTTGCCGACATCGACACAAGCAGCCGGAGGGGGAGGGGAAGTCGGCGGCGGCGGAGATTCGGGGGAGGACGGGGCGCGGCGAACCCAGGCACGCACGGGCTATTTTACAGGCCGATATACAGTGACAACGGGCCCAATTACATCCCGCTGAACGAGCCCAAACCAGCTGAACCCGCGGGTCGGTGGCATGACAACCCGAAAGGAACTGGGCCAAGTACCAGTCGGGCCAACTGGGTGAATTCTGAGGTCTGCCCGGACGCGCCTTACGAATACTAAGCCTGGATTGCATGGCACCCAAGCAAACATTGGTATCCAGTGCTAAGCCAGAAAATTTGAACGTTTCTGTAGCTAAATATCTAACTTTAGCACCTACAATTAGTACTAAGGATTAGAGTAAAAATAGCTAACAATGGTCTTGCGAAGAGAGATTATATGTCTAACTTAGCACCTAATTTAGATGCTAAGAGATGTATACGCTCTAAGACATGTGCAAGAATGCCAAATCAATGACACATCATCCAAAAACCTAGCCGGAGGAGAGAGAGGGCATGTTCCTGAATGGACGACCCGGGCGCGCACAACAAGAAACAAACGACGGCAACAGCGGGAGCATATCTCCTGCACATGAGCTCATTGATGAACATATGCACATGACCGATCTGAGCCCTTCCTTTCGAAATCCACGGCCGAGCCACCTCCCACTTATGGCTTCTTTGCGAAAACACCCCCGCGTGAATCCTTCTTTCGCTCGAAGTACCAGCCCAAGCTTGCTCCAATTGCTCCCCCCCATTCCCCACTTGGTGCTAGGGTTCCTCCCCCTGCACCGCCGCCCATCGAGCCTGCGTTGGCCCTGCGCCGCCGCGAGCCCTGCGCCCGGCGATGTCGACGCCATGCGCGGCTTCGGCGTTCAGTGGGTGCAGATGGCGCTGACACAGGGCCAGGGGCTCATCGCCCACCACCTTCCTCGGCGTCCCAACCGGCGGTTGCCTTCCACATCGTCGCGCTTCGTCGGTAGCATGCTAGCCACCTTGACATGGCTCCTCGACCTCGACCCCGTCCGTGCGTGCTTGAAAGCCTTGGCGTCGGCGACCGAAGAACTCGTCAAGGAGGCCCAGGACGTGGTGCGGGTGCCGACGTTCCAGATCAACGAGGATATCGCCGTGCCGACCATCATCTACTGCATCACCTACTCCTTGCTGTACTGCACTTGGTTACATGAACAAATGGACATATTTGTGTCGATTCACTCAGGAATGAAATTTCCAGGACATATAAATGCATTTGAAAATTTGTATATGTGAAGTGGACTATTCACTGTAGATGCATGTATACTTTGTGAAGTAGCTGAGAGGGTTGGTAGTGAATGTTAGTAGTAACATTATTAAACATTATCAAATTGTTAGTTCTCATTCTCCAGAATTTTCTTGGCTGTATGAAAATGTGATGCTGATGGTACTCTATCTGTCCATGTGAAGCTGGTAGTGAAAAAATTTCTTGGATGTATGAAAATGTGATCCAGAATTATCAGCCTGCTATCCAGAATGGTCTTTTTAGGAGCAAGTATGGAACTATGCAGCTCTCTTTTATGAAAATTACCGTTGCTTTCATGACTTGCTAGAACATGTTGATCAAGATAGGCTCAGAGAATTGTGTTTTGGTTTGTGCCTGTGATCTCTGCTCCCAAGTTAGATAGGAGTGTTTATGTAGCACATTTCCCTGATACGCTTCTGAATTTCTGTTTGAGCACACACAAGTAAAAGTCTTTGCCATTTCCTGCCATGAACTAACCGCATGCCGAAGCCCTTTTTTTCTCTTTGGTTTGCCAAGTGTGTTCTAGTGCTTAAATGTGCTGTAAACTAAGGGCTAAGTGATCTTCAAAAGAGAGTAACTTCGAATATAAATATCATATTCCTTGTTTTTGCCAAATCGGTTGTGAAATGAGGGAAGACTATACTCAAACTTCCCTAAATACTCAAAGATTTATATAACCAATACTGAAAATTTACCTTGATTCATGCGTAATCAACTGACGCTCTACTGAAATGTACTAAAATAATACTTAGTCTTGAAGTAACACCACGCAGGAAATTATAAAAGGATACAAATAACAACTGAAATTACAGCATATGTTGCCAAAAAAACAGCAATAATGCTCCAGACTACAGGGCTTTTTCGCTTTGAACTTCTTGTCCACAAGTCCTTTGGTGCATCACTGCGTCACGTTCTCTCTACATAAAACATGAACGGAGGCATAGCATCACAATTCAGAATCGGCACAATTAGTGCAGCCTCACGTAGCAGCATGCAATCAACTAGTTAAGGACTCCGCGGTGAATGGAGGCATAGCATCACAATTCAGAATCGGCACAATTAGTGCGGCCTCACGTAGCAGAAGGCAATCATCTAGTTAAGGACTCCGCGGAGAATGGAGGCATAGCATCACAATTCAGAATCGGCACAATTAGTGCAACCTCACGTAGCAGCAGGCAATCAGTTAGTTCATGAGCAACACGCTGTTGGTCTGGTTGTTTGGCCGAAGACAGCAGCAAGCTGAGACTTAGCTTCATGAAGTCAGAGGATCTTGAAATGTAACCAAAACTGAACAACTCTATCACAAACTCATAGTACATTAAGAAATCAAACATGCACATTGATCCAGAGCAAATGAAACTAAACAACTCTATCACAGACTCACAGTACATTCAGAAATCAAACATGCACATTGATCCAGAGCAGATGAAACTAAACATGGCATCATGCTGTCGTCTCATCTCATTTCATCTTCTTTACAAGTCTCTTTGAACTCCAAATAAAAAAAAAGATGTGCTACTACCCATTACAAGTTTATAACCATTCTAGGCCTTCTCGCCAAGCCCTACGCTCTGTTGTTGCCCTTCCTGGTGACCCTGATGTAGCAAAATATGACAGTCATGACCGCCGCGGCGAACCCGGCAAGGATCACATCCGCGTCGGCGATCGACCGGTCAATGGCAAGAATATGACGCGCGCCGCCAAGCCACGGCACCTCGCCATTGCGGTACCGCGTGACATATCAGGGGGTGGCGTAGGCGGGATCCAATGGCGATGGCCTCGAGGACGTCCAGATCCGGCGAGGGGTAGGGTCGAGGAGGGGAGGCACGGCGTAGGGCGTCGGCGGCGGGGCGCAGGGTGGAGGCGCAGGCGCCGGGGCGCAGGGCTCAAGGTGCGGGCGCCTCCGGAAAGGAGGCAGCGTGCCACCAAACCCTAGTGCCTCGTCGTGGGAGGGAGATGGAAGAGGGGAGCGGGGATTGGGGAATGGAGGAAGGGGCATAACCGCGTGAGAAGCTGCATCGGGCGGGGGTGTTTCTGCAAAGTGGCGGCAGTGGGAGGGAGCGTAGATCCTGGCCGCTGAACTCGCGATGGATGGTTGGGATCGTCCATGTACATATGTTCACAAATATGGTCATGTTCATGAGATATGCTGCTGGCAACAGCCGACTCAAATGTTGTATAGTCTAGTACTATGTCGAATTCTAGATGCCCTTATTCAAGAGAGGTGTCTAGCACAATGCATCAGAAATTTTAAGGTTCACCTTAGGGTAAGTGTGGAGATCAGGGGTAGATGGTCATAATTTTAGTGTGATTGAACAATATTCACATGTTTTAGTGAAGTTCAATTGTTGTCAAGCAGAGGCGGTCTGACCAACCTTGTGGGCGGTTGGACTGGCCAGTGGCTGGCAGTCTGACTGGATCGATCAAAAGTGAAAAGTTGAATTTTTGGAATTGGCCAAAAATCATGTATGTACGAAGTTGAGAGGATGTGTTTCTACTTGGTCTCATTGAAAATGGAGATTCGAGGGAAAACTAGATAGAGTTTGAAATTTCCAGAGAGAGTGCACTCTGAGACTTAGGAAAATTCTCCTTATTCCCGGGCGCCGGCGGTCAAACCGGCCAGAAGTTGTCCATGCGTCGGGAAGGCAATGAATTTTGTGGGATTGACCAAAGTTATGGGATTTAGTGTATAGGTGTTGCATAATGTATGTTTTTGCTAACGTGGGTCAAGCTGCGAAGAACTTGTGCCTGAAATCGATTTTTTTGCCTATTGTTGTGCAGGTGGCTTGGAGTCAACGACAGTCAACGGCAAGAATGATCATGACTAGGCTAAGAGAGTTGAGGTCCAGAACGATCAAAGATGCCGGGTGAAGTGGATGGACTCAAGCATGGCCCAAGATGGGCAAGAGCGATCAAACATAAAGTTCGGTGCAACGGGTTACATCAAGTGGCTTGAGTCGGTGCAAGTACCACGGTGGTTTCGATGGGAGCCAAATGGGAGAGAGTTGTTGATATGAAGAGAGACATTGATGAACCTACACGTGATGAAATATGGGATTGCTTCACGATGACTGGACTCAGCCTTTGGAGAAGGATCGAGAATTGGTATTTTGGTATCTTCGCCAAAATACCGGGATGGTGAGCTTAGAGAAACTACGGCGTAAGTCAGCATAAGGAGAGGCGGTTTAGGTCAAAAGAAGACAGATTCATGAAGAGACGGATTTAGGAGATCCAGTTCATCATCTACTTTGATAAGCGTGCGTGAGTGACTTGTTTGTGTGCGGGCTTAACAGGCATCCGATAAGGTTTTCTCTCTAGACCTAGCCTCCACTATAAAATGCAAGAGTGCAGGATTTGTACTCAACCCTCTTAAGTAAAGAAACCCTAATTTTTTATTTGAGGAAAGTGAAGATAGAGGAAGCTAAGGTTTAAGAGAGATGGATTGATTGAGTACTAAGTGTTAAGCTTTTGTCCTCCGTGATGGATTGGCTGTAAACCAACAATATCTTGAATCAATCCAAGTAAGGTTTGCCCCTAAGATGAGTTCTATCTTGTTCTTGCTCTTTTGTTGATGCCTTTGGGATTTTTGTGTTCCTTTGCTTTTGATTAGGTCTTTTACTGTGATCTAGCTTGTTAGGACTTGTGAGAATTAATCAATGGTCATCTTAACGATCTTCCACCCACAAGTAAGCTTTTGGATCAAAGTTTAAATTTTCTCGGTTTTTGTGTCTCCTTATCATCGATTAAGAAATTTGTGGAACCTTGGCTTCAATCGTCTCGGTCGTTGATTGGAATAGGTTAGGCCGATTTGATATCGTCTTGCGCTACTGATCCTGCAGCCAACGGTTAGACTGCACCTCATGTGGTCAGACCGGCCATCAGGCGGTTAGATTGACTAGGAGGATTTTGCCTCGGGGTTTTCCGGTTTCAACGCAAGATTTTCGTTTTGTCCTTATAGCTATGATCTTCGTAGGTTTCGTAGCTATTGGAGTAAAGAAGAAGTTGAATACCGAGTGGTGAGAAAGAGTAGGTGCTCCTATTCACCCCCTAAATCGCTTTGTCGGTCTAACTATAAGCCTAATGCTAGAAGAATATTGTAAGTTGCATGATTTTATTTTGTTAAATCTTACTTGAATTTTGTGGCCATTTAATTGGATGATGTTTGATCTAAGCCTGTTTTTTCTATTAAATCTAAGTCGACTTTTATTTAGTAATATTTTTAAAAAAAATCTGCGAAAATGGTAATAGCTTTTGAAATTCATTAAATTCCCATTTTTAACAAAAGAATAAATAATTTTGGAAAATAGAAAATCCTCAAAATTATAGAATCCAATAAAATAATAATAATATTTTTTGTTGATATTTTCGCAAATTCCATCGTGTTAGACTTGGTCAGCCATCGCCTTCCGACACACACATGACGACCAGCTAGACAATTACGGTTGCTGTTTTCCCAAGGTGACACACGGCCACCCCTAATCGACCATGTGGTCAATGGTACCACCGGCGCCACCCTCTCGAAATCAAAGGCTGGTCGCTCGATTAACCCTGAAACCATAGCACTAGTGAATCCCGACTATAATCACCGCAAACCTCACTAGAGAGGATGGCTCTTCGATCGCATTGGGGTCACGAACGATCGAGGCGCATCGCCAGATTAGAAATCTGATTGATTTTGAGGAAGAAATAATATGCTAAAATTAGGCTGCTTCACACTATCTAGCCCATGCACAGCGGCGGATTCAACAGCCCTCCAGCCTAGGCAATTACCCAGGCCTCCAGCGAGTGGCACGTCTAAACCCCGAGGCCCCCGAGACCAACGCCTCCTGCCCTCCTCATGCTTTGGGCCTCTAAGCCTGGGCAACATGGGTGGCCTCCTTGCTCTACATGGGCCTCCTCGCTCGGGACTTCAGTCTTTAGCACTCAATAGCCTCTCCAGACTCCAGGACCGAGCCACCAAGCCTCAGCCTCTCGTTTGCTCCGTCTCTTTGTTCCCCAATCCCCACTTCCCCTTATCCCCTCCCCAAGGACCCCAATCCTAAGTGCCAAGCACCAAGCGATGGCCTGCTGCAGCCTGCGTCGGCCGACAGGAGCCGGAGAGCGAGGGCTTCGCAGCGCTGACGTAGTGAGCCAGTGACGCGGCGGGGCAATGGTGGACGGCTCCAGCGAGACGGTGATTCTGGCGGGCAGCGGCGGGAGCCGGAAGCACACGCACGGGTACGGCGACTCTAGCGGGACGGCGATTCCAAGCCTTCTGGCTCCGGGTCCGACGGCTCTGGCTCTCTAGCCAGTGGTAGCATCGGCATCGGCATCGAGCCACGAGGCCCACGAGCAGGCAGTAGGCCGTCGTGGCCGCCCAGGCAGCTAGGTGAGCTTTAGGAACTCTTCCCTTTGTGGATTAGTGGATTTTTCTTACTCCAATCCCACCATGGCGCTCCTCCTTCCTTGGCTCGGGCTCCCCATGGTGCCGCTCCTCCGGCTGCCCTCGGCGCCCTACGCCGCCACTAGCTCCCTTGTGTGCCTAGCCCGTGCGCTCACTCGCGCCCATGTTGCCACCTCCTGGGCCTGTGCCGCACCCGGCCCATGGCGCCGCCGCCACCGACGCCAGCCTGGAGGATCGACCCACCCCCGTGTTTGCGTTGCTTGTCTCTGGCTTGGCCGTGTGGCTCGACCCCGTACTACCACCAGCCTCCTTGCGGCCGCCAGCCTCCTCGGTTTAGCCTGGTTCCCTCGGTTCCTTCTTCTTTCTTTGTTCTGTTATTTTGTTTTCAAAGCTTGAGCTTGATTTCTTGCTCCAATCCCACCACACACTGGTTGTCCAATTGTGTCCAAGCTTGTTGCTTGTTGGGTGATTTTCTAGTAGGCTGTACTGTTGCAGCAAACATCAGTATATAACTAGGTCTCAATTTGTAGCTAAGTTTGTTGCTTATTGGTTGATTTGGGCAAATTGAATGGAATCAACTACTACTAGGTTGGCACATGATTACTTTCTACAGGCTGTAGGAAATTTGGTAACCTGGTAACATGATTACTACTACTAGGTTGGCACATGACGAGAATTGTTAAAATTTCAGAAATAATGAGGCTTTTGGTTGACTCGAGAAGCTTACCATAGCTGCAACCGCAACCACAAGATCTACGACCAAGTGATGAAGATGAACCAAATATGGCTAATGATGATGAGGAGGATGTGTTTAATCTGAATGAAATTGTGTGTGATCCTGCTCTTAGGAAACAAATAGATGATTACCATCCGGATGTTCAAGATCAAGTGGGAAAAGCATACATTTTGAAGGGTCCAACCCAACCAAGTGTGAATTTTCCTCATAAACAATTTGGATGTTTATGGAGGGCATTTTCAAAAGATTAGTATAAGAAGAATGATTGGATAGAATATAGCGAGTCTCAAGATACGGCATATTGTTTGTATTGTTTTCTTTTTAAGAAGCCAAAAAATAATCAACACTTTGGTTCCGAAGTCTTCACCAAAACCGGGTTTAGTGATTGGAAGCATGCCTACAGAGCACTGCCCCCACCATATAGGTGGTATAAGAAGTGACTATAACAAGGCAAGATTGCATTGTGATGATTTTTATAACCAAAGACAAAGTGTGTCAAGTAAGTTCTCTTGTGCAATCAAGGAATCCAAAGAACTATATAAAATCCATTTGACTTCTTCTCTAGAGTATACAAGATTTCTTATTGGTCAAGGTATGGCTTTTCGTGGCTATGATGAATCTTCTACTTTATTGAACAAAGGTAACTTTCGTGAAATGATAGATCGGTACAAAGATAAGAATGAAAAAGTGAGGCATGCTTTCTTTTACATGTGTGATATATCGTATCCGTTATTTTACTTTAAAACTATTGTGAATTTGCACAATATGTAATTGTGTATTTGAATATCCGATGTTTGCAGTTCTCGATAGACCATAATTAGGTACTTAACTTGCGGCTTGTCTAACTTTGAAAAATTCCTAACTCCGTCACTGCCCGTGCAGACGTGTGCGCGAACGTAGGAGCAGGTCGTGGACCGGCCGGCGGGCCGGGCAATGCAACGTGCGAACGCCCTCGTTTCTCTCCTACGCATGAACACAACCCAGCCTCTGCGTGCCACTCCCCTCCTCCTACACTTCAAAGAGAAGGACGAGAGCCATCCGCTCCAAGAAAACCAATCCACACAAACCAACACAAGCGCAAATTTCAAGACACAAGCAACGACGGCATGGCTCGCCTTGGCATCGCCCTGGCCGTGGTCCTGGTGGCCTGCCTGTGGGCGGCGGCGCTGGCGTACACCGGCGGCGGCTACGGCGTGATGGACTCGGTGGCAGCGGCGTCGTCGGCGAGGACATGCGACGGGACGCTGGGGCAGTGCGCGGTGGAGGAGGACGAGGAGCTGGGGACGCCGGACGAGGCCCTGCTGCGGCGGTCGCTGGCGGTGAGGAAGCCGACCAACCGGTACATCAGCTACGCGGCGCTGCGGGCCGACCAGGTGCCGTGCAACAAGCGCGGCCGATCCTACTACACCAACTGCGCGTCGCAGCAACCAGCCAACCCCTACCGCCGCGGCTGCTCCGCCATCACGCGCTGCTCCCGCAACATGAACTGATCATCGAGCACATGCACGGATCGATCGAGGGGAGGAGAAAGGGGAGGTGTTAATGGATGCCTTTACTTAATTATTGTGTGTTGATTGATTACTGCTGCATGCTACTGATCTTAATCAAGATCTTAAGTGTAAGTAGCCTAATTCGGCGTTGCTTGTCTTTTACGTTTTCGTTCAGTGCTTGGTTTGATTTCTGATCGTTGATTGATTTTGGTTATTGTTTGTATGATTGGTGTACTGAAATAATGGTTAACAAAGGGGAATGGGTGCCTGACTAATTGATCAAATAATGGTTGTTTGTTTGACCAGATCGTAGCATCGTGTGTCTGTCGATCAGCTGGAGCAGTACTATTCTTTGGGATCTAAAGATCTCAGTTCTCGAGTGACCCAAAAGGAAAACAGAAATAGCTAATGCAACAATATACACAACTGATTAATTAAAAGCACTCAATAATTAAGATTCATCCATGCATATATATATATATGGCAGAGATACATGTCACGATGGACTCATGACATACATGATTCACACGTCACAACCACATCACACAAACATTATTTAGCATGCATACATGCATCGATTAATTGATTTGATCATAGATTACTTAGCATATGCATGTGCTTAATTGATTAGATTATTATACGCGGAGAGGGCCATGCAGGGCAGGCCGGCTTCACTTGCCGCAGTTGCAGTCGGCGCAGGAGCAGCTGGTGCCGCACTTGCACTTGCCGTCGTTCTCGTAGGCGACCTCCTCGACCATCTCGAAGTGGCTACATGCATCGCATATGTGATGATAAGTTAACTCGGTTTTGTAAATAATCAACCGTTTGCAAAGAGCACTAAAGTCCTGATTGGTCGACCAATCAGATAGTAGTAATATTAGTATAATTTAAACAGGGTTAATCAAATGGAACAGTCCATGTTTTCCTGTAAGATAATTACATGCATAAAAAAAACAGATTCTAAACCGTTTATTTTGGTGTGTCCAAATTATAAATCTGGCTAGGTGAACTGTCCTAGAAGCGATAATATTCAAATTCCGTGGAACTCCAAACAAGATGCAACTCTAAGTCGATTTTAAGAGAGCTTAAACATTTATTCTTTAAGAGAGACTAACCTCATTACTCTCTCCTAGTCAGCTTCTTTGATATACACGAGGGTGTATTTTAACGGTTGTAGGTTGCCTGATTTTTTTGTTAACTCTAAGTCAATTTTTCTTTTGCAACGAGCTCTAAGCCGATTTTCTGGCCTTTCGATGTGTGTCTATTCTGATTTTTTTTCTTCGTGGGTGTACAATTGGTTATCACAGTCATTCTTAAGGATCAGGAACTCAAAAGTCATACGAAAAAAATCAAGGGCGGCCAGGTCAAAAAATGATCAAGGGCACAACTAAACCGTCGAGACATCTCTGCTGTACTAAACTGGGCACAAGTGATCATACATTAGGCTACTACACTACAAACTGAATTTTGAGTGAAAGTCTCGGCCCCACTCAACCTTATTTAGATCCGCCTTATAAAAAAATCCCAATAAACCCACAGTAAACCTATCTAACATATTGTTACTGGGGCTCGAACTGTGTCCGTTAGCTAGCCGCCAGAATTATGGATGGATCATGACTATTTTGGATGGGTTGAGAGACGAAAAGAGGTAGGTACGTACGTCTTCTCCGCGTCAACTATGACGACGCCATAGTTGTTCCCTTTCTTCCTGCAAATTGATCATCAGCCGGTGCTCATGGTCAGTGACGGTAGGCACGTAAGTTCATGAGCTAAGCATAACGATCACTGGTTTCAATCTTTGAGCAGAGATAGAGGGAGAGTTGATTTGCACTTACACGCACTGGCTCTTGTCAGCGCAGTCGCAGTTGCCGCACTTGTCCGACATGTTGAACGATGCACTTGAACGCGAGCCGCGAGGAACTTGTTTGATGAGTTGTGTTTGCTCTGGTGGATCGATCGATCTGGTGATGAGGAGCGGTGGCCTTGCGCCGGTATATATAGCGCGCGGCCGGAGGGAGGCGTGAGCCCCCCGCGCGTGCGAGATGCCGCGCCAAGCAGACGGAGATAATCACCGCGCGCCACAAGTGGTGGTCACGATCCACACGCATCCCACGGGCGGTCGGCACGCGCTCCACCGCTCCATCAATCCAAACGAATCTCTCTGTTATCTCCATCTCACAAAAAAGGCAAAACTGCAACAACAACAAGAAAAAGTCATTGGAGTTTTATTTTCTTCCTATAACTATTTTTGTGGTTTTCACCTTCGCTCCAGTACGCAGTTGTTTAAAACTCCTCCATACTGCCCATTTTCATGTGATTTGATGATGTGGCCAAACTTGCTCTCTAGTGCGGTGATGTGGTCTTCCACCGCGGCGAAGTGGTTGGAACCGAACCTTTTAATGTGGTGAATTTGTTTGACCTTGCTGAATCCGTTCAGTCTTCTTCTCCAGCATAACTGGTCTGATGCGAAGAAACAAAGAAGTGGCAAGGTGACCTAGGGTGGCGACCTAATGAGGAGCAAAGTGGATGTGTTTTATCCGTCTTTTGCCTCCATATGTTGCTTTGGGTTCGTCGCAGAGTATATCGAGGAGGGAAACTATTTTGTCTCCCCTTATGTCATGCCTAACATAAAGTCTCTCATGACACGCTGGAAGACCACCTCGCCATGTGGAGCTTGGAGGGTCTAGGTTGGCCACGTCATCGGAAATCACATGGAAACAGGCGACAGAGGGGTTCAAATAACTACGTACTAGCTGTAGGCAAAAGTGCCACAAAAATATATAGTTGCAAGGGATCGAACTCGGACGTACTTCCATATAGTTTTTTTACAGAATTGATAAAAAAGAAAAGAAAGAAGAGAGAGAGAGAGAGAGAGGAATCTTCCGATTAATAATTGTGCGACGACGTCCATCTCACTATGATCTACCAAAGCATTTTCGGTTTGGCGCTACGCCGAAAATAAACTCGAGTGCATGAGCAGCTAGCGCACGGTAGATTCGTAGGCTAGCTAGGCGTGCTACCGTTTGTGACGTGCAAGCAAGGAGGACGCCATATACGCAGAGAACGATCGACACGGCATATATACCTTAGCTTGCATGCTGAACCGAACGCATGCATGTACTTCGATCCGTAGGCCGTTGCTAGACCTTGACGTGGGAAATCTTAAAAGGTAACTGGAGGCCGGTCTTGGAGCGTAAGCAGGCAGGCCACGTCGCCGCCAGGTTTAAATAAGCGAAGAGCCGATTGCGCGTCAAATGAATTTTTTAAAATAATATTTTTTAAAACAAAATTACAAAAATATATACCATCGTCTTGAGAAATTACGAAATTAATGAAAAGGACGCAATCTATTACAAATGGTGACCAGAAAAATATCATCCTAACAATGGCATACACCAGTTAAACTACACCAAGATATCGCTCATCGTTGGCCTCCAAAAGGTACTGGAGACCGGCCGGTTTGGAGCGTAAGCAGGCAGGCCACGTCGCCGCTCGCTGCGCGCGTCCGATCATCTCTCTAGCCTGCGTCGACGCGAGCCAACTCGGCAGCACGATCCCGCGCCGCGCTGTGTCGTCCGCCCGATCGGCCAGGCCGTGTGTCCAGTCAGGCCCACGAAGAGCGACGCGCACCTGTCGCTCCTCGCCACGCGGCTCGCCCTCAAGGCCGACACATCCCTCTACGCGCGACCAGGTAGGCCACGTCGCCCGCTTCCTTCGTCGCCGCCCGATTTGCGCGAGCCGCTGCGCGCGTCGTCCGATCGTCTCGTCAGCCCGCGTCGACGCTGGCCTGCTCTGCCGCACAATCCCGCGCCGCGCTGCGTCGTCCGCCCGATCGGCCGAGCCGTGCGTCCAGCCGGCCGGCACATCTCACTACGTGCGTATGTACGTACCCGCGCCAGGCTCTAGTATATATTCGATCGCGCCGGTCGGTTAGATTACCTTTACTATTACGCAATAGTAACGGGTGCAGCGTGTTCGACGGTTAGGAACCAGGTACAGAAATTAAGGTTTGACTCACGCTTAAATACACCCTTGTCAATTAATAAGCTGCTGGATGCCACAATAATCTGTCTCAAATTGTGGCCATACGTGTCGCAGGTAACATGGCCAAACCTTATCACCTTTGGTTGCTTCTCAAGATTTTACACTCCCGACTCCCGTCCCCTAGCAGTCACTGTCGCTGACGTGTCCAAGTTCCCACTAGCCATTTCTTTACGGAATTTCCCACAAGCTAGTTTGCGAATTTGCATTTCTTTTTTCCTTTTTTAATTTGCATTTTTCTTGGGCTTTTACTTCCTCGACGGCGCGAGGCCCAAAAGTGAAGCGAGGGAGGCAGTCGGAAACTTTTTTTTTTACGGAATTTCCCATGCATGCCCCCTTATCCGTCGCGCCCATCAACTGGTGTCTGTGATCTTCAGGTGTTTAGTTGGGACAGTGGCGGATCCATCAAGAAGATATGAGAGGGCTTGAGCACCGGCTTTGCTCATAGTATCTTTGGTGCCCTCCTAGTAAAGCTTATCAATTTATTTCAGTACCAGCCTGATGACAGAAACATGCCATACCGGCACCTAAAGCGACACACAGTAGCCTCAATTAGCCCATACCGGCCTCAATATCGGCACGTTCATTCCGGCCCATTTAGGTCATTCCGGTACTGAGCATAATTGAAGTGGCCCTTCCTTTGAATCAGGCTCATAGGCTCAGCCCAATACTACTTCTTCAGTAAGTAAAATTATACTAGACTAGTATAATAGACTATGATAAAATATATGAGGTTATGAACTTGTGTTGTATTATTTAACTGCGTATGACCTTTGTATTTATGAACTTATTGAATTGTGTGTCATTTTTATTCCACGGTTTTGTATTTGAAGTGAGGTTCCAAGTGAAATTATGTGTGCATAAAATTACATATATATTTATGAATAAATATATATTATTATATTAAAATCAGGAACGGTACGCCAGAATAGACTAGTACCAAGAGGCAAGCGGAATGGTCACCATAATGGAATTGACAACTTGGCTCTTAATACCTCTGCCATTATGTGCATAACAAATCTAGTTATTTTTGTTCTTAAGATTGCTACTTGTGCATTTTTTTTGTTTTCGAAATACACTATCCATTATTAACATACCACATTTAATTAATGTATTTTCTATTTTAACTTTGTTCCTCATAATTTATGTATCAATTTAGATAGCACATGACATTAAAATGTGTGTTTGATAGCCCACCTCATGATAACTTTATCCTACTAGTACCCTCATGATAACTTCATTTCACTAGCACCCCTTCCATTTTCGTCATATGCACGCCACTGGTTGGGGCACATATCCTAATAGTACAGTACTTGGGACATTTTTTCCTTTTGCAAATTCACCAATATTGAGTTCCTTTTGGGGGAGAAAAGCTTTTTTTTAATGTCCAAGATGCTTTTACATGGGTGCTTAAAGAGACATAATATGGCCCTATCATCGAGCACCTATGTAAAAGTCTTCTACTCTAATGTAAGCACCTACTAAGGTCATTAGATGGTTGTATTATCTATTAATTACGGGTAGTTACATGCATAAGCATCTATTAAATACCAGTGCGTACTCAAACATGGACACTGCAAGATTAGCAACTTATATGTTCTACATAGCAAGAAAAGACAGCTTTAGCTTCTCTTCTGCTAAACAGTAGGGGTGGGAATGCCGAGAGACGGCGGCCATGGATGTGGGCCAATAGTCCTGGGGCAGCGTGTCGGCGATGGGGAGGAGGAGGTTGGATTGGGTGGCGATATTGGGGAAGGAATGCATAAGTGGGTCGACTCTTAAAACCCATTGGGTCATGCGGGGCATTGTATTGCACCAAATGGGTCGACCTCCCAACCACACAAAGATGAGATGGGCACCATGTATTTTGTTCGGCTCGAACCACACCGTCCCACTCCCACCCCTACTGAACACCTCTTCAGCCACTTGCATTTACATGCCCTAAACGAGTAGGAATTACTTTTGCAAAGCTAGCTTTATTATGTTAGAAACAAATGTACACACGGCATGCATTCTAACACTAGACTGGTATCCTCTCCAAAATAAAACATTGGGTGCCGGTACCTAGCTAACATAATAAGGAAGGGCGGGGGGAGGGAATACATGCATGCATGTAACTTAGAACAAGCTGGCTAGCAAGCATGCTCAAAGGAGCCATCCATATACGTACATATCAGACGTCCATTGCATCCATATCGATCCAATCACGCGAAGAACTTGGGCTGGCAGCTGAGGGTCCTCGCCATCGTCTTGGCCGCTGACGTCCGGCGGTTGAAGCTCCTCCGCGCAATGTCCCTCATGGAGCCGGCGAGGGAGAGCTTGGGGTTCAGCCTGGTGGTCGCGTTGAAGTCCCTGCACACCTCCATGTGCGACCGCAGCGCCTCCTCCACGCCGCCGGGCTGATCCCTGCGCATCTGCTCGGTCACCGCCTCCGCGCAGAGGCCGCACACCCAGTCGCCGCAGTACGCCGCCCGGATGCGGCGGATGTAGGAGGCGGTGCAGTCCTCCGACACGCTGCAGCACGCGCACAGCACCGTCTCCACGTCGTTGGAGATGATGCCGGCTGCTGCTCCGCTGGCGATGAGCTGATCCGCCGCGCTGGCGTTCGAGCACTCGGAGTATGATCGCCTCAGCAGCGCTTGACCCTTGTTCTGAAATTGAGAGAGATACATTTATACGTCACTTATGTACATACATGCAAGCTTAATTTGCAAGAAATTTTTAACCTTAATTTTTTATTTGGCGCGGAACAAGCTTTTAACTATTGTAGTTAATTAAGCTAGCGTAGTCCGTAACTAGCTAATTAAAGCAATATTCTTGTATCGATTTAGAGGCATGTTTGAGCATTTAAGCTGATACACGCCTTGCAAATTAAATGCGAAACTAGTTGGAATGTGATGATCGATTACCTGTCTGGGCTGTAGGAGGCCCATTGTTGCTTGGAAGCCTGTGGCTCCCGGCTTCTGCATGCCTGTCATCTCTTGCATGTTAAGCAGCTTAAGCTAGCTATATTGATATGATTTGGTTGGTTGGTTGGTATGTACGTAGGATATGTTGATTACTTGAATCAACAAGACGCACGATTAGATCCCATTTATAGGCACAATTCTCTGGGTACCTATGTTGATAAAGGAACGTGTAGTGCAACTTGGATGTTGCTTTTCAACTGAAAGAAAGCGAGCGAGGTGTTAGGTTTTGTACATAGAGGCGCGCAGCAAAGCAACTTGTTTTTGAAAGAGAAACGTGTGTGTGTGACAGTTATTAGCTAGAGAGAAAGAGATCTAGCTATTAGCTAGCTATATATAGGCTATTACTCTTGTGATGGTTAGGGCGTTATCTATCCTGTTCCATCGAGATCGACCAGGCCATCTTTGTTTGCAAATTAATCATTGATGTCACCTCTACTACTGAACTGGCAGTGTCTCGAGTTGGACCTGCATATATAGTATGCGATCAAGCGGTTAGCTGTTAAGCTCCCAAGATCTTGGAGATCAGGCCGTGCTTAATTAGAGATATATAGGTATAGATCGATCGGTGGCTAACTAACTTTACCTGTGGTCATCTTAATGAACAAACAGGTAGCTAGCTCGATCGAGAAAATGACATAAGTTTACTTTCTGCTTGTCCTATTAGAACCTAGTGAAAAGTGATCAGTGATGTGAAATGGGGGAAGCACGGGATCTATCAAATTCACACGCGGGTTTATCTTGATCTCAAATTAAGAGGAAAAGGAACAGGCCAACAGGGGTTTATGATAAGGGACCGACTAAGCTACAGTCGTCTGAAATTTTCTTAAAACTCAATCACTTTCTTCGGTACGTTGGATCACCATCCAATTGTTTCTAGTTTTTTATGTTAAAAAATTCTAAACGAGACAAAAAATAAATTTAGACGAACCCTACAAATACCAAAAAAAAAAAATCTAAACTGACAAAAGTAAATCTATGTGAACCCTACAAATACCAAAAAAAAAAAATCTAAACTAGACAAAAGTAAATCTAGGTGAACCCTACAAATACAAAAACAAATAGAACTAAAAGTTACAGTAAAGCTGTGCTAAAATTGCACGTCACTTGGTAATGCAATATTAGGCTTACACTACTATAGAAAAGGCCTTCACAAACAGTTCAAAAACGTCATCACAGACGGTTTCGTGAGCCGTCTGAGTTTATGTGTCATTAATGACATGAGGTCATCACAGACAGTTTTCGAACCGTTTGTAATACATAATATCACAGACGGTTATTAACTCAAAACCGTCTGTGATTGTCGACTATCACGGACGGTTTGTCATCTACAAACCGTCCGTGATTGTCGACTATCACAGACAGTTTCAGCTACAAACCGTCCGTGATAGTCGACAATCACAGACGATTTCATCTACAAACCGTCAGTGATAGTCGACTATCACAGACGGTTTCATCTACAAACCGTCTGTGATATTCTTTTGCATTGCTAAATCTATTTCTGTTTATTGGCTAGCCTCAGGAAATACTAGCCATGCCCTCTGAAATAAGCTGAAACACAACATTAAGTTGTATACATCCAATTCACATTCATTTCAGAAACAAGCACATCCAATTCGCATTCATTTCAAAAGCAATCACATCAAATTCGCATTCATTTCAGAAACAAATACATCCAATTCACAAATCAATTAACTAAAATTAACCATTAATGTACATTTACACACATGTATCATTAAGTTCAATCTTATCCCAATCAAGTTCAATCTACATTGTGGAATGCCCCATCTGGATTTATAACCTGATTGTTTAGGAATGACGCAAGGTGTGATTAAATTTTTATGAGCTCACTCTATTCCAACGCAGTTTCGACGATGGTCGCAACCTGTTGCTAGGAAGATTAAATCCGCGCTTATATAAATTGGTAAGTATATATAAAATAATTGTTGCAAGATTGACAAACCTGAGGATCATTGGTGATCGCGGAACCGATGAGTAGTTCTATGTTGTGGCAAACATAGTATCCACAGATGTTGCCCAACGGCTGCTGGTGGCACTACAAAAATAGAATTGGTTAGTTCGAGAGGCATTACTACGAAGTGTTATATAGGATTAATGTGTACTAGCTAGCGAGTAGCGGGAAAGTTAGATCGTGTTTCAGCATCCTTCCCTTGTTTTTTCCTCCTTTAGCATAGAACACGCCGAACGCCCTACGTAACTCCAAGAAGTTAGCCTTAGCCATTGCAAAGGAAGGAAAGACTACAATATAGTTTCTATGGAGGAAATGTGTTTACCTGTTGATTAAATGCCAGATAACTGTGAAGTTGTGAGTGGTCCTCTTTGGGAATCTAGGTATATTACTAAGCTCCATTTTGATATAATTACAATTAGAATCTAGTAGAACCTACACAGGTATGTCACCATGGTCATTAAACCTAAGTTCATGTTGCTTATAAAGTACAAATCAACAAATATAGCCAGCAGTGCAACACTTACTCCTGGTTGTAGGGCAAAAGTATGTATTCCTTGTTGCGGCGAGCCAACAAAAACTCTATAACGTAATCCTCGACGAATCTTGCATTCTCCTTGATGGTTTGCGCGGAGACCACGTGTGGGTCGAGGAAACCTACCAGTGAATTCCTTAATTCGGCTTTAGACATCATGTATCTATATACAAAAACAAGGAGTTATATATATAACATTTATCGGTATTACACGAACATTAACCGTAATTGTACACACTTACAGTGTCCAGCATCGCATGAGTGAGAGGTCGAGGGAGTCAAGGTTGAAGAGACAGAACAAGTCCTCGAAGGTCACCGTGAAGACACAGTCTTGAGCATTGTGGTTAAAATGAACCTCGTTGAACTTGACAGTGACACCTGAGCGTCGTTGTTCATCCATCTTGTTGGCTTGTTCCATGTACTATGTATGCAATGTCATGCAAGCCAGTCCTAGGGTAGGGTTGTATAACCTCTCGACCAACGGCTTGCCTAGCATGAATTTCCGGGCCAACGGCAAGAAGGGGATATCAGAACAGGAGTCAACCGTCGTCGATTTGCCCTTGCTGCCTCGCTTTGTAGAGGTCGACTTCACAAGAGTCGACTGAGCACGAGGTGTAGATGCATCTGATGCACCGTGCCCTTGCTGCTTCGGTGCAGTCAGCTCCCGTGGACTAGACACCGTTGCAGGACATTCCTGTGAAGTTGACACTAGAGCAGGTAGCTCCAGGCAGATGTCCCTCTTGGGCCACTGGATGAATGTTCCAACGGCTTGCTCTAGAGTTATGACCTCATCGTTTGGGGGAATATGCAGCAGGACAGCCCCAAAATTGGCACAAACACCGTCCACATTCACTTTTGTGAAACCCGGCGTTAGATTTGCACCGTGCACCAAAGCCCTGACACCGGATGGATACACCTGGCCCCAAGCAGCATCTAGGGCAACAGAGGGATATCTCACTTGGAGCTTGCACTTCGTAACCACCTAAATAACGATACAAAATTAGCTACTCCAACAGGCCTATCAATGGATTGAGCATTCCAAAGATAATAATTATTACCTGGATGTCATCGACAGGAAATCGGTCGTCGTCTATTGGGGTAGGGTTAGGGTTGGACGCGCTGTCGACGATCGAATCGCCGATCTTACGAAAATAAACGAGGAAAATGACGTGGAATATCCTGGAATGGAATGGGGGTCGCTCTTTATTGATATGAACTGGATTTACAAGATGTGGCTAAGTACTACCTGAATTACACCGAATGGAGGAATGTTAGCAAGCAATCGGACTTAGAATATGAGTCTAAGGTCGATTATCTAGCTTCTAATTCCACCGCTTAGGCTTCGTGCATATCTTTGCCTTGGCCTTGTTTTGTGTGTCGCCTATCGTCTCCTTCTTGTCCCTTGTGCCCTTTTAGTCTTCTCGTGCTTCACCTTTAAATAACTTCCAAGAGGTGGCGATTACTCTGGAGAAGACGTCCTCGGTGAAGCGTTCGATTGGTGAGCGGTAGAGAAGTTAGCAATGTGCTAACTTCCTTGCGATTGCTTGTGAAAAGCTTAACCGTAGGGTGGTTAATAGTCGGTGTCTCGGGGTTGTACCATCGCATGGTTTGGAACGTATAACACGTGTTCCATTCATCATACGATAAGAAATACCGATTCGATAATTTTACGGCGGTTATCTGGTCGGGATTAGGCACAAAGCCTCATCAGGCACTGTGGTACCCATAAGTAACCTCTGGAATACTAACGACCGAGGAGGTCGTCGGTCTTAGGGTTACGACCATGAAAACGTATGGTCTTTTATTATATATTAGAATAATACATAGAGGTTTTAATCCTCGTCGGCTAGCCCCTAACTTTAAATGAACTCGTGTATATACCTTTTCCCGATGAAATCGTATCGGCGAACCCCATTTAATGTCGTGGTATCTGAAGTGGTCTGTGTTCACTTTAAAGTTGAGAACTTGCCTTGGGAAGCGAAGAGTTCCTCTGTCGTTTGAACAAAAAGCTTTTTGTCGGTTGGACTTTTGTGGGAATCCTTCGAAGTATCGAAGTTTATAAAATCTTCTCTCATTTGGGCTCTTAGAATTTTTATGCTTCCAAAATCCTTCGATCCCCTTTAGCTTCTCGCCAAGAAATCCTCCGAGTCTTTTCTGTTCTTCCGACCACAAAGTCTCCAACTTTTGCTACTCATTCTTGAGGATTTTCGCCATGTCTGAGCAGATTACAAAGTGGTTGCCTTGAATTGGGCAAGAAAAAGCTTGAGGCTTTGGCGAAGATGGGAATGCTCCCGGATAGGAATCGATTAATTGGAGACCGGCGATCGGAGAGCATTTTCCGAGCCGTGAAGATGGCGAAATCCCTGTTTTTCTTGCCTACATCGAATGTGGACTGAGACTACCGGTACACAAATTCCTCCTCCGCGTTCTTGAACATTACGGGGTGGAATTGGTGAATTTGGCCCCAAATTCGATCGCAAATATTAGTATTTTCGCATATTTGTGCGAGGCATACCTGGGAATACAACCGAACTTGAAGCTCTTTAGTTATTTCTACCGCATGGTGATGGGAAAATCTGCGGTAAAATCTGAGGCAGCTTCTAGGGAATGCACATTGCGTCTTCATGACGGGAAGGCCGATGAGTACATCTTCATGTACGTGAAATCTTCGTGGTCGTCATGGAAAAATTGCTGGTTTTACATGACAGCGATTCTGAAGACGATGGCCTCTACTTCGCCGGAACTAGAGCAAGTGAAAACTCCAAGTGGAAGGAAACCGTAAAGAAGATAGGGATAGTCAAAAGATGGGCGGATGCCATCTATGACTTGCGAGTCAGGGGCCTGACTTCGTGGCATGTGGTGAAGGATTTCACCTTTCGTCGATTAGCCCATTGAAGCTCGGACTCATTCCTGCTCTGGTGCCTTGATCGTGATGAAGCTACCTCGGAAGGTGGTAAGTCTTTGAGATAAATTCGATCGGTATTTTGATTTGATTAATGTATTACCTTAAAATCTGTCTATTCTTCCTTCATTAAAGCTCTTTCCCTGGGAAATTAGAGATCGAGTCGGATGATCTGCATGGGGAGCTGGAGAAAAGGCCAATGCCCCAAGATCTTAGCCGTAACTCCTATTGAAGGAGACTGCAAGGCTTAAGGTAATTTAATCAAAATTCCTTTTACCATGTGTATACATATATTCCACCAGATTTCCAATCGTGCTCTACTTTTGCGATCGGTCGGATTGCGAATCATACAATCTGGTGAGGATCAACGTCCCACCTTAGTTCCGACCGAGTCGTGCCTCGAGGCACTTGAAGGAGATGAATCCTCGAGGTAATAGAACATTTGGAATCATATATGTACGAATTTTTTAGATAAAGGATTTCTTCACCCAATCAAATTTGTTCTTTGATTTAGGTGGATAAGCTCGAGGGCCCGAGAATGTAGCTGCGAGGTCAGAGACTCCAGAGTGGTCGTGCACGACCTTATGGTTGTTATGAAACAAGCGATCCGGAGATTGATGAAACCACTCCTCAGGCCGGATAGTCGAATGCGGTCCTTGATGAACTGGTCGAGGACATAGCTTCCGACATCTTGTTGGAGGATGTGAGGGTTCAACAAACCTTCTTTGGTCCGTAACCAAAGAAAATTGGAGGAGAAGAAAAGGAAGGCTAGCGGCACAGATTTCTCTCTTGCTGCGTTTGAGTCAAATCCGGAGATTAACAAGGTATGTACAAATAAAAGTGGTCGATAAGTATGTACCTCTAATAATTCCTTGATGATTTGATACTTTGAACTTCCCATCTTCGGTTTGCATAGGTCTTCGGTGTTCCGTCGTTTCCGACTGTGTTCTTCTGAGGACTCGCACTGTGGAAGTTCCCACAGAGCACTTCTCGGGACATAGTTCCCGAGGGAATAGTGGTCGAAGAAGCCCCGAGCGGTGACAAGGGCAACGGTTGAGTTGGATCCTTTGGTGATTGAAACCCCTTCGTGGAGGTAGATGCCTCGAGAGGTCTCAACAGTTCGATCATCGCGATAACCCTTCCCAACCTAACAAGTTCCTTTTAGTCCCGATTTATCGAGGATAAGGAGCTTGATGAGGCGTGGCGAAAGTATCGGATATTCAACTCAAGATGCACCTCGATTTGATTTTTGCGGTTATAATGACCGAACAATTCGTAAGTATTCTCGACCCGGCTTCATAACTCTTCTTTAAAAAGTTTATAAGAAACTTAAGAAAGAGAACGCTATTTGTGTAGCATTTGGTCGAGAACTTTCTTTGTGATCGGAGGATCCACCCGTGAGTTAAGGACTTGGAGCAAAAGCACTCGAGTTGGAAAGTAAGAACTTTTCCTTTTGAACTTTTGTTTCTTCTTCAATACTTTGCTCCTCTACAATTATTCTCCTTATCGTATTCGATAGATCCGGAGAAAATAAAAGAGGAGGTTGTGGTGAGAAAGTCAAGATGCGGCTTTTCTTGAAGAAGAAATAAAGCTAAAGACCGATCATTTGTCAAGCAAGTTCACTAAAGACCTGTTGATCGTTGAAGCAACGACCAAATATGAAACACTTAGCAAAACAAATGAAGGTAATATGTCGTAAGCTTGATTTTTCCTTCACTTATGCTTGTGTTCATTAAGCGATTTGTTTTTGCAGAGCAAACGCAAATCTTGAGCAGTAAAGAAAACTCAAATTTGAGCAGATAAGGGCGGCTCTTGCTCAAAATATTGATGAAAAGATTCATGCTTTGAACAAGATGATCTTTGATATGGGATCGAGGATCAAGCACGCCTTCCTTAGGAGATCCAATAGAAAATGAACTATTTGGGTCAACTTCTAGGGATCTTAAAGTTACGCTCAAAACTACTCGGACGAATTATGCCTGGCCCTAAAAACAAAGCGTTGCAAGTGGAGTTAGTTTTGCTTTGGCAAACCGAAAGCTTCCGACCCTCCATAGATCTCCAAGCTGTTAAAGATGACTTCAATCGCCCACTGAGGAGGCGACCAAGTTCATGGAAGAACTCGGGCCACTCGGAGATATAGTTGTAGAGGAGATGGAGGTCGAATCTCCGACAAACAATGAGTTAGGTGGGAATATTTCTTAGAGTAGGTTCTGCAAGTGTAAAAATATTTGAATATCTATGAAAACTTACCTTTTATGTCATTGACAAAGCTTTTGTTTATCTGTTTGACTTTTTAAAATTCTCGTATATTTCCTAGCCCCGAACGCTTTATAGTAGAAGAACGTTCTTGTACAAGCGGTGAGCCAAGAAAGAGAATAAAAGAGGTCATAACCATGTATGTGAGTTTTGAAGGTATGTTTGGACATGTAAGACAAAAGCGATCGTTCTAAAGATTAGGAAATCAAATGTGGTCGGGAACGGTATGATTTCGACTAGTTATGGATCTTTATTTGTTATAATGGAAATACCCATCAAAAACACTATATATGGTCTAAAAAGACTTTGTCAAACTTGACATAAGAAGAAATGCAAATATGTATGCAACAAATTATAAGTGAACTTTGTTTATATCTATTGTCCCATAATCTGGTCGGAACTAATGCTAAGACCTGAAGGCATACGACACATTTCTTGAAACGTGTTCAAATTCTGTATCCGACTGGTAGCGAGGATCGTAAGAAAAGAACCGTCGCTAGGAAGCTCCTTCGAAGGCGACCACGTCGAAAAAGGAGAGACTTCGACTAGGAGGCTTTCCGTGTCCCGACCAGTAACCAGACAAGAATAGACCAGAATCTTAAAATAATGAAGCATAATCTTCAGAATCGTAAGCATATCATTCATGAGATAGTTAGTTGTGTGGCGCTCTGATTACTCATTTTCTTTGAGAAAAGAGTGTAGTCGCGCGTGGGAATCATTTGAAGAAAAATGCTCACGACTAGGACCATAGAGTATCAGAGATCCTTAAAAAGGATATCGGAGAGAAAAATGTCTTCTCCGACCAGACTAACAATAATAAACGACTAGAATGTAGGTGTATATATATAAGCAAGGTTGCACTTCTTAATTAATGAATGAATTTAATGAAATTGAAATTGAAAGAAATGAAAGAATGAAAATTAAACATAGAACTTACGCAATTGATCGATGTTCCAAGAATTTGACAAAATTTGCCCATCAGACATAGCCAACAGTCTGCGGAACCCGGTGGGTTACTTGACCACGATGTAAGGACCTTCCCATTTAGGAGAAAGTTTATTGCGATTTGTTTGGCTCTGAATTTTTCGAGAACCAGATCACCTCTGACAAGGTCAGCGAGGTCGCACCTTACGACTATGGTACCTTCGCATGGCTTGTTGGTAGACCGCCGATCGTATAAGGGCTTGGTTTAAATGTTCTTCAAGGAAATCGGCGTCGTCGAAGTCGTCGTTCATTCTCGATCATTTTCGCAAAACGATCGATTCGGCGAGCCAATTTTGAGTTACGGAGGAAGCATGGCTTCAAAGACCATAAACCAAAAGAATGGAGTTTCACGGTCGCACGACGGTCGTCGTGGTTCGAACGCCCATAACACGTAGGGAAGTTCTTTAACCCAAGCGCCGACCGTTTGATTAAGCGGTGAATACTCGGCGTTTGATCCTCGCATAAGGATACCATTAGCCGCTCAATCGCTCCGTTGCTCTGCGGATGTGCAATGAAGCAAAATGAACTTTGACACCAAGGTCATCGCAGAATTCGGGAATTGATTCTTTGGAATCGGGAACCATTGTGTGTGATGATCTGTTGGGTACACCAAATCAGCGTGATCACATTTTTCAAGAGAAATCTCTTAGCGGCCTCGGTTGTTATTTTAACAATCGCTCGGCTTCAATCCATTTTGTAAACGTGTCAATCATGACGAAAAAATTGAAGCCCCGGTGCTCTTGGGAAAGGTCCTGAATGTCCATCCCAGGTTGCAAAAGGCCAAGAAAGAGGAATTGTTTGTAAGGCTTGTGCTGGCTGGTGTACTTGTCGGCTATGAAACTGACATTGTACACACTTCATCACAAGCTCTTTTGCATCATGAAGGGCAGTTGGCCAGTAATAGCCTTGCCGGAAGGCTTTACCGACCAGGGTTCTGTAGGAATGGTGTGCTCCACAGACACCTTCATGGATTTCGGTTAGCAATCTAATGCCATCCGTTTGAGATATGCATCTCATCAACACTCCATGAGATCCTCGTTTATACAAGGTACTTTCGATTAGAGTGTATGATTTGGCTTTTCGTGCTATCTGATCGGCCTCTACATCATCTTCTGGAATTGTGTCATGCTGAAGATAATTGTAGATCGATGTCATCCAGTCTCTACCTTGATCGTGACAGCGCCAACCGTCAACGACCTGTGGAGCATCCATGTTCCCTTGATTAGTTTGTTCAACTTGCAAAGAATCATGTATGTTCTCGGAAGGCTCAACTACCGAGGGTGAATTGAGTTGCTCGAGAAAAACTCCGGCGGGACTGGTCGACCTCGTGGAGGCCATCCGTGCCAACCGGTGCGCCAGAAAGTTTTCCTTTCTAGGAATATGTTGGATCCGAAAACCAAGAAGTGCTTTTCAAGTTTTCGTACTTCCGCCAGATAAGATGACATCTTGGTACTAGAGCATTGATACTCTTTCCCCACTTGATTAAGCTACTAGTTGAGAATCGCCTTTCACTAATGTCTGCGAATCCCGAGCGAACGAGCCGCTCGAGTCCCGCCAATAAACCTTCATATTCTCGCCACATTATTGGTGGCGGAAAATTCTTGGATGGCGTACTTGATGTGTTCGCCAAGAGGGAATATCAAGACCACTCCACCCCGATCTTTGTAACATCAAGGAACCGCTCGAATACATTGTCCACTCGTCGTGGTGTTCGTACTCGGGTCCTTGGGTGGGTTCGAGGTTTGTCCATTCGCAATGAATTACGCTATTGCACGACTTTATTGTTGTTCGTGAAATAAAATGGAGATCGAACGCCCTAGCTCGACCGCCCATTTAGCTATTCGTCCCGATGATTCCTGTTTCAAGGACTTGACCAAGGGGATATCCGGTAGGTACGACCACTTTGTGGGCTCGAAAGTAGTGCCTTAGCTTCCTTGAAGACATAAGGAGGCCATAGAGCAACATTTGTACTGTGGGTATCTTTCCTTTGGTCCATGTAAGACTTAAACACGTAATAGACCGGTCGTTGGATATTATCCTTTCTACAACTAGTACACCGCTAATCGCCTGTGGTGTTCTTTGCCACGTAAATTAGCAATGTTTCTCCGGTCTCGGAGAAACTAAAACCGGTACTTGTAAGGTACTTTTAAGTTCCTCAAAGGCATCGTTTGCCTCTTTAGTCCACTCGAAACTCCCATGTTTCGAAGAAGTTTAAAGAAAGGTAATCCTTTTTCCCTAATCTTGCTATGAACGCGCTTAACGCCATACTGACCAGTTAGTTTTGGACTTCCTTCTTCGTGGTGGGGCGATCCGTCGATGGCGCAATTTTTGCCGGATTAGCTTCAATACCTCTAGCGAAACTAGGAAACCAAGCGGTTTTCAGTGAAACTCGAACACACACTTTTTCCGGATTTAACTTGAGGTTATGTCTTCTCAAGTTGTTAAAGGTTTCTTGTAAGTCGGGAATGTGGTCGCCGTTGGTGGTCTTTACGACGGATCGTCAACATAAGCTTCTAGATTCCAACCGATTTGTGGACTAAAAGTTTTTGCATCAACCTTTGAAAAGTTGCACCAAAGATTTTTGAGACCAAATGGCATCTTAATATAACAAGAAGTACCATATGGGGTGATGAAGGAAGTTTTCTCCTCATCTTCTTTACACATACTAATCTGGTGGTACCTCGAATACGATCTAAAAACTTAGTAACTCGCACCCGTAAGTAGAGTCTACTAGTTGATCAATGCGGGGAGGGGAAAGTCATCCTTCGGACAAGCTTTATTAAGATCTCAGAAGTCGATACACATTCGCCATTTCCCATTATTTTTCCTAACCATTACAGATTAGCAAGCCATTTGTGGGTGGTCGACTTCACGAATAAATCCCGCTGGAGAAGCTTGTCAATCTCCGATGGATTGCTTCCTTCCGATCGGTGCAAAACGTCGTAGTTTACCTTGATCGGTTTTTATCGCCTAGAGAGCAAGCCTGTGCTCGATCACCTCCGGGGACTCGAGCATATCGGACGCTTGCCAAGCAAACACGTCTTGATTTGCTCGGAGGAAGGAGACGAGCGACTCTTCCTATTTAGGGTCAAGTCTTGCCCGACCGTAATCTTGCGGCGGTTGGATCTGGTTGTCTGACCCATGTGACGACTTGACGCCGTCCGAGAAGCGCTTTTGTCGAGTAGTACCTCCTTGGTCCGGTCGGATGGTTTGGGCGCCATCTTTGGCTTCGAGTGCTTGACTCGCATAGAGACGGATTAACCTCTCTCGTCGGAAGTTCATCAACCAAAGGCAAAGGATTTCCGATCGCATCGTAAGCCATTTTCTCGATCTCCTCGACCAGATGACTCCTTCGCCCGGCATTTTCAAACTTTGATAACCGTAATGCGTGGCTATCAAAATTTTGCTAATCTTTGGTCGATCGAGGATTCCGCTGTATCTTGGATTCAAGTTTACTACATCAAACGGGATCTTCTCTGCTCGAAATTGTCGTTTTCCAAACTTCACCGGTAAGGAAACTTGTCCTATCGGTTTAGCGGTAGAACCGGAACTATGCCATGAAAAGCATATTTCATGTGTTTCACCTTTGACATGGGGACTGCATTTCTTCTAAAGCTCCTACAAATA
Organism: Phyllostachys edulis; assembly: GCA_036346405.1. Taxonomy (NCBI): domain Eukaryota; kingdom Viridiplantae; phylum Streptophyta; class Magnoliopsida; order Poales; family Poaceae; genus Phyllostachys; species Phyllostachys edulis. The sequence goes on from CM070561.1 coordinate 72,956,085, forward strand.
ATATATTCAAGGAACTACCCCATCCACTAAGACCCGATTAACCCGACAATTATTAATAGTTGGTTCAACGACGATGGGGAACCTACCCTCGAGTCGATGGGATGGTGCGATCGTCTTTGTTTGAAGGAAATTATGTGTCCGACCACTTCGAGTGCTTGATTACGCTTGGAGATTCGACGAGGTTGACTTCCGCTCCATGGCCTTCGGGATGACGCTCGACTCGTATGAAGAAGATCCTCCAAAAATCATGTTGATGTGTGTTGGGGATCCCGGTACTCCATCTCCTCGCCGCCATCCTTGTCCTTTTTGGAGCTCGTTTCTCCATGTTCTGTATTGCTTTGAAATGGTCCTTACCCGCATAATAATCCTCCGCTTCTTCGCCAGACCACGACAAAGCGCAGATCATGCCACTCACGTGAAGTGGACACCACTTCTTATTCGTGCGAATCCTTTGGTCGAACTTTTGCTTTGCTTCGACCAAGATAGTCCTTCTTGCCCTTCCCGATCTTGTCCGAACAGCGAGGACTTCTTTGTCGTCGGTCTGCGGTTCTTTTTCTTCTTGAGAGACTTCTTGTTCTTTTTCTCTGCTTGTCCGCATCGGCCGGGGAATCTTGTCTTCCGATCGATGGCTTCACACCACTCGATTGCTTCACTAGCGATGGCATATTTGTCCGCCATATCAAAAAGCTCAACGGTTGTTCTTGGAGGGTTCATTGCTATGTCCTCCGTGAAACCGCCGATTCCTTAGACCTGCTTTTAAAAGCTTTGAATAACGAGAGGACTCTGCGACTTGGTATAGAGTTACGAACTGGTGAACCTCTTGATATATTGGCGTAAAGTCTCATCGATCCTGCCGGATTACGTGGAGATCGTCCTCCTTCCTGTATGGCCGAGTCGTACTCGAAGTTGGCAATCGAAGATCACAGAGTTGTTCCCAAGTATATATGGATCCGGCCGGTAAGTTTAACAACCACGACCAAGGCGGACCCTTCGAGCACGGTGGGTAAATAGTTGGCCATTACATTCTCATCGCCACCAAAGAACCACGATAGCGGTGGTATATATTTGGAGAAATTCCAATGGGTTTTGAGTTCCATTGAATTTGTCCAAGTTGGCCGTCCGAATCAAGGCTAACGCATGCCTTGGAGCCCAAAGCAGAGAAGGCTCGACAACCTGTGATTGATTCATGGCGTCTTCTCTGGGAAGGTGCCGGATTGTAATCGGTCGGAGACCGATCCCTAAGATTGGAACGCTGGAACTCCGGTGTACCGATCCGGTCGTGGACATTGATATGATGTCCACGACCGCCCACTTGGTTCAAACGATGTCGGAGATCGTTAGGTCCTAGTGGTGGTTCTTCTCGACGCAGTGGGGGAGTATCCTCTTGAAATAGCCTTCTCCCCTCGTGACTCCTTGGTCGGAATCGTCGAGGAGGTCTTGGTATCGACTGCTCTCTGGTATGACCGTGCTGTCCCCTACTGAGGGAGGAGCGTTGGGACGAAGTCCTAGTCTGACTTCCTGAACCCCTCTGTTCTCGATCGCCTCTCGTTATTTGCATGGTCTGCTGGAGAATTTGGATACGACCTACGAGTTGTACAAAACTAGGCGTTCTGCTAGAGCAGATCGAATTATTTAACATGTTTTGAATACGCCGCAGTTTTAGATTCTGAAAGGTCTCGTGGTTCATCTTGGTCGTGGTGTACGCTGTCTCAACCTTCCCCGACCTTCGGATTTGTTCGATCTGTCGCTCACCACTGGGTGGGGCGGTGCGAGCGAGTTAACCGATTGACGCCGATTAGTTCCGTTGCCTCCGGAAGTTGGTGCTTGACGGCCCGGATCATCTCTAACAACACGTGATGGCGTGGTAGAGTGTAGGACCGCAGGCATCTTGATCTTCATCTCCGATCGCGTTGACCTCGTGCTTCCAAAGATTGATCTTCCGATGAGCTTCCATCGTAACTAATGGAGAGCTTGTCGCTTCGCGCGAAATCTTCCACGATGGAGATCGGTCGGAGATGAGCACTTCTGAGGTCTTCTCGGCGATCCGACGAACCGCCAATCGTGATCTCGAGTGTGATCATCCCCACATGGCCTCGACCGGTGGAGGTTTCATCGACACCGCTACAGTGACGGTTGACTCTGGAATTGCCGAAGCAAGGAGAGTATCTTTCACCATGATTTCATCAATGGTATAGAGTTTTCCGGTGATGGAGCTGAAATTTCTTCACTGCTTTAGCGGCCGAGAAGACCGGGCTTGAAGAGATCCTCTAGCATTCGAATCGGTGGAACGGCCGGTTCTCTGGTTGCGCCACCGGTAGTGGCGGCGATCTTCATCCATCCGACGACCTCGCTAACGTCGGCGACGTCGAGCCAAGGCGGAGGATGAGGAGGATGACCTACCATTTTCTTCCATGGCGCGATACGTCCTTCCATGTCGAGGTTGGCGTAGTCCGCCAAATCGAACCGCTTTTCCTCATCCCAAACTCCGGGCATAGTCACATGAGCGATTGCAGAGTTTTTGGGCGAGAATTTTCTTGAGCGAAAAAGAAAATTTCTTCAGGAAACTTACGCCTTCTTCCCCACGGATGGCGCCAGCTGTCGACGATCGAATCGCCGATCTTACGAAAATAAACGAGGAAAATGACGTGGAAAATGGGGGTCACTCTTTATTGATATGAACTGGATTTACAAGATGTGGCTAAGTACTACCCTGAATTACACTGAATGGAGGAATGTAGCACCGCAATCGACTTAGAATATGAGTCTAAGGTCGATTATCTAGCTTCTAATTCCACCGCTTAGGCTTCTGTGCATATCTTTGCCTTGACCTTGTTTTGTGTGTCGCCTATCGTCTCCCTTCTTGTCCCTTGTGCCCTTTTCGTCTTCTGTGCTTCACCTTTAAATAACTTCCGAAGAGGTGGCGATTACTCTGGAGAAGACGCGTCCTCGGTGAAGCGTTACGACTAGTCGGAGCGGTAGAGAAGTTAGCAATGTGCTAACTTCCTTGCGATTGCTTGTGAAAAGCTTAACCGTAGGGTGGTTAATAGTCGGTGTCTCGTGGTTGTACCATCGCATGGTTTGAAGCGATAACACGTGTTCCATTCATCATACGATAAGAAATACCGATTCAATAATTTTACGGCGGTTATCCGGTCGGGATTAGGCACAAAGCCTCATCCCACTGGCCGAGGTACCCATTAAGTAACCTCTCGAATACTAACGACCAGGGAGGTCGTCAGTCTTAGGGGTTACGACCATGAAGACGTATGGTCTTTTATTATATATTAGAATAATACATAGAGGTTTTAATCCTCGTCACGCGCGGCTACTTGGAAGTTTGGGAGGGTTGGCTAGAAAAGTAGGGGCAAGGGCTTGCAACTGATTTGGGACTTGCAACTGAACTTCCCTAAGCCTTTCCTCAAAGCTCTCTAGCTGCCGTTGCGTCGCAGCTCCGACACGATCATCGATTTCATCTCTGAGGGATTCAGTGATCTCATATTTGAGGGATTCACGAATCTCCTCTCGTAGCTTTGCATCGCGCTCGGCTTTGGCTCTCTTCCTACTCCGGTACGATTCGGAGTCCGCTCGGAACCAATCTTTCCATTGAACATAAATACTAGCGCCTCTCGTGCGACCCGGGTGCTCATTGTTTCTCAGGGCCGCGGAGAGTATATATCTCTCTCTCTCTGTCTGCATGGAATGAGCCTTGGGAAGATTGTGCACTTAGTGTTACCTGCAGTAGCCCGACATGTCATTTCACTTTCTATGAAGTTATGAAGTAATTACAAACTAGATAGTTCGATATCTTACCAGGCGCTGGGACACTTCCTGGTATGCGGGGTTTGGAAAGGAGACTTCCCGAGATGCGGTCGTAACCTCCCCATTAACCGGCCAAAGTGCGCTCATCGCTGATCTCGAAATGGCGGGAAACATTCGAACGGTTTGCTCGCTGGTCCCGATCCTCCATATCGGGATTTTACCCGCATACCCAGCGGTGCCGAGTCTGTGGGGGTGCTTGTTTTTTGCCTGCAGGGCCGTGTGCACCGTACTTTCACTCCTAAATTCATCTATCGTCTTCTTCGCCACAAACTCAGCCCAGCACTCTTCCAAGAACGAATACTTGTGGAAGGGCCTCAGATCCTTCTCCACGTAGTTCTTGACAAGCGTGCTCTTGAAGTTGTTCTTCCACGCTTTGCACGCCTGTAGCAACACGTGTCGTCGCACGGAGTCCCGGTGTTGCTCGGAGATCTCAAACGATTTGAGAATATCCGCCAGCAGCTCATCTTTCTGAGTTTTGGTCAACTCCTTCCACAAATCGTAGGTGATGTTGACCCGTTCCCGCGCAACTATTCTGACCGTTCTCCGGAATGCGACGCTGCTCGGCGAGGATTGATAGGGGTCCCAGACTAATCGACCTCTGTGATGGTAAATCAGCCCGCGGGCCTTTTCGATATTCCTCTTCTTCTACCACGCTTAGATATTCCAGAGGACGGTGCATCAGACACATGACACATGAGGCGGCGACGATGACGAAGAATGAGCGGAAGACGTCTTCACAAGAAATAGAAGTTCTGACACGCATGAACATATTATCATAAGATTCGATCTCTATGTATATGGGTATACACACCAATTAATAATAATTGGAATATGTAGGGAAGAAATTAGGACCAATACAATGACATAATTGACATAAACATGTAAATCCTCCAATTCATTTAAAAGGAATAATATGCTCAACACAAATATCATATGAACAAATTAGAGCTCAATTTCAAACCCGATTATGAAAACAATTTCAGTACAAGACTATTATCATCACAGAGTATTCATCTCAAGCCCACCACACCACACTGCAATATATTCCAATAACAGTATCAAAACAAATACCATATGAATCACTGGCTAGCACTACTACAGAAAATGTCTTCACAGATGGTTCAAAAACGTCATTACAGACGGTTTCTGGAGCCGTCTGAGTTTATAGGTCAGTGATGATTGAGGTCATCAGTATATATGTATATGTATATCTATGTATAATATATATACATATATATATATATACATATATATATATACATATATACATATACATATATATATATATATATATATATATATATATATATATATATATATATATATATATATATATATATATATATATATATATATATATATATATATATAGCTTGTTTTAAAGGCACATGACCCTTTGCTTGGAGGTTTTATAGAGAAGAGATCAGAATAGAATGGTAGGGCGATATCATTTAGGACACAAATCTGAAAAGTTAATTGCAGCCAAGCTCCATCCGAACCACATCGATCCCGTGTAAGCTAACCAAGCAGAAAGAAGCGGTATCAAAAACCCTCAGTACCCATCAGAGAGCATTAACCAAACCCACCATTTTGCCCCCCATTCATTTTTGTCAATTTGAACACACAGCATGAACTAAACAAGATGCACAGAATTAATGCACATACACCAATAGCCCTCAGTTTACATCACAGAGCAAGGGGACTATTAATATGAACTTATTATCAATTCAATTTCAGCATAAGACTATTAACATCATTACATCACAGATCAAGGGAACTATTAATATGAACTAATTATCAATTCAATTTCAGCATAAGACTATTAACATCATTGAGCAGTTCAACAGCTAGCAAGGTACCACTAGCCAACAAGCATCTGCATGATCATTGCATTCATTTATATTTATGATTTCTCTATACTTCTCTCTACATGTATGTATTACACATTTACACTTCTTTGCAATGATGCACTTATCTTCATGTATGTATGTATTACACATTTAGCATCTGGGCTCTAGCCAATGGCCATCACCATCAGCATCAACCAACAACCAGACAACATCAAGAAAACAAGATGGGGACTTACGCGTTAGTGGGAGAGCCGGAGAGGTTGGAGGCACGAGGGAGGTCCGAGGTAGCGCAACGAGCCGACGGTGAGACGGAGGAGGAGCTGGAGCTGCGGCGTAGGGAGGAGGAGCCAGGGCCAGTGGCTCAGCGAGGGGTGACTGGGAGTTTGATCCGGCGGCGCAGGGAGGAGGGAGCTTGATCCGGAGGTGCGGGAGGTGGCGGCGAGGGAGGAGGAGCTCGGTTCACATGAATACCAATAGCATAAACCAATAGGTGATAGATCTGTCTTACCTCGACATCGCCGGTGGAGAGGTAGCCGAGGGTCGTGTACGCCCGGGGGAGGAGGAAGAGGGGAAGGCGCGCGGCGTCACAATAGTTGTGGCACAACGGTGACACTGCAAAAGACACTTTTATCGTATGAGTGTCTTGTGCAGTGAACCATGGTGTCACAACCGTCGGTGACGGGAAGAATGCATGGCGGCGTCGACGACGGGGTCACTCGGGTAGGGAGGGGAATGGACGAGAGTAAGGGCGGCGCTGGGGAGTGACGAGTTAGAGCGCAATCCCTAGCGGCTAGGCTCCTACTAATAAAGAGACTTATCACAAACAGTTCCACAATGGAACCGTCTGTGAAATGGTTTTTTCTCAAGTATATTTATTTTGTATATACACTTACATGACATGAAGAAATTACATGTTTATATGTTAATTTTGTCATTTAAATACTACTGAAAATTTGCTTTAACTATATATACATACATATATATATACATACATACATATACATGTACATATAATTAATTTGTTCCACTAAACCGTCTCTGATAAATTTGGAGCGTGAGACGAATTGAGACGCATCGGCGACGAAGAAACTCATCGGGCTTCAATTGGGAGCTGTAGCGATATTATCACAGACGGTTATAACAAAAAAATCGTCTGTGATATGTAGTAATATCATAGACGATTATTGTTAAGAACCGTCTGTGATGTTTCACAGTCGTTTCTTTGTTGAAAACCGTCTGTGATATTAGAATTATCACAGACGGTTTTAGCAATGAACCATCTGTGATATTACCTCTTGGTTTTTAGCGCAGCCAGTAACATAGACGGTCTCTAAACCAAAACCGTCTGTGATTGCATGTAATACAGATGGTTTTGGTCAACCGTCTGTAATGAGGCGTCCAGTATTAGCCTTTTTGTAGTAGTGTAGAACAAATACAAATTCTTAAAACAAGTACAACACCTCATACTACTCAGTGTTTGAACCGGATACCAGCGCAATTATCATGAGTCAATGAGGACCATGACAGTATGATAGATTATTGATAGAAAGAGTGAGGGAAAAGGGCGTCGGGGTCGGTAACTCGGCATTGGTTACGTTTGGGCGTTGAGGAGAAGGAAGAGCAGGGAGCAGTACCGGAGCAGCAGGGCGGCGTCGAAGGGGAGGAGCGCCAGGCTCGGGAGAGGGGAGGAGGCGGCGGGCTCGGGGGAGGAGGCGCGGCGAGCTCAAGGGAGGAGGCACACCGGGCTCGAGGAGAAGGCGGCGTCGACAGGCTCGGGGGAGGAGTCGCGTCGGGCTCGAGGAGGAGGTGGCATCGAGGACGGCGGCGACGGGCTCGGGGGAGGAGGGAGTTAGGAGTTGAGAAACTTAATCATTTAAGTGGTGGCGTGGGCAAACCCTAGAGTCCGAATATAAATAGGGATGAACATCACAGACAGTTCTAAAGTAGAACCGTCTGTGATAAATAATATCACAGATGGTTCTAGTCAACAACTATCTATGATATGGGATGTATCACAGACGGTTTCAATCAACAACCGTCTGTGATATCATGTATCACAGACAGTTTTTACCAAGGAACCGTCTGTGATATATAATCATAGACGGTTTGTAGATGAAACCGTTTGTGATATTATTTTGTATTGGTTAATCTAGTTCTATTTATTGGCTAGCCTCAGGGAATGCTAGCCATGCCCTCTGAAACAAGCAGAAAACACAACAAGTACATGTCTATACATCCAATTCACATTCATTTCAGAAACAAGCACATCCATTTCACAGTACAAATCAATTAACTCAAATGAACTAAAATTAACCATTCATCAGAACGTACATATACACACATTGTTCAATTAATCTTTAAAAATTAGCCCTTCATGATGATGGACGCATATGTAGCTAGTTTCGTCACGTTCTTCTTCCTCGACCCTTATACCGTTTCCGAAAGGAGGCAACTCATCAAATTGATTGTATTCTTCCTCGTCCACTACATTCTCAACTCCGACAATCCTCCTTTTTCCATGAAGAACTATGTGGCACTTCTTATTTGCCAGGTCAGTTACATAGAAGACTTGAACAATTTGGTTAGCCAGTACGAATGGTTCGTCTTTGTATTCGACACGTTCGAGGTCCACGGTAGTGACACCGTACTTGTCAACCTTCACCTGTGGGAGATGGACCCAACGATACTGAAACAGGGGGATCTTGAAAAGCACGTAGTTGATCTCCCATATCTCTTCTATTTGCCCATAGTAGGAGCTCCTCAGCCCATCGGTACTGAACGCATCTATACGGACACCGCTGTTCTGGTTAATGCTCTTTATATCCTGAGCCTGCATATAAAATGTGTACCTATTTATGTCGTATCCTCGCCATGTCACAACTGTAAATGTTGGCCCTTTTGCCAACCATGTCAGCATATCACTTGACGAGCTCCTAGCGAGTCGCTCCTTCAACCATTGGTTGAACCGTTTGTTGTGTTGTCTAGTGAACCAGATTCTGTTGCCGAAGCACGTCCTTGTGTTAGTCGATATACAGGGACACTTCAGTTATGTGTTGCAAGACCGTGAAATGGGCTTGAGCATACGCATCCATATCTAGAGTGATTGCTTTCCTTTCGATGTTCCCGATACCCTCGAGCCTCCCCTCATGGCGAGATCGAGGCACACCTATCGGATCGACCTGAGCTATGTAATCGACGTAGAACTCAATGACCTCTTCGGTTACATACCCTTCGACGATGCTGCCCTCCGGCCGAGATCGATTCCGTACATAGGATTTGAGAATTCCCATGAACCTCTCGAACGGGTACATGCTACGTAGGAACACGGGCCCGCACATCTTTATCTCCCTCACAATGTGAACAATGAGATGGACCGTGATATCGAAAAATGACGGAAGGAAATACATCTCAAGATCACATAGAGTCGTCACCACCTTGTCCTGCAGAGCATCTAGTCCTTCGGGATCAGTGACCTTCTAAACAATTGTGTTAAAGAAATAACACAGCCTCATGATTATCTCTCGGATCTTGATCGGTAAAATACTTCTAATTGCAACAGGGAACATTTGTGTCATCAGCACATGACAATCATGAGACTTCATGCCAATTAACTTCAAATCTTCCATCGAAACAAGTTTCTTTATGTTGGCGGAGTAACCGGACGGAACTTTCACACCATGCAAGCACCAACACAGTTCAGTTCTCTCGGCCTTGGACAGAGTGTAACAAGCAGGGGGAAAGTACATTCATCCTTTATCGGTCTTTGTTGGTGCTAACTCAGGTCTAATGTCCATATCAACCAAGTCAAGCCGTGTGTTGACACCATCCTTTGTTTTGTCACAAATGTTCAGTAAGAAACCAATCAAGCTGTCACATACATTCTTCTCTACGTGCATGACGTCGATGCAGTGGCAAACTTCTAGGTGCTCCCAGTAAGGTAAGTTCCAAAATATTGATCTCTTCTTCCACATGTTCTTCTTACGGGTCCTCGATTTACGTCCCTTTCCAAGCACAACATCTAAATCCTTAACCATATTATAGACCTCTTTTCCGCTTAAATGCCTTAGAGCTGAACTATCCTCCTTCTCTCCGTCTAATTGTTTCTTCATCCTGCGGTATGAGTGAGCCCTCCGAAAGAACCTACGATGACGTATGTACACGGTTTTGCGTGAGTGATTCAACCACACACTCTCGGTATCATCTAAGTAGTAAATACAGACTTTGGCCCCCTTTTGTACTCTGGCCCAACAAATTAGCAAGGGCAAGATAATCATTTATGGTGCAGAACAACAAGGAACATAAAGTGAAGTTCTCTCGTTTGTACGCATCTCATGCTTGTACCCCTTCAATCCACAGTATTTTTAGATCTTCCATCAATGGTGCTAGGTACACTTTAATATCATTCCTAGGTTGCTTCGGCCCTTCGATAAGTATCGACAGCAAAATATACCTTCGCTTCATACACAACCAAAAAGGAAGGTTGTAGATACAGAGCGTCACGGGCCAAGTGCTATGTCGGCTGCTCATGTTACCGAAAGGATTCATTCCATCTGTACTCAATCCAAACCTTATATTCCTCGGTTCAAGATCAAGTCTGCAAACCTCATATCGATGTTTCTCCACCGGGCGGAATCAGCAGGTGTCTTAGCTTTTAAATCATTCCAACGCTCGAAAGTGCCAATGCAGCAGTTTTGCATTCTTTGGGTTCGCAAAAAACCGCTTCAAACGGGGAATTACAGGAAGATACAACGCCACCTTAGCAGGAGGTCCTTCCTTCACCTCGATTCCCTCGTCGTCATATGATTGATTCTTACGCTTGTATCGGGATGCGTTGCACACCGGACATACATGCATGTTTGTATACTCGTTACGGTAGAGGATACAGTCGTTCGGACATGCATGTATTCTTTCTACTTCCATTCCCAATGGACAAAGAACCTTCTTAGCTTTGTAGGTGGTTTTGGGCAACTCATTTCCCTTCGAAAGCATGTCCGCTAAGAGACCTGACAACCTCGTGAAACTCTTGTCGGACCAACCGTTGCTTGCTTTCAATTTCAGCAGTTCAAGCACGGATGACAACCTTGTGTATTCCGGCTTGCAGCCCGGGAACAAAGATTTCTCTGAGTCCTCCATCAAGCCCCAGAATTTAACATACTCCCTCTCATCACAGTTCCTTTCTACATCACGAAGCATCTGATCTAGATTGTCATCGTGCAGCCTATCCGAATCAGAACCACAATCGATATCATCCGGCGGCATATCATTGACTTCCGGTATAATATGCTCTTCACCGTGACTGGTCCAACGTGTATGACCCTTTTTGAAAACCCTTCGAATCAAGTGTGCTTCGATCTGCGCTCGGTTCTTAAACATCTTTAGATTCTCGCAGTCAATGCATGGACATTACATATATTCTGCCCCTTATTCAACATATCCTCCTCGACAGCTCTTGTAAAAGCAGATATTAATGTACTCTTCACTCACACGGTTCTCTGCGTACATCCAGCTTCGGTCTATCACACGGTTCGTATTGAAAACCCTAGAAATAAATAAAAGGGTGACTTCGAAAGCTTATTTTTTGAGACTTAATTACGCTTTCCAATAGAGAAAGCGTATTTTTCTCTGAACTAAAGGTGGCTTTTTTTATTTTTACATTTTTTCGGATTTTATTAACTTACATGTGGGCCCTACTTGTTAGTGACTCATTTTTTTATTTCATGATTTTATTTATAAAATCTATGGCGGTCCCACATGTCATAGACTCGTTAGTTTATTAACTAAATGATTAAAAACAGTAGGATTTGAAACTCAAATTGGGCTTAGGGTGACATCACATTGCTAATAGTCGTGGCTCGGGGCCCTAAGGTCGCCTGAGACGAATCGACGGTGATGTCCCATGGCGGCGCCATGGGCTTCACTAGCGATTTCGGCGTAAACGTCTGAAACTATTCAAATTAAAGGATGCTTATACTCTAGTAGCTCACCTCGATCACAAGGAAGGTGTCAAGTCGGGGAAGGTCTAAGGCGACTGGTCGTCGATCGGTACGGTGAACAGAGGCGACGGCGGCAAGCTCCTCGGCGACAATAGTTGAAATGGATCTCACGAGCGGGCTCAATGAGGTGAGGCGATACTTAAACCGGGCACGGAGTGACGATGGACTCACCGGGCTTGGAGATCTCCCGCGGTTACGGTAGCGCTAGAGATAGAGATCAAGAAGATTCTGTTGGGGAGTTATGTACACTGCACCGTCTGTGATGAGTTAATTATCACAGATGATTTTCAACAAAAAAAACCATCTGTGATATATAGTAATATCACAGACGGTTCTGACAAAAAATCGTCTGTGATATTGGGTAATATCACAGACGGTTTTAAACACGAACCGTCTGTGATATGACCTCTTCACAGACGGTTTTTAGCGCAAAAAATAACATAAATGGTCGGTAAACAAAAACCGTCTGAGATTGTGTTTAATACAGATGGTTTCGATGAACTGTCTATGATTAGGCGTCCAGTATTAGCATTTTTATAGTAGTACTAGTACTGTGCAATTGTAGGTGACTGGGTTTTAAGAAAAATTCAAACGACTGAAAGCTAGCAAAAGCGTTATGATAATGCATGCCATGCACAATTTTTTGATACTGGGATCAAAGTCGATTAATTCAATCATATGTAGTTTTAATTCGATCGTACATAGGGCGTGTGCTAACCCTTAATCTTGAACGCGTAAGCTATGCGTTTGTTAGACTTACAGAATTTAACATGGTCTAGCAAGATAAATTCTCCAACACGAGCAAGAAATTTAAAAGCTTACCAAGTGCCACTACAACACGCATGAATTTCAGAGGCTATTATATGTGCCAACATATATAGGTAAGTGTCGGCCCTGTAATAGTTTTTAGGGGCACATATTAAGTGTCAAGGAATATGCTGCCGGGAAAAATTAATCCCGTCACAACTCAACCCTGGCTCTGATATTAATATTATATGCCACGTTAATTAAAAAGCCGATTGTACTATAGTATAGCTTTACGCAATTCCAAATTTCAATATTTATATTTTTGCAATCTAAGTTTGAATTTGGAATGTTTGATTTTATATTTAATTAGCAAATTTTATTCTGATATCTCTCTCCTTATGTGTGAAAGAGAGGATCGAGAGGTGGATCCATCAAGCAAATTTACACTCTTAATGTCAGACTCGGATTTCGCAAATCTAAATCCTCTGTGAAAATACTGTGCTATTCCTTGGATTAGTAGATAGCACTCATAAACACATTGCTGAATCATTTCATACATGGCGTAAAACAATACCATTCATTAATTTAACACATTAGAGTTTACATAGACCGCATCAGGTCAGGTTTTACAATAATGGCAGAACATGCCAAACTGATTACATACAAAAGTGGCAGAAGCAACAACGGAAGCAAAAATGTGAGAGCATATCTCTCCACAGGCAAGCGACCGGGGAAACCCGTGTGCGTCCGATATTACCCAAAACTCAGATAATATAGGGTGCACGCAAACACCAATGGAGTCAGCTGGACTGAGACGAGATCTAGACTAAAAAGAACTAAACTACTCTCCATCATCTCTTGGGCCTCCAACTTTTGGATCTCGCCTCAGTCCAACTTCCGAGGGTTTTGGGGGAAAGAGCGAGAATGTGCACACACTACTACAAAACAAAGTTATAGTAGACGCTTTATCACGCACGGTTCCTTTGGAACCGCTCGTGTTGGGTCTGCTCGACCATGGCAAGGCCGCCACCAAGACCGCCGCCTCGAGGCCTATCACAGTAACCATTCGTTAGCTTTTCGTTAGCTTTCCAACGAGCCAAAGAACGTCGCAATCTCACCCATGTGATTTCTTAGTCATGTAGCTGAGCGACCATCACGGTAACCATTCTAAATATCTCCCCCTTTCCGTCATCTCACCCATATGGGGTTACGCCCATACGTTGTGCGGGATGTTCACCTCGGCGACTAGTGTAGATGGACTACACCACGGTGACTGGCAACTTCACCTTACTTCGGTGTCCCTTTCAAGCCGAACGTATCACGCGCTTGCACTTTCCTGTTATTACCCCTCCCGTGAGATGACTTTCAGGGTTTAATAAATTTACTAAGCCAAGTTGCACTTTGCAGACTTGTGGTTGTACTTGTTTTACACGGGAGGTCATGACAAGATTAAGTCCTTAATCCATTCGAGCAGTTCATACCACATACCAACCACTCTCGTGCCCGACGGCACCCACCACCTTACCATCCGCCCAGATGTAGACAACAATTAATAGGGTTTTTGGGGAGCAAAACACATTATCTCAACATTCCAGTCATTTACCCACGATGACTGTCCAAAACTATTTTCATGTTTTAAAAGATGATGATTAGGACATTTAATGTCCCAGTACCTAAGCAAGATTAACATGTCGCTTAAGTATAGCCTATAACTAGTAATTACCACATAGTTACTAGGGTGACATGGAATAATAGATTCAATTGTCAAAGGATGGCATAATAATTAATTAATCATCAAATGGGTATTTAACTACCTTAAGATTTAATATACATTTGATTAAAGAATTAAAGCATGCAATTTTGGTAATTTAAACGAATATAATTTACATAAAATGTAGGCTCAAAATGATCAAAGTATCAACTCGCCTTGGTTAAGGGTAAGAGAGTCTTGATAGTCTTGTGCTTGATCAAGTTGGAGATCTCCCGTGTCTTCAAATCCTATTCGAATGAACGTACCGGAAAAAGGCACAAACAAGCAAAGAGAGCAAATAAATACAAAAGAGATAATAAATAACTCCAAATAAAACAAGACCAGTGCCATCAGCAAAATCTTGAATTTACAAAATTTTAGAAATAAATTTCTTAATTTTTGGAGTTATAACGGAGGAGAACGGAGCTTCCTAAGTTGAGCTTTTGAATTAATTCAAGAAAACGGAAAGGGAGAGAGAATTGGTGCACCACACAGTACATAGACCAAGTCCATATGCACAGTGCTCTTACATGGGCTTTGGCTACCACTACAAGGGCTCGAGCCCACTTATCAAAGAGAGAGGGAGAGGGTTTAGAGCCATTCAAGGGTGGGGCCCCTTGACTAATGAGAGAAAGAGGGAGGCAGAGCCTCAGCGCTTAGGGAAACCAGGCGGTGCACGAGCTCTCGGGCACGTTGCCGATGCCAGTGAGCGGAGGTGAGCAGCGGCCAGCGAAATGGCGGAATGGGACCCCATGGGGTTGGGATCCTCATGAGTGGTGGCGGCGGCTCCGAGGAGTGGCGGGCGCGGCGGTGGTGAGGCAAGAAGGCGGCGGCGGGCTCCATGACTTGGAGGCGCACGACGTTGCGGCGACGCAGCGATGAGGGCAGCGCGCGCACGGGCTGCGCGTAGCCATGAGGGAGGCACAGAGCCGGGCAGGGAAGCTTGAGGCGGTCTAGCGGGGAGGTGTGGGATGAGTTCCTTGGCACTGGGGCCACCTCGTGATGGGGTTGGTCAGGGCAGCGGCTCACCGGGGCGGCGGTGCGGCGGCGTGGTCGAAATGGGAGCTCCGGTTTGTGTGCGTGGTGGGAGAAAAGGGGCAAGGAGCCGGTGGGGAGGGAAGGGAAGGGAAGGTGGCCAGGGGAGCTTCTTATAGTTTGGGGAAGGAGAGGAGCCATTGAGGAAGCAAGCATTCCCGAGGCGGCAAGATGGGCGACTCATGCTAGTGGCGATTTGCGCTGCCAGATGGGCGACGAGGCATGAGCGTGGGGTGGCAGGGAGCCAGGAGCAGGTATGGGCGTCGCTGAGCGGCGATGGGACATGACGGAGGTAGGTGAGCCAGGGCGCCGACGGGGGCGCGGCAGGGTGGCGATAGTACCAGTCGGAGAAGGGGGCGTCGAAGTCAATGTTGGTAGAGGGGTGGGTGGACGCGGCAGGGTGGAGCAGAGGGCGTAAGCGGGTGTTCGTGGTCAGTCCGACCGGCCGGGAGAAGAAGGGCAAGGGAAAGATGGCTCTGGGTTGGGGGCGAAAGAGAGAGTCAGCCAAGGGAAGTGGAGCCGGGGCAGAGAGAAGGGAAGTGGGACGAAGGTGTTGGAACACAGGTAGACTACGATAGCACAAAATAAAAATTCTACCGTGCAACCAAAGAACCTCCACTAGTAATAGATCACGAGATTACCACTAGATGCGCCGACTCGTAGCGGAAGTAGAGTCGATGTAGCGAGTTGATGCAGTCGTAGTCGTACTCGCCGCACGTCTTCGAGTTGATGAAGTAGTGGTCGTACTCGCCGCGCGTCTTCTCCTCCTGCTCCTATGATCATCACGAGTTGCGGATCGTCCTAGTGCTGATGCTTCGCAACAACACCTCCAAGGTATCCACACATACGGGGCAGGGACACCACGCGCTGGAGTGCTAGCGCCAGTGGCGTGATTGAGGAAGGCGTGGCTGTTAGGGTTTTGGGATTCTTCAAAAGATTACTTCACCCTATGCCACCGCACCTCTATTTATAGGCATCCACGATGGGTCTCGAACATGAGGCCCATTAGGAACTCGTGGCCTACAAGAATTTGGATCACTATCCAAATCAAATCCTAGCCCTTTAAGTGTGTGACCCTATAGGTTCATGCGTAATCGGTTGTGACTCGAAAACTCTTTTCCAATAATGAGTCGACAGCGGTACCTAGTAGGACATAACGATTTCCGAACACACATAGAATATATCGAACAAACCTTAATGCAATATAATCTATGACCAGGTCCTTATCACTTATGACCAGCTCATATCTAGTCACGACCAACCCATATTTAGTCTCTACCAGTTCACAACTCCTTACGACCACGTTTCGACCACTTAGTGATCATGTTCGACTAGCCTACGACCAGCTCGTATCTTCATACGACTAGTTCGTATATGATCAAACTGAATGACCTACTCGTGTATTCTCCCTTTGCCTCACGATATCTTCTTGAACTCCAGGTGAGATATTATGTCATCCATGGACTGTTCAATACTTTCTCGATCAAGTGTCGAATAACATCATGTGGTTGACACTTCGACCACTAGTGGTATGGCCATGCATTTTCTTTATTTGACCACAACGAGGGGCCTAGAGACATCTCTCCTGTTATGTTAGGAGGGGCAAGTCCCATATCCGACCAGTCACATTCCTCCACATGTTTCATGATATACCCGAAAGCTACCTTTATAACTACCCAGTTACGAGTAGCGTTTGGCAACCCCTAAGAGTGCTATTACATATGTAGAAAACCATGCTGATCTTAGGTCTAAATATATCATCATTGCTTGAGCTCAACTGATGACACATAAAATCATAACAATCTCAGCAGTGTCTCAAGGTGGGTCAAACCAACACCATGTTCTTTAACATGTGTCCATATTATTTGTTTGATATTTATATATCTATGACCTGTGAAACATAATCATCAACCAATACATATACTAGTCTATTCATATGTGTTCTCATATGTTTCCGACTAGGAACGTTTAAAAATAATTATCGAGAAATATAGAGTTTCACAATCAAGTCACATACTTGATAATAAATATTAACAATATTATTCTAGGAACAAGATAACATATTATCCAATGTTATCAACATAACAAAATATAATCATCTCAATGATTGCCTCTAGGGCATATTTCCAACAGAAGGCCCAAGGGAGGTTCGGGCTTAGCCCAAGAAAAAGGGGAGGGGCAAAAATGGGAAGGGCCCAAATTTGAAAAGGGGAATTCAAATTTGAAATTTGAATTTGGGAATTGCAAAGAGGTTCAAAACGCAAATTCGAACTTAGGTAGAAGCTAGAGGGTTTGAGAATATACGATAATTTGAATATAGGGTTTGAAAACCAAGAACCAAATGTAATTACTATTTATGTCCAAAAATGGACTGTTACACTTAATCTTTGAATTAAACATAGTGCTACATATATTTTTTTTTCAAATTAATATATCTCTAAACCAACTATTCAATCTAAGCATTTAAAAGTAGGATCCAACCAAATCAAGGGTTAAATGATTTTTTAGATAACTTTTAAATTAATTTATCTCTAAGACAACTATCGAATCTAAGCCTTTAAAATTAGGGACCACCGAATTAAGAGTTAGATGTTTTTTTTAGATTTTTTCAAACTAATATATCTCTAAGACAACCATCGAAATCTAAGACCTCAAAATTATGGCCTACCAACTTAAGGGTCGAATGTTTTTCTTTTTTTGTAAGAATTTCTAGCCTTTCTCTTTTTTCTTAGTGGCTGTAAAAGGTCTGTCATCGACTTTTAATGTATAATAGATATTCATGCACATAATGTTGTGGATTAATGGTATAGAATGTAATATCTCATTTATTAAAAAGCTTGGAAAAGGAATAAAAGGGGAAAAGAAAAGAAAAGGACAGGAAGGGTGGGCCGAGCCAAGTCAACTGAGTCCAATTAGGACTCTGCGTGTGCCGTGCACGACATATAAGGGAGGGGAGGGGCCTATCAGCCCTAACCCTAGACGCGCCGCCTAGCCCTTGTCAGAGCCAACGCCTCGCTTAGCCCTCGTCAGATGGCCCTACCAAGATGCCATGGCAGTCAAGTTAGCCATCATTGTTATGCGCAAGCCACCTTGGTGCGCCTAGTCACACCAGCCCCTGCTGTCGCATCGCTAGCTCTCGCTATCGTGCCTAGTTGTTGTTGCTGCTGTAGAGGAAAAGGAGGAAGCAAGGAAGGAGAAGGAGAGAAATAAAAGGAAGAGGAAAGAAAGAGGAAAGAACTAGGGTTTCATGATTCAATCATCCCTGTTGTCCGATTTCAAGGGGTAACAATCTGAAAACCTTTCCTGTGATGTTAGATTGTAGTTTAATCAAAGTTTAGGGTACATCGATAATGGGAATTGATGTTTTGGTTATGCCTATTTTGGTTCAGTGTGCTTTTGAGATTTGCGAGGGAGTTGTGGGGTATCCACGTCCTGTTTCATAGATTTTCCATGTTATGAAAGTTGTAGGTTATTGTTTTAGCTTTCCACAAAGTGTAATATCATTGGATTTTGTTTAGATGTGTAAAAGTTATAGTTTCAGGAGCGTTGCTGTCTAGAATTCAATCGTCGTTGGTAGCAGTCGTGTTGTTTGCCATATTACCTACAATAAATGGTCAAAATAATTTATGGTCATAACTAGGAAAAGTTAGGTAATTTTCCCTAGTTTCTAGAAGTGGTAATGTTTGCTACTTTTTATGTGGTAGCAAAATAGATATAAAATTGTTAAGGCTGTTGTTCAGCAATGTTTTAGATTGGCCTTTGGGGTTAGAAACAGGGCTTAGACCACTTAATCAGGGAATTTGTATAACTAGGAAAGTGTACAAAATTTTGTGTGGATTCTAGAAAATATGTGGTTTGCTATGTTTGGAATTCAAAATTTGAAGTTATGGCTGTTTGATTACCAGGATAGCAGGTGAGTTATTCGATGAAGAGGGGTTAATTATGTCGGGTTTGCGTGTAGGACTAGCCACATTGATTTGTTTTATGTTCTTGTATTGTTGTTGCGTGTTTTTGAAGTGAATATTGGCTTTGTCCTAAGGGTGTCGCTTCGAGTTCAATGCCGCCTTCGCATCGTTTCGGTTTTCGTGGCTAAAAGAGAAAGATCCACCTCAGGTGGGCATGTGATACCAACCATGGTGGTAGAACTTCAAGGGAGTGTAGAGATCCTCGGTTCCTTGTAGGATGGGCTGATGAAAGGGTGAACGCTGTTGCGGGTGTTCACTCATGCTATACCAGTATAAGCTATGAGATGAGCAAATGAGCATGCAGAGTAGAGATGCATTGCATTAATGATAAGATGATGATGTTAATTGAATACATGAATGATGATGATAATATTATACATGTATGATAAGCTGTATGTTTATTATTCTATTATGCACTTGCTGAGTGTTAGACTTACCCTTGCTTTGTTATTATTTTTATGTGATCATTGAAGGCGACATGCTTGGGATGAGAGTAGCATATACGGATCACATGCTATCAATCACAAAGTTATCATCATTTAGTTGCTGCAATTAAACCTAGAAACTTGATACATTTACCTAGAATTTGCTTAGTAGACATTGATGACCTTATAGATGATTTATGACTATGATATAGTAATGGATTATTTATTAGTTTTGTTGCTAATCATTATTCCTGGGCGCATGGTTCCAGGCGTTATTGGGCGCGTGGCCTCGAGTGTTTTTGGGCGCGGTGTCTCAAGTTGTGTGAACATTTACCCTTTATGCATTTATCTTGTTTTGTTTGTTGAAAGGTAACCCACAACGGGTTTCTATACGTATACGTGCATAGGATGCTGAAATTATTGAGTAATTGGGGTTTAAATTTAGAGTGAAAATGTATAGATGACATTCTGGGCTTAGTATTAGGTCGGGGTGTTACATAGGAGGACTAACAAAATAATGAGCGGACATTCCATAAAAATAACATAATCAGATAAATCAAGGAAATGGGTGAAAATGCAGGTATAGTTGAGCGAAGATCAAAGTGAACAATTTAATTATCAAACTTTTTTTTGGTGAAAATTATCAAACATTTTGAAGAACAGACTTAATGAATAACTTTTCAAGTATACTTGAGATGAATTAAGATCTGTGTACTGTTTGATCTGTTTTTTTTTTCCACTTACCCTTCTTGAAATGACTATAGTCGCAAAAAGTGAGGCTAATTTTTTTTGTGTTGTCATTTTCTTTAATTAAAACAAGAGATATTAGTCTTCAAAAGGAGATCGATCATCAGATATTTTGGAACGAAGAATGTTACAGTTACCTAAGTAGGTACTGGCGGAGATGAATAGCGTCATTTTGAACCCATTCAATCGCCTTCATCGAAGGACCACCCATGACCCATGTGTGGGCAAGATAAAAAGGCTACAGTAGAGAGAGCCCCATGCACCTAACCAGAAAGAAACCACACGCGCGCACGAATCAAGAAATACGCAGATACAATTGCAAAAGAAGCGGAAATCAATCAATATTCGCCAGACAAACAACGGGTGTTAATTGTTTTAGTTGACAAACTAAAATTTCAGTTCCCTTTGAAAAAAAAGACATCTGAAACTTCAATTCAGTGTCATATACACCATAGTAGATGATCGTATAAAGAGCTAGCTAGATGATCAATGGGAGCATGCCATTTTCGTAGCATATATATGACTATCTGCCACGTATTCCTCTCCCGATCATATCGACAAACTGAACGAGCTGATTACATTGGGCGCAACGCAAAGTGGATCCAAATTAATGGTGCTGTTGTGGTGTTGTTGGCGAGTTTATGGTATGTAAAATATACATCATGTTGTACCTGCTGTGGGAAAAGAATTATCAATTATCCCATCCTGTCTTCTCACAGGTACTCGTGTCTAGCTTCTATATGTGTGAGGAGATTAGATTACACAAGAGGAGGATCGAGTGTATTTCTTGTCTTTGAGAAAGAGAACTTGGATTGGAACCTATAAACTCAACCACTAAACTTTAATTAGTTTATGGTTTACCGCTAGCATACTTGAACGGCACCCCACTTCCTTATGGTGACACACTGACACGTGTATCTCCACGCAAGACGTACATGCACTAAAGAGGCCTGGGTAAAACAAAATAACAATCATGACTAGGCAGTACACTAGGAGCATCTACAATAGTTCATATCACTTGTTATCATTTAGATGATGTGGAGGAGAGAGATGGTGATGAGAGAATATGAGCTTGTTTCTAGATAAAGAAACAAGTAAGTTGTTGAAAATAAGACACAAGAAACAACAAAATAACTATTGGAGACTCGCTTGTCACCTAAACTCTTGTTTTGTGGGTAGCACTTAAAGTAACAATTAAAATCTTAAATAAAAGCTTAAGAAACAATTCATTTGAAGACTTATTTATTTTTATTAGATCGAGTACTCTCCTCTTAGTAACAAGCTAAGAAACAAATTATTGTAGGAATGAACACTAGTTTCCTTCTAAGTAAACCTGAAACTCAAGAAAGAATGAACCTGACACAAACAATAGATTAGAAACGAAAAGGGTGTAATCACACAAGAGAGGAGAAGAGAAGAGAAGAGAAGAGAAGAGAAAGAAAAGATAGATAAAATACAGCTGGACGTACGTACTGGGATTGCAGAATTGTGATTGTTAGCCAGGAACTATGTCTCCATGCACAATTAGATAAGCGATGACGACAATTACGTATATACGCCGGCCGATCGATGGAACTAGCGCAAACAACCCGTGCATGCGGGCGAAAGAGGCCGGACAGTGAGTTCAGGGACCATCGATCCTAGGCCGACGCACAAAGGTGATGCAATTATGATGCGTGTCAGCGTGTGGCACGCGTGCATTTCGCCTTTTTAATCCATTTAAAACACAAGCTAGTGATCGATCCACGTTCCAGTCCCGTGATCTACCGCATATCCTACCTAGTACCTAGCTAACTTGGTACCAGTATTTGAGCTCCAAACCGAACCATCATAAACAGTTCTGAACATCAAACAAGGTGTACTTTCTAAATGTTGCGTCAGGAAAAGTTAACCCCTGTGAGAAGCTGAAATCTGTTCTCTTATCCAATCTCCTGCAGGAAAGCTATAGCTTCTACATGAAAACTTAGCTCGGAAAAAACAAAGAGCTTTGATCTGCTAGATTTCTTTTTCTTTTTTTTGAGAGGATTTT
Source organism: Phyllostachys edulis (assembly GCA_036346405.1). Taxonomy (NCBI): domain Eukaryota; kingdom Viridiplantae; phylum Streptophyta; class Magnoliopsida; order Poales; family Poaceae; genus Phyllostachys; species Phyllostachys edulis. The sequence goes on from CM070561.1 coordinate 72,978,445, forward strand.
TTATCTGCTAGATGAAAAACAACTCCTACCGCCTACCTGGCCTCTTGGCTTCAGAGTTGAGAGTTGACAGGAGTGGGCCGCCTGGAGCCGAGGCGATCGAGATTCCACCTGGGCCGTGGCCCACAAGGAGCTCCCTGGATTAGTGATGCATATCTTGTTTCAGGATGGTTGATTAATATAATACGTACACATGCTGCTTGGATCGATGCGGTCGACTTAAATAGGTTTACTTCTCAGATGAGATGGGCATTACATTGCCCGATATTTGTAGTTAGTTCATGCGATGTGTATCTGTGAACATATTAATCATCACCTGTTTGAGACTAATTTTGTCGGAGTTGTAGTGCTTCTAAGTCAGATTACTGGATTTTCGTTCTCTAATGATTTTCTCCAACAAGAGGCATATACTGAGGCTATCAAGAAGATTCACGACCCAGGCTTCGACATAATTAATCTACTATTGTACGCGACTGCTGTGTGCAAGGCTGGAAAGATGAAGAAATATGGTCATTTCTTGATGGGTGCAGGCTACATTAGCACACCGGCAACCCTCTCGGAGGTCCGAACAACGAGTAGATGATCAACGGATGTACGCCCTTAAAGATGACTACGACCATCAACTGACAGGGTTTCTCAGCTTGAGGCGAAGCTACAAGAGGAAATCGAGGTTAGGCAGCGATTGGAGCAAATGATCCAGATCAGTTGGAGCATGCCAGTACAATAACAAAGTAACATGCAAAAAATATATATTCATACTTGACTAATGTATGGCAATGTGTAAACAAATATGTAGGCTCTTCATTCTCGACTTGATTGCAGTACACCAAGGGCAGCACTGTCTACATTATCTAATCCGGTTAGTAACTGGTGAAACTCCATGACCAGACGTTCAAACATATTTACCGACGAGGATCTAATAATAATCAATTATTTATTTATCTATGATTTTCATTATAGATAACAATACCTTTATACTGCTCTTAAACATACCCCTTATGTTAATAAGGGAGAAACTAAGTGATGAACCCGAAGGTCCTTGTTTTCGCCTGAACTTTCGATGAGACGATAAGTTCGGTAGTCGTCGCTCAACTCTCACGATCCTGGCTATGAACTCGCAAGTCTCGAAACCACGCAATCGCTGAACTGATTGAAAAGTCGTTATCAACCGTACACGAATACCCGGATGACCTAACCACGAAGGCCGATTCCTGCATACACCGAAGAAGCACGCAAGAACAAGATAAAGCAATCTAAAATTGCAAATAGGAATTGAAATATTGAATTGAGTTGGGATTCTAAATAATGATCTTAATTGGGTGGTCTAGCCGACACACGCAAAAAATAACGAAGGCAAACTAAACATAAACAAAATCCAAGAAAACTAGAGGGGATGCGGCCTCCTTAAATAGGGGATGAGGAGCCACGCATCTAATAGAACTAAAGGGGTGGGACTAATTTGCGGGATACTGTTCACATGAACAGTAAACGCCCCCAGGTGGGCCGCCGGCATATGGGCCAAGTTGAGTACGATTACAAAGCTCAAGTTGGCCCAAACAGGTGATATGCCATCTTCTTTTGATGATTACGGTCAGTACAGAAGGAATTTGGAGGTGAGACTAGATCCGTTGGAAAGAGGACAAAATAAGCTTTCCATCAAGTACTCGTGGACCTCCAACGGACTCCGTATGTGAAAGTTATGCATGTTTTAAGTTGGTGTTGTCAAGCTAATTCCGAACTGAATTCCAAAACGTATCCAGCTTGAACTATTGCTTGGCACATGCAGTAGCACCATGGCATGTAGACATAGTACCATAGTACCATGGCATGTAGATGTAGCACCATGGCATATAGACGTAGCTTGATCCAATTGGGTCATATGGCATTGCATTAGCCGAAAGTCCTATTGGAGAAGATGATATTGTTGAAGTAGAGGATGCAGTGCAGCAGGTCGAAGCAGTGGTTGCATCCTTAGGTTTGATGTCCTCATCATCCTCCCTTTCTTGAATTTGAGTCATCCTCGACTCAATCGTTGTCTCCAAATCATCACTTTCCAGCAAAAAGTTAGTAGCAACAGGAGACAAAGAAACATGCATATCTTCTAAAGGACACAAAGATTCTTTGCAAACCATACTAGAGAATTCAGATTGATGTTGTTCCAAGTCAATGCAAGCAGATTTTGTAGCTAACATTACAGGTGCTTTCAATTTAATTTCACTTGGAGCTATAATCTTATGATCATCTTTTGTGTTCTCCTTACTTGTTCTCTCGCCTCTTTCTAATTCATCCTTTAATATGGCGTAGGAGACATTGAAAGCAAAGTGATTTTCTTTTCTTTATATGTGAAAGTATAATGATTAGATCTACCATGATGTTCAGTATATCTATCATATTGCCAAGGTCTACCTAATAATAATGAGCTTGTTTGCATAGGTACGACATCGCAATCAACATAATCATGATATGATCCGATAAAAAAATGTACGCGCACAAGTTTAGTCACCTTCAACTTACCACAAGAATTCAGCCATTGAATGTAGTAAGGATGCGGGTGTTGAGTTGTGGTCAAGCCAAGCTTCTCGACCATATCTATGCTGGCAAGGTTGTTACAACTTCCGCCATCAATGATGACTTTACATGAACGTTCCTTGATGACGAACTTGGATTGAAACAAAGTGTGATGTTAATTTTGTTCAGCAAGTTCCATTTGAGCACTTAGCACACGCTGAACAACTAGGCTTTGGTACTTGTCAGATGTCTCATGGCCTAATTGTTCTTCCTCCGTTTCATCACTTGCATTGTTAGTTCCAACCAACACATGTTCTTCCTCAATATCGCTAGCTGAAGTGTACTCACCATTGTCCTTGATAAGCAAAGCTTGCTGACTTGGACAATCGCGCATCAAGTGCCCAAATCCTTTGCAACGGTGACATTGTACATTTCTGGATCGCCCTGTAGAAACAACTAAAGAAACACTTTTTGTGGGGACTTATACCTTTGCTGATTTGCTTGCATCAGGGATATGTGTAGGAGTTGAGAGAGCAGCATGGGCGCACGCCGCGAAGTGGAAGAGGGTGCCATGTGTTGTTGCTTTGATTGGCCGAATTCGCAAAAGATCCTCCAATATTGCCCCTAGAGCGAGATTGTCGACCTCAAGACTTCTTTTTCGACTTTGCAAGCAAGATGGAATAAACGGGTGATAGAATTATATTCTTTATAATCTAAAATGTCCTGAATTTCACCGTTTAAACATCCCAAAAATCTAGCCATCTTAGCATTTTCAGTTTCTTCTAAACCACAACGCAACAAACCAATTTGCAATTCTTGATAATAATCCTCTACAAAACTACTACTTGTCTTAAGCATTGCAATTTATTAAGCAAATCACGAGAATAATATGAAGGCACAAATCTAGCTCGCATAGCTCTCTTCATTGCATCCCAAGTTCTAGGGATGTTCCGTTCATTACGGCACAATTCATCCCACCAAATAGAAGCAAAATCTGTGAACTCACTAGTAGCAGCTCTAACCCTTTTATTGTCAAAAAATTCATAGCATGCAAATTTTTAGTCTACAACTAACTCCCATGTGAGATAAGCATCAGGGTCATATTTACCCGCAAAAAGGAGGCATGGTGAATTTAATTTTACCAAGTGAATCATTATGGTCACGTACCTCACGTGGTGGACCTCTTCTCATACCTTGTCTATTGAAGCGTCGTTGCTGATGATCATGATCATTGTTGGGAATGACACCACCATCGGACTCCGTATCAGCAACATATGGGTTCGCTTCATCTTCTACCTCATCGGCCCATGAGCTAGCAACGGATGGGTTACAACGCGGTTGTGCAACGCCGACAGCAGCGGGGGCGGCAACAGGAAGTGGAGCTCTCTCTAGCTGATCCACACGTGTAACCATCGCAGCAAGATCATTATTGGTGCGATCAAGAACCCCCTCAATACGCTCCAAATGTTAATTCAGCAAGCGTGAAAAGCAATGCATGATGTTTTTTGTGCGAAGCGTGAGAGGTGCATCTTACTCAATGTTGGGCCTACTATTCTCCCCTTGTGACCATAAACCTATCATTGTTAGTATCAAAACAAAGAACAAATCACAGTGTATATGTCCCTGTGAACTACTAGGTTCTGGAGTTTCACAAGTCACTCACACTCAAGCTTATATCCAGTTCTTACCAATGCAGCAAGGAAGTGGTACAACCGGTGACTGGTTCGTAATACTCTCACTTGCGATCAGCCAAACGATTGCGAGGAACGGCACCTGCTGAGTTAGGAGGAAGTGGAGCTCGGAAGGCTAGTACGTAGCAAAAGAGTAGCAATTGTTGAAATCAGTATGCAAAGTTGAAAAGCAGTTCAAAGTACTAGTCACAAGTGCTGGTCCTAGTCTAAACCAAGCCTAGCTAGAGCAACTCGCAAGAACGACTAGTAATAATAACGGAAGACTAGCACAAGAACTATCAAGGCCAACGAGCAATGGATGACTATGCCAAACTGAACAAGAAAATAAGTCAAGAAAAGAGGCAGCTCTGAATTTTTCTTCTTCTTCTTCTCTTTCTCTTTTTTTCTTTTTCTTTTTTTTTCTCTTTCCTTTTTTTTATACCTCAGAAACTCCTTTAACCGGAATCAAACCGATGAATCAACTGGAAACGAACACCCCCACACGAGAGCGGCGGCGGCTCAGGCTCCCTAATGCGGCAGCAGCGGCGGCGGCGGCCTGATCCAAGGCGGCGGTGCACGCAAGGTGGCGACGGCCGTTCGGTGCAAGGTGGCAGCGACGCAAGGCGGCTGCAGTGACGACTCCAAGGGTGGCCCATGCGGCGGCGGCTGATCCAAACTTCGGCGGCGGTGGCCCAAGCTTTGGCGAAAGGCGATGGAGGCCGTTCAGCGTAGGGTGAGCGGCGGCGGTCCGATCCAAGAAGAAACCGAGCGGCGGCTCGAATGGCAGCGGCGGCAGGGCGGATGCAAGCTTCGGTGGTGGCGACCTGCGTGTCGGAGGCGGCGGCGCTCCGAACGGCGGTGTTGTCCCGAAGCGGTGGCGGCGGTTCTCTGAAACGGCCTCCACATGGAGTCGGCGGCGGCTCCCCGAGCGACGGCATCGTCCCGAAGCTTTGGCGACGGCGACGGCCCGTGCGGCGGTGGCGGAGATGACAGGCAGCAACAGTGGCTCGGCAACAGCGACGCGGTGGTGGCGTGAAGGTGCAGGCCGGATCCGGAGGCGAGATCGATAGCGGGCGGCGGTGCTGGCCGGATCTGTCGAGGCAAGCGGCGCCAGCGGCTCTCCAAAGCGGCACCTGAAGGAGTCAGCGGCAGCCTGATTGGATCTGCCTACGCTGCTGACCGGATTGAACTGCGGAAGCGAGGCTTGGAGAGAGGAACTAACTGCGCGATGGAGGCGGCCGAACCGATCTGCTATATTTTTTTCTTCATATTTCTCCTAACCCTAATATCCTGTGCTCTTGGGCAGCGAGTAGCGACAAAACGGAAGAATAGAACTAGACAATTCGCAAAAGACTCTAAACTAGACCAATCTAGACAGGAAACCAGCACAATGACTCGACGATGCAACAAAAATTCAACAACGCAAACTAAAAAGAAAAAATTGCAAAGGCACAGATTGGTTTGGACGATGAACTAAACCTATATTTTTTTGATTTTTGTGGCTATTTGGACTGTAGGAAAAAAAATCTCAACGATGAACTTTAGCTCTGATACCACCTGATGAACCCGAAGGTCCTTGTTTTGGCTTGATCCTTCGATGAGATGATAAGTTCGGTAGTCGTCGCTCAACTCTCACGATCCTAGCTACGAACTCACAAGGCTCGAAACCACGCAATCGCTGAACTGATTGACAAGTCATTATCAACCGTACACGAATACCCGGATGACCTGACCACGAAGGTCGATTCCTGCATACACCGAAGAAGCACGCAAGAACAAGGTAAAGCAATCTGAAATTGCAAATAGGAATTGAAATATTGAATTGAGTTGGGATTCTGAATAAGGATATTAATTGGGTGGTCTAGCCGACACACGCAAAAGATACAAGTTGCAACGAAGGCAAACTAAACATAAACAAAATCCAAGAAAACTAGAGGGGGTGTAGCCTCCTTAAATAGGGGATGAGGAGCCACACATCTAATAGAACTAAAGGAGTGGGACTAATTCACGGGTGACTGTTCACATGAACAGTAAACGCCCCCCAGGTGGGCCGCCGACATATGGGCCAAGTTGAGTACGATTACAAAGCCTAAGTTGGCCTAAACAGGTGATATGATATCTTCTTTTGATGATTGTGATCAGTACAGAAAGAATTTGGAGGTGAGGCTGGATCCGTTGGAAAGAGGACGAAATAAGCTTTCCATCAAGTACTCGTGGGCCTCTAACGAATTCCGTATGTGAAAGTTATGCATGTTTTAAGCTGATGCTGTCAGGCTGATTCCGAACTGAATTCCAAAACGTATACAGCTTGAACTCTTACTTGGCACATGCAGTAACACCATGGCATGTAGATATAGTACCATGACATGTAGATGTAGCACGATGACATGTAGACGTAGCTCGATCCAATTGGGTAATATGGCATTACATTAGCCGAAAGTCCTATTGGAGAAGATGATGTTGTTGAAGTAGAGGATGCAGTGCAGCAGGTCGAAGCAGTGGTTGCATCCTTAGGTTTGATGTCCTCATCACTAAGTTGGGTGGTCGTAAACCTTTCTACGACCACTCCATGGTCGTAAGTCTTTCTACGACCGTTTTGTGGTCATAAGTCTTTCTACGATCACCTTGTGGTCATAGGCCGGTCTCTCTACGACTGGTTCAGCTACGATCACCCTATAATCGATGAAGCCTACAGACATGTGTGCCTAATCAACCAGGGAATCTTATGCGCTGTGTTTAAGACATAGAGCAGTTAGCATACGTTGTTATTCTCCATAATAACTGCATTACGCCCTTGTCTCTGACGATAACTGCCAAGTGACGTGGTGGTATCATAACCCACAGTAACTACCATCAACGTGTGTGGTCCACCAAACGATGAGGCGCCTCTTCGCGTGGAGAAACTGCCGCCACTACATGCACTATATAAGGGCTAAAGTCAGTAGACGGAGGGGAAAGGATCAGGAAGAGAAGTCATTACGCATAATTCTACTTCTTCTTTGTAATCCAGATAGTCAATATAAGAACACATGAGTAGAGTTGCTATTCTCCCCGAAGAAGGCCTGAACCTGTCTAAAATCCATGTGTCATTCTCTGTGTGGTTATATTTTTAGGAGACCCCCCAAATATTTTCATACGTAAGATCGATACTAAATCATCGATATTTACTTTTTTGCCAATTATTGTGGGAAACATAGTGGGTTCTACTTTTTCCTTTTATACCTCTTTTGAAAGAATTCACTGAATGTTTAGTTGGCCTAGAACCTATTTAATCAAGTGATCATAAAAACTGTAAGTTCCATACATATAAAGTGTATGCATGTTCTGCCAGTTATATAGTTTATGTATGTTGATGTTTGTTAAACAACTACATTTTTACCCTCATCAGATTATGAAAATGTAGGCAACAGCGGGATCAATGGTAGATCCAACTGCTCCCGATGGTGATGCTAGAGATGGTGCACATGTTAGCAGCCCAAACCAAGATTATGTGGATGAGTCCATTGCTGAGAGGCCACTCGAAGATAATGCGAATAAGTAATGCAACAAGGTGATATTATCCTACCTCTACATGAAAGTTTCCCATGCCAGTAATATAATACTATTCCCATATATTTAGAAAAGGAAATTTAAGTTAGACAGCTGTCACACTACTAGAAAACAGGGATTCCTTTACGGGCTTGATATTTGCTGACGGGCCCGTAGAAACCATGTGGGATTCGTATTTTACTAACAGGAATTATAAATACGTCAGAAAAATTATATTTTTTACTGACGGGTACCCTAAACCATAAGCAAAATTTATTATTCTGACGGGTAAAACACAACCATCAGGAAAAATTAATTTTTCTAACTTGTTCACACCATCAGGCCTATAGTTTGGTGCTTTTGGGGATTTTTGAGCGAGGAAATTTGCCTCACGTGCTAGACCGCCGCACCAATTTTTATTGTGCCACGCGAAAGAAATTTTCCTGACGTGTATAGCGCACTGTCAAAACATTGTTTGGGTAGAAATTAAAACCTATACGCATCTCTCTCCCAAACAGACACCTCAAATCCCTAGCTTCCTCATCCATCTGCCGCCGCCCCAGGTCCACCCCGTCGCCCCGACTCCACCCCGCCGCCTTAACACCACCCCGTCCATCTGCTGCTGCCCCAGGTCCACCTCGCCGCCCCACACTACTACAAAAAGGCTAATACTGGACGTCTCATCATAGACGGTTGCCCAAAACCGTCTGTATTACATGCAATCATAGACAGTTTTGTTTTTGCTACCGTCTGTGTGCGCTAATAACCATTTGTGAAGAGGTAATATCACAGACGGTTCATGTTGAAAACCGTCTATGAAGTATCACAGACGGTTTCAACAAACAACCGTCTGTGATATGAGACAATATCACGGACGGTTCCATTGTGGAACCGTCTGTGATAGGTATCACTGACGGTTCCATAATAGAACCGACTGTGATAAGTCTCTTTATTAGTAGGAGCCCGCTAGGGTTTGCGCTCTAACTTGTCACTCCCCTCCCCACCCGAGTGACCCCATCGCTGACGCCACCATGCATTCTTCCCATCGCCGACGGTTGTGACACCATGGTTCACTGAACAAGACACTCGTACGATAAGAGTGTCTTTTTCATGTCACCGCAGCCACGCCCACTTCTGATGATCTTCTTGCGCCTTCCCTCTTCCTCCTCCCCGGCTACCTCTCCACCGGTGATGTCGAGGTAAGACAGATCTATCACCTATTGGTTTGTGTTGTTGGCATGCATGTGAACCGAGCTCCTCCCCCTCTCCGCCCGGCTCCGCACCTCCGGATCAAGCTCCCTCCTCCTGCGCCGCGGATCAAGCTCCTGGCCTCCCTCGCTGCAAGGCCACGCTCCTTCCTTCTCCGCCAGCCTCTCAGCTCCTCCTCCCTCTCGCCACAATTGCGCCACCTCCCTGACCTCCTCGCGCCTCCAACCTCTCCCAAGACTAGCTCCCACTAACGCCAGAAGTCCCCTTTTGTCTTCTTAATGTTGTCGGTTGTTGGTTGATGCCGATAGTGATGGCAGAGAAGCATCAGAAATGTGTAATACATACATGTAGAGAGAAGTAGAGAAATCATAAATATAAATAAATGCAATGATCATGCAGATGCTTGTTGGCTAGTGGCACCTTGCTAGCTATTGAACTGCTCAATGCTGTTAATAGTCTTATGCTGAAATTGAATTGATAATTAGTTCATATTAATAGTCCCCTTGCTCTGTGATGTAAACTGAGGGCTATTGGTGTATGTGCATTCTATGCATCTTGCTTAGTTCATGTTGTGGGTTCAGATTGACAAAAATGAATGGGGATGGTGGGTTTGGTTAATGCTCTCTGATGGATACTGAGGGTTATTGATGCCGGTTCTAGCTTTGTGCTTGGTTGGCTTACATTGGATGTGGTTCGGATGGGGCTTGGCTGCAATTAACTTTTCATATTTGTAGAGGTTAGGCTAATTTGTAAAGCTACAATTAACATACAAATTATTTATTAATTGGTGTGTATTGTATTCGAAAACAAGACCAAATGAGTCAAAAACTACTACAACACCTCTTCACTTGTCTCTCGCCATTCATTTCACCTTTGTCTGTGTAACTGTGTTCATGCCGGTTAAGTTCTCATACCTTACGTCCCAGGTACGTCCTACCATTCCATTCATAATCTTTCTTCTCTATAAAGTCTCCAAGCAGTGACTGCTTGTGCCATTAAAACCAACAAGGGTTTAAAGACGATTACATGCTCAAGAATGGTTGGTTGCTGATACATGATGCCACTTCCCAGTTGGAATAACTGTGCGTCCACGTCACTTTCTGAACATAGCGACGTCCAATTACCTATCGACAACATCTAGGTAATTGGATGTCCTGACGATCTCCTTGCATCCATACTTTTTAAACTTGCTTGGGCTCAATGAAGTTACCCGTGGCTGCTATCTCATTTTTCTCATGCTACGTGGACGACCTCCCGAAAGTGGCTAAGGGACTACGAACAAAATATATATATATACACGTGACGACCTCCTAAAGTGGCTAAGGGACTACGAACAAAATATATATATATATATATATATATATATATATATATATATATATATATATATATATATATATATATATATTTAATGGCACAAGCGACCACTTTGCTGGAGGCTTTATAGAGAAAAGTCATCACAGATGGTTTCACTACAAATCGCTGCAGTGATGATCACCATCACTGAGCGGTTCTCGATTAATAACCGCTCAGGATAGTATGCATCACACACGGTTTGAAACCGCTCATGATGACCCTGTGTCATCACTGACCTATAAACTCAGACGGTTCATGAAACCGTCTGTGATGACGGTTTTGAACCATCTGTGAAGACCTTTTCTATAGTAGTGCTAGCTCCACCCGGCCGCCTCGACTCCACCCTACCGCCCTAACTCCACCCCGCCGTCCCAGCTCCACCCCGACGTCCCAGGTCCACCCCGCCGCCTCGACGCCCCAGGTCCGCCCTGTCGCCCCAGCTCTACCCCGCCGCCCCAAGTCCGTCGTAGCTCCACCCCGCCGCCCCAGCGCCCCAGGTCCACCTTGACGCCACAGGTCTACCCGACGCCCAGTGCGCCTGCCGCCCAGTCCGCCCGCCACTCGACACCGAACTCCGCGACCGCCTCCCCTTTCTGCCCAACGTCCCGGCTCTGCCCGCCTCCTGCTCCGCCCCACCTCCTCGCGCCCTAGCTCTGCCCCACCTCTGCAATGTCGAGCCGTCGCCAGATCCAGCAATATCAGTGGCATTCGTAGCCTCCCCAACATTCCATACCTTCTCACCTTGCCATGTACACCATATCCTCACTAGCAACCGCCATCCACCAAAGGCTGCCTGAGGTCGTCTCCTTCTCCAAGATCTGCCACCATCGCATACCTAGCCCCAACTTTGTTCTCCACCTGGTAAGCACTCTCTCCCACACATCTCCCCCCCCCGGCTTTGCTATGTCTCTCTCTCTCTCTCTCTCTCTCAATGTGCAATTTAACTCACATTGTTTGGTCATAACTAGGGATTGATTATATTTATCTGGTATATTTGGTTGCTGAGGACTGCAGAAAAGAGACGAGGCATACTTAATTTCTCCCCTGAGAATTGCATAAACTACTTGTGGACTGTATTACTTTTACGATAGGGATTAGACATTGAAGTAAGTATTTTGTCATGCATGTCTCTGAAAAAGGCAACCAAAAGATGTAGTCTTTTATGTAGTGTACGTTCACAACGCTATGATAAAATTTGCGACCTGTTATGTTCTATGTCATATGAGTTGTTAGTGACAATTTATCACTTACAGTTTAGTTTTTGGTATGTTCCATAATATTTGAACCTTTGTGTCTGTTCTCTTTATTTATTTGTTTATTTTGTTGACTATCTACCGTGTTTGCTTTATTTGCAACTATAAGTGTGTTCCAAGTACGATGAACTGAATTGGTAGACATGCATATGTAACTGCAAACTAGTAGAAAAAGGGAAAACCAGATGATCTATAAAAAACAGTGAAACAGAACATATACGTATTATATAATGTATTGAATTGGCATTCTGGACTGCCACTAGCAATTCTTGGTTCAGGTGAGCTGGGCATATTGCTGTGTATCTCCGTATTATTTGCAATCAATGTGTCAAAAAAACAAAATACAATACAGAATTGTTGTGGGTAGGTTTTGTTTTTCAGTAAGATTTGGTGGTGCAATGACATAATATGGCCACATCTTTGTCGCCATTGGTGCACCGAGCAATTCAAGACAAAACGAAAGAGCGGCCAGGAAGCACGGTTGAAATCTGACGATGCTGCTCAAAATCAAGGAGGTTCGCGACCATACGTGGAGACCCAACAATACCTGGTATGAATCAAGCTCTTCAAACCATGAAAATTAATAAAACATGTCGCATTACAACTTATAACACTATTCAAGGCTATAACCTGGAGTTTCACCATGTTGTAGGAACACAAATATGGACCACAGAAGGCTACTTGGCTAAACACATATGCTGTAATGAAGTCACGCATGAAAAATATGGATAGTAGTGGTAGTAGTGGTCCAGTCAGCAGCCAGAAAGCACAAAAATACATTGTAAGTACTCCCTTGTTTGTATTCTTACAAGTGAACTTAGTTTTCAGGAAAGATGCTTAAATGTTGCTTCCAAGATGATTACTCTACTACTGCTATGGCTCAATACGAAGATAATTGGGAGCAGCAACCACTCGATGGAAGCATATTGTACAACATCAATGGTGGCATGCCCCATGGCCATGTGCTAATAGGGAATGGTGCTATGAAGAAGAATGTTGTTCTAGCAGCTGCCAAATCAAGAAACATCAGGCCATCCAATTCCACCTCTTATCGAAATGTGGTTCGACATAATCAAGAACTACTCCAGACAGAAAAAGTTCACCGCCAGATGATCTTGGTAATAATGTTCATTCACACACATTTACAATTGATGTCGCTGTGGTCGTAATACATGGAACTACTTATTGAAATGTCATAGCTAGGCGAATTGTTTTGTCTTTGATTATTAGGTCGCAACGAATGATCGAAATTTATGAAAAGTATATTTGTGGGATTCATTGTTGCATCTAGAAAGTTCCTTTTTTCCATAGCAAAAATTAAAGGAGCTCAGCTTGTTAGGATTTATTTGCTGTGCATGTCTGGATGGTGCAATAATATTGCTTCTCAGTGACAGACAATATATCCTGCATAGTTGCAACTTACACCATCAATTTTAGTTCTTGTAAACGAGTTTTTGTCAGTCCTGGATTAAAGCTCCATGCATGAATGCATCCATCTACATATAATGGGGTATGATAGAATTGCAGACAAGTGATCTGAAGGTAATTCAAGCAATCACTCTTTTTTACATGAAACACCTACTATTGATCAAACAGGTGCACACCTGCACTTGCTTCAAAGCACATGTATAATATGTCTAGAGCTGCTTGGATCATTAACTTGTTGGCAAACATGTGATGTGGAAATTATGGAGTCAGCATTAACACTTGACATCGTGGAACGAACTTCAAGCATTCCCTAGACTGGTGTTTGAAAACTACAGTGTGGCAATTATTCCTGAGAGTCAAAAGGATGATCATTATCACATGCTTGATTCTAGCAAAATTTGGTAGACCTCCATTTTCAGTATCATATATTTGGACACATCAATGGACCTACAAGATATAGGCTTCTTCTGAAATGTTGAACTTCATTCAGATCAAGGCTACAATGAAAATTTATAACTAGTATAAGGTAGCACAATCTAAAAAGTACTCTTGGTGAGGCAAACAACTGACAGAGCTCTAATTAATGCTCTGCAACTTGATATCTCTATTACTTTCACCAATTGTCTTTTCTAGTCCATGCCTACTATTGAGTTATCTGAAAAACTTGTTTTTGGATTTTCGAACAACAAGAATTACTAAAAGAATGAGAACTGAATCGAAAACGAATTTACTTGGCTTGCAAAGATCTGCACACGTAATGCATGATGTTATCTCTAAACTTTCTAATTGATCAAGACTTGTTAAAAAACAAAACCATAGTTTATCTTTTGAAACACCGACCGATTTAAATCGGTTTATCAGAGCTCATTCAAAACCGACGTACTTTCGAAATGTGTAGAATATCATTTGTCGGACAAAACTAAAGGAGTAAACTGATCGATCACTCCATATTTCAATACCAAAGAATCTTGGACGGAATCAAAGAGAGTACACCGTGTAGTGTTTATAAAAAAAAAAAGGATGTACTGATATTATAACATCAACCAATAGGCTAAATTTGAATGATATATTTCACATATTTGATTGTGCACAATATGGATAAGTATTCTGACATGCCTACATACTTGGTTGGAAGAATCGATATGCTTAATAATTTCAGCATAAACTTGATGATTATAAGATGGAACATCTACCAAATCCGGCATATTTTTTTTGTTTTTGTTTTAATCACATACTGTTTGTGCCCAAATAGAGAGAGGTGGATCCTACAGAAAAATGGAATTTCTAGGAAGACGACACATGTAGATTTCTAGAAACACAAAATGAAGTTTCTAGGAAGACATCATATGCTAACAGTTAAAGTGATTGAACAGTACAAAAAAATGAGCTGCACCATTCATTCAAAAATTACCCATTACTTTTCTATGTTGCACCATTTTTTAATATAGGAATTAGACATAGAAAGAAGAGTAAATTTTAGAAAACCTCAGGCATGTTTCTTCTAGATGGAAACCTCATTCCTGGAGGTTTGCGTATCACCAATCCACCCTGTACAAGACAAATGTTAACATTCTCATAAACATAGGGGAAAATCACATACTACATGCATTGCATGGTTAATACAGATTGTATAGTTCAAGCACAGGTAACACCATTTAATATCTACAATTATTGCCTTGTGTACAAATAAAATTCTCATTGCCATGTTAGTATAGATTGTACATGTCTTTGCTTGCATTGCATGGTTAGTACAGATTGTATAGTTCAACTTCAAATGGCACTTTCCAACTGTAGATGCTTTTTGAGAAGATGGGCGAACAACCACCACCAAAGATGCTACGCCGTGGAACACCTACACAAGCACAGGTAATATCGTTTAATACCTACAATTATTGCCTTGTGTACAAACAAAATACTCTACGAACTATTATTTTGCCTTGTTGCATAGTTCAACTTCAAGTGGTACTTTCCATCTGTCACCTTTGTCATATGGAGGACCATTTGAGAAAGATAACTAATATTTTTTGGTGTGTCAAACCGTCAACAAGCAGTACAGCAGTGAGCGAGAGGACTCATGTTGAATGTTCTAAACATGGGCATAACTTGAATCTCATTTACTTATAGTTGATGGGGTAAGGTGGCAAATGACTTTTCTACTAGTTAGTACACCCATACTTGTGAGTTGTTTATGAGGCTAAATAAATCTTGAGTATATACCAAGCGTGACATGTTCTTAAGCTGACTATTCTTGAGTAGTTGCCATGATTTGTTAACTTAGTAGATCCAAGGGTGCACATTTTAGTACCAAAAGACATGATATTGTGGGGATGGGTATTTAATATAGGACTGTGATAATTCAAACAACATTACAAGCCATTACGGTTTCTTCAACTCAAGTTGACATAATGTTTTCACTTTGCAGCAAGGGACTGGGACTGGATCCTCTCATGTGGGCTCACAACCGGATGATGGTACTGTCGATGGTAACTCTGATGTAAACGACAGGGACAACAATAGTGGCGACATTGATGGCGATAACAACCATGCTGCCATTCTGTGACTTTCAATGATCTCTTGTAGTTCTTTTGACTAGCTGAATTTGAATGTAATGGAAATGGGGACTTTTATGACTTTTATATGCGGTACTTGACTTTAGATGTCTTTTGGATGGATGAACCAATCTGGAGGTGAATTTTATGAATTGGTATGCTTGTGCTAGTGAACATGAATCTATTGTCTAGGGACTGTTTATGAAAGCTGAACTTTTTATATGTTTGTTCATTAATTATATGTTTCTTGATTGATGCAAGGATGGTGTTGTGATTTGATTATATGATGCACGGATGTATAAGATTCGGATATCCATTTATTGTTTGCTCCAATATTTTCTGCCAATCTGTAAATCTGCTATAACATGTCAGTATTGCCAGTATTTTCTGCCATTCTGGAAATCAATTTTGCTGACGGGTCAAACAGTTAGGCTATATGTTTCGTATTCTGGAAATCAATTTTGCTGACGAGTCAAACTGTTAGGCTATATTTTCTGCCATTCTGGAATTCAATTTTGCTGACGGGTCAAATAGCCAGCGCAATGTATTTTCCTGGCGGGCACAAACCGTCAGGATTAATTTTCTTGACGGTGACAGAAGAACAGTCAATGAAATCGATAATTTTATTGACAGTGACAAAACCGTTAGTGAAATGAATTTTCTTGACGGTGACAGGAGAATAGTCAATGAAATCATTAATTTTATTGACGGTGACATAACCGTCGGTGAAATAAATTTTCCTCACGGTTTGACCCCTCAGGAAAATGCATTTTTTCGTGACGGGTAATACTGTCAGGTTTAATTTCCCTGGCGAGTAACCGTCAGCCAAATTTAATTTTCCTTTCATGCTAGTGCTGAGAGGTTTTGTCTGACGGGTAACCGTTAGGAAGTTAAAACCCGACAGTTTTTTATATTTTACTAACGGTTTTGAACCATAAGGGAATACCCGTTTCCTGGTAGTGTCAGCTCTCTGAGCATGAAAGCACATCTTTTTATTCAACTAAATAGAAAAAACCGCATCTTCAACAATGATAGATCAAGAATAAGTAGAACATCTAAAAGAACTTACCTGCTGAACTCGTAATTGCCGAGCTTCCTTGTTTTGGGCAACACGGTCTGCAGCTGATGGATGGTTTGTTAACTATCTTTCTGGCCTCTGATTCTGTGAGCATGGCAGAAAAAGCCAGAAAAACCATGTTTGTAGCTATAGACAATCAACTCGAGAGTCTCTTCCATGCTTCGAAAACGTAAAATTTCTATAAATTAGCTGCGGTGATGACATTTACATTATGAAATTATTATATATCCCTTGTGGTTCTTAAAAAAAAGGATGTTTGGGCCCAATTGTTAGTGACAGAGATGTTGTATTCTCATTTTCTTTTCTAGCTTGTGATTCTGAGTTTTAGCCATAGACAATTGACTCGAGTGTCTCTTCCTTGCTTAAAAAACATAAGATGTCTCTTCCTTGCTTATTTTGACAATTTTTACAGACTGAAATAGGTTATTCTCGTTTACCTTTTCTGTTCTATAAATTCTCATCCTCACCATATGTCGAAATTTCCTCCGTACTTTTGCTTGGGAAATCACACACATGATATGTTGCGCCTAACTTTTGAAAACACATTTTAATCCGAATACACTAATGTAATTATTACTACTAGCAATGATCAATTTCCTTCTTTTTTTTTTCATTTTAGTAATTACCTAGATGTAATGCAGCAGCAAAGCAACCACATTCCGATACATATATAGGATGTACACAAATTCTTGTCAATAATGTAGCAAAACTTGTATATATGTAATATATTCAGCATGCAATGGCTTACCCGCATCTTGGTTCTCTTTGGACCCCATGCGACCATTGCAATTGCAACGTCAAGTGTGCTTAGTTTGATTGTGCAGTGCTCTCTTGCAGCTAATTTATATATAGGACACCCGTTTTTTCACTACTACAGAAAAGGTCTTCACAGACGGTTCAAAAACGTCATCACAGACGGTTTCATGAGTCGTCTGAGTTTATGAGTCAGTAATGATATGAGGTCATCACAGACGGTTTTTGAACCGTCTGTGAAAAAGCTATCACAGACGGTTCTGAGTTCAGAACCGTTACTTATCACAGACGGTTCTTGTTCAGAACCGTCTATGATAGTTTTTTCTATTGCAAAAAAAAATCGGATTTTGAGTCAAACCAATCAATTGCTAGACAGTAGTTTCCATATGCAACCTCTAACAAGACAACTAAAATCCAATTAAATTATGATGGCGAACACATTATAGGAAAGGGAAACCAAAAGGTTTCACAATGTCCCCCCCAAATGAGAAAAAAGGAATAAAATTACAAAGTTAAACTAGCTAGAAACCATCTATGCCTCCAAGCTCCTGAAGAACTCATCGACTTCTTGGATTAGTCTTGTGAGCTCCTCTCTGTACCTCACCAACATATCACAAGATGTTCTTGCATGTCGTTGAGTTTGACTCAAGCTCGTCGGCAAGGAGCGACAGCTGAAAACCTCCAGTGGCACTCTGATCTTAGGTAACACAAAATTAAGATAATTTTCATTACAACAAACAGCCAACAAATTGTGTATGTTATGGGGATGTAGATGTACCTTCCGACAGTCTACCTCCTGCAGCAGACAAGGATCTCCTCCGCATCCCTCCTCATCCTCGTCGTCGGCTGTGTCTCCTCGCTGAACCGCGACGGGGAATCGAGGGTGGTCGCCGGAGCTCGGTGTGGGAAGGGGAGAGACTGATGGAAAACAAGGCCGGGGTGGCTATAATATATAAGGACAGCGCCAAAACATTTTGCCTCTCACGCACGCGTTCAAAAGTTTTTGAACTCCCGCGCTGCGAATCACAGACGGTTTCATACAAAAACCGCTCAGGATTTACATATCACTGCATCGTTCTAATACGAACCGTCCGTGATAGTATCTTATCACGCATTTGTTCGTATTAAAATCCGTCTGTGATATATATCTTATCATAGACGGTTTGTATTAAAAACCGTCTGTGACTTGGAATTTTCCTTACTCTCTGATTCCAAGCCATGGTAAAATCGGAGTGTTAGGCATTTCAAACCATGGTAAAATCAGAGTATTAGTAATTTGAATCCATGGTAAAATCAGAGTGTTAGGCATTCCAAGCCATGGTAAAATCAAAGTGTTAGTGATTTCAAGCCACGATAAAATAAGAGTGTTAATGATTTGAATCCATGGTAAAATCAGAGTGTTAGGCATTTCAAGCCATGGTAAAATTAGAGTGTTAGACATTTCAATCCATGGTAAAATCAGAGTGTTAGTGATTTTAAGCCATGGTAAAATAAAAAAATACTTATCACATATGGTTCTTAATACGAACCGTCTGTGCCGTTTGTGATATTACTAATATCACAGATGGTTCTTGTTCAAAACCGTCTGTGATACTTCACAGACAGTTTTCAACACGAACCGTCTGTGATGAGGACGGGAAGTCACAGATGGTTCGTGTTGAAAACCGTCTGTGGTTTTCAACATGAACCGTCTGTGATATTACTTCTTCACAGACGGTTTTTAGTGCAACCAGTAACATAGACGACCATTAAACCAAAACTGTCTGTGATTGTATTTAATACAGACGGTTTTGGTCAACCGTCTGTGATGAGGCGTCCAGTATTTGCCTTTTTGTAGTAGTGCATGTACTCCTGAGAGTATGTACTCACACTTTCAATATACCACTTAAACGCACATATTACACTTCTTTATCATTTTCAGTCTACTTAAATACTAATTATAAGATACTCCAATGCAACTTAATTGAAAATTTTTCATTAAAGCCCTTTGTTTTTTGCTATATACCCTTTTTCATATATAAAAGAAGTATATACACAAATTTTGCTATAAAAAGTGAAATATAATGAAATTTTTCATGGAACTCACTTTGGGGTATCTTATAATCATTATTGGAGTATGCTCAAATAGATAAAGATGTATCGTCATACAATTTAAGTGGTATATAAGAATATATATATATATATATATAGGTAAATGTACGGCCCAGACATCACGCCGGTAGCAGTTAGGAATGTTAAGGCATCTTGCATCAGTGAAAAGAATGACAAGGCATTGTGAAGTACTAATTTTGCACTAGTTATGTTGAATTGTTCTTGTTCCTAGATGCATGGTATATGCATGCGGTATGTTAATTTGATGAAGTAAATGGAGACCTTGCCTCGCCAGAGTTGTTGGATATGGAGCCATCCAAATGACTGTGTCAATTTGTAACCATAGAAGTTTAATTTTGTCGTTAACTGCTACATGCACACATCATGCTTTATTGGTCAGCTATATCTAGCATTGAAATGACACGGTCCATCTGTAAACAATGGCGGAGTTAGACTAGATTACATTTTTATGGGTCAATTATCAAATATGTATTCTTAGTATAGTCAATTTCTTGATCTTCTTTGTCTTTAAGAACATGGTACTTGGAGTTAGAAAACTGATCTATGATCACCATCTTTACAGTTGAGCACTAGGAGCGACACGTTGAAGGGTTAACTCACGCACCTCCACAACATATTCGAGCTCAAATTCGAAAAGCTAGGCATAAGGAATGCATCAAGCACTCACATGCAGCTTGGGTCGACGCGGTTGACTTAAATAGGTTTGCATCTCAGATGAGATGTGAGATGGGCATTATATTGCCCGAGATCAACGGCTGGTCATGTGCTTGTGCGTACGAGAAACCCTGAGCAGGCATCTTGCTCCATCAGATGCATTGCATTTGATGCGTGCAGCCGGGCAAAGGTTTATGGTTCCTTAGGAAAAGTAGACGTTCTGAGCTTTTCTCCTTTGTCATGCATGGCATTTGATTCATTCCAAGGTTTTGGATTCCCACAAAGGTCACTAGCCAGCTAGGAAGGCACGCAGCTAGTGGCCCAAGGGAACCTATGCGCATTCCATCTATCCATCACAAGGGAATAAATCGGTTTCCTTTCGACGTCCATTTGCGATCATGCAAACTTTAGCAGGAGTACCGAGTGTTCGTGCATGCATCATTAGCCACAGAGAGAGTTAAAGACAGACAATTAGTCGTGAGCCTAGCGGTACACGTAGGGCCCAGATGCACGTTAATTTCACCGTGTCCAATCAATCATCCACCGAGCAACAGTTACATACTTACAAGCGAAGCAAAGGAAAGCTTGCAAAACACGAACGCCACATCTCCTTCGCGTAAGGATCTAGTTCTCAACCGTACTAAAACAACCGTACAAAAAGATGGTGCTATATATAAGTATAGTGTGAAAGTTGCGCTTCAAAGCGAGATGAACAAGACAAGAAAGTAGGCATCTTTCACACATCACATACGTACGCGTTGCCAGCTAGCTAGCACTCGCACTGCTCACGAACAAGAGAACAATGAGGAAGCAACAGCTACATCCCTTTCAAGCTAGCTTCAGCTGATCACTACCTAAACTAGCTTGAGAAAGAGAAGAACTATAATTACCCAGAGCTATGATATGATTAACAATAGCATTTGATCAGGTCAACGAGGCATTAATTATTTAATTAAGCTAGCATCAAGCAGCAACGTCTCCTCCTGCACTCGCGGCGGCTTCCTCGATCCGCTCGGCCATGCCCTTGACGGCGGCGTCGAGGTAGCCGACGAGCCCATCCCTGCTCCACCCCGGCACGGGCTCGCACTCGAACGCCCATACGAGCCGGCACCCTGTCTCCGGCGGTGACGGCTGCGGCTCATCAAGAACCGTCATGGTGGCGACGTAGCGGCCGAACCCCATGTTGCTGCCGACGACGGCGTAGGTGAGCCGGCGCGCGGCGTCGTCCAGCTCGAGAAGCTCCTCGCGCGCCCACGTCGCGACGGCGGTATCCACGTCGCCCGGCGCGCGGGAGGCGACGTAGCGGACGCAGCCCGGGCGGCCGTCCTCGCCGGCCACGCGCTCGCAGACGTCGATCCCGGGGAGGTACCGGTGCAGCGCGCAGAAGCTGGAGAGGTGGGGCCACGCCGTGGCGGCCGGGGTCGACGGTAGCCGCGCCTCCGCCGCTCCCTCCCACTGCTGCTCTGGCGGCTGCCTCTCCATTATCGATAGGCTCTCGTGTACTGCTGTGTGGTGTCGTGTTTGACCACTAGCGCGCGCGAGTGCTATGTGATGGCGTGAGATCGACCAGCTTGGAAGGAATCTTTCGGGGAGAGGGACATGTGCGCATTGAGTTCTGTGCGGTGTCATGTGGGCATGTGGCGGTGTTGAAGAAGCAGAACAACGGAAGAGTTTTGGGCCGGCGGCCCAAGAGCACGTCCGGCACGCAGAGTTCGTGCAGGTGCCGCGTATGTATGCACGCTCTTCTCGTCTCCAGCGAGTCACACGGCTCAACGATCGTTAGTTCTCTTCTCCGGCGAGTCACTCGATCGTTAGATTTCCCGTGCATGATGAATTTTGATGCCGTGTTATCAGCTGGAACACTTGGATGGCCACAGTGACATCTCCACCAAAATTTGCCACCGGGCTACGTTGGTTAAAAAAGACTCTTCCATTTCCTTCCGACGAACAACGCTTGACGCAGAGATCCGACATATTCATGGGAATTTTTTTAAAAAAATAATCCACTTTTTATTCGAAATTACAATAATATACCTGTAGGTTTTTTTTCAAGATTATACGTATGTCGCCGAACCGTTGGGCGACTGGTTCCAGTCGCCCAACGGACAAGCGATAGTAATGCTGTTGCCGAACCATTGGGCAATATTAATGCAGGCGCCCAACCATTCGGTAACATTAATGCGGTCTGCCAACTGTTGGGCGATAGGATCTATCGTTGAACTGTTAGCGACAATGACCTCGATCGTTGAACTGTTGGTATTGGATGGTTTATATAAGAGCGCCAGAGTTGCCCCCTCGCTACGCCGAGTGTGACAGAGAGAGAAAGAAAGAGAGGGAGAAGAAGAAGAGGAGAGGGAGATTCGTCTGAGGTAAAAAAAAATTATCTTGTAGTGTATTTCTTTGTAGTAAGTAAATAGTTTGTGTAGTTAAAATAGTAGTATAAGTAACACTCATAGGAAATTTTAGTTAGAGAAAAAAAAGTAGAAAATCAGAATGTTGTTAATTTATATGTAAGTAGCACAGGTAGAAAACTTTAGTAAGAGAAAAAAGTAGACTGTGAGGGAGAAGTAGTGTTGTTTGTGAGAAGTATTGTAGTTTTGTCAGCACATACGTGACCGACTATTATTCGGTGAATAATTAGACAGTTGGTAAGTAGTAGTGGGTACTCTGGCCGAATGTAGGAGGAGAATGAATTATTTGTATGGACTAATTAGTACAGGTTAATTAGTATGGACTAATTGACTTAGGCAATTGGTATAGCTCTGTAGAAGACTGGAACGCCACTTGTAGCATTTCGGATTGCAAGTTAGCGTCAGAATCGGATAATGCTTGGTATGGAATAGCTCGGTTTTTAGGTTGAATCATAATAGTGTACTGCACGTTCATTGTGCCCTCTGCCTAAGGGAACGAATGACGCCTTGACCATGCTGTAGTGTAGTTGTTCATGATAGGCGAAGGGCCGTACAAATGTAGATTACAGTGTAGCAGTACTTGCATATCATGCGTTGCGATCTGTCTACTTGCAATATAGGAAATATTTGCAGGCAGACATCAGTCATGCCTATACCCGCTACATTGAAAGTGCATTACGGTGATGGCACCATTCGTGAAGGTCTGTACAGTGTTGACTTGAGCAGTTTTCCGCAAGCCACTCTGGTACACCCGGACGGTGAGAATGTACGAATCGTAGATGTGATGCACTGGCTCACCCGCAGCTTCTCCTTAGAACCTGAGGTGTGCAGCGTCGTCATACAAGGGCTTTGAAGCCAGTCTCCCACGGACATTACATGGGAGTTGAGAAGACTGATGTGCACGATTGTGTGGAAGAGCTTTATAGAAAGCTGTCAGCGTTGTGGATACGAGTGTGTGCTGCTTGTGCAAGCATGCCCAAAAGAAGCTGTGCAGGGCCCCACCGACGGATATCATCCAGGTGGTGGGAGCAGCTCGGGTGCCCAGCATGTTGGTGAAGAAGAGGACTCGGAGGCCGGTGTTACGAAGGATTCGAAGGATGTTATTCGTGACGAGCCCGACTCAATCTTAAGAAGTGTGTGTTCGGAGTTTCTTCAAGAAAGTTGCTTGGATTTCTTATCTCTGTACGAGGAATCGAAGCAAACCCTAAAAAGATAAAAGCTATTGAACAAATGCTCCCTCCGATTATAAAGAAAGAACTCTAGAAACTCACAGGATGCATGGCAGCTTTAAGTCATTTCATCGCACAACTGGGAGAAAAAGGGCTTCTTTTCTTTAAACTTCTGAGGAAACATGGGGGTTTCGAGTGGTCAGAGGAAGCAAACAAAGCCTTTGAGGATGTCAAGAGATATCTTATGAGTGTCCATGTTCTGGTTTCTCCTAAACCAGAAGAAATACCCTTAATATATCTAGCTGCTATGCCACAAACAGTAAGCACAGTACTGGTTGCTGGATGTGAAAACGTTCAATGACTAGTTACTATGTTATTGAAGTTTTACATGGGCCTAAGGAGCGCTACCCTCAAGTCCAAAAACTTCTATGTGCCCTCTTCATGTCTTCGATGAAACTGAGACATTATTTCTAGGCGCACAAGTTAATCGTGTCATCTGAGTTAACATTAGGAGAGGTCCTACAGAACACGAAAGCAATGGAGCGTATGGCACGACCTCCATTTCATGTCCCGGATGGTCATTAAATCCCAAATCTTAGCAGATTTTGTCGCCGAATGGAAAAATCGTGAACATGTTCAGGGACCCCAATACGAATCCCATGACTAGTGGACAATGTATTTTGATGGATCACTTACGCTAAGTGGCTCAGTGGCTGGGGTGGTCTCGGTATCTCCTACAAGAGAAACCTTAAAAATATACTATTCAATTAAACATTCATGCTACTAACAATGTCGTAGAATATGAATGATTATTGGCTGGCATACGAGCAACAAAAGCGTTCGGGATTCGACGACTACACATGACAGGACACTCTCAATTGGTCGTGAATCAGGTTTGAAAAGAGTACCAATGCTCTCATCCGACCATGTCTCAGTACTTATTGGAGGTACAATATATCCATCAAAATAATAATTTCCTCGCCGACCAGTTAGCTCAAATAGTTTCTTCCCGGTCACAAGTACCGCAAGGAGTCTTCTTGGAATAGTTCCAGAAGTCGTCCCTGGTTGAAACACCAGAGATTGCTCCTATTGAGATAGCCTCCCTAGAATATGAGGATACTTGGATGAATCCCATCTACGAGTATCTTCAGAAGGGTACTATACCTAGTGACGATCTTGAGACCGATCGTTTATCCCGTAAGGCCAAAATGTATACTTTGGTCGAAGGAGTCCTCTGCAAGCGAGGTACTCAAGGGGTTCTCATACGATGCATATCACAGAAAAAGGATTAGACCTCGTTCAAGAAATACACGGAAGCATCTATGGGACTCAAACCTTTCGACAATGTTTTTACTAGCCAACAGCCCTTCATGATGCTAATGAGCTCGTTAAGAAGTGTGTACAGTGTCAGTTTCATAGCAGACAAATATACCAACCGACTCAAGCATTACAAACAATACATCTTTCTTAGCCTTTTGTGACCTATGGTCTTGATATCTTAGGACCGTTCCTAAAAGGTTCAAGAGGTTTTGAGTTCCTTTTTGTGGCTATTAGTACGTTCACAAAATGGATTGAGGCCGAACCTGTAATTTGGATAACAACAGAAGCAGCCAAAAAATTTGTGATGAAAAATATGATCACTCGATTTGGTGTGCCAAATCGGATCATAAGATATAATGGTACACAATTTTCGAGCGCAAAATTCCAATAATTTCGTGAAGAATTAGGTACTAAACTATGTTATGCCTCTGTCGCCCATCTACAAAACAATAGCATTGTCGAAAGGGCAAATGGCCAAATTATATAGGAAATCAAAACTCGAGTTTTCGACCAGCTTATAAAGCGCTCGATGGCTTGGGTAAAAGAATTACCCTCAGTATTATGGGCAATTCACACAACCGCTAGTCGGGCTACAGGAAAAACACCATTTTTCCTAGTTTTTGGTGCTGAAGCGATGTTTCCACCTGAATTAAAGATTCGGTCGACAAGAGTCGAAACCTATAACGACTCTGGCCAAGAACAACTTTGAGTTGATGATATCAATCTACTCGAAAAAAGAGGAACCGAGCCTTAATCCGTTCGGCAGTCTACCAACAAGCTGTACGCAAATATTATAATTGTAAGGTCCAACCTCGCAGCCTTGCTGTAGGTGAATTGGTACTGAAAAAAATTCAATCTCTGTCTAATCGGAACAAACTTTCCCCTACATGGAAAGGCCCTTACACAATGGTCAAAGTCACGCAACCAAGCTCGGTACAACTAGCAATGGAAGATGGTAGAGTTCTTTCTAATTCATAGAATATCGACCAGTTGCAAAAATTCTATGTGTAACCTCCTACATTCTCAATAAACTTTATGTTTTGTTCAATCTTTATTGTCTTAAAATTTCCATTGAGCAACGC
This sequence comes from Phyllostachys edulis, assembly GCA_036346405.1. Taxonomy (NCBI): domain Eukaryota; kingdom Viridiplantae; phylum Streptophyta; class Magnoliopsida; order Poales; family Poaceae; genus Phyllostachys; species Phyllostachys edulis. Next base: position 73,004,522 of record CM070561.1, read on the forward strand.
TTCAATAATTTTTCGATCACCTTTTTACAACATTTGTTTTTCCTTACACTGGTCGAAGAAAGGTAACATCACATAGTCGAAGCTTTTCCTCTCCGCACGTGGTCCTGCCCAGTAGAAGGAACCTCCTAGTGTCGATCTGTTCCTTACTTTAGCTACCAACACAAGGAAAATGAGTTTAACAAAATGTGGTCGGAATAATTTTGAGCAAGCTCTTTTTACTTTACTTCATTTTACGTAAAGATTTCTAAGTAAGTTGGGCTTTTATAGTTTGTTCGACTGCTTTTGATACACTCAATTTGGTTAACCTAGTCGGAGGAAGAAACGTCACCTAGTCAAAGCATTTCCTCTCTGCACGTGGTCTTGCCCACTAGAAGGAACTTCCTAGCATCGACTTGTTCTTACCTCTTACTATCAATACAAGAAAATCAAGATCAAAAGCAAAGGTCAAACGAATTTTTTAAGTGAGCTCTTTTTCCACTATTTACTTAGTTTATCTAACTAAACTAAGCAAATCATCGGGGACTAGGATAAAGTTATAATTATGACTTTAATTCTTAGATTTAAAATTTCATTTCTCTTTTTTTTTATCTTGTCTTATAAGTTACTAACTACTCGAAAGGACATATTGTAGGAAATGAAGTTATATATACATAAACAAGAAATTGTTTTTACAAATGAAATCCTATTACTAACTAATCTAACGAAGGAGATCCAATCTGCATCTCCTCTGCGACCATCTTGCTGACTAGCTGCACTTCTTCGATCAGTCGTGCTACCTCTGCTTCAGGGCAGTCGAAGTCAGGTTTGACTGGTTGAAGGCTAAGACTTCGGTCATGAGCCTTAAGTTTTGCAAGAGCAAAACTTATTGCACCTTCGACCGCTTGTCTTATCGAGTCGGTTTGATTGGTCTTCAAAGTAGTTATCAACTCTTGTACTATCCCGACCTGTTGCCCAATGACGCTCATTTGTCCGACTATGGTGTCTTGAAGAGGAGTAATCTTCTCAGTAACAAGTCCACTGAGCACATTGTTTAGGAGAGAAATGTTATCTTGAAGATTGATCTTCGTAGCCTTAATTTCCTCCTGACTACGGGTAGAAGCTTCCTGAAGTCGTTTTATTTCGACTGCTTGCTCTAAAAATAGAGCATAACCAGTTAGAAAAACACTTCTTAAATATCAATAAATAAAACTGGTCGTAGTTAAAAAAATTCTTACCTGCCGAGCAAGACTCAAGCTCCTTGATCTCATGATCATGAGAGATAACATCTTTCTAATACTTCTTTTTTATCGTTAACCTTGGCAACATGACTTTTTCATGGTTGAGCAAATCGGATGTGATTTTTCAATCACTTTCAAACCAACAATGGAAAAAGTGATACGAGTGCTAAGCAAGTACTCGAAAGCTATCATTTTCCTTATATTTCTTTTCATACCTTTTGATCCTCCTTACACTGGTCGAAAAATGAGAGTGTCACCTAGTCGAAGTCTCTTCTCTCTGCACATGGTTTTTTGCCCACTAGAAGGAACTTCCCAGCGTCGATTAGACTCTCATTTTTACTACCAAGATAAGGAATTAATATCAAAAGATATGATTGAAACCAAGGAAACAAATATTTATTTCATAAAGTCCAAAAGATACATATTACATGTCACAAAAGTTGAAAAAAAATCATAGTTACATTTCTTCTACGACCTTTCTTCTAACTGGTTAGTCTTTTGATCAAGTCTTCGGATTTCTTTTTCAAAGTGGTCGAAGTTGATCTCTATCAAAAGAAAGCAGAAGATATGTAAATTGGTAAGCACTTGTCCAGTATGTTGTTTCTCTCCGATATGAACTTCAGTCTTGATCGAAAATTACAAATCATAGACAATGAAGTGCTTAGCTGATCATCGGGTTCTTTTTTACCAAATTCCTGAGGACTTCAATCCATAGAACAAATTGACTTTTCAACCACCTTAAAGTCATGTTCCATGAATTTTCTTTTCCCATGACCTTACTCATAGTGGAAAAATACCAAGGTGATCTAAATTCACACTCATAAAAGGCTTTGAAGATAGAAATCTCACCTCTTTTTTTCTTTTCAAGATCACCGTACATCATCTACCCTTTTCCACTTCAGCAAAAGTTTCGGAGAAGTTATTCCAACAACATCAAAGATTGTGAGTGAGTTTTTCTTAGTTCTGCCCTTCTTATGGTTATTTATAGCCATCAGCTTGCGATGAAATTCAATGGATAAGGACGGAAGTCCAACAATTAAAACTCTATTAAAATTGCCCCCGATGAATCGTTGGAAACCAAAGTATCACCATCTCTTCGGAAACTGTTCTTCATAAATAGAATTTTAGAGACGGTTGGCATTATTTTTCGTGTCTATTTAGGAAAAGGAATTTTATTTTTATAACTCAAGTAAAAATACCTTTCTTGACCATGTCAATTTCTGGTAAAAAGAAAAACCAGTCGGAAAGACTTTACTTTCGACCACTATCCTACGACCTCTTTTCCAAGTCATTTTCACTTGTAGTTGGGGGCTAGATGACGAGGATCTAATTATCCTCAAATTAATTAAGTTATTTATCTATAGTATTATAGATAATAATGTCTCTTATACAACCTCTAAAGATACTCCTCAATATTAACAATGAGGGAGATCATACACACCTAGTGGTCGTAAGTTTTTCAACAACCACCCTATATGATCGTAAGTTCTTCTACAACCACCTATTGATTGTAAGTCTTACTACGATCACCTCATAGTCGTAAGTTCTTCTACGACCACCCTATGATCGATAAAGCTTACAAACATATGGGCCCGATCGACTAGGGATATTTGTGCGCTGTGTCTAATACACGCAGTTGTTAATATGTGTCGTTATTTCTAAAGATAACTACTCGTATTAAACCTCTGTCTCTGACATAATCGTAAGGCGACATGGGGAAGGGTATGTCTCTGACAATAACTGCCCTTTAAACGTGTGCGTTGCATCAAACGACAAGATGCCTCTAGACGTGGACAGCTGTCACCTCTTCATGCGCTATATAAGGAGTAAAGTCAGTGAACAGAGGGAGGACAGAAGATCAAGCGATCAAGCAACGAAACAAACATGTATCATTAGTCTTAGCCTTCCGTGACTTCTCTTTTGTAAATACAATCAATATAGTAACACAGGAGTAGGGTTGTTATTATCTCAGGTGAAGGCCTGAACATGTATAAAATTTGCGTGTCCTTTTTCTGTGTGGTTTCGCTCTAAGAGAACTCTCGGCATTTATTCATAAGATCGATATTAAACCATCGACACAAAGCATGCATGGTTTAATCACATGTTTCGTGGACTAGTGTGGTCGGAATACACTGGTTGGAAATCTAGTTGAAGACCTGGTTGGAATACACTGGTCAGAGACCTGGTCAAAATTTACAAGTCGGAGCCCTGGTTGGAATATAATGGTCGGAGCCGTAGACCAGTGTGTAGTAAGGAGCTGATAAACACTGCTTAATTACCATTAATTGGTTTTGAATTAGCAGTTACTAGTGGTTTAATATGTATTTTATTAGGCAGTTATTAGTGAGTAATTGTCTCATTCTTCAAAAGATCTAGAGACGTCCAGACCTAGCGAGCAGATTGAGTTTTCTCCCAATTCTTCTACTTTCTCTCTTTTGAACTGTAGTGTGTTGTGCCGCCGAACCAAGCCGTCCTTTTTCCTCGGTGTGCACTAGGAATGAGGGTGAGCGGTTATCTCCAAACCATTGACGTAGAGTTCATTTGCACGGGGCAGCAATAAGGTTTCTGTGCAGTGCTTTCGCGCGACCACTCGCTGTGTTGCTGGCTCTACATCGTACACTGCTTCGAGCATGAGTTGCTTATGTTTCTCCATCAACCTCACCGTAGGATATACTTAACAATATTATTGGGGAACCACTAAGGGCCGGACATACGATAAGTTAATTTCATCGTACCCCCCCCCCCCAATCACAACTCGCAACTTTAAAAAGAAAAACCCAAGAAGTAGCCGATGCATACTAGAAGCCCAGCCCAAGAAGTACCGAATGCATAGCCGAGTGGCGTCATGGATTAGGCAATGGCTCGGCGGAGCGGTTTTTAGGAAACAACAGAGAGTATTATTTCATTAAAGGAGATAAAAACTGAATACAAAAGCTGCTTTGATATAGGATAATGCTTTGATTCATACGTCCATATGAATGATTCTCCGGACGGGGAACCACTAAGGGTCGAACGTACGATGAGATAATTTCATCGTACGCCCCCCAATCACAACTTACAAATATCACCTTGAAAACAAAAATATATAAATTCTAAAAGCAACGGAACATGTGGTTGGCCCTTAAGAGTGGAGTGAAGCATCCTTCATGTGTTCTAAGAATATTTTTTTAGGAAAGCATTGAAATGTATACGATACTCCATTAATATAGGCTATACAGTAACATAATCTAACAGTATGTCCCCCGGACACGGTTGTAACATCCTAAGATAACGGTTGTAACATCCTAGGACAACGGTTGCAATATCTCTGGATAATGGTTGCAACATCCCTGGACAACGATTGCAACATCACAAATAATGGTTGTAACATCCCCTGGACACGGTTACAACATCCTAGGACAACGGTTGCAACATCCTAAGACAACGGTTGCAATATCTCCGGACAAGGGTTGCAACATCTCCGGACAACGGTTGCAACATCATCGGACAACGGTTGCAACAACTTTAGATAACGGTTGCAACATCACCGAACAACGGTTGCAACAACTTTGGACAACGGTTGCAACATCTTAGGACAACGGTTGCAACATCACCGTTCAACGGTTGCAACAACTTTGGACAACGGTTGCAACATCCTACGACAATGGTTGCAACATCATCGGACAACGGTTGCAATATTCTAGGACAATAGTTGCAACATCCCCGGACAACGTTTGCAGCATCCTAGGACAACGGTTGCAACAATTTTGGACAACGGTTGCAACATCCTAGGACAATGGTTGAAACATCCCCGGACAACGTTTGCAACATCCTAGAACAACGGTTGCAACAACTTTGGACAACGGTTGCAACATCCTAGGACAACGGTTGCAACATCACCGGACAACGGTTGCAACAACTTTGGACAACGGTTGCAACATCATAGGACAATGGTTGCAACATCCCCGGACAACGGTTACAACATCACAAATCAACGCAGCATCCTAATCGAACGTATGTGTGGAATCGTTTCCCTAATACTTTTGCTAATTTATGCTACTACCGAGCTTCTCTTGAATAGCCTTTCTATCTGATTAAAAATTGCTCAAATAGCCCTCTATCTTGTTAAAAATTATTGCATATTAATCATTACCGAGCTTCCCTCGAGCTCGAGCCTACTCGAGCTTTTCTAATTATTGAAAATTGATATGTACTTTTTACTATTATCAAGCTTACTCGAATCGAGCTCAAACCTACTCAAGCTTGGACCAAACCTAGGTCGAGCCCAAGTCTAAACTCGAACCCAACTCTCCAGCTTGTAATTATTTCGGCGAATTGTATGCGCTCAAAAGTCAGGAGGCCTTATCCACATTTAGCATCCACAACCTAAAGCTGAAATTGAAGTCCTCTAGAAAGAAAAAGTTTTCAGACAGCGAGACAAAAACGTACTCTTTTCACATCTAGAACATGACGAAAAGAACTGGTGGAAATGAACTTAATTACTACAAAAAGATATTTTCCAACGGGCTCAGGCCGTGGGCCGTCCGAGCGAAGACGTGGGCATGGCCCGGATGGAGCGTCCGTACCATCGGACGTATGCTGCGTAGCAATATCCATATTATTGTGGTTATGTTTTTGTTTAAAAACATACCGCTTCACTATCTGCATCTACTTCTAAATGCTGCATCAACAGTCATTTGCGAAATATGCTCCCTATTAACATTTGGAATTAAAATATTTCCCAAATATCCAACATAGGGTGGTCCTAATCATGGCAGGCACCGATCGATCAGTGCCTGCATCACTTGCCAGGAGCACACAGTCCAGGAGGTATGAGTGCAACAATACGCGAGATTTAACGGCATGGTCCATGCAGCTAGCTTGCTAGCTGCCTCGCAGATATCTGCACGACAACGTTGCAGATGTTTTTCCAAACAGGCGAAAGAGCACAGTTTTTATATAAAGCTAATCAACTAGGTTTACAAAATACCAGAAACAGACATAGCTAGGGACACTAACTAACAATTCAAATTCTAGTTCAGAACACACGGAAAATAGCCGAACAAGCTGACGAGCAACAACCTGCTTAGACAAGACCAACAAAAACTATCCAATAATCCAAATAACAACGTTGCAGATGTCTCTGTACTCTGACTCGCGACCCTGTCTTCTGCTTCATCTGCAAGCAGGCTGGTCTGAATTTTACGCTGCCGTCAGGTCACCGGCTCACCGCGCGAGCATCCGGGTACTTTCTCCTATTTTTGGGAATTAGCTCTGCCCATTGTGCAGTTTTAGATTATTTTTTTGCCCTTTTTTTGAAGTATGTGCACTGCATAGTTGTCCTGTTCGTGCGAAAATTAGAAAGAACATCGAAAGAGAATGTTACACATCTCCTATTGGGCCTTGGATTGGGCTCCAATGTACATGATTCCGGAGACAAGTGAACGGATATTATATTTGTAGACTAGGGTGACTTTTTTCCCAGATTTAGAATACAGTGTGATTCCTCTCCAAAAACAGGAATACAGTGTGATTCCAGCCTAATTCTAGTATCTAAACGAGGTGCAAGCGAATCTCTCGTGTGCAATAAAACATTCCTGCTTGGAACATAGGAACCCTGAAGGAGTTCTAGAGGATGCAAACTCTGTGAAATCTCTATGGAATGGCTCCTATGGTTGTCCTGTTTATGTGTTTTCCCTATTTATGTCTTTCAATTTGAGACGATGATTTAAGGCTTGAGCATTGAAATTATTTATTGAGAACACCGAGTTGGTTGCAACTTTTTTTTTGGTCTTGCATAGCATGGCTACAACTACAATAAACATGGCGTCATTTCATTCCAAGTACAATTATTATACTGATAATTTAGAAAATTCTATCCAAAGTACAAGATGCGATAGTTTTATTTGCACTTGACTTTATTTTTTAATTGTAATTTTCTTGAACCAAAACAAACTGCTTGGTGCAATGATTGATCAATTGCTTTTCATGATCGATTTTTACTGTTAAAGAAAATGACTCATGCTTATGTTTTTCACATTCTTATTTTTCATCACCACACGAACATGTTTCCATGCAAAAGTATCCACAGTAATATTAACCTCTCGCCCTGTTTTTTTTAACTGCAACAGAGACATCACAAGCTATCTTAAAAATTTCACAAATATAACTAGCTGACGTGTAGTTAGTGAGAAGCGAACTACGTCTGCTAGCCGCGTAACCTCGTTCCAGACCGGTTGGAAACATTATAAAAAAATTTGCGACGGATTAACTTCTTATTTAGTTAATTATGTAATACATGGCAGGCCATGTTGCGGTTTTTTTTATAAAGAAAGTATCTGCAACATTTCAGTCGAATTAATACGATATCATCCTAGAACAGGGACCGTCCGATTATACAAGTGCATCGAAAATCGAACAACAGATCGACACCAATCTGATAAAAACCGAAATCCGATAGACTTATTAATTTGATGAAGCAGCATTAAGGGAAACCGCGCGCTGCATCTTAAACAGCAATGGAGGTGCCCAGCTTGAGATCGCCGGTGGCCTCCAACGCCACGGCGTCCTGCACCCGGCGCGCCATGCCGTCGAGCCCGGCCAGGAGCCGCGCGGCGAGCGCCTCCTTGGTCGTGCCGGCCACGGGCTCGCACTCGAACTCCCACCGCAGCTCGCAGCCGGCGCCGGCGCCGGGAGAGCTCAGGTTGACGACGCTGAACGTGGCGAAGAACCTGCCGAAGCCCATGTTGTTGTCGTTCATCTCGTAGCGGAAGCAGCGGCGGCCGGGGTCGTGCTCGAGGAGCGTCTCGTGCGCCCAGTCGGCGTCGAGCCCGTCGCCGCGGGGCTCCCCCTCGCAGTAGCGCACGCACCCGGGCGCGCACGGCGCGCCGGAGACGCGCCGGCACTTGGCGACGCGCGGGTGCCACCGGTGGAACGCCAGGAAGTCGGACAGCAGCGCCCACGCCTCGTCCGCCGTCGCCCCCGGCACCGCCGACGCCACCCGCCCCTCCCACTCCCACTCCCTCGCCGCCGCCATGCTCGCCGACGGCGATCAAACGTGGCTGTACTGACTGCCTAGTAAGCGTACGTGCGCGTGCCTATGTGCGACGTCCCTAGTGTTTGCGAGGCGACTTATAGAGCGGAGAAGCGGCTTTGGGGTTCTTGTTAGTGTTACTGTTACTGTTGCGAGGTTTGGACGCATTGCTTTGCATTGGGGACAGGCCGGGCCCACAAATTAGCTCATCTTGTGGGGCCGGGCGTCACCAAGTGTGCACTGTGCCATTTACATCATGGTAGAGGGTACGGCATGTTGTCACCTACTGTTCATGCATGACGCAACAAGCCTAACGATACATCAGGTAATTTGTTCGTAAAAATGTTGGACGATACTAGGAGGTACGTAAATGCAAATACGGAAGCCCGGTTTTGAGCCCAAAACCCTCGTCAAATTCCAGCCCCAAAATTTCTGCGATGTTGGGCTGTAAAAATCTGATTGGATGGGCCGATAACGCACAGAAAAACACGTCTGGTTTAGACTTTTTCGACCGGAAAAGAAAAGTCAGGTGAAGCAACGACAATTCTTTCACGGCAGCTATCGAGGAGGCTAGCGAGTGGGGACTCCTCGACTCCATCGGCCGCGGCCAGCTCTTTTTTTTTTTAAGATAACGAAAGAGAAAAAATCTCTTCTAAGTTCTATCCTCTACATCAAGGATGTATCCAAGTGAAGCTTCATGTGAGATCGTACTCGCTCCTCATCTCTAGAGCAGAGGTAATCTCTCCCCGGTTGCGATTCATGTGTTTTCAACAGATCAGGGTTGGATTTGGGGCTCTATTCCATTGCTCTACTTTGATCTGACCTGTTTACGACCATGGTAACCAAGGATTTGGTGATTGGGGATTCAGCTTCTGTGCTATCTCGACTGTTCACGGTCGTTTCTGTTTCATGCTCTATCCAATTCGATGCAACGGAATTCGAAGGGATTTCTTGTGTCCAACATATTACAAGCGGATTGCCATTTCAGACGGAAAAAATTACCAAGCTCCCAGGCAGACCCTTAATCATTAATCTCTAATATCAACGTTTGAGATTTTAGCTCCTCTGTAGGTCGCTCTTCTGTAGCTGAGATTCATATGTTTAATGCATGTGCAGGGTGGGAGGGGCTAAGTTTTTCAACTCAATGACACGTCACAAGGGCTAAATTTGTTTTTTTTTTCTTCCAATGTATAGCACCTACTTCAGTTGGACCCGTAACATATTAAAAAAAAACTATCGCCCTATCTCTCTCCCATGGGCCAGGGCCGAAACCCCTCTTCTCTCTCACACACAAATCAACCTACCGCAGTGGCATTGGATCCAACAGCCTCTCTCGCCGCCGGCTGCCTCGACGTGCTCTGATGATGCGATAACGGGTGTTTCGATATTTTGATGAGAAAGATAACTTAATCTGGTGGAGACGACTCTCACGACTCAGCTACCAATCACATACGATCAAGTGGAGGTGACGCAACACCCTTAGTGTTAGATTGTTTTAGTGATTGCGACATGCACAGAAGGAATTTGGAGGTGAGGCCGGATCTGTCGTAACTCGGAAACTCATTTTCGATCACAAGTCGGTAGCCGTTCCTAGCAGGACATAGTGACTCCCGAAACACATAAAGATTATATCAGACGGACCTTATGCAATATGATCTGCGACCAGATCCTTATCATTCACTACCAGTTCGTAATACCTTACGACCAATTCTCCAACCAGTTTGTGATCATGTACGACCAGTTTGTATCCCCATACGACTAGTTCATATCAGTTCGGACTAAACGACATACTTGCGTATTCTCCTTTTACCTCATGACATTTGGTCGAATTCCAGATGAGATATTTATCATCCATGAGCTGTTCAATCTTTTCTCGATCTAGTGATGGATAACTTCCCATAGTCGACTCTTCGATCACTTGTGGCACGGTCATGCACTTCCTTTATCCGACCAGATCGAATGGCTAAGAGATGTCTCTCCTCTGCATGTTTTATAGCGTACTCGAAAGCTACCTTTGTAACTACTCAGTTACCGAGTAGCGTTTGATAACCCCTAAGTATACTGTTACACGTGTAAGAAACCATACTGATCTCAGGTCTAAGGATTATACATCATCATTACTTGAGACAATCTGATGACATATAGAATTATAACAATCTCAACTGTGTCTCAAGGTGGGTCAATCCAACACCATGTTCTCTAACATGTGCTCACAGTATTGATTTGATATTCCCATATATTATGACCAGTGAGATATGGTCATCAATCAATATATGTGTTGGTTTATAAATCACTTATGTTCCGACCAGTGACCATGGATTTTTATAGAATGACATCATACAACTATTAAATAACTTCACCAATAAGTCATATTCTTGCTAATCTTTATAAATGATAATTCATCCAAACAACACAATAACATATACGAGATAAAACATCTGTTACATAACTCATAAACATTTAGGCGATAAATCATCTCCATTATTGTTTCTCAGCGCATATCACCAACCGAAGGCGTCTATCGAGGTCTGCGATGGCTTAGCTTCCGAGTTGACAGGTCCCATTTGGTTTCTTTGTTGTTCCGGACTCGACGCCTCGGCTTGCACGGCTGCACCAACACACGGGTGGGCGGGACAAAGTGAACGGCGAACGTTTTGGGCTTCAGCTCGTCTCAGCTGGCCTGGAGAGGAGCGACATGTGGGTCTGGTCGGCCGCCTACGAAACGGCCGGACTCGCACTTACGCCGTCGTCGTTGTCTTGTACTGTACGTGCGCGCACAACTCGCCCAGAACGCACACCAATAATTTGTATTGTAGACAATGCTCTGGGCCGAGGACGAGAGCAACCTAGCTAGCTTGCTCCATCTACTTCTCGATCTGTTCTATTCGTCATCACTCTTAGCTTGCGGTTTTACTTCTCTTCTTCCTCCTAACACATCTATGTTCCTACTTTCTACGTGCTCTTGAGAGCTACTTATAGATTGCCAATGGATGAAGGTAAAATTGGCTACAGGACACCTTTTTTTTTTGCTCATTTGCTAGAGGACATTGAAAATTTATGGCTTTTTTGAAACGCGGCGCAATTTTGTATCCTATAGCAAAGAACCACAAAACTGCATGCACGGAACAAAGGCAAAAAAAAATCAGTGTCTCGGAACAAATGCCACAAAGCTAGAGTGTCATATAGCCAATTTTACCGTGGATGGGTCTCCATCCATTCCTAAGAGCTAGCTCCTCCTCGCTGGTCCAGCTAGCTAGCTCCATCCATCGAGGAGTCGTGGCCTTGTCGAGCTAACTCCCGGTTAATAATCATGGCCGGAGGTTGATTGGACCATGAGGCACTGTTTCGGCTAGCTAGCAACTCAGGAATTAAAGGTGACAAAGCCAATAGCATGTCGAGCCGTGCCAATGCCAATGTCATGCACAGCTGGTTAGATGGCCCGATCGGCAGCATTATTATGATCGAGGAGTCAAGCTTGCTAATGACGTGATAGGTGGGGGGCCGCCCTATTGCTCATACTGGCCTAAAGCCTGCACCATGATAGCGTGCCTGCCTGCAACCACCACCATATAGACCCGTCAGATCAGATCAGATCAGATCCTCCCAGAGTTAGGCTGCTCCTAGTACTTCACCTTGACTGGTATCTTAAGTCTGTCATGTATGCAAAATAATGATGTGGCACCATAGTTAATGAAGAGAGAGGGTACTCTAGTATCTAATCTGGATACCGGTTCGGTCTCGAAATCCAACGTATAAAATTTATTGTGATCGATCCCGTGTATTGGGAAGATCATGCATGCATTGCTTTAGTACATGCCACAAATAGGCCACAATGCTCAAATACTAGTAAATATCATACATGTAATTAAATGAAACAGTCTAAGATACTACACCATAAGAAACTATGCATTGAAAAGATAGTATCCTAATACCCCTCATACACTAAAGAAACTGCACTAAGATACTGCCCATTGAAAGCAGCCTTAGTCTCTGAAAATTAAGAGAATACAGCGGAGGAGTTACGAGGCTTCGGGCCTAATGCGTTGTTTTGAACTTCAATTTGTTTGTTGCTACTTGCTACTGCCTAGGACCGATGAATATGGTTCATTTTGCCACGTTAACGGGTAGAAAAGACACGGCACATAACGATGATAATGGAAGAACAAGAGACATATAGTTAATGTGAAGAATCCTTGCGGGAAAAACTATGGACGCACAACGGGCATCGACAATCAACTATAAGGAGAGCTACAAAGCAGGGGATTTTAAGATGAGCGTCTCAACAATCCGCGAAGAACGGATAAGTAATGTTCAGCGGATTAAGCCGGCTTCTGAAGGGATGGTGCTTTTGATGCTCCTACTGGCACATGAGCGAGGTTGGGGTTATTTCGTGCGAGATGTGCATGTGCTTTTTGTGGCTGCTGGGTCTGGGAGGCTGAAGCACTTGAAAGATGCGATGTATGTGCATGTGTTTCTGAGATCGGTTTGTACCAAGTGATGTCGGAGTCTGATGCTGCAAATCTTGTTAGCGCGCTTAAAGGTAAGATCGGTATGTCTTTTCGGTTTGTCGTCTTGCTAGGCATGCGCGTATATATATATATATATATATATATATATGTGTGTGTGTGTGGAGCACGCTCCAATTTTTGAAATGGATCAGTTGTCCAGCGATTTAGTTGTGCACCAGGTTGGAAATGGGAAAACATTTTTTAAAAAAACAAGACGTAAATTTAACGTGAAAAACTCTTGCGGGAAAACCATGGACGCGCAAATGACAATGATCAGCTATATGAGAAGAGCTACAAAGCAAAAGATTTTACAATGAGTGTCTGTACAATCCCGTATGTCTAAAGATAGTATATATAAGGGGGTGTATATATAAGGGGGGTGCGACTCAAAGTCGTAAACAGAAAAAAAAATCTGGCCCTTCGCTCCCACAAACCATCCTCAATCTTCATCAGCAGAGTTCGAATGGCTCACATTCTCTTTGACCTGATTATTGAGAAGTTACACACATGAATGCATGATATGTGCGTTTGGAACAGCCAGGGAGACGGATTACGCCGGTGCGGGTGAGGCTGAGAGCGGATATGTAGTGAGCTGCTCCTAAAACGAAACCTGGTCCCGGTTGCCATCTTGGCCGACACTAGTACTGACTTTTGTCACTCCTGTCCCATGTGAACACAAGGCCTACTGCCGGTACTTGGACTGATTGTGAGATCGCGTGGCCCACTCCCGGATCTGTTCGGTCGGTTTCTTCGATTGTTCTACGCTCATCATAATTCAAACCCATTCCAAGGTTTCTAATTCAGATGATAAAACCCATTAATTTGCGGTATATAAGTTAAATATGCTCTGAATATCACACCGACGGTCCGATGTACTAGTCCCTTCAATCACAAAATATTGGAGTTGCTGTCTTCTAGAATATGTCCATGTAGATAAACTACTATAGGCACTACACCATGAAACAGCAATCCCGGAGAGCTTGTCACAAAAACATTGGAGTTGTTGTCTGCTAGAATAGGTCTATGTAGTCAAACTACCATGGGCACTACACCATGAAACGGCATTCCCGGAGTAGCTTTCATAGAAGGCATCATTGGGAAAATATAGATTAGTTTGAGTTGAGTTCAGAACTCACTTAACACAAATATACCAAGGGTTTGAAATATTTCATACTCAAACTCCAAAATTTGAATCGATACAAGTGTATTGTTATCAAAGTTGCATTCTGTTGAATTCAAAAAGTAAAAAGTGAAATTCATTTTTTTCATTTTTTTACTAGAGGATGAGTAGGTTAAACGGTTAAGAAAATGGGGCATGTTAGGAACCTCCTCGTCGTAGGATGTAGGGTTGCAGGTAGGGGTGAAAACGGATCGGATAGTTTCCGACCGATCCGGACGGAAACGGATTCGGATTGTGTCGGATCGGATTTTTCTCGGATAATTTCCGAATCATAAACGAATTCGGTTTTTTTTGTCGGAAACGGAAACGAATACGGTAGGCATGCTATCCGGCGGATACGAATACGGATTATCCAGATTTTGGCCCAAAAAAGAAAATAAGATTTTAAATGATTTCTAAATTTCAGAAAATACAACAAATCAAATAGCCTTTTAGAAACTAGCAAATAGAGTTAAAAATTCTAAAAAATCACATAAATTCCTTGAATTATTTTGAACTTAATAAAATTAATTCCGACTTAAAGTTAGTTTTTATTTTTGCACATAAATTATTTTTAATTTATGAAAAATAGGAAAAACCTTTTAAAATCGAGAAAAATTCAAAAAATTAATTAAAAATTCCTTTTCACTTTAAATTCAATAAAATCCCAGAATACTCAATAAATTTTATTTTTGACATTAAAAACAAGGAAATTAAATAATTGACCTTATTTTATTATTTTTCTTTTTAACCAAGAAAACTCTTTTAATTCCCATAAAATCCAATAAAATAATAACTTTATTAAATTTATTTTTGGTAACATACTTTGGGATGCTACAGTAATTTGCGTATAGATTAACCATTCAGTCTGATCAATGTTAGTGTGAACTAAGTTTCATATATGTATGTGATGAACTAAGTGTGAATGTGTGATGACTTGTGACTTTGTGAGTTATGACTTATGAGCTAAATATGGTAAACTAAGTGTTATGTTTGTGATGAACTAGTTAATGCAGCTTGCTAGCGTCAATATTATGTGTGGTTATTGAAAATATGAACAATTCATGAATGTTTGTATCAAATAAACTAATTATATGTTTTCGTTAATTTATGGTATACAATTTAAGGGGTTTTCATGTTCCAAAAAATATCCGCGACCGTATTCGTTTCGATTTGTATTCGCTCCGTATTCGTATTCGATATTATTCTTATACGTATTAAGTATCCGGGTATTAAGTATTAAATGTCCGGATCCAGGAAAAAATATGAAAACAAATATGGCAAAACCATTATCCGTCCGTATCCGATCCGTTTTCACCCCTAGTTGCAGGAGTACAACTCCACTCACCATGGTCTAAATTCTTGTGCGCATCTTCAAGCACACTTAAGTGCGCCTTAGTATGAAAAGTGTGTGCCTGTGCTCCGTGAGGTCGTGGATTTATCTCATCCTCTGCAATTATAGGCATGTGCTGGTGGATGCAATCATATGCACATGCATGTGATTTAGCACTCAGAAATGGGAGTGGAAGTGGAAGCAAAAGTTTAGATGGATGTTAGACCCCAGGCTTTAAATACCCGAAGCTCTCGTGTGTGTACCATACTAGTCCCATGATTAGTGGCTAGTACATACATCCACAACATTGATGATCAAATCCATACATTCTTTCATACAAAATAAAACAAAATATAGTACATAACTTAAGCAATTACATTATTTACAATACAAGAGCCGACCGGCCAAATAAAAGCTTAAGTATCAGAAGTAGCAAATGTAACAGCGGAAGCAAAAGATGTAATTAGTCTAAAATTCCAGTGGCATACCCATCCGAACCCTCAAGAAACCGACAAGAAACAAGTTCTAAAAAAACCCGTCACTGCACCTGTCGGACCCCGGGCTTTGAATACCCGAAGCCCTCGTGTGTGTGTGTGTGTGTGTGTGTGTGTGTGTACCGTACTAGTCCTATGATCAGTGGCTAGTACACACATCCACAATATTGATAATCACATCCATACATTTATGTATACAGAACAAAACAAATTATGGTACATAACCTAACCGATTATATTATTTACAACACAAGGGCCGACCAGCCAAATAAAAGATTAAGTATCAGAAGTAGCAAAAGTAACAGCAGAAGAAAAATATGTATATAAGTCCAAAATTCTAACAGCATGCCCATTTGAACCCTTAGGCAACCGACTAGAAACAAGTCCTAGAAATACTTGTCACCGAACGCACCGGTTCCGGGTGCAAAGAAGGCGTCGTCCGGCGTAGGCTCATCCTCTAAGTCTGAACAACAAATTAAGCAAGATTGAGTACATTGCGTACTCAGCAAGACTTATAGTGTATCGCAAAGTTTATATGCATGCATGGCTAACAAAAGATGAGGTTCTATGCTACAAGTTATTTTTAGCGTCAAGCAAGTTTTATTTGCAATATCATTATGCAGTACTTTGCAACGAAAATTTAAGGAGTAGTTAAATAGTTAAAGGACAACAAGTAAGTAATTGAATAAATCACAACTCGCAACCCTCCTCGGCTGCGAGCAACATCTTATTTTCGGCCATAGACATAGCACTTAACTCAAATATAAACTAACAAACCATTTCCCACAACAAAATTGTTTTTATGAAAACTAAGACTATACCCGGTAATACTACACTTAGCACGCTCATCACCATGAGCATGGCTATTTAAATATATTTACACTCTGTAGAGGGGTACAATTTTATCCACAACACACAAATTCTCTAGTTTGTTCGGTATCCGTCGATACCACCGCTCACTAACCTTTGGTAAGCGGTCTAGAGCACGCGTCGAAGCATTTACATCACCTAGTCCTATCCTTGCACTAGACCGGCGAATGAACACCCTCACTTTACCCAAGTACACCCCCGTCTCAGTGAGGCATTCACTGTTGTGTCGGCAAGCTTTATGCCCAACACCTTGGTGAAGGGAGCCTCTTCGAGCAACCACACATGCTCACAGTATTGCGGCTTACCAACGCGCAAGGTTAGTTTTCGATGGCTTAATTAGCTAAGGCCGTCACATACCAGCACATGTAGTTGTACGCTTACGCTTAGGTCGGATATACCGGCATTCGGTCCTTAATCGATCCGGATGAGAATCTCCCCCTATCTACTTGTGAGATACGCCTCTCACACTTCTCAGATTATGATATAACTTGCCCGCATCACAAACTAAATTTTTCATTTTTATTTTTATACAAAAATAATAGAGGTAAACCCTCTGGACCATCACTTCAAAATCTCCCAAACTCATATTTAACATGTCATCCATTTTTCATATTTTAGTAAAGACTAAAGCTAAGCTAAGCATCTATGCGATATTCGCATTTGAAAAACCCAATTTGACATCATTCCTTGTCTAATCCATACCCTAATGGCTGCAACAATAAGGATATCAATATTTCAACGAGGACCATGCAACGAATGGGACTATAACTACCGTTAAACCCAGATATAGCAATTTTAAGCAAACATACACGCATGCATGTCACTGTCTGCCTCTTCATTCTTCAAATCAGCAAGTAAACGAGCAAGCCAGATACTTCGATAGGCGACCGTTGTCGCCGCGATGTACTCGGCTTCGCAAGAGGACATCGTTAAAACCTTCTGCTTCTGAGATTGCCAACTGATGGGGTTACAGTCGAGGAAGAAGAAGACGTTCGTCGTGCTTTTGCGGTCGTCGACATCGCTGGTCATGTTGCTTTTGCTATAGTCGACAAACCGTGACTCCCCTAACTTCTTCACGTAATGACAGCCATAGCTCTGCATACCAGCAATGTACCGGAGTATATGTTTGACTGCCAATAAGTGCTCGGTGGTTGGTGCTTCCATGAAGCGACTCATGTAGCCCACCGAGTACACGATGTTGGGTCTTGTGTGCACTAGGTACCGCAAGCTCCCGACTATACTCTAGTAGGCCGTGGCATCTGTGAGAGGGGCGGCGCTTGCCTTGCTCAGTTGAGCCTCGTCTCCATGGGAACGTGGCAGTAATTGCAATCTGATATACCGCTCTTCTCAATAATTTTGAGTGCGTGTCTGATTGGTTCGGTGTGATCGACCATCGGTTGGTGCGCCGATCTTAGAGGTAGAAACCGAAAGCGGCCGAAATCACTCATTTTAAATAAGCTTTTCATCTCCCTTTTGAATTTGGCAATCTCCTGTACGTCGGTGCCCGTGATAATGAGGTCATCTATGTAGATGCCCATCAGTAGTCGTGATGCACTGCTACCGTGCATGTACACCATATGTTTTGACGTGCTCCGCTGGAACCCGAGCGACAACAAATAGCTGTCAAGCTTGGTGTTCCACGCTCTCGGCGCCTGCTTCAAGTTGTAGAGGGCCTTATGGAGCCTCAACACCTTCTGCTCATGGCCTTCGACCTCAAAGCTTGGAGGTTGGGTGATGTAGACCTCCTCGTCGAGCTCGCCATTGAGGAACACCGATTTGATGTCCATGTGGTGTACTTACCATCCCTCGTGTGCGGCGAGCGTGATCAGCAGGAGCACGAACTCAAGATGAGCCATCGACGCGAACACCTCCTCTTAGTCGACGTCCTGGCGCTGCACATATCCCTTTGCCACGAGGTGGGCCTTGTGCTTGATAACAGCACCGTGGGAGTTCTTCTTCACCTTGAAGACCCACTTCAAGCCAATGGGACGATGACTCACCGGGAGGTCGATGAGGTCTCATGTGTCGTTCTCCTCGATTGAACACATCTCCTCGAGCATCGCCTTGCACCAGCACTAGTGCTACTCTGCCTCAGTGAAAGTGGCCAGCTCCTCGGTGGCCATGAGATGCAGCTCATCCATGTCAAGCTCCTAAGTAGTGGTCATGTCATACACGTTGACCATGGTCTAGAAGTGATGCGTCTCGTCATCGTCGGTGTCGAGCATGGCCGAGGCGTCAGTGGGTGGTGAAACGAATTCCACCCCACCTTGTGCCACAGGCGTAGATCTGCTCACCGCAACTCCGGATGTCGGCATCCATAGCCCAGGGCTGGGCGCGCGACTCGGCACTGCTGGTGTCGACGGCTCGTCACTCCTGTGCGCCGCGGGGTTTCCATGCATAGCACCAGCTACATGATATATGTTATACTCGACAGCAAACGTCTCACCGGAGTTATCTGTTGCTGCATTGCCCTACGCGCCCCAGTCCCACTGTGCTGCCTCGTCGAAGACGACGTCACGCGTCATGTGCACGCGCTTGCCGACGGGGTGGTAGACGTGATATGCCTTAGCACTGGGCACGTAGCCGATGAACACCATTGGCGTGCTCCTATCATCGAGTTTCTTTAGGTGCGGCTTCACCACTTTGACATACGCAACGCAGCCGAAAGTGCGGAGAAAATGCACCAGTGGTTGTGCGCCATGCCACGCCTTGTATGTCGTCATGCCATCGATGTTGTGGGTCGGGGCACGGTTCAAGATGAACACTACCGCTATCACCACCTCACCCCAAAACATCCCTGACATGCTCTTGGCCTTCATC
Organism: Phyllostachys edulis; assembly: GCA_036346405.1. Classification (NCBI taxonomy): domain Eukaryota; kingdom Viridiplantae; phylum Streptophyta; class Magnoliopsida; order Poales; family Poaceae; genus Phyllostachys; species Phyllostachys edulis. Next base: position 73,023,935 of record CM070561.1, read on the forward strand.
ATGTTGTGAGCCATGGCTACCACTGTCTAGTTCCGGCGCTCGACGACGTCGCTCTCCTATGGGGAGTATAGTGTCGTGAGGTACCGCTCTACACTGCGATCAGCGCAATACTCACCGAACTCAACCGATGTGAACTCGTCGCCACGGTCAGTGCAGAGGGCACGTAGCTTGCACTCGGTTTCCACCTCAACGCCGGTCTGGAACCATTTGATCACCACCGACGCCTCGTCCTTCATCGTGAGCAAGACCAGCCACATGTCGCAATTGAGGTCGTCGACGAGAAGCAGGAAATATTGTTTCCCGCCTGGTGTGGCTGGCGTGATGGGGCCGCAGAGATCACCATGTACCAGATCGAGGATGTGCTCCACGCGGTACTTCGCCTGCTTCGGGAACGGGGTACGCCGCTGCTTGCCGACGAGGCAGATGTCGCAAATCTAATCTACATGATCGATCTACGGTAGCATGCACACCATACCGTGTTGCGCCATCTTCCGCAGCGCCTGGAAGTTCAGGTGCCCATGCTTGGCATGCCATCGCCATGTGTCGTCGCCACGTTGTGCGGACAGGCAGACCGGTTGTGCAATACTGAGGGTAAGCACATAGAGCCGGTTGCGAGTACGGTTTACCCGAGCAAGTATGCAACGCTGCCGGTCGTGGATCATGAGCATGCCATCCTAGATGAGCGTCTGGTAGCCGTTCTCATCAAGTTTCTAGAGGCTCACTATGTTGCTGCGTGGTCGTGGGATGTAGTACACCCCCGTTAGCGCACGGTGCTCCCCGTTCCGGCAGGTGAACAGGACGGTGCCACACCTGCGTATATTCACCATCGAGCCGTCACCGAACTTGACGGAACTGGTGATGCCCTCGTCCATCTCTACTAAGCTTGCTTGGCACCCGAACATGTGATTGCTGGCGCCGGGTCTAGGTACCAAGCATGGTCACGGGTGTCCTCTTCGCGCCATAGATACAGCTACGCATGCACCTCGTTGAGCACCACGTCAGTGCCTACGCCCACGGAAGCCTCAGTGAGCATGCACACCTGCGCCATGAGAAGCATATGCTCATCGTCGTCAACATGCGTTAGATTAAATTGCTCAGCGCACTTAGGCTTGTGGCAATCCCTAGAGTAATGCCCGTACTTGTCGCGGTTGTAGCACTGAACCTGCGACATGTTACGGCACGCACTGGATGAGCCACCATCCTTGCTGTCATGCCCGCCTTTGCCGCGCCCACGGCCGCGTGGCTTACCGCGATAACGATTGTCACCACCGGAGGAACCGACGCCTTGCTCCCTCTTTTTGGCGCATGCGAGCCACTCCTCTTCAGTGAGGAGCAGATGCCCACCGTAACCGCCTGAGTCATTGCACACGTAGCGGTGCTCCACTGATCGAAGCCGGTCGGTGAGCTCTTCCATCGACAACGTGCTCATGTCAAGCAGTGTCTTGATCAAGATTGCCACCTGTGTATACCTGGGTAGCACAGCACGAAGGAATTTCTTAACTAACTTTTCATCTTCCAACGTGTCACCTAGGATCCGAAGGTTGTTGACGAGTCCCGTGATCTTCTTGGAGAAGTTGTCCACCGACTCACCATCCTTGAATTTGGTATCCTCGAACTCCTTGCGAAGCTTTTGTGCATTCACCTCGCGGACGCGCTCGACATCCATCCGCATCGTCTTCATAGCGTCCCATGCTTGCTTGGCCGTGTCCTTCACTGCCAGTGTAGACAACATGTCTAGTGACACCGCACGGAGGATGGCGGACAACGGCAGTCTGTCGTCGTGGTAGTCGGCGTTGCTAGGTTTGATCGCCTCCCACAGGCCTTGTGCCTGCAGGTTCACCCTCGTCACGAGGGCACAGTCGATGTAGTTTGTCCATGTCAACATGGTACCACCGACCCCCCCCCCCCAGGTCTCCTTTACCACCCGCTGCACCACGATCTCTTGGCCGTTGTTGCTGCCAGATCCAATCTCGCGACCATCATTGCCGCCGCAAGAAGTGTTGTCGTCGCCTTGTACCCAATCTCGGGGAGGAGACCTGGTAAGAGAACTTGAATCGTCGCGCGCCATCACCAAGGATCAAAGCTACATGGCTCTGATACCAATTGTTAGCCGTGACGTTTGCTACTCAACGCGAGAACGCCTGGACACCAGAAGAAGCAAAAGAACACAGAAGACAAAAGTTTTTGGTGCTGCTCAAGTGCTACATCATTTCCTTTTTTTCTTCTCTATATGTTCTCGTAACTAAAGACTCAGTGCCGTTTTGAACACTAGTAATTCTGCACACTAATGCGCACAACTGAAAACCGAAACTAGTTACTGAAGACTAGTAACTAGCACATGACTGTCAGCCATGCAACACAAGAAACGGAAACAAGAAATTAATAAAGAAACGTTACAGCGCACAAGATTATTCAACATAGGTAACATCATTTAATACCTAGAATTATTGCCTTGTGTACAAACAAAATCCCCTATGAACTAATATTTTCCCTTGTTGCATAGTTCAACTTCAAATGGTACTTCCGTCTGTCACCTTTGTCGTATGGAGGACCATTTGTACTAGACAACTAATATTTTTTTAGTGTGTCGATCACAACAAGCGGTGCAAAGAAAGGCGAGTGGACTCATGTTGAATGTTGTGACGAACCACCCTGTGATATACAGCAAAGATCCGAAGGTCTGCAAGACCTCCTAGAGGTCGTGGCCAACCACCAGCGAGGTCCACCAGGACCTCCCAGGAGGTCTTCAGGACCTCCCAGAGGTCTTAACCAACCACCGATTAGTAGCACCTCTTAGTATATCACAGAGCTCAAGCCAGGACCTCCCGAGCTAAGTCCCGTGGGACCTCACTGGAGGTCACCCCTGCAGGCACCGAGCTAGTCCCAGGAGCAGTTGGCTAGCTTCGCAAGCAGATCCAAAGACAAGTGTAATCAAATCCATACACAAGCTAAGAGGAGCAAGAGACAAAACAATAAATATAAATATATTAAGGACCAAACCGGCCAAGCTTCTTCAGGGAGATGCCTCAAGGGCTACAACAGAATAACAAGAACAATGGAAAGCAAAGCTTCAACGATAGGTCCAGCCGTCAGCCCAGCTGCTCGAGTGGAGGGCGTCCCCTAGGTCACAAGGTCTCCAAAGACCTCTTCTTCATCGAGCTTTGAGCTCCTGGAACCTCCTGCATTGCGATATGAGCAGAGGGCAAAAGCCATGAGTACATTGAATGTACTCAACAAGCCGTGAGAATGTATGCATTAGATAATTATGCAAGGCTTGCCAAAAGAGAGTCAGAAGGTTAGTTGCATAAGCGGTGTTTGACAATAAGTAATAAGTAGATTGAAAAGCTCAAGTTAAAACATTAGTACATAAATACATTTGATTTCAAAGGGCAGGAGCACCGCTCACACCCAAAGACACCTGGAGCACCCACTCCGGGACTACCCAAGCCAACCGTGGGAGGTCCGGTCATACCCATGACCAGGACCTCTCCACCACCACCTACTGGAGCACCCACTCCAGAGTTCCCCAACCAGCCCTGGACCAACTAGTGAGCCAGTCCATGACCCCTCTGGAGCCGGCCAAGGTCTCTTCAAGGCAAAGCCATGACCTCTCACCCAAGTGTCTAGGGAGCACAAGTTCACAAAACTACCCCTTGCACCATTTCATGAGCATGTCCATAACCAAGGACTTGGCTATTGAATAGATTTTACACTCTGCAGAGGTGTACAACTTACCCACAATCCACGATCTCTCCAATGAGGCGGGTTCGGTCACCCTTGCTCACTTAGAAGGTGAGCGATCTGGAGAAGCGACAAGGCTTTACAAAGCTTTGAATTGACTCGAGTCGCCCGCTAAGGTTTCGCCAATCCCCTTTGGTCTAGAAGTCCGCAGGTTATGGGGTGCCCCTCTTGCGCCAACGAATCACACGCTCAACCCAAAGAGCCCCAAGCCAATCCATTGCTAATTATTCAGCCAGACCATTCCCATAAAATGATCTTGTGGTTGCAATTGATTGGCCCAGATCAATGAACACAAAGTAAAGTCCTTATTTGTGCTCGGGCAAGACATCCACAACCCCAAAATGAAGCATCCACTACTCACTCCCGACCTTCTTGCCCGAGCAAAACAATTTGTAATTAACCCCCTTAAAAGACCATCCAATCCTAGCACAACAATTATTAATGTGATCTCGCACCACAATCAACACAACTTAGGCATCCTGCCATAGTTGCTAACAATGGCACCAACCACGGGTTCCATATTTCAATTAGTCAAGATTATTAATTGATGAGGCATGAATCATAGACCCACGGTTTCTAAAGCAAGGCTAAGCATACAACATACGGTCCCAAAGTTGGCAATAACAAGGAATACCAACCAAAATATCCATCCTAAGGTGTCCAAAGAGTTCATGTCAACATGTTCGGTTCAAGTATATCAAGGAGGCATAATGTCAAGTAGGAGGATAGCTCTTGCCCAAAACATGCTTTATAAAGATAGCCATGCAAGTTTAATGAATCAAAATAGCTTTGCAAAGTGGGATCAAGATGATCAAGGGCCACGACTTGCCTCTGTTGGAGAAAGAAAAGCTTGGTGAAGGAGCTTGATTCACGAGTTCTCAACGATCACCCGAGATCTACGTTAAAAAAAAGAAACCAAATAAGCAAATAATTTCCAAGAAAACCAAAAGAACTTACTCAAAACCAAGAGAGAAGAGGAGATCCACGGAGGAGGAGGAGATCCACTAGGTCGAAGGAACCGAGGAGTTGAAATGAGGAAGCGGGGAGGCGGCGGTGCCCTCGGTGCTCTATTTAAAGAGCAAGAGAACAGAGCACCAACCCAAAGAAGCGACTGTGTTCAAGGTTTTAGGACAAGGGCACCTTGCCACAAGGTGCGAAAAGAAATAAAGAAAGCAAGGGATGTGACACAAAGTAGAAAAAAGAGTACAAAGGTAGGTGGCGACATTTAATGTGACTCGACCCACATTAAATGCACTAAGACCGCCAAAGGGCCGATCAAAAGGTCATGAGACCAGGTCAAGGACATGGTCCACGGTCCAAATAGGAGGTCAAGGAGGAGGTCCAAGAAGGAGGTCTGCGAGGGCGTCCTAGGACCAAAAGGGAGGTCTAGACCGCAAAGGTCTAAACACAAAGGGAGGTCTAAACCTAAAGGAGGTCCAAACACAGCAGGAGGTCTGAACCTAAAGGAGGTCCAAACACAGCAGGAGGTCTCGAACCTAGAGGAGGTCCAAACACAACAGGAGGTCTCGAACCTAGAGGAGGTCCAAACACAACAAGGAGGTCAGAACCTAAAGGAGGTCCAAACACAACAAGGAGGTCTGAACCTAAAGGAGGTCCAAACACAGCAGGAGGTCTCGAACCTAGAGGAGGTCCAAACACAACAAGGAGGTCTGAACCTAAGGAGGTCCAAACACAGCAGGAGGTCTCGAACCTAGAGGAGGTCCAAACACAGCAGGAGGTCTAGACCACAAAGGTCAAAACACAAAGAGGTCCTAAGGATATGAGGTCCAAAAGACAAAAGATAGCCGGACTTCAAGGGAGATCCAACCCTCAAGCAGATCTAGACCCCAAGGAGGTTTAAATCACGAGAGAACCAGGACCTCAAAAGAGGTCCCAAGCGCAAGGGGGGTAAGGCGCTCGAGGAGGCCACGAGGCGAGGAGGTCTGACGGTCAAAATCTCCCAAAAGGGAAAATCCGACGGCCAAGATATCAAAAGGAGAGGACTGAATGGTCAAGATCAAAAGGCAAAGGGAGGTCTGGCGCTCAAGATCTCAAAAGAAGAGCTGAGCGGCCAAGATCTCAAAGCAGGAGGACCTCGGCGGTCTAGATCAAAAGGTCGGGGAGGTCCTAACGGTCAAGGATATTCAAGATTAAAAGGGTGGTCTTTACAAAAGACCAAAGAAGGATCGAGAGGTGGTCCTTGCAAAACAGCCGAGGAGGTCACAGGACCAAGGAAAACGCAGAAGAAAGCGAGCCGTTCGATCGAATCAGGCGGTCGAGAAGGAAAGGAACGTTTGGACCATCAAACGTCACCCATGATTGAGCCGTCGAGATCCAGATCGGATGGCGCGAAACGAAGGGCCGTTCGGACGGCGAAACAGAACCGAGAAGGCTAGGCCGTCGATTTAGATCGGACGGCCCTTAGGTGAAAGGTAAAGCCTTAAGCGATACATCCACAAGAGTCAAAGAGGTCCAAGCGCTAAGGAGGTCTTGGGCACGAGGAGGTCTGGACCTTTGGATCCAACGAAGGGAGGACACGACGGCTAAGATCTCGAGAGGAGGTCCTAACGGCGAGATCTCAACAAGGGGAGGTCTGAGCGGCTAAGATCTCGAGAGAGGAGGTCCTAACGGCTGATCTCAACAAGGGGAGGTCTGAGCGGCTAAGATCTCGAGAGGAGGTCCTAACGGCGGATCTCAACAAGGGGAGGTCTGAGCGGCTAAGATCTCGAGAGGAGGTCCTAACGGCGAGATCTCAACAAGGGGAGGTGCTGCGGCTAAGATCTCGAGAGGAGGTCCTAGCGGCGAGATCTCAACAAGGGGAGGTGCATGCGGCTAAGATCTCGAGAGGAGGTCCTAACGGCGAGATCTCAACAAGGGGAGGTGCATGCGGCTAAGATCTCGAGAGGAGGTCCTAACGGCGAGATCTCAACAAGGGGAGGTCTCAGATAAACACAGGGAGATCCAAAGAGGCAAGGGAGGTCCCAAAGGAACTCAGGGGCGCCCAAATGACCTCGAGAGGTTACAAGAGAACGCTAAGAGAGGTCCACGGGAGGTCCAAACAAAGAAAGAGGTTTAGACCAAGGAAGATCCAATCAAGATGAAAGCTTAGACCCAAGGGAGGTCTAAGCACAAAGAGATTCAAGCCAACAAAGGAAAGTCGGACTTAAGGAAAGTCCAAGCAGAAGATTACAAAGAGAGGTCCAGAGAATGAAGGGTTGAACCTATAAAGAGGTCCTATTTGGGAGGAGGTGCAGGCGAAAGGAAGGACCCAAGAGAGGATGTCTCCAAAAGGAGGAGAGACTAGCACGGAGGACAAACAAGGCGATGAGAAAAAGAGGCTAAAAGCCAAAGAACGACAATAACTCGGCTCAACGAGAAGGGATTAATTTGAAGTTTGGTTAGTTCAAGTTAAACCTCCAAATTTCTGAAATCTTCAAATTAAGCTTTGAACTCTCAACAAAAGCGAATGGTTATTATTTTTACCGACTTTTCAAAATTCGGAAAAAGCGGGACGTTACAAACCTACTCCCTTAAAGGAATCTCGACCCGAGATTGGTGACTAGAGAATGGGTTAGGGAACCGGTTTCACCCACTCTTCGAAACTTTCTCTTTTGAGTGGGGCAAACCAAACTATTCTTGTTGACGAGGACTCACGGGGAGCTGGGTCGAGCAAAAACGCCCATTACAGAGAAGGTCCGAATCCTCGGGAATCGGACGAGCGAGGATTCAAAACAAGGTTCACAAGGACGACGAAGGAGGTCCACGAGAACAGGGGAGGTCAAGGAAGGGACAAATTGAGCCAAGCAGGGCTCTCGGAAAACAAAAGGGTTGGAAACACAAACTCATTTGAGAGCCAAGGGGTGGTTGTGACCCAAAAGACAAGAGGTCGAGAACCAAGGGTAAGTTCAAACCAAGAGGAGGTCTAAACATTAGAGATTCAAACCCGCAGAGGTGGTGCGTTAGAAGAGAGGAAAGATCGATTTAAGGTAGATGCAAAGGATTCAAGGGGTTCAATTGATCTTAGGGAGACCAATTGAGCGAGGGAGGCTCAAAGTAGCGACAAGAGGTCCAAACAAGCATGAAGAGGTTTAGATGGACCCAAGAGATTGAACCAACAAAGGAGGTTTGAGCCCTAGAGTCAAACAAAGGGGTGGTGGTCGAGAGAACAAGCCTTGGGCCAAAGAATAACACGAAGCAAAACATGGAAAGGGAGGAACTCAAGCAAATTCAAAAGGAACCGGTTGCAAGGTTCACTGGAGGTCTGAGGACTTGAGTTGAAGCTCGGGAGGAGCTACCTTCTTTTGGGGCGTAGAGGGAGCACCGGCAAAGAAATGACCCCATCTTTGGCATTGAAACTCTTGGATTCCTTAGGCGGACTTAGGCGCTTTTGGGTTCTTTGTTGGGTCTTCTTGTTGTCCATGGTATGATCACCACGAGGAATAGTGGAAGGAGGTCTTGCCACCGGGTTCCGAGGGTGATAGGAGGTCTTAGGTCTTGACGTCTCATGAAATCCTAGCTCACGAGGAAGTCCTTGATGAATAGTAGGTTGTGACACACTTGTCCTAAAGATCTGCGGAGGTTACATTGATGAAGCTTTCTTGGTGGGCATTTCTTTGTGAAGTGTCCTTTCTCCCGGCAGCAGGTAACATCCGAGGCACAAGGGGACTTCTTTTGTGATTGGCTTCTCAAGGATGAGCTGGGGAGTGATAAACCGGTAGAATGCTGCACACTGATTTCTTGCGGCCCTGGCAAATCCAAGCTCCTGAGGGCACACAACTGAGACAAAAACCTTCTGTTGCTTCTTCTACCTGCTGCTGGGGTTATTGTAGCAATTAGAGTGGCTTCTGGAAGGTCGTCGGCATAGAGCGTTGAACCACTTTTGGTGCACTGGCTGGCAAAATGGCCCACTTCTTGACAATGAAAACTTTGAACTTCGCTTTGAGGTCTTATACGCAAAGTCGATCATCAAGATTGTCTCGAGGCTTGGCATCATTGGGTAAAAAGCTGATTTTGAGGGCTTTGACACAAATGTTGGAGTTTTCTTGGTGAGGTTTGCTTCTCACAAGTCTTGTGGCTACTTGCGACTTCTTGATCTTGATTTATCCTCTTTCTCTTGAGCTGAGTCCTGCTGACCACAAGGAGTTTCTGAGTTGAGCAGCAGGGTGAACTTCTTTGGAACTTGGCCCTTGGTCCCGGCTTCCAGAGTGAAATGGTGGGGGGTGGTGGTGGTAGAGATATCTGCGAGTTACAGTTCACCATTGTCGTGAGGCGACAATGGTTTGGTTCTCACGATCCACCAAGCTAACTGAAACTGCTGCAGCTTGATTCTGTTGAGCCATCATTTGATTCATATTGCATCCTTGTGCTCATCAATGAGTCTGAGCCCAAAAACCGATTCAAGTTTGGATCTGCGAGGGTGCTGGGAGGAGGAGGTGCGATGAGGGTCGATCTGGCATTGGGGCCTTCGATTCACTAAGGCTTCTTGAGGATCTAGTCGGGTCCATCTTGGAACAAACTGCGCGGTTTAAGGGATAAGAAGGAGAAGCACCAAGGAAGAGAGGAAAAACACTTAGGTGAGAAAGAGCGAGGGAGCGGATGGAGCATCCTAGTCGGGAAAGGTAGGTTAAACCCGAGAAACAAGAGGCCAAGGGGCCAAAAGAGCGAAAGGCACAATAGGATCTCCTCTCGGAGCTCTTATTGCTTGCGAACTAACGAAACAAAGCGGGGAACCACTAAGCGAAAGAAAACCGGCAACAACGACTAAAGGGGTTTGGTGACGGAACAAACTCCTAACAACAAGAGGTCGGCGGGATGTCCTTGGAGAGCAAGGACAACGCCCACTTCCCCAAACGACTCTTTTCTCGGGAGTTACTTGCCACCACCAAGGGTTGGGTGCTAGCCAAGAGCCAGAAGCGGCCTTTCTAACAGCTGGGTCCTAAACCTATGATTAAGGAGGTCCACCAAATGACTTATCTTAAAGACATCCATTTAGAACAACCGACCAAGCGATTAATCTCTCCGAACATTGGTAAATCAACAAGATTCTTGATTTCTACCTAGGTCGGCAAGCAAATCCACAATTAGCACTTTAATTGCATGCTCCTTTGTTCCATATCAAAAGGATTCTCAATCCAACCATCACTTTCAGATTAAGAGACCTAGAATCACCTCCTCAGATTCACCAAAATCCAACAATTAGGTAGGTTTTCCCCGAAAGTCTTCCTTTAATACACAATCTTTGATTGGATCCACCAATCATTTTCACCAATTATCCAGCAAAAGTTATAATTATACTGCCATCAAGGGTAAACCTCAGACACAAAGTCCATACTCAGATCAAGCTTCCAACCAAACGTTACAATTCACTCTAGAATCGATGAAAGTCTAAAATCTTTCAATAATCCCATCAAGAACTCACAATCCTACATCTCCTAGGATCCATTTAAAACCTTCATCTTAGCAAAGAATCCCCAAAATCTCCAATTCTCAAGATCAATTCAAAAAGGCTTCTTTCAAGCTACCAAGCTTGGCATCCAACACCTAGGTTATTTCTGGCAACGCAACTCTTGAGAAACCAGAGCCACCACCTACACCAACCGCTCAATTTGGCAAAGACTAGGACACGAGGTTCGGTCCTATAGCGGTTCTCGAGGTAAGGAGGTCAAATTAAATTCAAATTAGAGTTCGAGAAAGGATAAGATTCGAGAATCGAAAGGGAGATAAGAAAGAATAGAGTAAGGCGAGAAAAAGTGAAACAAGATGAGACTAGAGTAGAACAAGACAAGAGGAGAACCACTAAGCCGACTTTTAAGTTGGTTTGATTTAGAAAATAGTTTTGAAACAAACTAAAACGACCATGCTAACTAAGGTTCGTCCAGCGATCGATATGGAGCTCGATACCACATGACGAACCACCTGTGATATCTGACAAAGGTCAGGAGGACCCCTTTTTTTTTTTTTTTTGCGGTACTTCAGGGAGGTCTACGGGACCTCCCAGAGGTCTGCAAGACCTCTGGAGGTCGTGGCCAACCACCGCCGAGGTCCACGGGACCTCCCAGAGGTCTTCAGGACCTCCTGGAGGTCTTAACCAACCACCGATTAGTAGCACCTCTTAGTATATCACAGAGAGGTCAGACAGACCTCGAGCTAAGTCCGTAGGACCTCCTTGTAACGAACGTTTTGGCTTACCTCCTGGCTCCCTTGACTTTCTCTTCCTCCTTTCTTTTCCCTTTCACGCCTGTTGCTGGGTCAACTTTGCTCCCGCTTCGCTCACTGTCTTGTCGCCGCACCAACCCCGTCCTCTCCTCGACATCACCACACGATGGTCGCCGCCAGACTGCCAGACGCGCCTCGTGCCTTCTCGCCGCCGCTCCGTCTCGTCCCCTTGCCGCTCTGTCTTGCGCCGCTCCCTCAAGACTGCGCCGCTGCTACAAGACGCCGCATGCAGCAGCCCGAGGCCAGACCCCCTTCTCGGCCCTCTTCCTCCCTTGCAGGGCCTCCCTATAAAGCTCCTCCTCCTTGCTTGAGCCTCCACATCGCCCGAGCTCCGATAAGCTCTAGGATGCAGACCGAGCCGCCGCCTCCTCGTCTCGTCGCCGCTTGGTGAGTTCCGCCTCCCCGAGCCGCTCCGCCACCCCCGGCCTCCCCTACGCCGGTCTTGTAGCCCGAGCAGCGACGCTGCTCCACCGCGGCGCCCGTCTGCCCGCCGCCATGGTCCGCCGTCTTGCCGTGCCATTGCCATCCGCGCCGCCAGCGCCTCCTGCCCTCTCCCGAGCGCTGCCTCCTTGTGGCCGCCGCCCCCGCCTGGCCACCATGCCCAGCCGCCCCACCCGCCGCCTGCCATGCCGCCGCCTCCTGAAGCGCCTCCCTACCTCTCCCCTGTTCTTTCTCTTTGAGCAGAGAGTAATGGGAGCAAGAAATGGGGAATTAGAGTTGATTTGGGGACTGATTTGAGGATTTATTTGGGTTGGATTTGAGGCCCACCTGTCATACTCTTGACCCCCTCCCCTTTGGCTGCCAAGTGGGCCCACGCCCCACTATTTCCATGGACCGGCCTTGCACTGTGTGCATGAACTCGGATCATGCACTGTAGCCGTGCACCCCTTCCTCTTTTTTAGTTTATTTTCTGTTTAATCTTCAAAAATTCATATCTCGTCCATTTTAACTCCAAAAATTATGAAATAAATTTCTAAAAATTTGTTAAATCCTTATTTATTTATTTGCTCTCTTTGTCGTTGTGTCTTTTTCCGGTATTCTCGCGCGATTAGGATTTGAAGGCAGCGACGACCTCAAGTTGATCAAGACCAAGATCCCCTAGCCTTTAACCAAGGTGAGTCAATACTTTGACCATATTGATCCTACATTTTATGCAAATTATATTCATTTAAATTAGCAAAATTGCATGCTTTATTTCTTTATCAAATGTATGTTAAAGCTTAAGGTAGTTAAATTCCACTTGTTGATTAATTAAATTAATATGTCATCCTTGACAACTTGAATCCATTAATCCTTGTCACCCTAGTAACTATATGGTAATACTAGTTATGGGTTGTATAGCGACATGCTAGACTTGCTTAAGTCTTAGGGGTATTAAATACCCCAATCATCATTTTCTCAAACATAAAATGTTTTGGGTAGTCATTGGTGGTCCATTGGCTAAAGGTTGTGAAAATAAATTGGTTTTACTCCCAAAAACCCCAATTGCTAGTTCTATCTGGGCGGATGGTGAGGCGGTGGGTGCTCGGGAGCACATGGTTGGTTGGGTTGTGGAATGAACCGCCAGATACCCCTAAGGACTTAATCTTGTCACGACCTCCGTGTTAAACATGTGCAACCACAAATGCGCAAAGTGCAACTTGGCCTAGTACAATTATTAAACCACGAATGTGTCTCACACGGTGGAAAAATGTATCATGCAAGCTTGCGGTAAATAAGGCTTGAAAGGGGCACCGAGGCAAGGGTGAAGTTGCTGCTTGGGGTAAACTAACTACTGGCGTGGGGTAACATCCCACATGAGCGTATGGGCGCAACCCCATATGGGTGAGATGACTAAGGAGCGAGGTAATTAGAAAAGTTCTTGTGATTTGTCGCCCAACTACATGACTACGGAATCATGTAGGGTAGCAGGTATGACTATCTCTTGTGGGTAAAGTGTACAAACCTCTGCGAGTCTAAAGCTGTTTAAGCAGTAGTGCCTCTGGTCAAAAGCGGACATGGGAATCATAACTTGAGTTAGTTCTATTTCAAAAAGCTTTGTGGGTGGAATGGAAAAAAATGGTGGAAGGGCTCACCTAGCCCTGTTTTGGATTTCTCTGAGTCGCCGAGCTCGATGGGTGTGGTCTTTGGGGCAGCCCAATTGAAAGGATGCATTGGTAGAGTTTCATGGGATGGAATCTCTACTATTATAATTATTGCACATTAATCTTTTAAAATTGCAAATTTGTTAAAAATGCTAAATCATAGGATTTGTAATTATAATATTACAAAAGCGGCTTTATAAATAAAAGAACTGAGCCATCCTTGTTAAGCATTGCATGTATATAATTGCATTGTGTGTTGGCTCATGAAACACGGTAGTAGTGCTCATTCTCGCTTCTCCCCAACCCTTGAGATAATGAAGACGACGGAGACTCGCCTTCTCTGACGGCCGGAGATGATGGACAAGACTACTGACGAGTAGTATAGTTTACGTAGTTTAGGTCTCGCCCGATCTCGTTGACTCGTTGGTACTCGCGTCTGGTGATATTATCGAGCTTCTTGGTTAATATTAAATGTCAGAGGTCACCCGATCGCTTGCACTGTATGAGATGAGCCCTACCTCGCCTTTGCTTCGGCCAGTTTACGTTGCTTTTATGTGATGTAATCAATTTGGCACCTTTCGGCCCTTTTGTAAACTTCGACCCGACGTGGTCTATGTTACTCGATTGGTTGTAATATTTAATATTTCAGTTCACGCTTGTATGAATGAACCAAAGACAATGTGTCTTGTGAAGTGCTAGCTCTTGATCCGAGGAATAGCACGGTGATTTCCAGAGGATTTGGATTCTCGAAATCCGGGTCCGACACTCTGGAGGTCCCTTACATGCACCGAGCTAGTCGAGAGCAGATTGGCTAGCTCATGCAGATCCAACACAAGTGTAATCAAATCCATACACAAGCTAAGAGGAGCAAGAGACAAAACAATAAATATAAATATATTAAGGACCAAACCGGCCAAGCTTCTTCTGAGGAGATGCCTCAAGGGCTACAAGAATAACAAGAACAGTGAAAGCAAAGCTTCAACGATAGGTCCAGCCGTCAGCCCAGCTGTCGAGTGGAGGGCGTCCCCTAGGTCACAAGGTCTCCAAAGACCTCTTCTTCACTGAGCTTTGAGCTCCCTGGAACCTCCTGCAGCTGCTGATCTTCTTCACTGAGCTTTGAGCTCCCTGGAACCTCCTGCAGCTGCTGATATGAACAGAGGGCAAAAGCCATGAGTACATTGAATGTACTCAGCAAGCCGTTGTGTCTTTTTCCGGAGGAGGTCTGGGCGAAAGGAAGGACCCAAGAGAGGATGTCTCCAAAAAGGGAGGAGAGACTAGCCTGGAGGACAAACAAGGTCAGTAGAGAAAAGAGGCTAAAAGCCAAAGAACAGCAATAACTCCAGCTCAACCAGAAAGGGATTAATTTGAAGTTTGGTTAGTTCAAGTTAAACCTCCAAATTTCTGAAATCTTCAAATTAAGCTTTGAACTCTCAACAAAAGCGAATGGTTATTATTTTTACCAGCTTTTCAAAATTCTGGAAAAACGGGACGTTACAAATGTTCTAAACCTGGGCATAACCTGAATCTCATTTAATTATAGTTGATGGTAAGGTGCCAAATGACTTTTCTGCTAGTTAGTACACCCATACTTCTAAGCTGTTTGTGAGGCTAAACTAATCTTGAGTATATGTCAAGCCTCACATGTTCTTAAGCTGATTATTTTAAGCTTAAATATTCTTGAGTAGTCACCATGATTTGTTAACTTAGTAGATCTAGGGGTGCACATTTTGTATTGGAAGATCCAGAGGTGGGGTGCACATTTCACTACCATAAGACATGATATTGTGGGACAAGTATTTAATATAGGATTGTGATAATTGAAACAACATTACAAGTCATGACGGTTTCTTTAACTCAAGTTGACATAATGTATTCACCTTGCAACAAGGGACTACGATTGGTTCCTCCCATGTGGGCTCACAACCGGATGACGGTGTCGTTGATGATAACGCTAATGTAAACGATAGGGACAACTACAGTGTGACATTGATGGCGACAACAACCATGTTACCAATAACAACGCCTATGAAAGACGCAACTAGTTGCCCCCACATGAATTTCAGTGATCTCTTACAGTTCTTTTGACTAGCTGAACTTGAATGTTATGGAAATGAAGACTTTTGTGACTTTTATTTGTGGTGCTTGACTTTAGATGTCTTTTGTATGGATGGACCAATCTGGAATTGAAGTTTATGAATTAATATGCTTGTGATAGTGAACATGAATGATGTATTGGCTAGGGACTAATGTCTATGAAAGTTGAACTTTTTATATGTTTGTTCATTGATCATATATTTGTTGATTGATGCATGGATGTGTGTTGTTAAATTGATTATATGATGCATGGGTGTATAAGATTCAGATATCAATGCTTATCTTGCAACTTGATTGCTATAAATGTAATGTCTGCTGTAAAAAATATGTTGTAATATACATGAATTTTTCTGACGGGTACAAACCGCAGGCTTACTTTCCTAATGGCAAGTCATGGAAATAAATTTTGCTGATGGGTCAAAACCGTCAAATTCTATTTTCTTGACGGTAACAGAACAGTCAATGAAATACATTTTCCTAACAGGTAAAAACCGCCGGCTATAATTTTCTTGATGGTGATAGAATAGTCAATGAAATGTATTTTCCTGACGAGCCAAGGTAATTTTATTGACAGTGATAGTGTCAGGAAAATCCTTTTTTGGCTGATGGTACTGTCAGGTTTAATTTTCCTAACGGGAAGTCGTCAACCAAATTTAATTTTTTTTCGGCTAAGGCTGAGAGGTTTTGCTTGACGGATATCCGTCAGAAAATTTAAACCTAACGGTTTTTTCTATTTTTCTGACGGTTTTTAACCGTAAGGAAATGCCTGTTTTCTGGTAGCGAAGGTAGAGATAGGCTGTGCTAACGTGCTTTTCTCTTATAGATGCGGCTTGCCTGAGTATCAACGGCTGAGATTTTAGCGGTGCGTGCACGCCCTCCATTAATACGGGGCAAGTTAATTAAAAGTTAAAACTAACGAGACGGGGTAGAGTTATGGTTTTAGGGCTTTGGTTGTGACATCAAACGGCTGTGCATAGTGTTCGCTAGATCAAGATCGATCGGATATCTGCAAATTAGCCAAATCGTTATTTCAACGACGGTCGATTCGGAAAGAAGAAGAAAAGTACTACATGCAATTAGTCTGCCCGTGGGCTGTCAGGTGACCAGATTCGTGTCAGGTGGGTTGCGTTACAGGCCGACACCGCAGAGCGGATGGCTGATGAGTTTTCTCCAGCCGCGTTCCATTTGTTGCCTAACCCATTCTGTAAAGCGACTGGGCTAGCCGGCAGCACACTTATACTCGGTGAAATCTAGAATAGGCCTAACACGACCCATTCGGCCATTTGTCCGTTGCGTTCAGCCCCGATACAGCAGACGTTGCTTTCCTTTGTGTGTTTTTCCCATCACATGACATGAAGACGCGCACACCACGTCCACCACCATGTATGCACACACATTGTTAGGGAACGCCAAGGCATATCTAGTGTACATCCTGCAAAAATTCAATGAAAAGCACTACGTATATTAGGATAAAAAAAATCAGTGAATAGAAGCCTTTTTCTGTTCTTTTATTTTCGGATTTCATTTTTAGCAGGATTTTCCCCTTTTGTTTCTCCACATGTAGATCGAATGTAGATTTTAAATTTTGTGACATGATAAGATTTCTTTTGCATCGATGTTGTCGAATTTTTTCATAATCATTTACATAGTGTTTCAGAGGGAATGCACGGGATGTACCAAAACTTTGGGATACACTAGATATACCTTCTAGGAAACATTTACATATCACCCTATATACACCCCGTTCCTGCCCTTCAACCTTATTTAACCTTACCGATACCACTTACCCTATTGCATATTCACACTGCCAGTGCTGATGATCTCCCTGCCGTATCGTCACCTCCGTTGCTGTGAACCTAACTCAATTACCTCGCCGCAATACCATGTTGCCCTCCCGTTACCGTCTACCGTCCTCATTCATTGTAACATCCCAAAAATACCAACGTTAGGGTAATAGGATAAAAATAAAAGGAAAATTATTTTGAACCTATTATGTATGCAACACTACTTGGCATGATTTTAAACTTTTTATATAAATCAAAAAATTGAATTCTATGTAAGCAGCAACTTGTGATGATTTTTGAGAAAATTACACAGCATATAAAAATCCTGAACAATTTACATAAGAAACTATATTGTGCATAAGCCTTTACAAAAAAAAATCATAAATTTTGGAGCCTGTTTGATAGATTCAAAAATTCAGCTAACACTCAGTTAGTTTTGGAAATTCAAAAACAGTTTTTGAATTCCCGCCGGACTCTTGGGCCGCATCTGAGCCGGTCCAAAACCCATCGCCAACTCCAGCCCGCGCCAGCACGCGCTCGCCCTCTTGCTGACGTGTGAGTCTCACTTGTCGGGACCTTTCTTCCACCTCACCTTCGCCCTCGCTTGCCACCGCGCCAGCGCCAGCGCTGCTTCGCTCGCTGTCTTCCCTTCACCACTCACCGTTTTTGACACTCACCTACCTCCATCACCTCCGCTTGGCTCCGCCCATGCTAACCATCCCCTTAATGGCGCCCAACCACCGCGCCGACGGAGACACCGAAGCTGGAGCGCAAGTTTCTCGCCGCGGCCGCATCTTCTCGTTGCTCATCTTGCGCAATTCTCACAGCTACTTAAGCTTTCGAGTGCGTCACAAACTCTCAAGCTCACCCCTTGTTCCATCTCATGCCTTCTCCGACCTCCAAGCTCCTTGAATCACCGAAAACGAGAGCATCGTTTTCAACACCGGTCAGCCAGCCTCACAATGTCACCTTCTCTGGTGAGCTTCCTTGCCCTCGCCAACCGCGTCACCCTGTGCCCCTTACCTCGCTGATGCTTCTTCTATGCTTGATGTAGCTCCAGGAACCCCGTAGCGAGGACAAGTCGTCATCTTCTTCACCTCCGGCGCACACCTCATTCTGGACCTCTGTGTTCCCGATGTTCTGGTGAGCTCGAACCTCACATGACCGCGTTATTTCGTGTCCTATACTTCACTGATGTTTCTCCCTTGGCTGATGATGATCCACACGCAGGGAACCTCCTAAATCGACCTTCTTCCTCATTTCTGACCGCCGCAACCCTTTTCTAGTTAGCCGCCACCTCGATGAGTCTCTTGTCGATTCCTTCTATTCCTAACATCCTCCGAGTGACTGCAAGCTAATGCGCATCTCCTTGTAGCTGCTCCATCACCACAGCATGTTGTCACCGAGAGCCTCCTTTGCGCCGCCACTTCTCAACGTCGCCAAGTCACTTTGGTCATTCCTCGACGCCTTCAAGGACCTTGGTGAGCTACTAGTAGTCCTTTAGCGCTTTTGCGCGTATTAGATTAGAGGATTAGCTAGTATAGCTTGCACTTCGTCATAGCCTATCATGACGCCGTCGTGGGAAGTTTTGTCGGCGCCACTCCGGTGACCATTGGTCCCCGAGCCACTGCATGTAGCATTGTAGTAACCTCCTAAAGCCATTGAGCACCTTCTTTTGCCACTGATTTACCTCAATTGCGAAAACCACTTTGAGACCGAGGAGCTCAGCCACTCATCTCCGATGTAGCACCACCTCTGGCCATCTCTCTAGCCTCCACCACCACCCTGTGGCATCGCCATCGAGAGAGGAACTCATTTTGGCCATCCCTGATCTTCGCCGTCGCTCCAATCGCTGGCAACGAGCTCGCCATGGCGCTCGGCCATGAGCTCTGCTCCTCTCTCTCTCTCTCTCTCTCTGCTAGTGGGCCCGCGTGTTTAAAATGGTAAATAACGCTAAGTAACAAAGGTTAAATGTAACAAGAGTATGACATGTGGGACCACCTCTGTTTTAAAAATAAAAATCCAAAAAAGAAAACCTTAAGTAATTGACAAGTAGGTCCCACCTGTAAGTTAATAAAAATTGGAAAATTTAGAAAAGCCACTTTCAGTTAGAAGAGAATGTGTTTTCTCTACTGGAAAGCATAAATCTCAGTAGAACTCTGAGAAAATACGCTTTCTTTGTTGGAAAACGTAAACCTCAGCAAATACGCTTTCGACGTCAGCCCTTTTCTATTTTCTGGAATTTTTAAACCGAAGCAAATTAAAGCGTTAATAACTTTTGCATACAAACTCTAAATCGAACAAATCTTTTTTTCTAAATTCATCAAAAATCATACTCTAACTGAATATGCAAAATATTTGAAATTTGTTGTTGTTAAAATTATTTGGCTATATTTAATTTGCTTCCGGCTCTTTTGAATAGACGTCGATTGTTCAAGCGAATTTTACAACAATCCTCTATCCTCTTATTCAGAGCAACCAGGGCAAGGCAAGCACCTCATTTGACCATGTTGATCCTACTATTTTAACTATTGTACTTCTTTTTGCAAAATCTATTATGCATGCGTATATGTTTGATTAAAATTGCTATGTTGGGGGATAACGGTAGTCGTAATCCTATTCGATGCATAAACCTCCTTGAAATATTTATATCCTTACTGTTGTAGCCATAGGTTATGGTATAGACAATAGATGATGTCAATTTGGGAATTTTGAGAGCGAGTATTGCACAATTATTTAGTCAAGCTATAGTCTTTCCTAAAATTGGCTAAAAGGATGACATGATGAACATGAAATTAGGAGTTTTGAAATGATGGTCCAGAGGGGTTTACCTATGTTGTTTTGTATAAAAATAAAAATGAAAAAAAACTTAGTTTGCGATGCGGGCGAGTTATATTATATTCTGAGAAGTGTGAGAGATGTATCTCACAAGTAGGGGTGAAAACGGATCGGATACGGACGGATAATAGCTCTGCCATATTTGTTTTCATATTTTTTTTTGGATCCGGATACAAATATGAATACTTCGGATACGAATACGAATACATTCAAGGAATTTTTTGTGATTTTTTCTAGAATGTTTTAACTCTATTTGCTATTTTCTAAAAGGCTATTTGATTTCTTGCATTTTTTAAATTCGACAATCAATTAAAATCTCATTCTCTTTTGGGCCGAAATCCAGATATCTGGCCTTCGTATTATCCGGATAATCCGTATTCGACGGATAACAGGGCTAATGTATTTGTATTCGTTTCCGACAAAAAAAAATCCGTATTCGTTTTCGATTCGAGAATAATCCGAGCCGAGATAATCCGAATATGTTTTCGTCCAGATCGGTCGGAAACTATTTGATCCATTTTCACCCCTGCTAACAAGTAGATAGGGAGAGATCCTCGCCCGGGTCAATTAAGGACCGAACACTAGCAAGTCATATCTAAGCTTAAGCGTACAATCACATGTGCCAGTTTGGGACGGCCTTAGCTAATTAAGTCATTGAAAACTAGCCTTACACGTTGGTAGGCCATGGTAGTGCGAGCATGACCATTATAGGCATATTCGAAGGGGCTCCCTTCACCACGGTATTGGGCACAAAGTTTGTCGACACAACGGTGAATGCCTCACTGAGATGGGGTGTACTCGGGTGAAGTGAGGGTGTTCATTCGCCGGGCTAGTGTAAGGTTAGGAATAGGTGATATAAATGCTTTGATATGTGCTCTAGACTGCTTACCAAAGGTAGTGGGCGATGGTATCAACGGATGCCGAACAAACTAGAGAATTAGTGTGCTGTGGGTAAAATTGTACACCTCTGCAGAGTGTAAATCTATTTAAATATGCGTGCTCGCGGTCATGAGCGTGCTTAGTGTAGTCTTAATGGGTATAGTCTTGGTTTTCATAAAAACAGTTTTGTTGAAAAATGGTTTGTTGGTTTATATTCGAGTTGAGCGTACCTTGTCTATGAGTATGACTGAAAAGAAGATATTGCTCGCAGCCATGGAGGGTTGCGAGTTGTTATTTATTTAATTACTTACTTGTTGTCCGATATCTATTTAACTGTTTTTTAAATTTTCGTTGCGAAATACTATGTATTGATATTGCAAATAAAATTCGCTTAATACTGAAAAGAACTTGTAGCATAGAGCATCATCTCTTGTTAGCCTTATATTTATACAAATTTTGTGATGCACTACAAATCTTGCTGAGTACACAATGTACTCATCTTGCTTAAATTGTTGTTCAGAGTTAGCTAGAAGATGATCCTACGCCGGACGGCGTCTTCTTTGCACCCGGAACTGGTGGGTTCAGTGATGGGTCTTTCTAGGACTTGTCTCTAGTCGGTTGCCTAAGGGTTCGGATGGGCATGCCGTTGGAATTTTCGACTTATTATACAATTTTGCTTCCGCTGTTACATTCACTACTTCTGGTACTTAAGTTTTTATTTGGCTGTTCGGCCCTTGTGTTGTGAATATTATAATCGCTTAAGTTACATACCATTTTTTTTTCATGTGATATGTATGAATGTATATACGTGAATGCCAACATTATAGATACGTGTATTAGCCACTTATCATGGATCCATTACATACACACGCGAGGGATAACCACGACCGGTGCCGCAGTATCCTTGCCCCATTCACTACAACACGTTCGAGATTTGTCGCGTTTGACTTTAGTAGCATGGCGTTATCATTTCATCGTAGACATGCAACATCTCCGGCCCGGACACGCAGCTAAACCAAAACCAGCAATAGATTAACGGGAACTAGAGCTTTTCCTGCCCAACCAGAGCTCTCTTCCACGCATCCATCATTAGCTTTTCTTCCTTTTTTACAAAGGCCGTCGCCACCTTTCTTGCTTTTCTTTGGCGCCCCCTAACCAACTACTACGAGCTATCACGCAATGTAAGCTCCTCCATGGCATGCCATGCCGTCCATGGATCGTCTGGTCCTCATCCTCTGCCTAGCTGGCTAGCTTGCTTCTTTTTCTGCCACGGATGAATCCCCTCCCAACCTTGACAGCCATGTGTCACCCATATACGCACATGCCCCGGCCCCTTGTTTGTTAGGATTACTGATTGGCCATTGCATGCTGGTGCTGACGGATCAAATGTACCATTTCGATCGTACCGGTTTCTTTTTGCACTGTCACTGGTAGTACGGGTTCGCGCATCATCTTCTTCTTTGCTTGCGTCGCCTGCAAGGACACCGGGCACGTACGTACTCGTCGTTTTACGGCTAACGTACTGTGGTGCCCCTCGACGCTCTGAGAATGCATCGAGTGGGCGGGCGATCATCAGCTTTGCATTTGCGGGAATCAGGCCCTACCTGGGACCTGGAATTTCGCAGGAAACAATTTAGTTCCTATAAAAATCTGAGACTTGGAATTTCGCGCTCAGGAAACGATTTAATTCCTACGAAAATCTGGGACCTGCAATTTCGCGCTCAGGAAACGATTTAATTCCTACAAAAATCTAGGAAAATTTCTGTGTTCGCGCCTACACAGATGATAGCTAGCTTAGGCATCCGAAACACTCCACCTTGCATGGCCGGTAACCTCACAGCCACGTTGACATTGGAGCCGAACCAGCGTGGAGGAGAGAGGGAGAGAATGCAGTGGCTTGCAGCGTACGTGTCGTTACACCATGAGAGGTGGTCGATCCTGGGTGAAATAGAGTAAACCTCATGATCCTGGGTGAGATAGAGTAAACCTCATGGTCTCACTCTTCTTGATCGTGACACCACGGCGACGGCATCACGCTCACAGTTCTTGAGGCATGACGACCACGATAACCCTCAGGCGATGGCGAAGGTGAGCTAGACGGGAAGATGATTGGATCTACATGGCAGCGGGCGACAGCTGAGTCAGCGGATACAACTAGATCTGGACACTGGCGATTGGTTACGTTTCGGCCGGATTTGACACTCCGATCGGCGAGCCACGCCAGGGGAAGGCTAAGGACAGCAAAGACAGTGGCAAACGATGACAAGGAGCGGCAAAATGGACCGGAGAATAGATGCCCCTTGGGACGCGATTGGCTATGAGCACCGGCGACATTGGCACCGATCTCCGGCGAATCGAGCGTCGGCGTCAGCGGTGATGGAACCGTGGTCGAGGAGGGAGGGTAAAGCAGTGAGGGCCAAGGGTATATTATATTTTTGTTTTTAGTGCTTTTATTGTAAAAAAAATAGATAAATTTAGTATAAATTAGAATAATACAGGAGCTGAAAGGGGAAAAAATAGATGACTGACATGTAAATTTTACTGTGAACCTAATCAAGCATCATGCGTTGTATAGGCTAGTAGTACCTTGTAGAGGCTTATGCGTAGGTGGATCACCTCTAGTCATCATACACTGTGAATGCCCTTAGTCCAAACAGAGATCACATGCTCAACTGAAAAAGGGAAAAGATTCAAAAAGATTAGTGTAGCTAGCTCTCTACTCAGTCCCGTCTGTTCAATATTTCTCCACGTATTTCGTGCCATCTTTTGCGCTTTAAACCTCCTTTTCCAGGGCTGCGGACCATTTGGCAAAATAAGACAAGGTCTGTGGACCAAATCTCGTACGTACTTATCATGATGAAAAATGCCTCTTTTAATTTATTTCCTTTTGTGCTTATGAACGATTATCGATGGTGCAAATAACAATAATATGCATGCTGTAACAGCTGCAGTAGCGTGTGACAACTTGTGCATGTCGGTTTTGTTCAATGAAAAGCTGTACATATACATATACGTGCATGTAGGTTGTTCGACGCGATGTGATGTGGATGTAGGTACAACCTGACCCGACGCAATGTGATGTACTTGGGTCGACGGCGAACCCGCTGACTGGCATAGCACCCGTTTACTTAGCCGGGTCGTGCTGTCCATTTGGCCACATCTAACCCTGACCCTCTTCCCAAACCCAATCCACAATTCCCCATCACCATTCCCCACGCCACCATCTCAGATCCACGTAGTGGTGGCCAAATAGGTCGTGCCTCCTAGGCTAGCCCGAAGCGCGGGATTGTTGGCCCAGCCGGGCACGGTACGGACCATACTGTAGCTAGGTCAGGCTGGCACGGCCCAACCAAGCGTGCTATGCTTGGGTCGGCACCCCGGCCCGATACGCACAATGTCGTGCCCGACGCGACACAGCCTGGGGCATAGCACAGCACGACCGGGCCCGGCCAGCAACCACGGTGGAGGAGGCCGCGCTCGGCGCGGGGAGGAGGAGGACGGGCTCAAGTGCGGAGGTAGCGAAGCACGGTCGACGCGGAGGAGGACGGCGCGGGATGGAGGAGGCCTGTCTCATGCACGGCCGGTGTGAAGTGGCAGGGCACCGATGCACGTGGAGGCGGAGGAGGAGGCGGCGGTAGCATAGGCCGGGTGAGGCGGAGGCAGTGGGGTTGAGGAGAAGAAATGGCCCACTAGTCGCTTGGCACTGCGCGTGCGTGCGTGTTTATCTCGGCCCAACCGGGCCAAACAGAGGCCGGCCTGACACAACCCAAGAGGTCAGCGTGTCGTGCTTGGGTCGGCACCCCAATCCACGAGCCGACATGGCACGGCCTACATAGGTAAATGGGTTGGTTGTGCCGGGTCTAATCCCGACACGACCCGAGAGGCCAGCGTGGCATGCTTGGGTCGGCACCCCGGTCCATGGGACGACATGGCACAGCTCACTCAGGTAAATGGGTTGGCCGTGCCCGACTGGGCCAGACCTGATCCGTGCCGTGCCGGGTGGGCCATTTGGCCGCCACTAGATCCACACTCACCGAGCTGCCAAACTACGAGTTTAACGTCTCTCCAATTTTTGTGACTTGAGTTTCTTTGGCAACTCGCAAGAAAGTAAAATTATTGGGAGCTGGATGTTGCGACATCCTTTGAGAAGGGCATATTCAATTGAAGGTTGAAGGTTGGAAGAACTTGACAATTCTGAGTGCAAGACCAAAAATGTGTAGATGCATATGGAGCGCAGATTGGACATCTAAAGTTAGAGATGTGGTTTACATTCTTCTTTTCTTTCTCAATTTTGTGATCTGTCCTGTGGTGTAATCGAAACATAATTGAAATTGTTATTTTTGGCATCACAATATATTTGCGGTTGTTTCAATAATTTGATCAAAACTATTGTATTGATTATATATTTGATAAATTCAGAAATAGGAGCTTAATTTCGTAGTAGCATTATGATTTTTTTTTTGAAATAATCATGCCAGCATTTAAAGAAATTATGCCTAAAATAGTTATTTGATATATAGGAATAATATATCATGGTAACTAGTAAATAAAAGGTGACACTTAGAGGTCACCAAAATAGTCACCAATTTTTTGTTGACTCTTCATCTTATGACACACTTGATGACCCTTCAGGAAGTGTCAACCCAAAAAAGTTCACTCTAAAAAAAATGCTGTTATGTTAAGAATTACTAACCTATCTACTATATTGTAACTAGGTATATTCACAAATATTGTAACTAGGTATATTCACAAGAACTTGACATTTTTTTGTTTTCGGTTGGTGCTATCATTGATCTGCAACTATCAAGATAAGGTTTGTTGCACATTTGTAGGTTTTGCGCAATGCGTTATGTTAAAAATTACTGACCTATCTACTATATTGTAACTAGGTATGTTCACAAATCTTGGCCGCCCCTCTTTTGCCAAGAAAGAAGAAACTAAAGAAGCTAGCATAGCTAGAAAAGGACATCTATATACATATGAATTAAAGATGGCAGCCTTTTTCTTCCACTTTTTACTAGTGGAGAGAGCACAATGAGATCCGGCCTCTGTGAAAGTACTTTTGAGAATTGAGAGATGGTGAGAGCAACTAACGATGCCCTACAACCTGAGGAGTTCGTGTGTGGCCTTACTGAATCTATATATGTAGCTTTGTTTTTCCTCGGTGTACCATCATATAAAAGTCGATTCATAAGTGGTGTGATATACAATTAAAACCCAACAATATTTTGCTAATGGTACAAAAATTAGCAGGGGATGAAAAGCCCGGCCCAACCAAACCCACCTCAGGATAGAGCTTAGTGTGGAAGTAATTTAGTCTCAAATAGGGAAAAAGCAAGAAAGAAAGCAATGGAGTTTTTTTTTTGTGTGCTGATTTTGGACTTTTTTTTATTTGTTTTAGCAAAACTAGCCACCGATTGACCGAAGTTGCAAAAAATAGCACAACGACAGACGTCACATATCACATGCAGCGCACCGGTACCGCGGCAGGTTGATGTCGCGCTCTCAGACTGCTGCAAGTACCTATCGCGCTCTAGAACCATTGCAGGTATCTGCCGCTCTCTCAAACGACTGCAGGTATGTGCCACTGTGAACCTACCGCACTTCCAAACCATGGCAGATTTGCTGCTGCGCTGCCACCTCACTCCTACCGCGCTTGGTGACTCATGTCGTGGTGCAAATATTTTGCCGCGCTTCCAAAGCATTGCATGCCATGGTGTGAACGTTTTGCCATGTTTCCATAGCGCTTTATGTATCTGCCTAACCTGTCACGGTCTCATTTTTGTAATTTCGACCCTGGACTAGTTTCGCTAAAAACAAATAAAAAGCAGCCAAATCAGCAAAGACTCGAAAGCAATGTGCACCAGAATATACTTGCATAAAGAGCAAAGGTCGCCTTGTTATTTTATTACCAAATCTTTAGCAAAGGGCAGCTTATGGATAAGCTCAATCGAGCAGCTAAGCTAAAACAGTGCATATCATCTTTTTCCTTCATATTATATATTATTGTCTTTTATATATATGACAAAAATTATGTGCTTGGAGGAAGAATGTTAATATATGCTTGGAAAAAGAATATATCAATGACTTGTTTTGGTGAGTGCAATTGCATTATGTCAGGATTTTTATTAGTATCTTAGGTCAATTAGACTACCCAACTAACGAAACTGGTATATCTTAGTAGCGAAGGTAGCACTCTCAGGATTTTTGTTGCTTATTTAGTTATTTGAAGAGAGACGACCAAAAATAGTTCCATGGTTTGGACTACTCCAGCGAAAGCTAGCTAGGGAACAGCAAATAATTGCGTCAAGAAACAGGAAATTGATTGTTGCTCTCAGTAGCTTTGCTCTCTTCTTCAGCATCCTTTTTGGAAAGGCTAACCCAAGAAAAGTATATCATTGTTGCCAATTTGATCTTCTTAATAGTTGCACAAGTATTCATATGTAAAAAGCGACACAATGCACACATGAGGCGATGCACCAATTAAAAGTACTATATCAACATTTCACTATTAGTACTTCCCATGCATATAGGGTTTGTTTGGTTGGTGTTCTAGATTCCATGCCTGAAAAAATAGTGTCTGGATGTAATTTAGAAAGTAGATAGTTTTTAGATAGTTTTGCCTAAAAATGAGTTGTTTGGTTGAAAGTCTATGTCTGAAATTAGTGAATGAAAAATAAAACGTTAGATCGAAACTACGAATGATGGATCAGAGCTGCCTAGCTCCTAGGTGCTGTTTTTGAACACATGACTTCATGCTCGCCTGGCCTAACAGCTCATGCAGAAATCCAAGCAAACAAGCCGACAGCCAACAGGTTCTTTCCCCAGCAAGACAAAAAGCAGCCGGATGTCACAGCAAACAAGCCCATAAACACTACACACTACTCTACACAAGGTTCAATGTGTTTCCATTTTTTTACAGAACTGCGAACTGAAACACGGAATAGTGCCAAGTAGTACTACTAGCTAGCTAACAACAGTCCACTACAAAAGGGAGGAAAAAGCGAAGGGGCCAGGTTTGGCAAAAGTGCAAAAACTTAGGATTTATTGGTTGGCTTTTGTCTGTGTTGAGCCTTTTGATTGGAGTTGCTTTTTTCTAATCTCTACCACCAACCCACTTGCGCACCAAACCTACTACCCTACATCCAATTCGCCCATTTAGCCTCCAACGTTGCATATAAAATCTAAATCTTGTCATCTAAATCTTGCTATGTACAAGATGGATCAGATATTTAAACTAAGTCGGCATGAAATCTGATGTGACAGTTCGATTTTGTTGTGTTGATCTCTGGTACGTGTAGTCATGTCCTATAATGTTTCGATGAGTGCATACACTGTGATTTAATTAGTTTCTAAAGTCATTTTATATTGGTCAGATCAAACATATATAGATTTTTTTTCTTGCATACTTGTATAATTCCTTCTGTCCTCTTTTTTATTTTTCTTATTTATTAAACAATCTAAACATTCGGTTAGTGCAACGCATTATTATAACATTAGCAACAAAGTTGTTACAAATAACATATTCCATATATGTACCACAAATATAGTACACCCAGTATGTAGAAACTAAACTCTTGCTAGCACACACGTATTTAGAAAGATAAACAAGACGCCACACACACCATATTAGACCATCCGTAACATTCCAAAAATCCACCTTGGGATATTTGTACTAAGTATAAATATGGGAATAAAATTTGAGCATGTTTTAAAATTTTCCATAAATCAATTGTTACATTTGCACATAAACAGAAGCTTGGAAGAATTTTCAAGAAAAATGCAGAACAAATAAAATTCTGCAAAAATTACATAAAAATCGAAACTGTGTCAAGATCATTCACAATAATTTTCATAATTTTTTGAGCTCATTTACTATGTTTAGAAATTCGAAAAAGTCTCAGTCTTTCTGAAAAATTTTCAAAACGAATTCCTTTTCCCGCCGTGCCCATTGGGCCGAATCCGCTCCGGCCCATTCCTTCGTGCACCACCCAACCCAACTAGCCCACGCCAGCGCCATGCTCTCCCTCTCGCTGACGGCGTGGCCCTACCCGTCAGAGGTCCTCGTCCACCTCGCCTTTGTCCCCACCTGCTAGCGCGTCGCGCCTGCTCCGCCCGTGGGTTGCGACGTCGTGCCCACCGTTTTCGAGCTTCACCTGCTCCCGTCGCCTTCACCTGCACCACGCCCATGCTAGCAATCCACTGACGGCGCCCTTTTCTCGTGCAGACGGAGAGATCGGAGTGAGCCGCAAGTTTCTCGACGCGCCTGCCGTTATCTCGCCGCCCATATCGGGCTCTACTCACTACTACTTAAGCATCCATTCGTGTCACATTGACGCCGGTGAGCGAGCCCCCGACTGCCATTTCCTCTGGTGAGCTTCTTGTCCCTTGCCACCCACATCACCATGTGCTCCTTACCTCACTTATACTCTTTCTCTACTTGATGTAGCCTCGGGAACTCCGTAGCATGATCGCGCCATCATCTTCTTTGTCTCCGACGCGCACCCCAATCCAGATCTTCACATTCCTGACACTCTTGTGAGCTTAAACTCCACCCAACCGCGTCACAATGTGTTCCATACTCCACCGATGCCCTTCCTCGCTTGATGTTGACCCATGCACAGGGAACCACTGGAATCGAGCTTCTTCCCTAAATCCGGCCGCCATATACCCTTTTTCGGTTTGCTGTCACCCCGGTGAGTGCCTAGCTAATTCCTTCTACCCTCACCATCCTTAGCACGCCTGTGAGGTTATGTGCAGCTCCATTTCAGCAATCCATCACCGAGGAGCCGTGTCGCTAAGGAGCTACTGCTGCCGTTGCTGCTCCAAGCTCTCCGACCATCCCCCGACGCCATCAACACCCTTGGTGAGCTTCTAGTAGTCCCCTAGAGCTATTGCGCGTGTTAGATTGGACGATTAGTTAGTGTAGCGTAGAGTTCACCGTAGCCGATAATGGCGTCGTCGTAGGAAGCGTTGTCGTTGCAGCTGTAACATCCCAATTTTCAGAGCATTTTTGAAGTTTTAAAAATAAAAGGAATCATTTGCAATTTATTGGATTAATTTAAAGCTTAATTTAAAATTTCAGAAAATAAAAAATATTTTAAATGATTAAAATAAACTTTAATTAAATTCAAAATTATTTTATTCAATCTTTTTAGGTTCCACGGATTTTTGTGGAGTTTTCTTGAATTTTCTATTTTTTTCCTTTCCTTTCTTTTTCTCTCTCTTCCTTCATCTTCTTCATCTAAATGTCGATTGCTTCTCTGTTCTCTTCCTGAAACCAGCAGCGCCATCACCTCCTTTCCCCAATCTTTGCACTCGGAGCTCCGTTTCTAATTCCGTCTAAAGCATTACGAGCCCGTCATCACCACCCATGATCCCCTACCATCAATTGCACGTTTCCTCCATCAACCACAATCAACTTAACGTTTATTCACTGTTCCTCATTTACAACCGAAACCGTCCCATTTTTCCCGTGGTGTTCCCCATCGATTCGAGCACCATCTTTGCCATATATAAGGAGCACCGCGTGTTCCCATCTCCCCTTTTCAATTCGCCCCAAGCCCCGTCGTCCAACTCCTCACCATTTGCCCGGAACGCGCGACGCCACTTGTTGTCTTCTCAAAGTCCGACAACGACATCTTCGCATTGATCTCTCTCTGGTGATCCTCCAACCAAACCAACCACGTCACATCATACTCCTGGTACTCCTCTTCCAATCCCCCACCTCAATTTTATTTTCCCCGTCGCCAGAGTATGTCGCCACCGTCGTCGCCATTCTTGTGCCGCCAGCTGATGTGGAGCAGCCTCCTCGACCATTCTTCGACCTCTTCGAGTGGTCCAGTGCCTTTCCCACACCCGGGCGCAGCTCGTGCTCACCCTATTTTCTCCAGAGCGTCGCCACAGTGTAAGATCGAGGAGGCCGACTAGAGGGGGTGAATAGGCTTTTAAAAACTTCTTTGGCTAAAACCGATTTCTAATGCGAAGCTAATACAAATACGGTTTTGCACAATTAAAGCCTAAATCAACTAGGTTCACCTAAGTGCACCAACAATACAAGTCTAATGATAAGAGTAACAATTAAGCATATAACTTGTAATCAATTCAATTAGCAATATGAATAGCACAAAACAAGCAAGCATTCATACACAATAAATAAGCAATTTAATACAAGGAATATAAATTGCAATATGTAAATCACAAGAATGCAAACCACAATTGACACGGCGATGTTTTACTGGTGGTGATCGGAGACTTGCTTGGTCTCCCTAATCCACGTTGAGGTAAGCCCAAACTAATTGGACCGGGTCCACGAATTAAGCCAAACACCTCGATTTCGCTAGTGGTAGCTCTTTCCCGCTCCGGGTAGGTAAGCTCCAACCTTCACAACACGGGCCTTCTCACAAGCTTCTTGTGAAGATCACCGGTTCATGACACCTCCACGCCGTCTAGGTGTCGGCAAACACCAAGAGTAATAAGCCAAGCCCCTTGCTTGACTCTCACCACGTGCAACGAATGCACAAGCTCAAGTGGATACGAAATCCACCTCTAGATGCAACACATGCAACTAGAGGCCTCTCTCCTTGCTCACAAGGTGCAACACATGCACAATGGAGAGGAGAAGCTCACACTAGCTCAAGAGAGTGAAATGGGATGCCAAAAGTTGCCCTCCAACCAGCCAAGGTGAGTATTTATAGCCCACACACAAAAACTAGCCGTTGGAGGAGAATCTGCTGAAAATCGGGAAACCCTACGGATCATTGAGCATAGGGCGGTCATCCGCCTCAAATGCAACAACTATAAAATAGCCGTTAGATGCAATTTCCCGGTCAGTCCGCCCTCACAGGGTCCGGTCTAACCGGACCCCCGGTCAGTCCGGGCCTTCTGGGTGCAAGAAAACCGAAAAATATGCCCTCTGGAAAATGTTGACCGGCCTTACAAGGGCGGTCGGTTCACAGAGCATGTGGGCGGTCGACCTGTGAGACATGTGGGCGGTCGGTCAGCCCTGGATTTCAGCACAGTGCGACACTCGAAAAAAGCGGTCATAACTTTTGACTCGATGTCGGAATTGAGTGATCTTGGACTCTATGGAAAGCTTATTCAGAGGGCTACACAACCCACTTATTTGATTTGATATCAAACACATTTGATCAAATCAAAAAGCACAACTCCAAAGAGCCACTACCATGGTCTAAGTCCAAAGTATTAGCAACAAGCAATCTTAGACCATACCAAGGGAAAATACATGAATCCCAACAATTTGCAAAACACATTTGCAAACTTAGATCATGCCACAAGGAGTAGGTACATGGACTTCAACCATTTGCAAAACATATTTGCAAAGTATAGTCACATGCTACAAGGATTAAATGCATGAGCCTCGACTATTTGCAAAACACATTTGCAAATAATAACATCATGCCTCGGAGGGCTAGAGCAAGTGAGATTGAGCTATCAACACATGACGAGACTCAAGCTACTAGACATGACCCCTCTTAATAGTACGGCAACCTATACTAGCAACCCGGTCTCCCAACCAAACACCGAGACCAGTAAAAGACTAGGAACACATCCTTAGCCCTAGCTAGTCATACATTTGCCTTGCGCAACCACTTGAAGCTTGATGACGCATATCTTTGCTTCAAGTCCAGGTCATTGACTTAATATGCATCAACTCATGATGCATCCTTCACTTGACTTTCATCAACACATGATGGGTCTTCTTTTGACTTGATGATCAACTCATGATCATCTCCTCTTCTTGAACTTGATACACATCAACACATGATGCATCCTTTACTCCATGCTCTTCAATATCATCAACACATAATGTTTTTCTTCACTTCGGTATCCTGACTTGAACATCATCAACACATGATGATTTCCTTCATCCCGAGTCTTGACTTGATGACAATCAACTCATGATGTCATCCAAAGTCTCCATCCTCATGGAACACAACCTATTCATCCAACTCATGAAAAATGTTAGTTCCACAATGTGATTGTCATTAATTACCACAACATACCATTAACTCATAATGGGGGGACAAGATACCACAATCTTTCCCTCTTTAGTAATTGATGACACCCACTTCAATTACAAATAATTGAATGTAGATTGGTATGAGTATATATGAACTACACAAGTTGTATATACTCAAAGGATATATGAGCATGTATGAGCTACACAAATCTCATATATTCATATGAATATATTAACTACACAAGTTATATATACTCAAGGATATGTTTCAAAGTAAAGATCCTTAATATATGTGGAAACGGAATATGGATCAATACTAATGAAACCATAAAACATAGCGTGAACTCTCCTAAATGTGTGCATACACAAATGTGTAATAAGAACATATGCACATATTCAAGTTAGACTTTTGGTGGAATTCATCCTATATTTTGGATCCGAGGAATGCAACAATATATATAAATATAATGTAGAATGCATACCTCTTTGATTTTCACCTTTATATCCAATTTGAAACTAAGCAATAGGTATATAAATAAACATGTTAGACTCACAATTAGATTTATCAAAATGAATGCATACTGTTTGGATTTTTCCTTTTATATCCAAGTCGAGACTAAACAATAGATATATCAATAAGAGTGTTAGTCTCAAAAATAGATTTGTCATTAATAACCAAAACTCTATTAACACATAATGGCGGGTCTAGATTCTTCACACAGTCGATTCTACCGCACGCCCGTGCGCCGCCGCCGCCTCGAGCCGCCGCTGGTCTCGCCATCGTCAACTCCGTGGGGTTCCATTGTGGGGGTTCTCCAGCCACCCCGCCGCCTACCTTGCCGACATCACCACCATGCCTGATGCGGCCAGGAGTTGCTCTGTTTTCTCTGTGAATGCCTTTGTCTTTGACTGAGTTGTGTTCATTCCTTGAATCATTGATAGGAGGGACTCACTAGTCATAGACCTCTTCTCTATGTTTCATTTCCTCTCTTTATCTCACTAACAAGTAGACCCTTGATGTCAGTCTCTCAATTCTTTTGCTCTACTCTGTAAAATACCGAAACAGTATGATTCCAGAACAGTCGATTTCAGAATTTTCAGAATTTTATGTTAGATCAAACTTCCAGATGTTCGTTCTCCTTTATACGAACTCTGAATACGTTGATTCTTGTTCTTAAATTCCTATAAATTCATTATCTACCTTCTAGTATTTATTTTGTAATTTTTTAAGATTTTATTTGTTTTTAGTTATTTATTTTGGTTCGATTCGCGTGTATAGAATCCGACGTCGCGACACCAGTTTGGATCAACCGGAAGTGTTAACCTCCAACATCAATGAAGGCAAGTCTCCTTTGAACATTGTGTACCCATAATTGTTAAATATTGTTTTCAGTTTTAAAGCATTACGTATTGCTATTTCACTTAAAAAGATGAGTTTAAATTGTAGGTTATTAGTTAAACCTAAAATTGTTAATACCTTCATTTGATAATTGTTGTCCTATACCTTTGTAACCTTAGTATAGAAATTCCGCAATATTGATTATAACTTTATGGAATAGTTATATACGGTAGAATTGCTTCGACATGCTTTTCGGTTTTGATCAACCTTTGGGAGGAAAAACCATTATTACCTGTTATGCTTTAATTTGGAAAATATTTGACATTAGGTAATATCAATATTTGGAAAATAAAATAAAATAATAAAAATCTATTTAGACTTGGGCGGATGGTAAGATAAGGCGGGTGTAGCTAGAGCACGAGAACTTGTATTGTGCTAAGTTCCGCCCAAGTCATATTAAGGGCTCACGCTTGTGATTGTCCAAACTGAGCAATACCGTACAACCACAAGTCCTAAATGGGAAGGTCCTGGCCACCTAATTTACTGAGTCCAAGCATTAAGCTCGCAGGTTGTAGTTGGTAGGTGATCTCTTGATTATGGTAACCGTACTTCCATATCTTGAGAGGTGTAGAATATGGCTGGTAACTGTACTTCCATATTTTGGGTCATGCAGACGATGCTAAAGGACTTCCATGTCTGTTGGGGCTTTTGCTAGGCGATGGTAATTGTCATCTATGTCCGGGTAGGTTATCCTCCACAACGGTGAGTTCCGGGTCGATGGTAAATAATGTCCATGACTTGGGGTTAAGCTCATCGGGTGAGCTAATGTGAGGATAAAGTATTGTAAAAGTCTTGTGATAATCATTTAGTTTCACACATTTGGAAGTGTGTCAAACGGACATTATAAGCAGATTATCTCGTGTGGGTCAAGCTGTATAAGTTCTACTTGTTAAAGCTATGCATATGCATTTTTCCCAAGACTCACAGAGTACTTTATGTACTTATATGCTACACTCAAAATAAATTTCAGAAGCCTTCAATGACACCGAGGATGACTACGACTACTTCGCATGTGGCTTTGATGAACGGCACCCGAAGAACTAGGTTGCGCTCCCCAGTCGAATCTCGGATGGTGATTCGATGGGCCACCTCAGAGTTTATTTTGTTTCCATTGCTATAAGACTCAAGGTCTTTGACCTCTTTTGTAATAAGTGGTCATAAGGCTGGTACTCAGTTGTTTATTAATGTTATTTTGAGATTCGAACTTGTTATCAACAATGTTTCCACTGTGTGCACTAGCTACTGATCTAGGACTGGTGCAGAAATGCACAGAGAGTTTGGATTCAGAAATCCGGTCCCGACAGCCGCTCCAGTGACCATTGGTCTCCTTGACACCGCCAGTAGCATCGAAATGACTCCCTGGAGCTCATGCGCTCCACATTTCCCTTGTCTTTGTCCTATTCGCTAAAACCGTTGTAGCCCTCCTTTGCGTCGTCTCTAGAGGTCATCACCGGCGACGCTCTGACCATCCCCTTGTAACACCCCAGCCCAATATAGAGCCTAGGATGCTACTAAACTACTCTACTGAACTATTTTATTCAAACTTCTTAACAACTTTCAGCAAAACATTCAACCGAAGAACACATTACTAAACATTATTGACGAGGATATAATAATCCTCATTTTATCTTTTATCTATAATTCTTATTATAGGTAAATATGACGTCATGTGGACCCTGAGTATACCCCTTAATGTTATGAGGGAAGAGCTTAATGAGTGGTCGTAAGTTCTTCTACGACCACCCCCATAGTCGTAAGTTATGCTACGACTACCCCCATAGTCGTAAGATATGCTACGACTATCCCATAGTCGTAAGTCTTGCTACGACTACCTCATAGTCATAGGCTCCTCTACGACTAGGTCAACTACGACCACCTTATGATCAAATAAACCTACGCACAAGTGGGTCTTATTGATTAAGGGATTCAAACAATCATCATATCCGTTATTCTCAAGTAATGACACGTAATACCCATTATCTCTCGGTATATAGTCATTTTACGTGGAGGAGTTAATACACCGTGATTATTACCAACGTATACCATTCACGGAGGTGATGAGGCGCCGCTTATTCGAGTAATCGCCGCTTCCTTCACATACTATAAAAGGCGGCAATCGAGAAAGGAAGAACAAGATCAATCCAGCCATCAGAATACAAGCACTATCTGTAATAGTCTTAGTTTTTCCTCCGATTGTTCAAGATACACTCAATACCATACACACACAGAGTAGGGTTGTTATTCTCCCGAGAAGGCCCGAACTCAGATAAAAATCCCGTGTCAATCTCTCTGCGTGATTCCATTCTAGGAGACCCCTAATCAAACAATCTTTACGTAAGTTCGGTTCTAAAACACCGATAGCTTGGCGCCGACGTGGGGATCTTCCTGTAATCTCTTGTCAACATACTCTCTGCTTTCCAAATCTCATGCACTTATGGCGGAGAATGGAACGAGGAGAATTGGTTCGACTTGGCAGATTACGCAGACGTCGACATGGATGCCGGATTCGACATTTAACCAAGTGATGACTCATCCTATGGCATTGTCAGCCTCCGTGATCTTCCCACGATCCAGAGACAATGTCGCCATGGAGTTGAGGAGTGATCCTTATCCCCACAACAAGACGCCCAAGAGAGGAATCTACCCTCTCAAAGGACAAGGGTCAATCTAACCAGATCGCACCTGTGGACTCACGACACGACGAGAGTTTTTCCTCGGTGTCCAAGTCCCCTAAGGCGGTCCGACTTGGTGAGGCAAGCTCGAAGCCACAATTGGGACTTCACCAAGATCTGGTGATCCTCTCTCCTGATGACGCCAGAGAGAGCGGATCAAGCATGCTTTTCCTACAAATTCGACCATCTCTCCGCAGATCACACTCGTTTACGGAGACTCGTATAACCCAGACTTCCCCACCGAGGGGATTACTCCAAGTTGCCGATGGTGTCTCTCGACGACTCAAGCGGAGAGGCCTCGAAAGCAAGTGAGAATCATCAACGGAGGTCTTCGCCCTTCCTCGATCAAGATCACTCTTCTAGAGACCGAGATAGAGACTCTTCCGTAAAATCACACACCGCGCCTCGTGACGCTGGCAAGGACGCCACCATCGGGCGGACACGACCAACACCTTCATGAACGCAAGGGAAATCTCGACATTCTCGCACTTCATTGAGGCAAGCCTCAAGAGTCCGACATAGAAGCTCTTGAGGCTATTCGACGGAAGAAAATTGAAGCCCGAAGAATCATGTCTCAAGATCCAATATCGATCAAGGAAGCTCAAGAACTTCAAGATATCAATGACTTGCTCGAGAATCCAACTCAAGAGCTAGCTCGAGATCAGTTACGAACCTCTTCGCTGAAGAGATCGCACAAAGGCTTCGAACACGATGGCAATCTTTGAAGCGCCGACATCATTCAGAAGTCATAGCAATACGACTTTTTCGCTACGACCGATCGAACATATCACCACGGAGGAATCGACGCAACAAGAAGTCGATCGATCACCTATTCGAGAAATGTCTTTCGAACGATCGATGATCAAGAAACCCTTGAGAGGTGATCGCCACCATTCCGACATGGGAATCAGCAAGAAGAGATAAACTACGAGGAGTATTCCTCAGAAGATCGAGATCTATCATAGGTCCGGCCAACCTATTATCGGGTATCGCCGAGTACGCACCACCGATGATATCAACCCTTCTTTCCTCGCAAAGGAGGCGCCAAGAAGTCATTATCGATGTCGGCATTCTCGCCGATCTCCGAGCTGCTCACCGCCACCTTGCTGACCAAAGGAACATGGAGAAGTTTGATGGTTCCCAAAATCCCATCGAATTCCTTCAAATCTACACAACGGCCGTCCGAGCAAAGCAGGAGGAGGAGAGCATGTAATGGCAAATTATCTTCCAACAAGGCTCAAGGATCCGCCGATCGTGGTTATCAATCAACCACTCGAGTCGATTTACTTTGGCAACACCTCTCGCGACCTTCTATTGGTAAATTTCAAGGCACTTACAATCGCCTAGAAAGGAGGATGACTTGCACCGATGAGATAGAATGACAACGAGACCTTGCGCCAATTCATCAAGCGCTTAGTCAGTTCAGAACTCAATTCCTAAGTTTCGATTCATCTGCATCATCGAGCATTCTGCCAGAAGTCCGTAGTAGGAGAATAACAGAGACATTGCTTTAAACCCACCTACTTCAAGGTCGAACTCTTCGAGATGGTCGATCGATATGCCACCGCTTCGAGGCGGCCGAGTGGAACAATACAATAGATCGAGAAGACAATACCTCTCGAGAGCCAAAGCACATTGGTAAGAAGAAGGATAAAAAGCAAAAAGTCCAAGAACAAGGCGAAGGGTCAAAAACTCCAAACCAATGGTTCCAAGGAGGTATTGGTCAGGAATGATAAAGAACCACGCACATCCAAGCCGCACCGACAGAGGCAAAGGTAAGCTACCGATCGAAAAAATGATAAGCCTAGGTGGTGTCCTTTCCATAAAAAGGAAGGGCATGATCTTCAAGAATCGCCGGTCTTCTAACGAAAGCTTGAAGACTACTACAACGGAAAGGACCACTTCCCACTCTCGAACAGTAGGTCAAACAAGTGGTCATAAATCTTCGATGATTTAAGAGGAGATGCCGCTCCAGATCCGCAACACACCATCGAACACATCTACGGGATCATCGATATGAATCAAAGCGACAAATTTAAGGTCACGAACGTGAGGTAAACTCCATAGATCCTCCTCTCGTCAATAAATTATCAAGTGGTCGGAAGTCACTATCTCTTTCGAGAAGAGGATCGCCGATTCTTCGACTCGACCAGTCGATACCAATCGGGTCGAACCCACCATCAACAATTGTCCGTCAATCGAGTTTTGGTTGATGGTGGAAGCTCGTTAAATATTTTATTTACGAGTGCTCGATGACATGCAAGTACCCAGACCAAAGTAAGACCGCACGATACTCTTCCATGGATCGCATCGATCTTCGCCAAACCGATTGGTCAAGTTTCTTCCTTAACATTTGGTTCACCAAGTAATTTCAGACGAGAAAATCTCCTTGATGTGGTCGATTTCGACATTTCAAGATATAACGCCATACTCGGACGACTAACTTTGGCAAAATTCCTAATGGCTACTCATTATGGATATCAATGTATTAAGATGCCAGTCCCAAAGGAGTAATCACAATCCATTGTGACAAGAAGATGGCGATACCGCGATCACGATCCTCGAAATGGTAGGACAAATACCAACTCGAGAAGAAAGTCACCTTCGACTAGCAAGTCGGCTTCAAAGTCGCACCAAAGTCGAACGACAAAGTCAAAGAGGTTCCTCCGACGCAGGGAGCCCTCAAGATCGTTCAGACGGGATACTTCCGACCCCAAATAGGAAGACGCCTCATCACCTTCCTCCGAGCTAACGCAGATGTATTCGCGGCAAGCATCCAACATGCCCGAGTCCCTGTGGAGGTGATCGAAAGACAAAGCTAGCTTTACTACCGACAAAGTACCCAGAAACAAAAATTGCGGAGATTTGCCCTCGATCGACGAGATGCTATTAAATCGAATTGATAAGCTACTTAAAGTAGGCTTTATAAGAGAGGTCAACCACCTGTAATGGTTGGCTAACCTCAGAATGGTTAGAAAGTCAAACGGCAAATGGCGATAAAGAGACTTTATCGATCTTAATAAAGCTTATCCAAAAGACGATTTTCCTTTACCTCAGACGATCGCTTGGTTGACTCTATCCGCAGGTTGTGAAATGTTAAGTTTTTAGACGATATTCGATACCACCAGATCAATATGTGTCTAGACGATGAAGAAAAGACCGCATTTATTACACCATTTGGTATATTTTGCTATGTCAAAATGCCATTTGGTCTAA
The DNA here is from genome assembly GCA_036346405.1 of Phyllostachys edulis. NCBI lineage: Eukaryota > Viridiplantae > Streptophyta > Magnoliopsida > Poales > Poaceae > Phyllostachys > Phyllostachys edulis. The sequence continues at coordinate 73,063,840 of CM070561.1, forward strand.
AAAATACCGCGCTTCTTTTCAACGCTTGATGCAGTAACTTTTTCATCTCAATTAGGCCGCAATCTAGAAGCCTATGTTGATGATCTAGTTGTCAAAAGCATCAAGAGACTTAATCATATTATCGACCAAGAAGAAACGCTCGACAATCTCGTAAAACATCGCTAAAACTTAATCCCGAGAAGTGTGTATTTGAATCTCTTCAGGAAATTGCTTGGATTCCTAGTATCAATATGAGGAATCAAGCAAATCCCAAAAGATAAAAGCCATTTTAGAAATGCGCCTCCAACTACATGGAAAGAAGTCCGTAAACTCACTGGGTGCATGGCTTTTAAGTCGCTTTCATCGCACGATCGGGAGAAAAGGGACTACCTTTCTTTAA